>JAWMRA010000130.1:45817934-45994469 GCA_035584735.1 Pseudotriccus pelzelni
TCCGCGGCCGGCTCTCGTCGCGTCTCCCCGGTTTCTGTGTCTCAGCGGACGCCCCGGCCCGGCCATGGCGGACTTTGATGAGATCTACGAGGAGGAGGAGGACGAGGAGCGGGCGCTGGAGGAGCAGCTCCTCAAGTACTCCCCCGACCCGGTGGTGGTGCGCGGCTCAGGCCATGTCACCGTGTAAGGGCCGCGCCGGGGCCTGCGTGGCCGGGGCGGGCGGTGGAGGAGGCCCGGGCGGCGGGACGGGGGCGGCCGGGGGCTCCGAGCCCGCGGGGACAGCTCGGGGCGAGTCGGGGGCAGGCGGGGGGAGCGCCGGGCCGGGACTGCTGCCCTTCCCCGGCGGCCGTGGTGCTGCGAGGGGGCTGTTCCCGGCCCCGCCGGGCAGCTGCAGCCGCCTGGGACTCGCAAGAGGGTGCAGACCTCCACCCAGGCGCTGAGGAAACAAGGCTGGCGCGGGCTGTGACTGGCGGAGGAATGTGAAGTATTTGTCCAAAATGATGAGCTGTCAGGAAGTCAGGTGCCTGTGTTCCTGTGTATAACAGGTATGTGCCAGCACATCACCGGCTGGACTATTGCTTAGGGTTGTTTATATACCTGTTTCCCACTCCCATTTACCATGTGGCCGCTAATATAGCTCTGAGGGCTTTAACAAAGAAAAGGCATCAGTCAGATAGGTAAATGTAAAATTATGTAAAGTTGTGATTGATATGTGTTGTTTCACTGTGTTTACCGTGGGAGCAACTTGAGTTTTAATTTGTGAGTGTTCAGTATCTCTGACAATCAAGCAGCGAGTGACCATGAGCTCGTGTAGTACTTCTCCATAATGTAACAGATGAGGGTATCTTTCTTTCAATCAGTAGTAGTTGTCAGTTATGAGGTACACTGCCAGAAGCTGAAATATCAAGCTGGAGACAAGACTCACTAGCGCAATCTTTTTTTTTTTTAGCTTCCACTGTTCAGCAAGACTAGTCTGGCAGGAGAGACATAAAAGTTGAAAGTATTGTGGCCTATTGCTCTGAGTCCCATAAATACTGATTTTCAGATACTGACCTGCCCAGAAATCAAGGGTTAAATTTAGAGCAGTTTTGTGGCACTTGGGTACCTTGTTGCTTTAATATCTGGTTGACATGAATACGAATAGCTGGGCAGGGCAGTTAGCTCTCGGGTTAAAAAGAGGATATAAGTCATGGATAAACTGAGAGATTTGGAGAGCTGGAAGGACATAGATGGGGCAGGAGGCTGAGGAGGCCCTGTGAAGGAACAGAAGCGTGAAGTCAGTGTGTTCAGCTTATGACTCTGTTTATTGTGAATAGAAGTTTTACCAGTGATTCACTGAAAATAAGCCAGTAGCCTTAGCCTGTTTCTGGAAAACAAAACACAACCACTATTAGATAGCTTTTATATTAGCAAAGGAAGAGTATAGAGAAGTGAAACAGGCAAACATTGGTTTTGTCTCTAATATGGAAGGTTAAGTTGTGCAAGACAAGACGAAGGCCCGCTAGTGGAATGTTGGGGAAGCTTGTGAAGTGTTGGCTGTGACTAGTTAAGGGCATTGTGGTTGAAGGATGGCTACTTTGTTAATTGTTCATTAATAGTTACTAGCTTATTATTACTTTAAGATCTTCCTTAAAATACTTGTTCTCTAGGTTTTGGATGAGCAATGAAATATGAACGTGTGCCTCCAAAATTAGGCAAATGATCTTCATCTACTTTCTTTACTGTGCCAGGTGTGAACAGTTCACTAAATAGCATCAGCCACTTTTACCTCTGTAGAGCTTGTAACTTTTTTTGCCATTGATCCAGAAACTTATTATTAACAGTTAGATCCCTGTTAGAACACTCACTTGGTGGATATAAGGAATAGGCCAAGTCCTATGCACGTGATGAATTAGTCTTGCCAGTATAAAAGCATGTATACATTTTGAAGGTCTGACAAAAATTGTCTGCAGTTAAGCAAATACTGAATTGATCTGTCTCTAGCTCTGCAGGTTGAAGAGTTGCTGACTGCTTCTGCCATGTGTATATTTAAACAGAAGCCGTCTTTTCATAGTCTATTGTCATATCCTCTCTGATCTTACATAGGAGTCATAATGTTGAGTTTGAAATATGTCAATTCCATGACTACAGATTAACATCAGAAAGACATTTACCATTACTTGATTTCATCCAACAGAGAATGGAAGTGTGTCAGAGTATTTTCTAAGCTGAGTAGCTAAAAGCAGTTAAAGGAAAGCAGGTAAATATTATCCAAATAAAACACACAAAGTCCTTGCTTTTCCAGGATATGGGACTTTTGGTTAGTGCTAGGAGTTTTCTCCTTAAATTCACTGTTTGGAGTATGCTGCTCACAATGCTAATTTTTTTCCTAACACTATTTTTAAAATATTCAGTTAAACTGTTTTCACATCAGCAGAGTTTAGATAGCTTGGTAGACAGTAGTAACATTTCACCTGGTTTCTGGGAATTTGAGGTGATCTCTTCTAATTGCAAGAAACCTGAAATGGGGAAACATAGATCCTTACTTACAACTGAACTGAAAGGCCAAGGTATTTCACACTTCTTTCTGAAATCGTACTGTGGTAGGAAGGGAGGTACATGATGAAATCATGAAGACAATATTTACATGTTTTTCAGTGATTGTTTTCCTGTTCCTTGACCAGTTGAGACATATATGCCTTATATATAGCAGACTGCATTAACTAGTAATGCTGGATTTCATAGTCTCTTGCGGTGCTGGAATGATGGAGAACTGTTGGGATGTGCTGATGAATGCCTTTCTGTGCTGTTTGTTGTTACAGCATCTTGTGCCTTGATGCAAGATAACTTTTTGTAGGGGGAACAAAACCTCACAAAAGATATTTTCACTCAAGTTGGTTTCTTTAATATAAAACTGCAATTTCAACCTTACACTGTGTCGGGGACATATGAGTGAAAGCAGGGCTATGTGAGAGTTATGGAATGTATTAAGATTTGTGGAATATATATTTATTTTGTAAGGGTTGGGAACATGTGAACATAGAGTTGAGAGCAATTTAAAAAATGGTTTAGTGCCCCCATAAGAGAGGACAAAGAGGAAGAGGATAGCATATGTCAGGTTTTTTGTGTGAGGAAGGTCTGAGCTGCAAGCTGAAAAAAAGGTTACAAATTGGCTGTGTCCTGCCCTGTAAACTTCTGTACTTTGAAGTTTTTATCTCTCACTATTTCTTTCTCCACTGTACATAAGGGCAGGAACTCATCTGAACCTTTCAAGCAGAGTCACGTTCAAGAAACACTTTTTCAGGTTCAGGAAGGTTAAAGGAAGTACTTATGCCTGAGGTGAGCATGGATCTGTTGAAGACATGATGTAGAGTCGGAAAGGCACGGAGCAAGCAGAGAAGAGTGGGTGTCACTGGAGATGCAGTATTGCACATAAGAAATCTAGGGCTATAGGAGGACAGCTGTCTGAGGAAATGCATCTACAAAATACTGATTTCCAGTGTTTGATTTTGAGGCTTTTTTTGTCAAAGCTGTTACGTCTTTATGATGAAGGTATAGTAGTGTTCTGTGAAGTTTCTAATATTTTTGTTTCCAAATTGCAGCTTGCAGTCAAGAGTGACAGTTCTGAGATCACGTAACTACTTACAATGTGTGGTATGGTTTGCTTTTAATGTATAGTGTCATCCTGTTTTACTGCCTGTGTATGGTGACAAACTGTAATGTTGAAAGCTCAGAATTATGTCAGTAGCTGGTTGAGTTAACTTCAGTTTCACTGTCCCACCATGTATTCAGCACTGCCACAAGCCTCAAGTAGCAACTCTTAGTCTATTTGCTTATAACTTTGACCAGGTGTAACAGCATTGACTGGAAGTTTCTGTGCTTTACTCTGCCTCAGTGTTTGCAATTTCAGATATCTCCAGAGCTTTTCCAGTAGAGGTCCCTTTGTTAGGCATGGCTTTTGCGATCTTCATGAATACTTGTTTGTGTTTAATGGAGCTGTCAATATTTTACTACTTTTGGATCATACCTTCACAAAACAAACCACTGTTTCTGTCCTGCTGATGTACCAACAAATCTTTAGCGTGAAACTGAGGAGGGTTTTCCCTGCAATTGCATCTTTTCATGACTTAACTGAGAACAGGGAGGCTTTCTTGTGCCTGTGACTTACCTGCTCATGTCTCAGAGTCAAGGGCTTCCTTAGTATTCTGGGTGGAGGGACAGCTTTAATTCTGTCTCATCTCTGGGTCAGGAGCTCAGTTTCATTTTAGTTCTTACACCAGAAGCTGCTTTGTCTGCTTCAGAAATGTCTATGGGTCCAAGGGATTTTTTTCAGACTTTGGTTTCCACTTCAATCTCCTGGCAATTTTAAATAGGGCATGACACTTTCTGACATTTATGTAACTTTTGCTTCAGCACTTAGTTTCACTCAGCAGTTTGGGGAAAGGGTGGATGTTCTTCCTGGGTTGGAGTAGTCAGCAGGATTTTCAATGGTAGAGATATGTTTCCAGTAAGTATGAGTTTTCCTTGTTCTGTGTTGAACTGGTAATCCTTGGTTGCCATATGTTTCTCTGGTTAACAATTTTCATTTGTTATTTCACCAGTTTTGAGAGATTTATAGAAGTTGCAGAGCTAGAGATAACTCATGTGTAAATAAGGTCTCTGGAAAGATCTTATTGTGGCCTTTCAATATACAAAGGAGGTTTGTAGGAAAGATGGAGAGAGACTTTACCGTGTCCTGTAGTGACGGGACAATGGGCAATGATCTTGAACAGAAAGAGCATAGATTTACTTTGTATCTGAAAAAGACACTTTCTGTGATGAGTGGTGAGACACTGGAATGGGTTGCTAGGAGAAGTTGTGGATGCAGGTGTTCGAAGTTCAGTTGGATGCAGCTTGGAAGAACCTGATCTAGTGACAGGAAGGTTGGAATAGATGACCTGTGGTCCCTTTCAACACAAATCATGCTATGTTTCTACAACTGGACTGCCAGTATTCAAGTCTTGAGCAGTTTAGTTTCTGATTTGTGTTGTTTGTAGTATCTGATAGTAAGACTGCTCTGGTTTATATTCAGAAGTTTATTAATTGCAACATATATTTTCCACTGACTGCTGTTTACCAAATGACTAGCCAGTCATACAGTTTTATTCATGACTTTTTAGTCTGTATAGTCCGTATTAGAAGTTATGGCCCAGTCCAGATGCTAGAAAACATTCAGATCTTCTCTGAGGGTCATCCATTTGTGAATCAATCAGGCAGCTATAAGATAGAAAACATTTTTTTAATAGACAAGCTGAAACTCTCTGATCTTGAGATCTTGTGAAACCCAGAAGGTTCAGTAACTATCGCGTTTCAAACTGCTTCATAGCTTTACATTAGTAGTTAGTATGTTTCTTTAAAATCAGTTATCATTTAACCCAGCTTTTGTTACATAGTATTTTGTGTTTTGAAACTTACTATGTATTTTTTTTCTGAAAAACAAGATGATACTGATTTGGTTTTTTAAGCTTGGAACAATTATTTAGCACTGGATGAGCTTTTCTTCAAGATGCATCTGTATTGGTGCAGGAGGGAGGTGATTCAAATTGTGCCCTTAACTTTCCCTTTCCCCATGAGTGCTTCACTTTCCTGACTTTCCACTATTGCTTATAGGTTTCGCTCAGTTTGGGGAAGAGTCAACAGTATCAAGAGAACTATGAGAGAACTAGGCAAGATGGATTTCAGTCTGTGTGCAGTGGTGTTCTTTTGTCCGTTAGGATAATTTTAGGAATTACTTTTGATAACAAGTATTGTTTCCCTGAATTAAATGCTGTTGCTGATACAGACGCTGAAAGTATAATGAGGTGCTTGTACTTTGTGGCATGGATTAGGGTTATTTATAATTTTGGTATGATCTTAATTTTGTTTTTGCAGGTTTGGACTAAGCAACAAATTTGAAGCAGAATTTCCTTCATCTTTGACTGGAAAGGTGAGTATCTTTGAATGGGAGCTTGAAATTGGAGTTAAGATTTTATTACAAAAACAAGTGTTCCAAGTACAGTAAAGGTAACAAATTTCACTGCTGGAGTACTGGTTTGTTTTTTGTTCTTTTCTTTCCCTTGTAGGTTGCACCTGAAGAATTTAAAGCCAGCATCAGTAGAGTTAATAGTTGTCTTAAGAAGAATCTTCCAGTTAATGTACGATGGCTACTATGTGGATGCCTTTGCTGCTGCTGCACTTTAGGTTGTAGTATGTGGCCAGTTATCTGCCTCAGTAAAAGAGTAAGTTGAATTGTTCATGTAATTTTTGATAGTTACAATTGTACTGGCTTTATTCTCATTTTGATTTACTTTTTGTTTTGCTCCTCCACCATTAAAAACTTTGTGCTAGAACTTCCTTAAATCGGTTTTATTTCATACATTTTGGTATCAGTTGTCCATCGTACTGGTTAAAGTTACAGAAGATACCAGTTAGGACTTTGAGCTTTTAACTCAGTGAGAGGTAGTATAGTTGAATATCTCTCCTAGAACCTTCTGCTGTACATCTCTTACTGTTATTGCACTAACTTTCAACATTGCATGCTTTTTTAATAGCTGCATCTTCTCTGTGATGCACTGAGATTATCAGCATTTGGCAGTGATTGAGTGACAGGTTGTTTTTGAGAAGCTTCTGATTACACTGCAGCCCAAGTAACCATATGTTTTTGTTTAAAAAGGCTGTTTTGAAAAATGATAGTTGATATTTCATTTTGGATTTTCCTTCCAAGTTGTAGATGAGTAAGATTCTTTTTCTTTACATTAAGAACTTGAAACTAGCCTTTTGTCTATGTACACTTGGCACTTAGTGTATTGTTCATAACAGAAGCTCATTACACGTGCCTGGTTTTCACTTCCTTTCCCTCAGTGCAGTTAATTAGGCTGCCCTCCCACTTCTTCTGGTTTTGTGTGTGTAAAAATTGTCTTTGACTAGTTCTACTTCACTACTTTGCAAGAAGTCTTTGTGCCTCCCCATCGTTTCCTCACTATTTAGTATTGTTCATCTTTCCATTTCATGGTAAGATTTGTGTATATTCTCTCTTGTCTAATACCTCTTAATGCTACAACTTTTGTACAGTTCAGTACACTGAACATCATCACGTTATTCTCTTTAGAAGTTCTCATAGGGTCAATAAATCAAGGCATTCTAAAAAGTGTAGGGTGAACAGTAATTCTAAAATCTTTGTATTTTTATGTCACCTAACTTTCTGTGTTAAGATCTTAATGCTTACTCTGTTTAAAAGATTATTTAAGTCTAGTTTTAACTGTATACAAAATAAAGTAGAAAAGCCTCCTGGTAATGTTGGTGTTTGTGGAGAAAAATAACAAAAATAACCAAAATAAAAATATTGGTGTCAGTGGGAATTATACCAAACATGAGGTTTTCTGTCTTCAAGCTGTCACAAAGTAGTAAGTCCTCCTGTAGCATGATTGTATATCCATAGCCCTAAAGTCTGCTAGAATAAATTAGAATCTGGTGATTGCTTCAACAGGTTAGTTGGTGACTTAACTAGCTTGCAGAGAAGAACTACCTTTACCGTTCTAGGCCTAGTCCTGTTTGTTGCAAACACAAGGAAAGCTTGTGTTGCTACTGTCCGTGCTTAACTTCTAAATAAAGATGCTTCTGGTGCTCTGTAGTTTGACCCATTTTTCTCATATAATGGGTTGTAGCAGGAAATGGTAACAGGATGTAACTTGGTAGGGACTGATGTTGCAAACTTTCATCTTCTGAACTGGGTCCTCAATCTATTATTAGAATAGATTCTCAAATAATCAACTTTTTATACACTGTTAAACAGAGTCAGAAAAAAATACAAGAGCTTCTAGCATTTGGAGTCAGAAAAGAGCATCTGAAGCTGAGGAGAGAGGTTCTGTGTGGGAACTTGGTGAAGGAACAGTTAGAGAAGTTCTGTTGAAGTTTGTGTGGGATAAGGTAAAAGGGTAAGCTCCTTCCAAAAGGATAGATCTGGAAAAAAAACCCCCCAGCCATGTATGCTTTGTTCAGCGGAGTTTGGAAAGATGATAGTGCTGTTATTGTTGCTGTGGTATATAGAGACTGGATAAAGACAGAAGTGTCTTGAAAAGAGAATTAACAGCAGGAGCATGGACACAGACTTGGGGCTGAAGTTCTGTGACTCATCCTAAAGGTCTGGCCCAGATTGTCTGTAAATGTTGCATTTTTCCTGTTAAATTAGGTACCAGAAAACGTTTAAGGACCTTTGCACCTTTTTCTGCACTTGGATATCCAGCATAAGTGAAGTTATCTTTGGACTCAAACACCATGTATGGCACAATGGCACTAGACATTGGTGGTACTCAATGCCTGTGTTTAGGCAGTTTGATTATTCCTCCAGAGTAAAAGTAATTTACTTCAATCTGGAGATTTCTGATCAACATCATTTTTCCATGTCAACCGTTCAGCAAATGGATGTGTGCTTAGAGAGAACTCGGAACTTGGTGTCTGTTGGGCATCTGGAAGGTTAAAATATATAGAAGAATTAATTAGCTTGTGTTCTTAAAGACAAAGTGAAAGAGAAAAGACTGGTTTCCCAAACTCTTAACTCTTAATCCTGGAAATGGATGGGAAAGAATATTTTTTTTCTGGTAGAGGAGGTAGGGAGAAAAGCTGTGGAATACATCTGAATACCTATTTGGAAATTCCAGTATAAGCAACAAGCAGAGAATTTTTAATTGTTCTAGTCAGGGCTACTACTGACAGAAAAACAGTGAAAAGTTACTGCTGCTTGAGTTGCTTATATAGGTATGGGTTGATTCAACTTTGTTTTGGTAGATAGACCCAGAGCAGGAAAATATCAAATTATATAAATCCTTTAAATTCCTTCTAGCTGGAATCACAGGTTTTGTACCCTTTAAGATCTCAGTACTGAATTGCATCCACAAGCTTGTAAGAATTTTCTTCTATGCAGTACTTTCCATCAGTAAGTGCTGTGACAAGTACAGGAAACTAATGATGCGTATTTTCCTACAAGTGGGGAAAATGAGAGTGATTACCTAGAGCTGCTCAGCAAACTGACAGCAGTTGTAAATACCACCTTGTTCACCTAGGTCCCAATCTTTTATTTGCTCAGTAGATTCCAGTAGAACTGTGACTTCATTTTCAGACTGTTTTGGTTTGCTGCTAGTGTCACAGTTTTGCTGATGCAAAAGACTAATGTATTCAAAATGAAGTAGTCACTAACATTTGAACTCTTGAACTGCTCATGTCTAACTTGACCTGTGTCTTGGAAAAGAGTTGGGTTGATCTAATGATCTTTTTGTGGTTTGACTTCCATAGGTCTCCTTTCATTGGCCAGACTCAACCGTAGGTATAGTCACAACAGCCAGGATTTACTTTTTGGGGAAACATGCTTGTTTTCAGATACACTGAATTATTTCCCACTGGTGCTCATACTGTAAACCAAGTATAACAAATGTTCAATAAATAAAATGTTGTTTATTATACAGTATCTGCACTTGTCGGAGAAGTGTTACACAGAGAATTTTCCTAGTTCAGTCCTGTCCTAAGTGATTCCTAGTGAAAGGCCAGTTACTTGGAACTGGTCTGTGTTACATCGTTTGCTGCAGTGATCACAAAAGACTCTCAAGACTGTACAATTAGAGTTTGATTTCTGAAAGCAGGATGGGAGTGTTCCCATCCTGAAATTCGTGTAGATCATGTTTTAATTGCACAATAAAAATATACAAGCCTTCATCTTTGCCCTTTTCTACTGAAATAGAAGACTAACAAATTTGTTTTGTTGAATTACAGATACAATGAGCTAGAAAGTAGGCGTGTTTCTCAAGGAGTTTATTAATGAAACAACAGTTTCGACTGTACAGTTGCTTACTTTTAATACAGAAGAGTAATTTTTCTCAGAATGACCGATCAAGAAATGTCTGTTTTAAGGAGTCTGAATCAATCTACCATACTCTTAAATTCCTGCGGTACTTTGCAGCTCTTTTTCAGCGAAACATTTTTAAAGTTCATGTAGATAAAATGAAAAAAACAGCTTCAGAGTTTGTAAAGTTACAATAATTTTCTTAGTCTTTCTCTGTAATCTATATTTTTACTGCCTTTCATTGACTTTTAAAATTCTAACGTGGGAATGCTATCACAAATGTAAATAAGATTTTTGAAGTTACAGACGGTTATTGAAAGCTTGTGTATAACGGGAATACGTGCTTATTTTTGTGCAGTGAAAAAATAAGGTAATGGTTTGTCTCCTTTAGATCATCAGGTGCTTCAAACCAAGAATTTATTAAGTCACCAGACATTCGTAAGCTTAATTGTTAATTATATCACTTTAATGCATTTCCATGCAATGAAAGCCTTCCCTTTACTGAATTTTTCTTTTCAGTGCTTTGTTCAGTGCTAGTTTTGGAAGTCTTTGTACAGTGTTGTTTCCTTGCTTCGTTTGCATTGAGGTATTTGAGAAAAAGCCTGCTACTCTTCACCAGTAAAATAAGTGTTTTATTTGATTCAGTATCTTATTGCCTCTCTCCTTTTATGTGGTCTTGATTCGATTTTAATGAATAAAACCTGCAAGAAAGTTGCAGGAAGTACAGTCTCTCATTTGCAGATCTAGATCATCAATGATCTTCAGCAGTTTTACTCACTGATTGCACCATAGTTTCTGGGACAAGTTCCAGATTGTACAAATGAACATTAAGTCT
The DNA here is from genome assembly GCA_035584735.1 of Pseudotriccus pelzelni. NCBI lineage: Eukaryota > Metazoa > Chordata > Aves > Passeriformes > Tyrannidae > Pseudotriccus > Pseudotriccus pelzelni. Next base: position 45,828,599 of record JAWMRA010000130.1, read on the forward strand.
TTAAGTTATTGTTCTTTAAGTAAAAAGAGTGTGAATTATAATTCAAAAAGCACTGCAGACTGAGGTGCCCATTTGAAGCCACTTTTCAAATGAATTGGCACTCATTTTCAGTATTAACTAAATGCTGTAGTTTCTGAACTGTAAATAGGATATATAATTTCAACAGAAATAGCAACAATGAAAGCTATGATAGAATTGCAATACAGCTAGATTTTTAAAAGCTGGTATTGTACAAGTAAATTGCACGTTTGAAAAGCTTTATGAACAATCTCTTAAAATGAATAGAATTAGGTATTTAATAGTGATCTGTATTAATAGTTTCAAGAGCTGCTTGTTTGTTTGTGAATTCACACAAAGCTGATGAATGCTGCTTAAGCCTCATCATTAGTTGTCACTTAACAGTTCACATCTTCACAGTGCTGTATAAACATAAGCTAATTACAGTGTCCCAAGTATTGATTAAATTAAAAATGTGGTGGAAAAGCTGGAATAAATATGGTAGTCTTGCTTGTCAATGGATGGTACCAATGTTAAAATACATTACCTCAGTTTATTGAAGCCATGAATACATTACATTTATTTTCAAAACGGAAGAAAATGTGTATTTTTCTCTTATGCCTATCTGCCAGGGCCTTTGCATTGGAAATACTCTTAACAGCCTAATGTTTTTCTGAGGAGTTCCACGAGGCAGTTACATTAGACAGAAGGTGCCTTGCTTTTGAAGTCTCTGTTATGACAATTTACATTGTAATACAGTTTGGGAGAATCTTTAAAATTGTAATATTATGTTTATCCTAACCAGAGCTCATGTTATTTCTATGTTGACTCTAGTCAACTTATATAAAAAGTTTTTTAAAAGTAGAACTTGTATGTATCAAATATTCATTCTTTACCGTTGTCTTCAAATGTATTCAGAGGTCCTTATATATTTCTTTATTAACTATGAAATGAAAACTTTAAAAGAATCACAAGATTCAGACCTGTTATATTTTGCTTTAAAAATTGTTCACTATAATTTTGGTCAGAAGAGTCACTAAGTCCTCCACATACTAAGCTTCAAGTGACAAAGCTTGTAGAGCAATCTAGAAGTGAAATCATCATGTGGATAGCTATGTGGGAATTTTTTTTCCTATGTCTGAAATCAGATGCTCCTTCAAAGCACCCTCCAAAGGTTTTCATGTGTTTTCCTAAGGGGTGTAGTAGTGAGTTGATGCATAATGAGGTGTAGGAGCAGCTAGTTCTACCATGTCTTTTAATTTGCAGACCTGCTTGGTGGAAGACAGGGCATTAAGATTGGCATGAAGAATACTTACAAATTTAAGTAGTTCACAAAATACTAGTTTGTTTCTTTATAGATCAAATGCACAACCTTCAGAATACATATTCTTTAATTGCTAAAGTAAAATTTGTAATTTGATTTATTCTTAGTTATGAGTTTTTTATAAATCCTAAATGTAGCATATCTCTGGTATCTAAAGTGAATATTTTAAATGTTATTTAAAATTTAATTGCACTTGTAATCAGAACTACATCTGAACATTTTAATATTAATCAAAATGATGCAGGTAAAATTAACATTTTCATGTTGTAATCCCTTTTACATTGTGATGGCTAAGGTATATAAAGGGATCATGCAGTGGTTTGGGTTTAATATTGCTTTGTATATTGCTCTTCCTCTCCAGCTTGACATATTTCTGAAAATGCAGACATCAGCTGGCTGAAATTTGCACAGAGCTGTTTTGAAAGAGCATGCTGAGGATGATGTAGATAGTTGTTAGATTTGGAAATAAGTTTAGGAAGGAACATTTTTAGGATTCTGTCTTTAGCAACATACAGGTGATGCAAAATGGGGAGCATATGCAAACACTGTTGAGGAAAGAATTAAAAGGCAAAATTACCTGCAATTTATATGATAAAATTAAAATAAGTAGAAAGCACTTACTGAACAATAACTTATATATGAACAAATAGACTATGGTATTGTAAGGCAAACATAAAAGTAGAATGGAGTTCTGGCAAGTGTGAGGTCGTGGCACACTTGTGTGCCTCTTCTCTTGACTTTTGTCCAAGTAGCCTAGGTCTGGAAAGTATTCATTTTTCCGCTCTATTAAACAAATCAGTGTAAAACATTATTTTCTGCCTAAGTGTAGCATTCTCAGTAACTCAAGCACTATATAGACAGGAAAAAACTTGTTATTTAACAAAAAAATGGTAGTTCAAGAAACATTACTACTTACAAAATGGTTGGGAGCGTGAGGAAGGCAGTTCTACAAATGAGAAGATGGAAGGAATTAATAAATATTCTTCTGCCATACCAAATATACATGTAAAGTCACCAAGTACTTCTAATTTTGTAGCTCATAAAAGTAATTTTTGCTGAATTTTAGAAGAAATTGCTGAATTTGGAACAATAGTGATGATGGAAAATATTTTTTTAAAGTAGCCAGATTTTTTTCTAAATTGGTTAAGTAGCTGCAGATCAACTTGGGATTCTGTATTTTTCTGATTCAGTCCTAAATGGACAAAGCACTGTAGAGGCTGTCCTTTTCAGAGGGATCATTCAGCATGCACACTAGTGAAGTGTTGGATTTTACAGGGCCTTCTATGGCGTTACTTTGTGAAGTTGTGCTGCCTTTCAGTCTTTCTGGCCATGTAGCTGCTCTTCCATTCTTGGCTCCTTAGATACTCATAACAGCAGGAGTCAAAGGAGTGTTCCTAGGAACTGGTGCTTTATAATTTGTACTTTTAGGGAGGCCCCTGGCAGGCTCTGGGTCTGTATTGTGTAACAAATCATAGGCATTACCAGAATGCTCCAGGCACTATGAGTGGTTCGGAGGTTATGAAAACTTACTGATATAGATGTAAGCTGTTCCCTGCCAGCTGGCTTGAAGTGAATGGGAATATTTCTGGGCACAGTTTCATTTTTTAATAGAAATGTAACCTGAGATCCTTTAGTTTCTCCACCTACATTGGTCTTGAACTATGTTCCGTAGCTTACTGCTGGATATTTTGGAAATAAATGACAGGGACTGAAGTTAACATCTCTGTAACCTTAAAAGAGAAGATGGAGGTGGAATTTTCATTAATGTCGGTTTAAAATTTCCCACAGAGAATGACATCAGATGAATTATTTGATCCTATTTTCATCCATTTTGTATGTTCATTTTCTCTGGCCTTTTCTGTGAGAATGTCCTTCAACAGGAGGTGGATGCTTTAGATCGTCATGGCCAGATTTGAATAATTTGTTTGGAAGGATTGGAGCTTCATGGTTTTTGTTTCCTTGCAATGAAAAAGTCATAGTTAGGATTTAATCCAAGAATAAAGGAGTTACTAATCTTAATTTACTAGTCCAAGTAACAACATTTATTATAGTCCTGATGTTTCAAGGATCAGTTCAACATCTGTCTGTGAACTGTTTTTCCACATCTCAATTAGGCCTTCATGAGGAAAATGTGTTAATTTTGCCAAGGCCAAGACTATTCCTTCCACAAGGCTTCTCCGTAGCATGAAGTTTTCACAATGATTGGCTTAAGTCAGTGTTATCACAGAAAGTAGCTAGCAACACTTACTTGGTGACTTAGCTCTTATTGGACAGCTAAAATATCAAGTTAGCATCTTGAGTCTTTTGGACTTCCTACAGTTGAGAGGAAATTTTAGACTTGTAATCATCTTCTAGGAACTTTCCTTGATAATTTCTCTCTGCTATGTTCTTCTGTTGCAGACCAAGATGACTTTGGAAAATACTCATCTAGTATCTGTCAGTACACTGCTGATAATTAAATATCCTCTTCATTCTAATGAAGTGTATGTTTCTGTACATCTTCTCCATTCTCTGCATATTTCATGGCTTTATTGCTTTCTTAAACAGTCTAGGAATTTGAGAATCAAGACAACCTAGTCACTAAGGAATTGTCTTTGGCTTAGGTGTTAAAAAAATGTTACATGTCAAATAATGCTGAGCTTCTCTTTATATCAGCAAACAATGTGGAAGAGACCTTTTCAGGAAGTAATTGGTCTGTTTTGGTTCATTAAGCTTTAAATTTATCTCTGTGATGTACCAACCCAGGGTTGAGACATATAAAAATTAGGTCAGTTTATGGATTGAGTATGGGACAATATCCTCAGGGCTATCTTTCAGAATGAGGAGTTTCATGAGATCAATTTGATGTTGTCAGTTCTCCTGCTCCAGAATTCTGTGATTATATTTCTCTTTGCTTGATCAGTAACTGTAATCTGTGCTTTAGGTGGGATTCACTTTCTGCACAGAATAATCTATATGTTAAGGCAAGATGCAGCAGTAGTAATCTTGTTGGACAAGGCAGTTATTTCAAGATCCTACGAAAAGCACCAGACTTATATTTTTTTTCCAGATATTCTTCAATCTGTTTAGTATAGGTTTTGCTCACTTTCTTGCACAGATGCTGCAGTGGCATCTGGGATGAGCACCCTTACAGTAGTCTAAAATAAGAAATATCTTAGTTACTAATAGGAGAGATGGTGCAGGATCTACATGTTCACCTATGTAGTTGTTCAGACACCTTTTCAAACTCCTGTGTGTGCTGAAGCAGGTATTCCAGGATGGCAGGATCTGAAATCAACTCAGGTTTCCCCTTTGTCCTCTTTGCCCTTCACAAATAAAGAATTCCTTAGATGGGAAGAGATGGGAATCTTACCAATTTCATAAAGGGTTTACTTGTGAGAGGGTTCAAGATGAGGACTTCATTAGCACAGATGTATGTAATTCAGTTATGTGTGCTCTGAGTACAGCTTTGGAATTTTTGTGGTACCAATATGGGCCTCAAAATTGGCTCAGGGGATATTCTGGCATATTGGAAGTGACCACACAGTTCTGTGACTCTGTCTTCTTTCTGTTTCTGATAACTAAATTACTTGGGTATAAATTTTGTAGTGAGAATGAGTAGAAAGTCCCGCTTCTGTACTTTGTCTCTTTAAATGAGTGGAGATAGTATAGTTCAGACCTCTGATAGGATCCTTTGACTTTTTTCTGGTCATTCTTTCAATACAAATTCCAGCCGTGTGAGAATCAACAAAAGTCTGCTTTAAGTGGTCTCTTTGTATATTGAAATTTGGGCATAAAGTGCATTTATTCAGGGCAGTATTAAAAACTAATAATATTTGATTGTGGTGAAGGAATTAAAAAAATTCTTGCTATTTATTGTACACATGTTGTGCTGTAGATGAGAAGTCAAAGATCAAATGGATGTAGCAGGAGATTCTTTGGTTTTTCTCAGACAACTATGATTAAAATTATTAAATTGTGTTGTTACTATCCATGTTCTTTCCTCACTTAATAAAGAGAAAGGGGGGAGGTACTCAGGTCAACAATGTTTTGGGAGTCACGTAAGATCCATTTGTTTAATATTGTACCAGTCATTTACTGATTTGCTGCAGAAGTTGAGGGGCTTTGGCCCATTCACTAGTGTAGTTTAGTGCAGTGTGTGTCCCCAGGTCATGCACTGCAAGAGGGGTTCCTGTTGCTGCACAGCCTTCCAGTCCAGATTGGAGCTATACATCTGGAATTGTAAGCTAACTGCATTGGACACTTGTAAATATGTAACAGAAAGGTCTTGCAGTTGGTAATACATTCAATACTACCTTGTTTCTGCATGAAAAGCGCATCGGTCAAAGTTTGTTCTGAGTTGGGCTTTTTGGCAGTCTTGTTTTTCGAAAGACACTGCTAGACATTAATATCTCGAAAGAATCATTACTTTACAGGAATGTTTCATTAAACATTGCATCAAGACAGTTGAAGAGGTCTATTTCACAAAATTCAGTGGATAGCATTAAAGACTATGCTTTTTTCATGAAATATGTTACAAAGCATACTTTCTTATCATTGGTATGCTAAAAAGTACTTGAATTGCAATTTTTGCTTTTCTCAAATATTGGACTGGGTTTTAAAAGAAAATAAAATGTAAAAGCTGGATAGTATTAAATCTTCCTAATAAGCAAGTCTCTCTTCCACTTAATTTGTGCTTTTGTTGTGGCTAACAAATAATTTGTTGTATGGGTTTTTCTGTACACCATTGATGGAATATATAAGCTTGTCATCCTAGTGTGCTGGAAATGCTACACTCAAATCAAGTGTTCCTTTCTGGTTTTGTATATCCTCACCTGCTCCTCACTGTAAATCATTGAGATGTCAAGAGCAGTGATTAATTAAGCTGCACGTGCAAGTGCTTTTTTTCACCTGTCAAGTAGGAAGAAAACTTACTATAGTGAATTGTGGGATGCTGTTTAACTCATTTCTTTTTATTCCAAGCTCTGAGGTTTGGAGAGATACTTTACAGTCTAATTTTCATTAAGATTTCTGTATCGATAATATGGTGTGATTTGGGAGTTTGGACTATCTCAGATTATACTATAGGAAGGGTTATAGTTAAGGCTCTGGGAAGATAAATAATCATGGTCTTGAGGCCTGCATGTATTTCTATTTCATGCTAGTCAAATGATTTTAAACTGTGTTATTTAAATAAACCAGTTAATAGTACATAACTACCTATTGATTTCTTATTTATATGTATGTACCATAATACAGATGTAATTTTATTGGAATTTGAAAAGCCGGGATGTTTTTCAGTCTTTGGGGCAAACAAATTAAATTGTATAGTGATCTTAATCTATTATTAAAAGGTCCTGGAAAGGAAGATTACAAGGTAGATTCAGGTTTTGAATCAGTTTTGCCATTGGTTTAGCAGCGGGTGGGCAGGCAGATGCCTGCTCAGAGTAGAACCTATTGCCATTTTTCACCATTGATAGAGTAGCCTTTCAGAGTCAATGAGCTCTGTCAATGTGAGCTTGTCAAGGCTACAACTTCATAGACCTGAGAGGCGGTTTGAGAGGTCAGCCCTTTTCAGGTTTGCTGTGATGCAAATGAACTTTAATGCTTAAACAACTATTGGAATTTTTATGTCTGCTCCTTGTTCTTTTTTCTTCACAAAGTCATTGACGAGACATTCAGTGCTTTTTAAATTGGAAGTTGCATTGTGCTAAAGACCTAGTACAGATTTACGGAGGGCTGAAAGCAGTTAGATCATGTTCTTTTCATGGTGCGATTAGAATCAAATCGATTTCCCTACAGCCTTCAGCATTCAGATGGCAATTTTAACAAAGCTTGGGGGCTAGACAAGGGACAAAACGACTGAACTGAATGTTAATTACACTCTGCAGCCTTATTTTCTTTTGATTTGGAGCTGACTGGCAACTAAATTAACAAAAGTGTGACCATAACTGCTGCCCTATTTTCATTTAAAAGGAGAGCAGACTCTAAAAGGCTATCTTTACAAAGAAACAAGTGAGGTCTACTGATTATTGTTAAAGGGCACTGTCTTTAAAAACATAATAATAAGAATAACCCCAAAAATACTCAATTTCCAATTGGTGTGATAAATTAGTCACTGGCACATTCACCTTCTCATAATTCCTTGACTTGTGCTTTTTAAAATAAAACCTAATAAAAAATTTATTGTAATGAATACTCATAGATAGCAATGATCTAATTTTTAATCATGTGACCACAGTACATACTTAGATGTGTTTCCCCGCAACTGCCTCAGTATTAAACTGGAGACAAACTGGTGTTTGAAAACCAAGATGTTAATATTTGAGAGGCAATTAATAAATTTTTGTCTAATTTTTATTTTAGTTATTCTTGTTTCTCATGACAACTTTGTTAAAGTTCATTTACAGTGCTAATATTTTGTAGTAATAACAGCAAGATGCTCTCTCATCCTTTCCCCTCACCCCTCTCCACCTTGTAAGGAAGCTGCAGCTGCACTAAGTTGTATTTGATCCTTGTCATTGCTCCGTCCTTTTGCACCTGCAGCTCTGTTGGTCTCATCTTAACACCTGGCACCATGAATTATCCTCTTTTTATTCTCAATCTGTAGCAAATCCCATTTAGAGCTAAGCAATATATATTCTGGCTGTCAAATGACTATAAATGTCAGTATGTATTTCTCAAATGTAAATATAACTGAATAATTATACGCAAAATGCTGCGAAACTTTACAGGATGGAATATCCTTTACTTTTAGCATGCATAATCTTAAACTGTGCAGAACAGCTTTCAGGATTCCCTGTCTGAAGTGTCAAGTGTGGACAGTACTCGCAGTATTGTGAGGCAGTAAACCTTTGCTTTAGAATCCTAAATATTGGGTTTGCTCTTTATAAAAATCACAGTCATTTGTGCAATTTACTGTAAATTCTGCATTTGGTTTTTCAGTCTCTAAATCTGGATGTAAATATAACAAATTTCTCGTTTAGAGTGTTGTGCATTTGTACTTGACCTGACCTACAGCATTGCAAATTAGTTTGCAAAATTTTTGAGATTAGCTGCTGACCTTAGTGAGTGCACTTAGACCACTGATACTGAGGGAGCAGTGTTCCTGCTTTTTATACTTGGGTCACTTTGATATTTCTGTGATTTTAAAGTTATAACTGCCATAAGAACAAGACAGCATGTATATCAACAGTTTTTGTTCCAAAGTGGTTGAAAGTAATTATGTAGCTGTCATAAAAAGTAGTTTCTGTTCTAGATACTATTTAATACTGGAGAAGTTCTGATAGGACTCCAGACCACCCTGTACTCAGTCACTGTCCCGTACCTCTCTCCTTTTCACACAAAAGCAGCTGCAAAACAAAGTTTTTCTGAAACCAGTCAAGAGTAAAATTCTTTCTCATTTGTCTTCCAGACACGAAGATCGATTGAGAAGTTATTAGAATGGGAAAACAATAGGTTATACCACAAGGTGAGTGCCGCAGGGAGCAGCTTCGTACTGTTGGAGTTTGAATTGCACAGTATGGAAACAGATGCTTTTGTTGAACGAAAAATATGAAAGGTGGACAAATGGGCTAGTCTGTGTGCTGCAATAAAATACAGCTCATTTTTCTTCTTTTTCTTTCCTCCTTGTCTAGCTGTGCTTGCATTGGAGACTAAGCAAAAGGAAATGTGAAACGAATAACATGATGGAATATGTAAGTTAAAGGGCTGTTTTGTGAGTTTCTCTATTAAATGATCATTTATTTTGCTTCTGATCTTATTCTTTTCATGATTATTAATCAGTAAAGGTGTCAGGAGCTTAATCGCCTGAGTGCAAGGATTTTCTACGGTTCACAGATGCATGGTTTCATGTGCAGGACTGATTTATAAAGTTATGAATGACTTGAAAACAAGGCTTCACTGTGTTCTGAAAAATAATAAATTAATTGCCAAGATAAAATAGCTTGAACATGTGCTGATGGAGTGTGAAATTTTAGATGCTGTATAAAGAATAACCACAACTTTGGTTACGCAGCAAGTCAGATATGGCTATTTTATATAATGCTAATCAAGTCTAAAAGTATGGAAGAAGACCTTTCAACTAAGCTGTTGGAGCTTAAGAAACCTTTTTAAATTTTAACTGCCCCTTACCTCAACTATCTTGAAAGTATCTTTATCTCCGATTGGTGTCACCAAAATATTTTTAAGTCAGTCTCTGGAGTTTTAATTTGCTTCAGTCTTTGGCTGAGACTCCTCTTGCATGAACTCCTCTTGGAAATATACAGTGAGAAGTTATATGTGGTTTGAAATGAATGGTGTCCGGTATGGGATTTCAGTTTGTTTAGCTTGCAACTTTCTAGTTCTTTTTTTGGTGCTTTTCTTATTTTCATTTTCAAAATGTCTTGGAAATGCATAGGGTGGGATGAAATTAAGCTGCTAAAATATGAGAAGCATTAGAATTTCCATAATTTCTTTTAATGCTTTAGGAACTGGGTGATAAGGTTAACTTTTTAAAAATAAGATTAGCTTTTGAGAAATATCTACTAAATTGGTTGTAATTGATCTCTGATCTTCCATTACATCGTACTCAGTGTATTCTTTGAAATAACAAAGTTGTAATGAATATTAGAACTTTAAACATTATTAAGCAGTTCAAAATAGTATTAAAATGATATTTATCTTTTAATCTTCCCCTTTTTCCTGTTTCTGCATTAGATAATATTTCTAGCCTGAAGTATAAAGTCTTAAAAATGCTTTGTTTTACAGAATGATTCTATTCAGTTCACTGAATAAGTAGTTTTTTTAACATCTATTCTACCAAATTTCTGGGGTTAGATGCATGAGTATGACTGAAAACAGAATAAATCAAATTTCAGAAAGTAAACTTAAGCTTTACCTAAGTGGTTCTTATTTTCCTGAAAACTTTGTTTTTCTGCAGAAAACACTGTCAAAGCCAGTGGTCTCAGATTCAACTGAAAAAAACACAATGCAAGTTTGTAAATGCTATGGCCCAACAATGTTTACAGATGAATATTCATTTTATTAAATATAATTTAAAATCAGTTGACCTGTTTACATTAATAATATATATGCATGAACACACAGTTTTATGGGATAAAGGTCAAAGATTTTATTTTCAATTTGTGAAACATCTGGTATTATCTCTGGGTATACTTAGTGAGAGAATTTTTACAAAACCACACTGTACCGTTATCTCATTTTCAGTGAACTGCTTCACTAGTCTCTTTAAAAACTGCCCTCATTGTCTTCATGATCAATTCTAAATAACAAACACTTTTCCTCTTTTTTTTTTTTCAAAACAGATGATTTAAATTAAATTCTTGTACCCAAAACTTGGTGCTTTGCTGAATTTGAAATTCACTGTTGTAGATGCTAAGTTAGATAAATAATTCTAGAAATTAAGGAAGACAAGATATTCTTATACCTTTGGCATGAACAGTGTTCCAGCTTTACTTCTTGCTCCCTTTTTGAAACCTTTCCTGAATATCAGAAGCCCTGGTATGTCTGCAGAATCCAGTGGTTGACTCATGTCACTGATTAAATAAGTCCCTTCTGAACCTCTCAAAAAATAAATCTGTACACCTGATTTCAGTACACATTACTTCAAAAGTGTTTGCCTTAGAAATAAAATCAGAAACTCATTTATTTGCTGACGTTTGGTACGCTATCAGAGATAGTGTTTACTTTCTAACAAGCTAAGTAGTGTTCTCCTTTACAATCAAAACCATTCAGAAATAATTTTTAACTTCTTAGAAAGGTGAGTTCCCCTTAAAAGAAAATAAAATCCTTAGTTATGTTACCAGGTGCATTTATTTCTTTATGAATCGGATCGTGCTGCTGTGTTAGGAGTGTCTCTCTGAAGAAAGAAAATGCACAAGTGAACATTTTCTTTAAGCTTCCTATTTAAAGGAGGATAAATACTTGGATTGTGTTCTGGAGCAGACCCTGTTATGTACTTAGCTCAGAAACACGTAGTTTAAATTTGAATCGAGGCCATAAGAATAATCAGGCAAAAACATTAGTCAAGTTCTTGTTAACTACTTGCACCATGTTTGTAGATATGGGAGCTTTGCAAAAGTTGGTACGCTTTTCTATACAAGTATGAAACTAGTAACATGATTTAGAATCCTATATTAAGGGGAAATAATTCTGAAGTAAATGGAATTGTATGTGTAATTGAAAATTAACTTTTCATGCATTGTGCCTTCTGGATTTTTTTTTTAGATTTTTTTTTGATTTTTCAAATGAATGCATTTATCACTTTTATAATGTTTTCATAATAAAGGAAACAAATTATGTTAAGGAATTTTTATGTAGTAGCTTACTTCAGTTCATTTTCGTATGTTATGTGTCAGTAGCCAAGCTTATTCAGTTGAATTTGATTGTTTAAGACTTTTGGGTTTCTACTTGTGACCCCAAAACAATTTTCATACAGGATTTTTCTAATGGTCTTGTACCTAAGACAAGCTCTGTGATCTTTGATTTTTGTCACAACTTGATGTACTTAAAAAAAAAAAAAAAGGAAATATGAATTATCATTGTGATAAATAATAGGATTGCTGCCATCTCTAATATATATTTCTTTTCTTTCTATACAGGTCATCCTTATAGAATTTTTACCAAAGACACCAATTTTTCGACCAGATTAGCGTTTGATTTATTTATAGAGACTTATTCAAGTATGTTGTCTTTCCAATGGTGCCTTGCTTGGTGCTCTCCTGATAGTGACATAGCATTGGTTCTACAGAGTCTTGTGGTGTTTTCATTCTTTTGTTTGTTCTGTTGGTTGTTTTTTTTGGGGTTTTTTGTTGTGGTTTTTTTTTATAAGAACATGTTCTAAGTGCATTTAGTCAAACTCTGCTAATTTCACACAGATGTTAATTACTACTTAAGTTATTTTTACTTTTGCTACTTCTGTTTATTAATGTATCTTGATTTTCGAAGAGTCTTTTATATGTGTGCCCGCGCGTGTGTACATATATATATATTACCGTAAATACACAGCTGAAAATTATATACAAGTGAACAGGTATTTTTTTATCTCAATATGACACAACTGATTGACTGTACATTGTGTAAGTCCTTTTAGTTATTCATTTACATGCTGAAGTTCCTTCTAAGATATTCCTAAACTTCTGTCAGTGACTAGTCAATTGTAAATATTTTTATTTCTTTTTGGGATATTGACTAGTCTCTTTCAGAAAAAGGAGATCAAGTTCTTTTGGAAACTGTTCTTCTTTGAACCCAAATGCCGTTGCATTAGTAGAAATCTCTATGCTTTTCATGAAGAAGTCCTGTCTGCTGGTTCTGAAAAAGTTCGGCTTTAAAAGTTAAAAAGAAGCAGCAAGGTGGAATTATTTTACTTGGATTGGAAGATTCACTGAGAGAATTGCATGCATCTGATTAGTGGAACTTAAGATCACAAAAATATATTAGTATTGCATTTTATACCGTAGGTGTTTTAATTCAGTGTAATGTCATGTGTTAGCTTTATTCCTACTGTTTACCAGATCCTGTACACAGGGGTGCAGAAGGACTTGTTTTACTAAAACTTATTGTCCAAGAGGACCTTTCAGGGGTTTTTAGTTTATTTTAAAGCTACATAAGCAGAAAAAGTTATTGAAGTATTCTTGAACAGTAGAGTTCCAAATGCAAAGGCCATTTAATAATCAAAGCAGGGTACACTGGGCAACAGTGGAATTTTAAATGTGTTAGACAGTTATTTATTGCACCCTTTTCTTTTGCTCATTTTGGTTTACAAAGCTTATTTTCTGTGCAAGTATAAGACATTTTTTAGCTGGATATATGATGTACGCTTGGGTCAGGCCGACTGTATTTTGTTTCATATGCTTATACCTTAGTTGTACATATCGTCACAATAGGTTTTGGTATTTTTTAACTGCAGCTCTCATATTTTAAAATTTGCTCTAGATACATAAGATTATTGTACATGAACACTCACGTAAGTTAAGAACATGTTCCTTGTACACTTGTGGTAGCAAGCAATAATGTGAATATATGAAAAAACAGATATACTCTGCTTAATATTTGTATGAATGAAAAGTTGATACCACTACAAGAATAGTCTTCTCTTTTTAATCTTTTAAATACAGGTACCTTGATGCTGTGAACTATTTTTCTATGTCTCCAAGATATTTATTCTCTGTAAAATATTCTCTAGTGAGTATTATATTCCTGAATTGTTCATAGTAGGAGTGGTCTAGAAAGTTTAAGTTTTCTTAAATCTAAGCCTTCTGTATCTGTTCCCAAAACTTGTCCTTTGCTCAGCTTTCATCTGTGGATTCCTGCTGTTCACTTTGAAAATAGCTCAGCTGTGCTTTTCGTACAAGCCTACAAGCGTGTTTCTTTGACGTGACAGAACATGATTTTTAATTAACAAATCCCAGTTTTGTGCTTCCTCAGTCTTCTGGGTGCCACAATGGTTTCTTTCCAAAGTAACTGTTTATAATTCTTTAAAAATCAATTTCAGCCTCTTCTTTAGTACGAATCTGGGTCTGCAACATTCCTGCTCTTGCCCAGAAGTATTATTTATAACCTCAAACTAGTTTTCAGCCTGCAAGGGAGGCCAGGAACGTAACATCGATGGCAGCTGAGACTGGGGAGGTTGGAGGTCCAGAGGAGAGGTTGAAATTGGGCAGAAGTCATAACTGGTTATAAATTCCGATGACCAGAAATATTATATTGATTTCTTTAAGTGTCAGTTTTCAATAAAGTTAATATTGAAACATATGAAGTCTAGATTTTATCAAGATTTTCAATTGACTGTACAGATAATTTCTGTCATGGATGCAGTTTTCCACTGGCGTGGAAACCTATCCTTCCACACAGCGTGGAGGGGTAGATTGGATAGGGCTTGTGATACATTAATAGTAGCGCCACATTCAGCACGAGCTATTTGCCTTAGTTTACTACCCAAACTTTCCATGCTACGTTCTGTGACACCACAGATACCTTGCCAGCAACACACAAACCCACTGACAGTAAAGCTACTTTGGGCACAACGTGTGCTGAGAACAGAGCAGTGAATAGTGTGGCTTATGAGTGTACAAAGAGTATCTTATTAGTAAAGCGTCCACAGAAGCGGTAATGTTGGTTAAGATCTTGCCTACTTCTAGGTGCATCAGCAGTCATGGGCTTGGTTAGCAGGCATTTCTGTATTTTAACTATGACTTTCTCTTAAAGACCTCTAGTACAGAGGTCCCAAGTAGAGCTCGGAGCAATTAAAAAGTTAAATCCCTTAGTAAGGAGGCCAGACTAATTCCTTCTAAAAGTATTTCTGATATTTTATTAAAACAGTGACTCTAGCTTAAAATACAATCAGGAAACTTGAGAAACTGCCTGTATAGAAATGAGTTTTATCTCAAAGGTGTTATTCTCCTGAAGAGGTAGTACACTCACCTAGTAAGAACGTTATACAACATTTTCATACAATCCCTTTCAATTCATTAATTACAGTGATGGAAATTGAACATGGCAGGAACTTTAATCAACTATTTAATGCCTGCGGCAGTTGTCGGGATTTTCCTTTGATGTTGCTTCTGAAATACAAAATCTATTTACTTTGTGTGCTAGTGAGAAGACATACATTACCTTTTTTGTCTACTTGGCAAAGAAAGAAATTGCACAGTTTGAACAGACCAGAAGCTGCAGCAGGACTTCCAGGACACAGCCTACACTTTGCTAAAATAAATGTTACATTGTACTAACTTGTTCAGCTTCTTGCAAGTCAGCAATTCCTACCAATAATCTTACCTGTTTGAAATTTCCTTTAACAGCAAGAGTTAGGTATTGAATAAATCTTAATCATTTAGCAAATGATATTCATTATGCCTGTTTCACCTTTAGCCTGAAAAACTAATGGTGAAGGCATCAATGACTCCCTGTGAAAGCTAATAATTATTTTTAAATATAGTGGCCTTTAACTGGTGATAAAGATTTCTTTCTGTAGTATAATAGAAATAAATTCTTTTTAATCTTTTAGGGATAGATAGAAATAAGTCTTGAGAGAGAAGATCTCTTTGTCTGACCCTACATGAATAATTCTATAGAGCTCATGTATTGCTAAATAGCTGTGATTTAAAGTTTATAGTGGGATTGGCAAATTTTAGCGGAAATGAAAATGTTTATGGAGATAGACTACAGGAAGTCAAGTAAATTTTTTGTAATAGCTCAGTAAGAGTAATTTTAACCAACTATTTATGCAAATCCAAAATTTCCCAATATCCAAAACTATACTTAAACTCAAGTAGAATAGATTGTAAAAACTTTTTACGGTACTTAGATGTAAATTATAATCTCTAAACCAATTTGTTAAATGATATTTTTTTGTAACTCTCAAGATCATAGTGTTTAAATGCTCTGTCTCTCATATACAGGCTTACTTAAAAATCAGTTTTAATTTATTTTTTGCTCCTAAAAGTCATTATTTAGTCCTGAATATTGTAGAGAAGAGCTTTAAAATGCAATTTGTAACTGCTTAGAAGCCAGAAGGAAAGGAAAAAGAACTTTTCTTTATTTCTTTCCTTCCACCCCCCCCCCCCAAAGTCTTAGTTTTAAATTGGTCCCCTTGTTTTGGAGCCTAGCTTAGGGTTTTTGAGCAGCTGGCAATAATGCAAATTGTCCACCAAAAACCACCATTTGAATTCTGAACGATTTAAAGAGATCACTTTAATTAAAGAGGCAAAAGATATGTTAAGCAAAGAAAATCCCTGGTTCTTGTAAGTTCTTCCAGCACTGCTATTGAGTAATTAAAAGAATGATCATGATGACCCTACATTAGGTCAAAATCCAGATGATTTTGTGTAAAGGAAATACTCAATTAGAGAGGTCTCAGAGCCCCAAATGTCGTGGATTCAGAGTACAATTTATTAAGGGTAAGTGGTGCTGGCTAGTTTTGTATCCGTGACTACAATCATTTATGTTGCTCTTCAGCAACCTTGCTTAAAGAAAGAAAGCATTTCAGAAATAAGATCTCTATTCATCACTGCTAATTTGCTGTAATTTCTGTGCTTTTCCCGAAAGCCACATTGCATTTCCATCACAAACAGCTAAGTGTATGATCGTTATAATGCCTTTAATAGCCATACTGTAGGTAGAAATATTAACTTCTCAGGGACTAATAGGAAATATGAAAATGGAGTTAATGAGCTGAATGCCTATCTGCATGAAGGCTTACTTTGCAAACATCACTCTAGAAACCTGATTGTAATATGCATGACCATTATGAATGTTATCAATATACAGTTACGAGAGCTTCTTTTACCCTGTATTATTAGGCTGCTGAATGTCAAAGTATGTTGGATAACGATAAATGAAGAGTTTTTTTCTGATTTCGGTGGAGTGATTATTTCTAATGGTGCTACCTTTTTAATTCTGGTGTTTATTCTTCGTAAAGTTCTCTCTGAATAGGCTGGGTAAAACAGGGAATACTGATGTAATGAGAAAACAGTATTGTTCTTCTTAAGGAAGAGGAAAAATTTGAAGGGGAGAAGTATTCCAGAAGTAAAAAAATTTCACTGCTGGAAACATGCATTTATTTTTCGTTAGTTAATGATATTCATTTGTGTTGTTTTGTTGGTTACAGAACTTTTCAGTTCATCAATTTTTGAACTTTCTTCTTTTTGCACACTGATGTTTCAGTCAGTGTGGACTGAATTAGAGACTATTTTTTAAAATTTAAAACCTCCTGAAATCCTTGCATGAAACTTCATATGTTGACATTTGTGCTGGTGTATGTATCTCGACCACATGATACCTGGATAATGTATATCCTTTATAAACTACGTTTTACTGTTTCCATGAAAGTTGTCCTTTTAAAAAAGAATATTGCTTTGTTTAGCTCATTAATATTTAATTAAGATTTGTTTTCTTGAAAAAAGATTCATAACTGCTTGGCTTCTCAGAATAAAACAGACGATTAGGAACAATTTAGTGAGGCAAAAGATGAAACATAGGAATTAGGAGAAGCGGCAACCAAAAGCTTGAGTTTGGAGATTAGGTTTGGAGTTCTGAGTATGATGGAAAACAGTTTTGTACTGAATGAAATGGTATTGAATAATGCAAGTTAAGTAAAAGCTAGCAGACCATTTCAGTAATTACGTAGATTGTGTTAACTTCTATTTTTTATTTATTTTAATAAGTGTGTTATTAATTTATTTCGGTTATGCTCTAGTTGATAGACAATTCTGCTCTTATACAGAATAATAATGCAGAAGGTAAGCTTCCTTCTAAACTCAGTGTCTCTTCATTTGAAATGGCCAGACCAAAACAGAACTGCTGATGAGAGCTGCGCAGTAAGTGCAGAACAGTCTTTTCCTAAGCTGGAGCCTGTAATGCATGGCTAATTGTTTCCAAAGAAAATTCTTGACTTGTCCAGGCAGCTCCTGTCATGTGAGAGTATATCTAAGACCCACAAGTAGGATCCACAGTTTAAGTTCAGGTGAGTGAGAAAAACTTTTGTAGTTAGTTGTAGCTTTTATGGAGAAGGGAACCATTGACAAATACTCACTTTTTGAAGGCAAATAGTAGATTTTATGATGTTTATTGAAACATGCTTTTTTTGTTGCTGTTTTCTCCTAATTTATAACTTCTTCATTGACAGTTACTTTGCCTTGTGTTGAAAACTAGACTTAGTAATCAGCTGAAGATTTTTTTTGTTACAGTGTTTTAGGTTTGTGAACCCATTTTTAAAGTCACATTTAGAATTTTTTCAAAAAGTCAGATATCCTGATGCAATATAATTGATATTTTTAGTGGCTTTGTGTTTAAACTGATTTCATTGTACTGATATAAACATCTAACTCATCCACTCCAAGTGTTTATCTCTGACCCTTTTGCGCTTGCAACAGGCTTTCTGATTTGTTAGGATATTCAGTGTACCTACTGGTTAATATCGTCAATGAACAGTTTGGTTCACTGAGATAACAAGAAATATAGAGTAGTTTCTGATTTGAAAAGTGCAACTCAGATTCTTGTTTTTGTAAAAGATGGAGTATGGCAATCAGAATAGCAAACTACTTCCAATCATAAATTTGAAAGAGAATAGTAAGCTGCAAAACAGTGCCTAAATGTTGTGTGCTAAATTAGACCTGTGTAATTCATGTTGCTTAAAAAAAACTGGCAGAGAATTGCATCAGATTTTGTGCGCTTAGTAAAAACCTCATAAACGTATAAAACCGTAATGGTAAATAAGTCACTGAAAGGATGTTGCCTTTCAAGAGGGCAAACTTAGACCCCAGCCTTCTGGAGTAAAAAATCCAGTTATGTTAAAAATCCATTTCAGGCAGAAATTATGTAAGCAATAATTTAACCTAGAACTGGATATTAAAGAAGCTGCTATTTACAGAGAGATTTGATGTTAATTTTGCCTGTTGAGCATCTCTCCTCTCATAAAGGGTTTAGAAAGATAGGGTTGCTGGGATTTCCACTGTTTTAACATTCCTCTTCAGATATTTTAAGTCTGGGTGAGAGACTAAAAGCTTACAAGCCAGTACTGTGTTCACAGGGTGCATGGCTTTGGGAGGAGAAGATAGGAAGAAAAGGACTTTTTTTTTAAGGCTGCACAATTGTATATATATGTATTTAAGAGTATTTAACCATGTCTGCTAAATTACTGAAGTTAATCTATTGTTGAATTATAGAATATTATTTAATGCATCAGCATTGTTTTTTCCTGACTTGACCCAGAATTGGAATGGACTCCAGTATAAATTTTTTTAAAGCATTTCTTAAGTTGTATGTATTATAAACTAATAAAATAATTGTTAACGTATCTACTAGGCCTTGATGTTTTTCATCTATTTGGGGGGAGGGCAGTTTTAGGGAGTAGAAGAAAAAGACAGAAAACTCTGAAAAACTGGCATATCGTGCAACGATCTTCTTAGTTGATAGTTTTAGTCTAAATTGGCAGGAGGGGGGAAAATGGTTTTGGATAATTCAGTTGACAATATAGGTGACTCTAGGACTGGAGTTACCAAATTACAAGCATTGCCTGCCTTAAGTGTTTCAAACTAGTTTTTCATCAAGTTCATATTTGGAGTCCTTCAAGCTTTTCAAGCTCTAATGATTGTAGGATTTATTTTATGTGCTATCATTCTGGTTGAATGGCGATGTTGAAGCTGTTTGTACTCTTTTTTTTAATATATATACACTAGTGCTCTCAAACAAGATCTGCTTTTCATCTGGTTGAGGCAGACACCACCTCTTCAGAAAGGAATCAATCCCATCGATGCAAGTCAAATGTTTTTGAGATGATTGGATATGAAATGCTGGTTAACCTGAACGTTATGAACAAAAACTATGTGCTCTCCGCCGTGCTGAGGATGGCCTTGGTTCTCATCAGTCGGCCGCTTTTCCTTGTGCGAAACATTTTACAGCTCTTTGGTTACTCTGGTGTGGAAATCTTGCCTCCCTCTTTATAATGTGCGTGTGCATAATGTCTATAACATATATGAGTGTGTGTGTTAGACGTGCACATGTCCCCAGAGTGCGTGTGGGGAGGGGTGCTCCCTCCCCGTGCTGTGAAGCATTCCGGGTGTTGTAATGTGGGTTTGCAAAGAGGTATGATACAATGTTGCTGAGCAGAAAAGCGTACGATAGATTTAATGTAGCCAATTGTGTACTTTTGAAAAAAAGAGTAACTGTTCAGTGTGAGTTAATTTTGGATTTTTTCAGCATCTCTCTTTTAGGCTTTGTGCTGCATTCTTCTGGACAAATGCGTATTCCATGTGGGCCACTGTTCTGCTAAATGCTCTCAGTTCTCCTTTTGCAATCAAGATTATGTTGCTAAGGAGATTTTGCTTTTATTGGTGCCATTGATTTGTGTTAATACGTTTTGAATACCTCTCGGTATTCTTCCGTAGACAAGGCCAAAAGAAAAACTTCCCTGAGTTTCCCGATTTACATCACAAATGGAGCGGTGGTGTAATGAAGCCGATATAAAGTGGGCAGTTGAAAGGGAACCAAAGAAGGGCACTCAAGTGAGAAATGAAGAAATGTGCCGAGAGCGGTCTGCGGGCCGCCTCCGGCCCAGCTGCGGGAGCGGGAGCGGGCCGGGCCCGGCGCCGGGGCAGGGGGACAGCCCGCGCCTCCGGCCGCCCGGACCACCCACTCGCCGCGCCCCGGCCCGCGGATTACCCTGCGCGGGGGCACGGCCCGGCCCCGCCCGGCTCCCGCCGCCGCAGGCGCGGGGAAGCGGCGGGAGAGCGCGCCCTGGGGAGCTGCGGGAGCGCGGCCTTGGCCTCCGCAGCGCTGCCCTCACCGCCCGCCCCTGCCGCGCCCTCCGGGCCGGGCCCCTCGAGCGGTGCCCCGGCTCCCCGCGGCTTTCCGATGGGGCACAAAGAGGCAGCGGGACCCGCTTTATCGAGGCTCCGCCGTGGCCAGGCTGTGCTGAGTCTGCGCTCTGGCTTTGTGGTGCCCTCGGCGAGGGGCTGGTGCGGCTGCCTGGGCACTGCTTTATCCCTTCGAGCCTGCCTGCCCTTTTAAAACAGACCAACACCGCCGCTCCAAAAAAGCAACCCCACCAGACAACAAAGCAAAACAACTCCCAAACTGAACCCAACAGTTTAAAATAAAAATACTAAAGAAATCCCACCCTTTAACTTTGTGTTAATGATTGCTCCCCTGAAGACAAGCCCCAGGAGGACATCAGGTCTCGCGCCCTCATGTATAAGGACAAGGACCTCCGTTGCCCTCTCTGGCTCTTCCACACTGAAACGATGAGCTCCTAAAAGATTCAAAGAGCTGCTACTTCTTTTATATGAAAAGATTATTCAGAGAACATTCATGCCAGAGAGTGTTGCCATGTTCCAGGGTTTGCCATAAAGGTAAAGGAGCAATGTATGTACTTGCAAAGTACAGTGGTGGTTGCACTGCAGATATTCAGAGATGAGGACTTCTGTTGTGCAGCCCCCCAGGTGTCGTAGGAAGCAGTCTGAGCCCTCTCCCTTGTCCTGGTGAATGAGCTGGGATGGTGACTGGTTTCAGGCACCTTTTTTTAGGTTTTGGTGACCCAAAGTACAGCATTACATGATTCTGATCCGAAGGAGCAAACGTGGTTTATATATAGAAATGTTCTACCATTTGCATTGGAAGTAGCAGTCTCCTTTATGTTGTATATTGCTTGCTGCAAAAAAGTCCCATTGTGTTTATGTAGGCGCAGCTTTCTTCTTTGCATTGGTCAAGCCAGAGGTCTTTGTTCTTAGGATATTAATCATATTATATGTAGAATAAACTTAATGTTTTGTACTCTTGTTCTCTGCAATATTAAGACCCTGCCAGGAAGGTGAGAACTCAGGCTTGCTGAATGGGTGGGAGGAGTAGAAGAACTCAACCTCTTTACTTGTGTTCGAGGGAACCTCTGGAGAACTCCACATGTTAAGTAACTTTTTTCTGTTTGTGCACCTTTGAAGGTCTGGATCTTGAGTAATTGTTTAATAAAACGAGAGAAATGCATAAAGATAGCTTATGAAAGATGTGAAGATCATTTCAGCAGTGGTCTTAGGATTGTATGCCATTCTGTTTTAATTTCACAGTTCTAAGTGAAATCCTTCAGCGTGTTTCAAGAGAGTGTGCCAAAACACATCTTTGATTTGTTGTTTCATACATTTTCCAATACACTCTGTGGAAAGGTTCTGGTTTTATATGAGATAATGAGTTTTGAGGTTAATGAGGGTAAGGCCCAGAATTCCTACTGTACTGTGTGCCATTAGTATACAGTAGAAATAAATTGAGAAGCAGACAGTGTTTTAAAATCCTCTTTCATTTAGACATTTTGTTTAGCATTCAGAACACAGCCACATTACATGATTAGCTGATTTTAATGACTGTCCTCTAGTCGGTTAAATGGAAGTACGTGGAAAACCTAAAAAGATTATATTTGTGAAGACAGTCTGTTTATATTGTTACACCTCAGCTAGGAGGATACTTGGCATGTATGATACAGCTAAGAGAAAAATGTGGAAGGCCAAAGAAACCTTGAAGACAATTGGATCCAGCCCATTCTTTCTCTCCCCACAATGCAAGCTCTGATGACTTGGTATTTTAATTAATGTCAACCCTTACCATCAGTGCTCATGGGAACAATCATTAAACCAACACAAAAACATTTTAAATGGCTGGCAACCTACCAGATACTGAGCTAAGCATTCCCATGGTAGAGTGGATGGGTTCATAGCCAATTCTGCACTGGATTAAATAAGTACTCTAATAGTACTGGCTAGAAAGGCTATTATTTTCATACTAAACAATGCAGTATGGTTTCTAAGTTCTATTTTAAAATGTTTTCATACTTACTGCCCAACACTAGTATCAATGTTATTTATGTGGATGTGGTTGAATTTTACTCTTTGTTGTTACTAAAACTTGTTTTTTCTTATTCTTCCCGTTCTTTTCTTTTTTGGTTTCCTTGCTGCTAAACCAAAACCATATATATATAATCTAGGTTTTTTTTCCTCCCAGATAATGCACATGATCAGACACAGCCTAAACCAACAACTGGTTTCCAGTGTAGCTTAAAAACTGCTGTCCAAGTGAATTTTAAAATTGGACAAGTAATAAATTTTTTTGTATTATGTTACTTTCTCGTGGTAGGATCTGGGTCATGTCTCTAAGTACCTAGTAGGTACCCTGTTGTTCTTACCACTGCAATATTTGCTTGCCAAATGTACTAAGTAGCCTGATCTTTCTTATTCCTCGAAGGTCTTTTTCCCTCCTCCCATCTTCTGTGTTTGCTGTTTGCTCAAATTGTTTAAACATGGAGCTCAATGACAGGCTATTAGCGCTGACTGGAGCCACACATAATGTGGCCACATGTTGTGTAAGCTTCACAACTTGTCTGCTAATTTGCCTCAGGCCTGACCTGAAGTACCCTTGCTAGTCTAGCTCTTAGCCCTTCCCCAGCAGAGACAGACACTCATGCTAACTCTTATGACACATTGGTGATGTCTTTGATTTGGGGCCAAATCCTGCCTTCCTTTCTGCCGAAGGTTGTGCCATGGCAGTCAGTGAATCTGCCTGAGGAAGAGAAGAGGACAGAGCCAGCTGTGCTGTAAGGATGGGGATGAGGATGAGACCTCTTCCTCTTCTGGTGCAATCGATAAGGAGTGAAAGCCTGTGGTTGAAGCACATTGGACAGGCAGTGCAAGAGGAGCTGCCCTCCTCTGCCCATGGCTGCGTGAATCCCACTGGTGGATCCCTGGGGAAAATACAGTTTCCATAGAAAGTCCACAACCTATGAGGTAGTCACGTGGCAGGGGAAGCCCAGGCTGGCAAGCAGAGAGTGCACTCTGTTTCATTCTTGTCATTAGGCTCTCTAATGCCACTCTGATGGGTACAAAAAGGGGGGATATTTTAGTCAAGTGGGAAAACAAAAAGAGCAGCTCATTTAGGAAGAAAATGAGGATAATGAAATACATACTGAGGAGCTCAGAGAATGTATTTGTATAAATGAACCTAGAAGGATCCAAACCAATAGTGAAAAGATCAATGCAGATGTGTGGCACTGGTATCCAAAAAGGAAATTAGTTAGAGAGATGGATTTCAGATGGTGAGGTACGTCTGTTGGGAAGAGGGTGTGTGGTGGATTAGGCAATAGGATTGATGGGTTGATACAGTTGATCAAGAGAATGGAAACATATAGAGGAAACCATAAAAAGGCATTGGAAGCCCCAGCAACAGTGTATAAACAGTGTTAAAAAAGATTGTAAAGCTAAGAACAGACTTAAAAAAAAAGAATATTAAAATTTTGTGAGGGTGGAATTTAGGAGAAGATGGAATAGTAAAGTTTACTGAAAATGAGCAAATTTTGAGCAAGGGAAGACAAAAAGCACAGAAAGAAAAAGAGGAAATTCAAAAGACCAGGAGGGAAAAGAGTTAGAGGTAAAAAGGGGAGAGTTTTGTGAATTAAAATCACAGGAGGAGGGGTCGGGGGGGAGGGGTGTGGAATTGAAATAGTACAGAGAAAAGGGAGTGGGGGGAAAAGAGCAGGAGAAGTGTACATGCAATATACAGTCTGGGTACATATCTTTAGAAATACCTTTAAACCTTCTGAAATGTGCACAGCTTTGGAAACTGCAAACCCCAAGATCACCAGCTCTGTTTCAGTCTGGGAATAAATATCCTTACTGTAACCATTTAGTGAATGCACTTTCTTATTCATGCAATTTTTAAGTTATAGGAAGAACTTTTGCGCCATTTTATTCTTCTCTCTGCATCCTGTCACCCTGAAACACTTCCAATATTCAGTCTTATATGTATCTCAGAGACTGAGATCCACAACATGCTCTTTTCAGATTCTTGTTCAGCTTTTCCTCATTCATTACCTGAATTTCCTGACATAGTGAGATATGAGTATCAGGGGAAGCTGCATTTTACCTTCAATAAGCTGCTGCAAACATCTTTTCCCATTAAATTGTGATTTTTTTCCCCTGAAGATGAAGGGTTGTTTTCAAAAGCATTGTCATGATCTAAGGGGTTTTATTTTTGCCCCTTCAATTCAGTTTACGACCCATATTATGAATGTAGGCTGTAAAACCTTCAGTTGTTACAATGTCCAGAAAGTTTCTGGCAAAGTCATCATCTGTTTCGTAAAGGTGAAATTTGCTGCAGACAGATGAATAGAGTTTTTCTAGCTGAGGCATATAATTAGACCAGCAGAATTTTCATGCAAATTCCTCCCTTAGGAATAATGAACAAATACACAGAATTCATGTGCCATGCCAGACCATGGGCTTAGGACAGATGTTCAAAGGATCTATAAAAAATTGAAGGCAGGCATCTAAAAATGATTTAAAGTTGAAGTAGCCAAGTCTGTGACGAAGGTCTTGTCTTTCCTTGAAATGCCTGTACGAAGTGTGCAGTGCTCTAATTGACCTAGCAAATAGGTGATCTTATTTATGTAATAAGGCTTAAAAGTTTGACTTAGGAAAGTAAGCTTGTTTCCCTGTGTGCTGTACAAATATGTATGCTAGAGATGGACCTTATTTCAAAGAATGTGCAAGTAGTTAAACAAAATAGGCAAACAGAAAAGCTGAATACAAGCAAAATATCTTGCTAGTTCCCTCAGAAATAATGGTGCTTCCTCATCATTTTTCCCTTACTCATTTCAGCCGTGCCAAAGCTAGCCCTGCCTGTCACTGCTAATGCATACCAAGCATCCTCTGTCACCCACACAGCAAGGATTTAGTTGGGGGGGGGAGGTGTCTGTTAATCAACAGGATTCTTCTGTGGGTTTTTTTTTCCCTTCTGAGAAGCAATTGTCTTTTTCAGGTCTGGTATGAATAAAAAAAAAAGAGTAAACCATCATAGCTGACACAAAAAACCTCAAGACACTTCGGTGTTCTTCCCAAAATACAAGGCATCTCATCCTTGAAAAGTTTCGCTTCTGTCTAGTGGCATATAGATGTCTTGCTTTTCCCCATTCAGGTTAGTTGAATGTTAAAACTGATTTTCAAAGATCCTCTTTCTTTTGCCCTAGTAAGCAGAGAACTGACTCAGCATCCCAACAACAATGCATTTAGAGCAGGCATTAGTTTTGAAAATGTTGTTTCAACTCTGTGAGAGACCATGGCAACAAAGATAGGATGAAGACCTTTGAAGAAGCCTCTGAATACTGTTTAGAAGAAGGAGAATGGATAGGAAAACAGAGGGAAAGAGAGTAGGATTCATTTGCTACTTAGTGATGCTACCATTTTAAGGGGCAGTACTAATTCCTATAATAGATTTCACTCCTGGGCAAAGAATGCTACCGAATAGCCCCGAATGAGTGCCACTTCCCATTGAGATAAAACTGAGGGGTTTTTTCCCCCTGTGTTTGTTTTGACAAGTAGATTCTTTTGCTTTATCTCTCTTAAACAAGAGAAGTTTTAAGGCTTAAAGATTTGAGCCCTCTGAGAAATCAAAACTTCAGTCTTTGAGATTGTGCTAAGTATATTTACCCAAGATTTATGACAAATCCCACAGAAGTAAGGAGAATGCTTAATACAATTCAAATAGGCTGGAACTTACCATCTAAATAAGGACTAATCTACTGCCTGCCTATGCTTCCCTAGGAAAGGACACCACCACTCCCAGTGTAAAACAAAAGAGGACTTTAGGGAAATAGAAAGTCTGAAAATCCTCATAGTCTATTCATGGGTTGTCTCCTTTTAACTGATATTTCAAAAGTTATGCCCGCTCATGACAAATGCACTTTTGCAGGTTTTGCGACTTTCATTCTTTTTATGATTTTTAGTCCATGCTAAGAAAATCCTATAATACTTTATCTCGCTCTAGCTATAAACATGGAAGAATTTTGATCAAAGGAGACTATTTTAACAGCTGTCTTTCAAAGCAACATGTGCAGCTCTCTTGGCAGCTTCAGCTAGTAAGGTTTGAAGAAAACAGAAGTCTATGAAAAGTCTTTGCGTGTTTGAGGTGTCAAAAATATTGAATATATTGCCTTTGCTTGGTGCTTTCTGGGATCTCAAAGCCATGGTCAGGCAATAAAAAAGCTCTGCAGCAGGGTCCCTTAATTTAGTTTAAAGAAATTGGAATGATTGCTTCTGTGGTTTGGGGTTTTTTTTGGGTGGCTTTTTTCCCCATAATTTGCTATTTGTCATCAGAAACAGAATTTTATTTTATTCGATAAATATGGATTGGGATTAGTTACAGAAGAAAAGGAGGGACTGTTGCTCTTTTTGCCAAAATAGAGAAGAGGGACTCCCCTCCCATTACCTTTTCACAGCCAGGGAAATGAACACTTCCATTATGCTGGACAATGTGGAGCAGAAGTAGCAGGTGGTGACTGCTACTAATCAGGAAGTTAAGTAATAGCCATACTTGAGCACTTTCTAAAGGATTACTGTTTATGGGAAGATTTGTTCCCTATCTGGGCACCACTGGAAAGAAAACAGAGTGAGAAAGATGAAAAGGTGCCTATTAGTTACAGATTTTCCATCCCCTCCCCAGCTCCACACACATACACACACTGCCTGCTGCTCTCCCTTTACTGCCCCAACCTGTTCAAACGACTCCAGCAGACAACTGGTAAACCCATAAGAACAGATCCTGCACTTAATCCTGCCCCTGCTCCTCCATTCCTGCCTAAGAAAAGCCAGCCTTCCCCCCTGCACACTGGCTGGTGCGCCTGCAGCTGTTGCTTGGCTGATCAAAAGGAACGTGATTCACCTGGGATAGGCTTGTAAATTGAAGTCCTCTACTTTTAACAGCACTTACTGGCAGAGAAGGGAAAGGAAGCTATTATTGCCATTTTTGCTCTAGAAGTTACTCATTTATTGTCTGACAGATGCCCATAAAGTGGCCTGGATTTGTCAAAGAGAGATAACCCCATGTCACAAACTCTTTTGCATAAGGTATCACAATGCTAATTCTCCAGTATGAGAAAATCACAGAATGGTTTGTGTTGGAAGGGACCTTCATAAAGCCTCTGTTCTATCCCTTGTGCCATGGACAGGGACATCTCTCACTAGACCATGCTGTTCAAAGCCCTGTTCAACATGATTTTGAACAGTTCCAATGATGGGGCATCCACAATTTCTCTGGGCAACCAGTTCCAATGTCTCACCACCCTTACTGGAAACAATTTCTTCCTTGATTCCAGTATAAATTACCTTCTTTCAGACTGGTCCCACTGATTACCAAAGGGTAATTATTGGCTTCATTGTTGAAGACAGGAGAAATTTTCCAAATCTTCGGTTAGGTCACAGTGAGTGACATTGTTATAAATCTCTAGTTTTAGTGCCTCACACTTTTCTCTGTTCTTACATCAGCAGTGCCATGTCACCCAGGCATACAGGTGCAAAACTAACCCAAATTTGATAGACAAATCCAAGCCCCAGAACTGCAGAACATATGAGCCTCTTCAGTCTCCTAGGATCTCACAGGTTGCCCCTCAGAACCCAGGGGGGATTAGGAACCCAAGTAGGGACCCAGCAGGTGTTCCATGAAGTTCACTGCTTTTCATGCAGGGAGGAGAGTAAGTGACAGTTATCCAGCACTGACCTACATCTTGCCAAGGATTTGTGTGCCTTCTTGAATTTGTCCACAGGTCAGAACTACCTCAGCAGTAGTTTGGTGGTTGTTGTTGTTTTTTTTTTGTTTTGTTTCATTTTTGTGTCTGTTGTGTTTTGGTTTGGATTTTTGTGGAGAGTTTTTGTTTGTTTTTTTTGGTTGGTTTGTTTTTGTTTTTGTGTTTTGTTTTGGGTTTTTTTGAGGGGGAATGTGGTCTAAAAGACTGTGCTAAGTAGGGCTGACATTTTAAAATTTTTGGATCAATATAGGGCATGTCATTCTTTTACAATATGAACTTCAGATTTTCAGGTTTCCCCTCTGGACTGATATGATTAATACAAATTACATATGGCCCCTGGACCTTGCTATACTGCCAGCATGTCCTGGAAGCATGAAAGAATATCCTAAAGAACACCAAGTACAGAGCCCTCTGAATTTGCCACAACTCCTCCAGGACAAAACCTTCTTTTAAATACTGTTTGTTCCAGTCATTTCAGTACCACTGTTGCTTTCTTATCTGTTGACACGGAGGCTTAGCTTCCTCAGAACATTTTTGTCTGAAAAATCATTATTTTCTTTTCCAAACATCTCATGAACAGACCAATTGTACTTCATCAATTTTAAATTTTGACCATCTGCCAATTGCTTTCAAATCTAAAGCCAATCAAAATTCAAGGAGATTCAGAAAACAGTGAAAGAGGGGCACATCCACTTCAAAAAGGTTACCCAACTGTTTGTTGTTGTTGTTTCATTTTGTCTCAGGCTTTATAATGATGCCTTTCAGGATTTTTGCTCTGTTTATGTGTCCTTGTTTAAAAGTCAGGGCTGCGCCTGCCCTTCCCCGGGCTGCAGACACACAAGTGAGCTGCTGTGCAGTTCATCACTTGCGTTTGAGCCTCTGCTCACTCTGAAGTCTGGTCTGGTGAATAATTGCCAAGAAAGATGCCTTCCACACTGCTGTGGAGGGACTTAGCTTTCACAGCTGCTGTTTATCATAAATAACGTGGCTTGGAAATATCATACAACGTCTGTGGGTGTTTAGGGGCATCTAATTTTTGTTTTAACAGACTACAGATAAGCCTGATAGTTAGTTACAGATATTTCATGAGTAAGACTCTAACCTAGCTGCATGTCAGGGAAATAATAAATACTGTTAGTACCTAGAATAACCAAGGTCTAATGCTACTTAGCTTCTTAGGACTGAAATAATTTGTGCTATAACACTTCTTGGCATCAGTAGGATCCCAGAAGGATGAGTTTGCTGAAGTTTTCTTCTAAAAATTAAAAAATTCTATAGATACATGAAACTATGTAAAAACCTATTGCTGTACCTCAGGGTGCAGCATTTTTACTGACCACAGGGTCTATATCTTCTGAGGCCATCACCTGCATGAGCAGGCCTGCTGACCTTCTTGGTCATCAGTAAACCTTCAGCTTCCTGCTTTACAGTGACACCCTGCTTTCCGTGCTCTCCGATTTTGGCATCCTACTGAGAAGCTGAAAAATTAGGGCTTCCCTGTGATGACTTGTGCTTATTTTTCATTATCCAAACTAAGACAAAAACATTTCACATGAGCAGCTTTCATATTTTCAAACCAGCTAGTCTTTGTAGTTGTGATTGCTTTGTTATATACCAAGCATTCCTGTGCTATTCACTTGAGGCTGAAAACTTTAGAAAAATACTGGGTTTTGAAGGTTTGAAGACTGACTTTCTTCCTCCTGTCAGCAATAGGAATGGTTATAAGGTATTTTGTTTGTAATGGAAAAACAAACAGTAAAAAGTTATTGCTACTCATGTAAATGTAAGACAGGCTTTTTCCATATTCTTCATGTTGAATAAAAGAGTTTGGCAACAGATGGAAGACTAACATTACTAGCAGTTTAATAATGAACAGTACAGAAAATGAATGTTGCCATTGCTGTGGTAGTCGAAGGTGAGAACAAAGACTTTTGGGAGTTCTTCTTGGGGCCCTAGAAAATAAAAAAACTGAGGCAAATGGCTTCATTCTGTGCCCCATGTGCTTGGGTATTGGCAAGGCAAAAGAAGGGCTAGGAGACAGTACCAACTGTGATAAGTCAGGTTTTGTACATAGAAGGCATGCGTGCATACTGAAGGAGTGGAATCAAAGCAGAAAATTACTTTTCAGAAATTGGCTTAAGCCATAAGACTCCATCTGTGTCCTTAAGGAGAGGAAAGAAGAGCTACAACCCACTGCTTTTCTTCTGCCAAACTTGAAATGAGAAATGTTGCCCAGGTGCCAGTGTCTTAGGGAGAATTTCTAGGCTGTGAAACTCAGCCTCAAGAGACAGGAGATTAACTTAAGCTGCAAGGAAGTGTCTATGTCTCAGAGAGGGCTGAATTGCTACTGTACTTCTCTTGGATGTTCCCAGGGTGTTGTCTTCAGCTTCTCTCCAGTCTGTGTGCTGGTGGTTGCAAGTTCTGCTCAGACACTCCTAATTCTCCCTTTACAATGTGTTACATTATTTTCTGCAGGACATATGGTGTCCAACTCAGGAATTTAACTCTGAAAAACACAAGCTGGAAGTTATGAGTGGCAGTGAAGAATATAACTTTTGTGGTTCAGGCTGTAAGCCAAGGTAGATCTGCTGTGACTGTATGTGGTTCATTTTCCTAAGGAATCATTTTCCTAACTCTCTTCATGTTTTCTTAGTGTTGAAAAGTTGAAAAGAGAAACTGGAAAAGTACAAAATACCTAGGCAAATGAAGGGCATATGATTTCAGTTGTAGTTTAATTTTTAGTACTATAAATGAAATATGAATGTTTGCAAAGTACCTACTAAGTAAATATTTCCATATTTAAACTGATAGTTTGTGGGAAGCTGTTTTGAAGTGCTAAGGTGAAAAAATTACTAAATTGTAAAGTGCGTAAGACAGTAATTTATACAGGCCTAAAAAACACCCAGGAGGAGAAATTCTTGTTTGCTTGTTTCACTGCTGGGGTTGTGTGCTCTGTTCACCTGGGAGAGCTCCTTCCCTTCCCTATTGCTGTCTCTCAGGCTATTGGTAGCATCATTAAACACCGTAACATAGTTTAGACACAATAGCCATGAAGTACCAATTGGAGCAAAAGTCACATAAGAATCTGTAATGTGCAGGGAAGGGTTCTTGTCTAACTGTATTGCCAAGCTAACCAATATATAGCTTTTAATTTTTAAATGCAGGACTGTTTTTAATCAATATTCAGTAAATCCTTGATAAACGATGTTTTGCAATATCTGTATTATAATCTATTATAAATATATTAATAGTGATTGTATGTGAGATCTTAGCCTGCTTTTACTTTTGTGTAAAGTATAAAATATACTTTTAGATATGGTTTAGGTAATTACAAATATGGCATGTCTGACGGTGATGCACAATGTGGCAAGCTCTCAGCATCCAAATGTTTCCAAAAGAGTGTGAATCCTACACCTACAACCTTAATTGAAGTTAAAGCTTGCTAGCCTGCATGGACCACCACTATCATCTAAAGAAGAAAAAAGGAACAAATGTTTAAGTCATTGAGCATCCCTCCCACGCTTCTGCCCATTAGTTCCACTCAGCCTGTACTAACACTGCAGTTGTGCATCAGCAGTGTGCTACGACCATCTGGCTAACCTCAGAAAGACATGTGGGCAGCTTATCTTCAAAGATGAATACCAGCTTTTAGCAACAGCACTAACAGCTGTATCAAGCAGAAGAATGGAAAATAGATCTCCTACGTTCATCTTCTTCTATAAAAGACCAAATGACCTGGGGTTGACAGTGCCATTTTAAATGAAGACACTTGGTCAGATTTGCCTGTACCTTCCCCGTTTCTTTGGGAAATGTGCTATACAGCTAGTTAAAGAGCAACAATTATGATGTGAATCTGTAGGCTATATTAGCAGATGAATATTTTTTCCTTGTTTAGTAGAAGTGAGGAATGCCCTATCGAGATAAAAGATGGGAAAATTACTTATAACAGTTCATATGATCTTTAGCAGTCTCTTCCTTATAAGCACTACATAATTACTGTGAGCTGTTTGAAACTCATTTTGGAGATGTCTCTTTTAACTCTTGCAAGTGTACAACATTTTATAAAAAAATTTGGACAGAGATGTATTTTTATTTCAAATCAAGACCATTTAGCCCATCCAGCAATGAGAAGTGTTGCATTGCTTCCTGCTTACCTGTTGTGAAACTAAAGTGTTCCAGAAAGGATAGAGTTACCTGAGCATTTGAATTTCTGTAAAGAGGATGAGGGTGAAGTACTTTTTAATTGTTTTGACTCTACAAATGATGCAAAATCAAGTGCATGGAGAAAAGATTTGCATACCAGGAAGTATGCTGCTTCATTCGTCACCCTAAGAAAGGATCGTGAATTATGCATACAAACTAGATTTGATTCTTTCTGCCTCTTGGCCATGATATTATTTTTCCCCATTCATTTAATGCGAAACAGGAAATAACTTGTTGTTCCCCTTAAAAGAGCACCCTCATCTCGTCTGCTTTGTTAAATGACTCCATAAGAATCACAGAATCACAGTATGGGTAAAGTTAAGAAGGGACCACAGTGGGCCATGTAGTCCAAGCTCCCTGCTCAAGCAGGGTTACCCAAGAGCACATTGCACAGGGTTGCATCCAGATGGTTCTTGAATATCTCCAATGAGGGAGACTCCATAACCTCTCTGGGCAATCTGTTCCAGTGTGTGGTCATCCACACAGTAAAGAAGTGCTCCCTCATGTTGAGGTGGAACTTCCCACGCATCACTTTCTGCCTGATGCCTCTTGTCCTATTGGTTGGCACCACTGAGAGGAGCCTGGCTTCAACCTCTTGGCACCTTCCCTGTAGATACTTCTGAACATTAGTGAGGTCCCCTCTGTAATCTCTTCTTGAGGTTCAGCTCCTTCAGCCTTTCCTTGTAAGAGAGTTGCTCCAGTCCCTTAATCATCTTTGTCACCTTCTGCTGGACTTGCTCCAGGAGCTCCATGTCTCTCCTGAACTGAGGAGTCCAGAACTGGACACAACACTCTGGATGTGGCCTCACACCCCGTGACTGAAGTCAAGTTCTCTGAGCCTCTACACTAGGGCTGAGTAGAGGGGCAGGATAACCTCCTTCGACCTGGTGGCAATGCTCTTCCTCGTGCACCTCAGGATACCATAATTATCCTTATGAAAGTAAAGGTGACTCCATAGTAAAGATGCTGAATGCATACTTACACGTCACAAAGAATAAGGATCATGCAGAATAGTCATATTTAAAATAAAAGTAAAAATGCTTCTCACTTTTTAAAGGGGAACCCCAGTTATCTGCATGTGTCTGACTGCAGTATCATATGGTCCTGAATGGATTACAGTGTTGTGATCTCGCATTGGTCTTACAATTGCTTGGTCAGCCACCCTACAGAAATGTACATGCAAATGTATGTGTTCTCTGTACAAATGGTGTTTCCAGTGACAAACTTAAAAATAGATCATTATACAGGTTAGCAGAGTCTCTGCACATAAACAAGAAAAAGATGAATGTTCATAATACTTTGCTAAGTCATTCTTTTCATCTTAACCCGTTCCTTTTCTTCTAAGCTCAATTTTTAGCCATACACATGGCAACTACAGATATATAACTGTGTGATAGGATGATAAAGGGCAGGTAGAAAAAATTCCTCTGATCTTTTCTTATCTCCCATCTGCAGGGTGCCCTGGAAGAAGCAGATGAAATAAACAAAATACACAGATCCGCCTCCAGACTGTCCTTCCACAGTCATGACTATCACCAGGCTCTTACTGATGTTTCCCTAAGAAACCATGTCTAGCTCACACATCCCACATTCAGTATCTCTGCTGTGACAATGTACTTTTTTTTTTTTTAGACTGAGAATACTCTTCCCCACACCTTCAGTAACTAACCACATAGCTTTTTAGACAGATCATCCAACTGTACACTGACAACCTGTTAACTCTACACTCTCCTCCAGCATTACTTACACTCCCACCACTCCCAACCCCAGTTCATTATATAAGACCCTCCCTCTCCTTGTTTGCTTTGTAAAGATGCATCAGGAGCTGAACCCAGCTGCTTCTTGTTCGAGAGGTAATTGCCAGCATTTCCACAGCTGTTCCAGGGATGGGTTGAGGTTTTAAACGGCTGGTGGAAGGGGTAGTTTTTCTTTTTCTCTTGTGCACAGTTTCTGATTTTATATACTGATACCTACTGGCAAAGCAATGAGTGCCTCAGTGGTCTGAAGCACAGCTTCTTTTTTTCAAAAAGCAGGAAGGGATTCATCACACCTGCACCAGAAAAGGTACAGATTAAGGGCCGGGTTTTGTTGTGAGGTGTGTGTGCTAACTTGTAATCAGACACACATGCTATATTTGTTCAGAAGGTTGACTTGCAAGTGATTTCAATAATTCAACTTGCTTTAGCAAACTTTTGGTCACCATGTGGAAATGCAAGAGGCAATTGAACTTTACTTGAATAACACTGGGGAAACGGCTTCCTGATTATCAAGGTATGCTATGTGGTTTAAGTAGCGTATAGTGTGTTGAAAGAACTACATCAAAACTACAAAGCCAAGCAGTCCAAAGATTGACTTAAAATTGCATAGTTTGGCTTCTAAGTGCATACTTGCTCTGGTGCTCTCAAGTGATTTATTATTACACACTGTTTATTTTCTACCTTGTCCTTGCTCGGAACACTCTAAACAAACACTTTAAGCTGTTTAGCATAAAATCTTGTTTCAGATCAGAACTTCAGAGATAAAATCGGGTGCTCCCAGAAATGCTCAGCAGTTTTAACTGTATGACTGTCACTGCTCTTGCACTCATCTTGCTTGTGACAGCTATTTTACCATGGGACTCTGCTGCACTGCTAGAAGGTGCATCCCATGCACTAGAGGGAAGCCAGGATCCCGTGGTTTAAAGTCAAGGCTATCAATACATATTGACTGCAACAGGAAAATTAAAGCTTCCGAAGATTCTGTATTAGAAATACCTTGTGCTTTGCAGATTTAGAATATGGGCAAATCTGTTGCATGACTCTCTATCCTTGGTCAGCAGAAATCTTGGCCAGGACAAGGGATGCTGCAGGGTGTGCGAAGAAGCTTTGCTTATCCAGAACAACGTGCACGTCTGCAGCTGCTGTCTTTGTCTGTTTAGCTTTGTAAAAATAAAGATAAGGTAACCTTTATCTGCAGACAGATGAAAGACTTTCCCTGAGTCTTTCATTCTTGAAGTCTAGATCCCTGGGAATTCACGGTGTAAGAGCCATTGTCAGAGTTTTTGAGGGGTCATACAGTGCAGTTAGGGTGCTATTACATCTCAAGGTAAGCTGAACCAGCAAAGCTACAGGTATGTCCTGTTGTAGGTGGAGGTTGGTATCTGCCTGTCTTGGGGCTGGGAAGTGGGAGAACTTTTTTCCTGTTATTTTGTAGCAATGCTCCTGTGGTTCTCTAGTCTGACATGGGAAGAATTAGCTTTGCACCTGTCTTATTTCACTTCTGACTTTCTCCTGTCCTGATTACTAAAAAAAAAAAAAAAAAGGGAGGGCATGTTTGA
The DNA here is from genome assembly GCA_035584735.1 of Pseudotriccus pelzelni. NCBI lineage: Eukaryota > Metazoa > Chordata > Aves > Passeriformes > Tyrannidae > Pseudotriccus > Pseudotriccus pelzelni. The sequence continues at coordinate 45,864,467 of JAWMRA010000130.1, forward strand.
TTGTTGAAGTTCGGTGTTCTTAAGGGAATGGTATTCGGGTGAATACAGCAGAACTAAGCGTGCCCTGAGAAATAGTTCGGTTTGAAGGAGTTAGTGAACACTAAAGAGTTGTCATGGATCATTTTCTGGAAAACTGATATGCCATTCTCAGTCACAAAACAACTTAGAGGAAGTCAAGATGCATTAAAGACCTGCTCATGTCCTTTTGTGTGTTAACTGAAAGGTGTTTGATATACTCAGTTTTTTTTGCCATGACAGGGTGGAGATGGCTGTGGGTTTAAATATCACAGCAGAATCAGCTGAATGCCAGTTCTACCTGTTTGAAAAATAGACCCTGATAGCAAAGTGCAATAAGTTTAGTGAGAAATTCTGATTTGGGAAGGGTTCTTTGGTTGGTTGGTCAGGTCTTTTTTTTGGTTTGTTTTGCTTTGGTTTTGGTTGGTTTTGTTCTGTTTTGTTTTTCCTTTTAAAATAATTCAGCCTCTTGTCTTGTGGTCTCTGTTTTTCTCTTAATACCTCTGTGTATTGGTTTGCCTGCTTTGGAAAAGAGAAGGGTAAAATGTGTGTTCATGAATGTAATTTATCTGAGATAGTGAATAGTAAGAAATACTTCTCTTGACTTCAAGTGATTATTACCAGTTTTCTATGCATGGACATCTATGGCCTTAGAAAGGAATACTTTCTGCGGATCCCTTAATTCTCAGTGGCTTGTGACTGTAATTTTGTTTTATTTTCACAATAGAACACAAAATCGTTATTGAACTTCCGATGTTTGTTGCATTGATGCATTGGTACCTTTTTGTACTAGAAGCTTTTCCAGGAGCTGCACTTTAGTGTAAGCTTAAGCATTTCCAGAAAGGGTAGCAACTATCTGATTTTTTTTAAACATTGATCCAGAAATGGTCTGCCTGGCATTGTGGGCAGGTGCCTTACCGTCTATCATTTGAGGAAAAAAGGAAGTATGTGCTGCCTGGGTCTAGGATGGCATCTTTTGAACTGTCACATCCCTCAGAATATTTTTTTTTCTCCCAATCATTGGGAACGTAGTCTGGTAGCATCTTTAGTTGTTGTCTGTGAACTTGCAGCTTTGTGATACTTTAATAGATAAAGGAAAATGGAGTCTTCAGTAAGTAAATGGGTGTATTCTATGAAGTAAATTCATGAAAAAAATCACTTTCAATTCTAGATCATTTAAACAAACTTATGTATTTAAGATGGTACAAACCAGTGGAAATTTCATTGCTGTATCTATGTATGTATCTGGGTCACAGCATAATGTAGCACTCAAGTTTCCCTTCTAGCTGATTATTTTTAAACTCTAGATAGTTTGAAGTCTTAAAAGTTACTTTTAAAACTATGCTTTAATGTTCTTGTTTCATACTCTTCGAATCTTTACCCAAAGAGTGTCAATACTGTAAAAAATATGATTATGTATTAGTCTTAGCTATAAGCCCAGGGTAAAGTAAATCCACAGGGATATCTAGTATCTTGTCATCTGCTGTCCATGCATCTGTGTGAATCACCCTGCTTGAAGTAAAAGGCTTCCCTTCTCCAGACATATGAAAATTCATCACTGGGGAGAAAATAGAATTAATCTCCAGTACCAAAACATGAGTAGATGAACTCTGAAGCACAATGTGCATTTGTCTAGTAAGTAATTCTTAGGTAAATGCCTATTTGGGAATAGTACAGAAAAAGGCCCTTCAAAAAAACTACAAACTGAGTAAATGTACTCAGATTCTCCTGTTTTTGAAATAAATTACTTCCATATGTGCCCTACCATTTCTAGGTGGACCTTCTGAAGCTATTCCAGTATAATTCACTTCCAACTTATATAATACAGTAAAAATATCTCATCTGCTAGTATATGTCCAAACTGACCCAGAATTGCACATTCAGGACCACTTTATAAGGAAAACTTGGTTGAGCAAAGAGAAACAGATGTTTCCTGCCTAGTAGCATGAAGTGAGTTAGTGTGTTGGAAAGCCAGCTGAAGTTAGTGGAAGAACATCCAGGATTGCAGTTGCTATGATATTCCCTCCAAGCAGCTTCAGGGCTAGAGATTTCCAGCAGCTTTAGAAGGGGGCCAGTATCCCCTGTAGATGCAATTGCAAAAGCAGAATGCAAAAGGGGAGATGAGCATTACTAGGTCAGGAATCAGCAGCAAGTGGCTGTGTGTATATGGGGTTTTGGTCTCAGCTACTGTCAGTCCCTGGGGACTCACCAGACAGTGAGTGACATGGGCTCTTCAAGCACAGTGGCTCAGGTGCCTGTGCTGTTGGGATACTGTGATGTGGTGGCTGTGATCTGCTGCCAAGACCTTGCTTTAGGCTGCCTTGTGTGTCTCGCCCTGATTGGAGGCATTTTGAGAGTCCTTGAAAGTCCAGACTAGCATTCTGTGAGAATCTAGGGGTGGTGTGTGTGTGTAAACAATGCAAAAGGCCACCAGTTTCTCCAAAATGCAAGGCAGCAGTGATCTCTCCTGTGGCTATGTATTTTCTTCTCTATAATGGTTTCCCTTTGTAGGCTACTTTTTTGTTTTTGTAAGGCCCTTTTTGCTTCTTCTGGACTGCTGTTAATATCCTAGTTTTCCAATTTCATTTTACAAGCTGGAGTGTCTGGAAACTGAGGTTCAAACCCCTTATGTATAGCACAGGTTGAAACTGGGGTATCCCACTTGCATGGAGAGTGCCACAGATGCCTGTTTATGACCCACTCCCTATATACTCATTCTGTAACGTTTCAGAATGTACAAAAGAATATTCAGAGTTCCTTGGGCAGTTCGGGAAAATTTAATGAGGCAACAAGACATGGAGCTGTGCAACTGTCCTGGAATGTCAAAAGGCTTGTGTTTCATGCCTACTGTTGTAACTATTTCTGTATTTTATTGCATTAATAATTTCAGAAAGATGATCCTTTATTTACCATGAGATTTATTGCTTAACTTAAAGAAGCCTATGTAGATTTTTATTTTTGTCACAGAGGGAGATTTTACTCCAGATTATTTCTATGTCAGACTAGTGCTGAGGAGTGATGGGTTCAAAAGAGGTAAATCTTGGCTTCATCAGTGCTCTAGATGCAAACAGAATGACCGGTGCAGTCTGGAGTTCTTTCCTGAAGGCAGCATGCAGGAGGCTGGTTGCTGGAAATGGAAAAATGAGTAGAAAGATAGTGGGTAGATTAGCACCCTACAACCACTGTTTGAGCAGATTTCTTGTGTTTGGGCTTTCTCAGTTTTCTTTTCCACAGGGTTTCCTGAGAAAGATTTTACAAAGCAAAACTGAGGGAGAGGGAAGATCGCCACCAAAAGCCTGTGTGTGTGAGGCCTTTTATCTAATGATTAATGCCGTGACTTGCAATTATACTTTGAAAATGGTGACAAGAAAAATTAATAGAGTGCTTTTGTTACACGGTCTCCATCCAGAATAATCATCTATTTTGACTTTTGGGTATTATTTTATTAGAGGTAAATTTTGGTTTTATAAAGCATTCAGGCAAATGTTATTTTCACTGATTCGTGGTCGTTTCTAGTGCTAAGACCTGAGCAAATTAGTACATGGGGAAAATTGTTCATTGCAACTGTTACATTGAAACTAAGTCTGATTTAGGAATAAAAATAGGGAGCTTTTTTGTTTTATCTGTGAACACTAGAGTGCATTTGCATTAGTCATGCTACTGTATAAGGAAGAGTAGGTTACAGTTGGGAGATTGCTTAGTGGAATTAAATGGCTGGGAAACAGTTATTTTTAGACTCAAGCATTCTGTTTTTTCAATATTTTGTCTGGGCAAGAAAACTGGAAACTAATTGAACACTAGGAATTCATGAAGAGAAGGGGTAGCTTGTAACATCCTCATGGGACTGATGAAGTTTGGTGAATTGCTACCACTCATTTTATTTGTTTGAGTTTCTAGGGAAGGTCAATAGATGTGAATGCAGTTTTAATGGGCTACAGCTCTCCACTGCTGTTATTCCCTATGTGCATATGACCTTGAGGTCTCCCACCCCCGTAGCAGAGACTTAGTTGCCTCTGAGTTAGATGATTTGTGCAACTCCAGAGCAGTCCTCTCTTGCAGATTTCTCTCTTCAGCTATCATATAAAATAAGTGAGAGAAGATGGGACATCTTTCAGGTTATGTATTAAGAAGGAGGTGAGGGAGCAAATGGGAGGATAGGAATGTACAGACCTTTATTTCTAAACCTGACTTTTCAATTGTGTAGGGAGAAACTGGATGCGGTAGATAGCAGTTCTTCATTTATAACAACAATGGTAAGCTTGGAATTAGACAGATATAACAGAACTTCCTTACAGCTAACTTATATTTAAAGAAAAACAGGGTGGAGGAAAGAGTTGTCTGTTAACTTCCATTTCCAAACCTCGAGCTATTACTGTGACTGCACAGCCACTTGTTCTCAAAACAATCTTGTGTACAATTATGGTAGGTCCATCAGAGTCTGTTTTCTGCTGCTAATGTTCAAGTCAGTAACTGAAGACATTGGTGGTTTTTCTTAGTAAAAGCTTGTATTTGGTGGAAATGCACTGTGCTTACTCCTACAGGTTTATTCCCAGGAATTTCTGTAATGTATAATCTCAGTATTGACAATACAGCTGCTACCTTGGCAGACTGGTGGTGGCTCCTGTTTGAAAGCCACTCTCCAGCTGGGGTAATTCTGGTGCTCTCCAGCTGCTCTCTACTACCATTTCCTAGGATGTGACGGCTCTTCTTCAGAGCTTATTTCTGTATCTTGATTCCTGAAACTTCTTAAAGCATTTCTCACTTCTATCCATAAGCCTGCTGAGAAGATATTTCTAAAACAAGGACAGAATTAATTTATTGAATTCTTAAAAATTCCAGTGACTCTTCTACTAACTTGGTTTTTTGGCATGATAAGTATCTACATAACTAGAAGGGAAAGTTCCCATCTGAACTCTCCTGGGCTGTCTGGCCCCCAGTGCACACTGAGGCTTGTACTTCTCAGTGGACTGTGCAGCAGCTTTACTAGAAGTTCATCTGATACTGTGTGGGATTTGTCATCCATCTTGATGACAGAAATGACACTAGGTTGTCAGTATTGCTCCTGGTGTTTTTGTGGAGGTAAGGATACAAGCCTGATTCCTCTTAAAACTGGTGGCAGTGGGCGTGAGGGTCCATGGGAATGTGGCGAGGGAGTTGCATAGAACAAGGCTTGACTTTCATGTGGCAGCTCTTGTCCAGTCCTTTCCTCATGGGCTGGAGTACAAGGGACCACTTGAGCCCAGCACACGTGGATTCAGGAGTGGTGAAACTCTTCCAGCAGCTCATAAGAGCATGCCTATGAAGGACAGAGTGGTGGGAGGAGGAAAGGGCTGTCTAGCAGAAATTTTGCTGTTAAAAAAATATTAGTGAAGGAAATGAAAGTTTTTTATTACTCAGGTCACATGATATCATGAAGTCCTATGCACCATCTGCATTACACATCTCTAAAGCCATTAGGGTTCTGGTCACTTAACATGGTATTAATCCTGTATTATCTAGGAACAGCTTAAACATAAGATGCAGAGCGTTACATTTATGACAGTTATATAAGTCCTCCAGCAGATTACTGCAGTTAAATGAAAACTGCTGCCACTTAATCTAGCCAAAAAACTACAAAATAATTTGAGGATTTGTCATAATTATGATGACATTAAGTAATTCCTGTTTGTTTTTATTTCTTTGAAAATGAGATTGAAGTATCATATCTTACAAAGATGGCATATCTAGCTGCATGACTCCCAGGTGCATGAATTCTGTTTGTCTGCTAATCCCTTGCTGGCTCTGGACTTTTTTGGCAGCTAAACATTTCCTGGGGTGCACTGTAATAACAGGCAGCTGTCCTTTCAGCTCCACTGAAAAAGGAGGTAATATGGCAGACAGCATTTGCTTTTTCCCAGATCCATTTCTTACAGTTTCCTAAATTGATTCAAGTAACTGCTCTCAGCTGATGATGTACTTTGTGTAGAACCAGGATGGATTTTTCAGGAAGAAACTTACAAATTATTTGAAAAGGCAGCGTGCAGTAGTTTTTAATTAAAGCACTTGTAAGGAAGGGGTTGATGGGTTTTTATGGAACAATGGCTATTTGTTTCAATACACTTGAATATTCCCACTGACTTTAATCTGGAAGAAGGCTCTGTGCAATGATGAACAGACCCTTCTGGATTCTGGCTTTTCATCTCTGTCCCAGTCATCTTGTCACTCGGAGGATTGAAAATGAAGAGCATATCTAATGAGATGTTGAGTTTTCTGCCATCATCTGGCTTGAACTTGTCTACTTGAAGCACCCATGTGAAGTAGGAAGTGCCCAAGGCTAATCAGAGCAGTTTAATGCTTTGATATGTCTAGATGATAAGTGTTACAAGGAGATACTTTTTTGAAAGGCTAAGTACTCTGAAGTTAACCATCATGAGTTGCATGAAATTTATGGATGTTAAGTAGCTAATCCTGATTACAAAATTTCTTCTCAAATAAATCCTTATATTAAAAGAGCAATCAATCTCCCTGTCTCTGCTTTCACTCACAGATACAAACAAAAGTCTTCTAAGTGAAGAAGTTGTGACTTACTTGCAAAAGAAGTTTCCACATCCCAATCCACCTGGTTTTTATTTGTCTCTCCAAATCTAATTTTATTCTTCTGCACTGAATGCATTATCCCTGGGGCTGTACCTGACAACTTTTGCAAAGTTATGTGTGAATCCAGCTCATCCCCATGAATGCAGCATAATTACTGCCTTCTTAGGCCTGTACATGACTAAACTACTGCTTTAAATATTCTTGGATCACTGGGATGTAAAGCATCTGATGAACTGTTGCTCAGTGTTTATCCTTTTATCAGCTCTTTTGATGATTGTGCTTTTATCAATTTACTGCTCTTATCTAAGTGTGATGGGTAGGATGGTGTTCAGTATTATTGTAAGCTACAGTTGTGTGGTACCTGAATCTGTAAAGCAATGGTGTCAGCCCTGTGGCTTTTCGGTAGGAAAGCAGTGCTATCCTTTGGAAATGAAGGGCTACCTTGATATAAGACTGATTTGTCTTTCCCTAGCATGGACTTGATTTTGTTCTGGAAAGTTAAGAGAAAAGCAGTGTGGGATTTCATCACCCAGATGTTTAGGACTACTTCTCTTTTTTTTATTTTGTTCCTTCTAACCTAAGTTATCTGGTGCTCAAGGCTTAAAAAATAGCACCTTGTAAGCGTACCTGTGGGCAGGATATGATTCATAAGAGGGGCAGAGTGGGATTTCAGCCAGGGGTGATAAACTGGTAGAGAAGGGAAGTATAGCTGACTTGCCAGCTACTGAACTTCCTGAAGTTTATTTAATCCTGATGTCAGGCACTCTTTCCAGTGTGGGCAAACAGCCCATAATGTAAACTCTGGGGATGAAACTGAAATTGGTGGTCACTTGCATGTCTGGCAGCATGAAAACAAACTTGTGGTTAAAGCATTTGTCAGGGGATTATGAAGGTCTAAAGTTGAAAGCAATCTTTTAGGAAAAAATAACTAGCATCCTCTTAGCAGAAAGCATGTATAGCTGCTCTGCTCAACACTGGCAGTGCATTATATATGCATTATGTAGCTTATAATGAAGGAGTCAGACCCTTGGTGGTACATGACTCTTCGGGCTTCCATGTAGCACAACCAACTTACACCACCTGAAGACACAGTCCATTGCCTCCTAATAAATGTGGGTCTGGCATGGGCTGGGGAGCAGGTTTCATCTTTCTAATAGCAGTGTAACAGGCCGCTTACTAACAGTACCCTCATCTGATGAGAGACTGAAAGATAACAATTCATTTTTGGATAGGAAAGATGTCTTGTACTAGCTAACTGGTTCCCAAAGAGCACAGATAGGGGGTAATGAATTCTTGTTGCTCCTGAAGTAAGGGATGTTTTCCCCCTTCTATCATGCAGACAGCCTTTGAACTCTGCTTGTAACTCTGCCCATGGCTCAAATGTGAAGTTGAAACTCGCTTTTATTTGAGAGTTTGTTTCCATTTTCTTTTGTAAGCTTTTGCAAGAACTGAAAAACAACTTGAGAAAAAAATATAACTGAAGCTGTCAGGAATTTGGTCTCTGTATGAAATGAGGCCAAGGAGATCCTAGGTACCTCAAACTTGCATGGGTCAGTACAAAACCTCCTTAGTAACATGGGCTGAAACCTCTCCATGTTTCAGTTTTGCTCCTGCATGAACTGGAGCTCTCTGGTCCTCAATTTTGCAGTTCAAGATTGTCAGAAACCTCTGACAGTGAAGTGTGTGATGCTGCTGTTACCAGCTCCAATACTTTGTCATACGAGCAGGGAGCAGCTCAGATGAACTTCTTGGCATTTTTCCTCAGCAGAGTAGCTGACAGCAGTGGTGGCAATGGGTTTGAGACTGAGAAATAAAGAATGAGAATTTCTTGCTTCTTAATTTATTGTGGCTATTCATGCATAGATGGTGGTTAAAATCCACCTTGGACTTTTCTTATCTTCTCCAACTACTCAGCAAGACTGCACATGGTTTTTAATTTGTTGATACCATGTTTTGTGGCTCTTTGGAATTTGTGAACACATTTTAGCTTGCTTGCACAACTGCTGGTGGAAATGTTAGATCCATAAAAACTTAAATGCTCTAAAGTTCGTGGATCTTGTTTCAAATACCCCAGCCAAGCTTTGGTAAAAAAAGATTTCCTTTTAGCCATTGTGTTTTTCAAACTATCCCTTTAAAACACATGTGTAATGCTATGATTCCTCAGTGCATTTTCCCCAGATGAAATTAAAACATTTTCATATCAGCTGGGTGTGACAGCTGGAAGAGACGACTGAGATAAATAGAAATGGCTGCCCTTACTGTGAAGATTTGTTACAAAATAGAGTTTTCTGTTGTCAGAATATCACATCAGTGTTGCAAGCAGTTGACACTGCTAACATGAATTCTTCCCTCCCAAATCATACTGTAGAAGCTGAAATTCAGCCAGAACAGAACCTAGCCCAGTGCCCTGATGACCAGCGTGTCACAGCTTGTCTGGAAATCAAAGGGTTAATTTTCAGTCCAAGGGCAGTGCCTTTGGCAGCAGTGCTATAAGCCAGTGCACTGGGTGACTTGGTGCTGGCATACAGAGAAGAATGGTTTTCTAGGGAAATGTGGTGTTCGGCAGTGTCCACAAGCTTGCAGCACCCTGTTTAGTTTATGGGTGCTGAGATGATCATATCAACTACCTTGACATTCTGGCCAGCAGTGCTTGGTGGTGGTCTCTTGAACTGGCTGGTCTGCATGTTTCCAGCTGTTGATTGCATTAGAGACAATTGAAAATTTGTGGATGTCTTCCAATTATTGCTTATCTGTGTAAGACACGGTTCTGGTTGCCGAAAAGATGTACTGGGATCATGAATAAATAGAGATATGGTCTGTGCAAATGGGGTGGGAGATTTTGATAAATCAGGGGATTTTATTAAGATACTGTCTGAATACTATTTAATATGGTATTATATAATATAGATAGTTGTAGTGCAGGGATGGTGATGAATAATACCTAGATTCAGTTGTTTGGCTATTGGTGCTTGGTGTTATTGGTTTTCATTGCTTTTTATGATCCACTCTGTAAATTATCCAGTTACAGAACAGCTCAAAAGCCCTCTTGATTAAAAATTATACTTCTGCCAATGTTTTCCCTAATGCACAATGCATTTTACCTTCTTACAATAAACAGAACATTTGTATTTTTCTGTTTTCTGGACTTTTGTGAAGCATAAAGTCTTCAACAAATGCTGAAAGTGGCAAAGTTATCCTGTGTTTTGATTCAACCCCACTTTAAAAAAAAAAAAAGAAAAAGAAAGAAAGAAAAAACTGATCCTTTCAGGTTCTGAGGAGCACACAAACCTGCCCCTTTCTAACAGGTTCAATGGTCTGATGTCAGGCTTTAGGTTTCTGCTTTTTGGCAGAAGAGGTGTAGCCTTTGAAGGTCTTTTGATGTGTTAGTTCTAGTGTGAGTACTCTACAGTTCTTCAGGAAGGTTGTCCAGGTCGTTTAAATTGCCACTATCTAAGTTGCCACTTGCCAGTTGATGGAAGCCAGAAATAACACTTAAGTGAGTGAAGTTGCTGGAGACATGCTTCACAGAGGTAACTGCCCGATTTCAATTCTCCTGCTATTCCTCTCCAATTAGCTGCTTTCAGCATCAAAAGAAGTATGAAGATGCTGAGCCAGATTTATCTGGCTGTGTGACTCCAAACACGTATAGCAGTCTGGTATCTGACACTGGGACCTCTAGGCCAGAAGTTTAAAAATGGCAGTGACAAAAAGAGTGTGTTGCAGGAGAATAGTGGGCCTTCTAGCTGACTTAAGTCCTTTACCTCTGCACTTCTCAATAAGGATAAGGGAATGCATAATAAGGACTGTGTAGTGAAGCTTTGTCCAGGATGGAATGACACCCTGGATTGCTCCATATTTAACTCTCCAAATGAAGAACTACATAGGTTATACTGATTTAAAAGTGTCAGAGGTGTTTTCCTCCATCACAGAGTAGAGAAAGGACAAGCTAGATCTGTACAGTGCCACCCTTGATACTCTCAAGTGCTCAAAATGGTTAAAAGCAGTTTTTGTGCAAACCTAAGATACTCTAAAGCAAGCTGACTGCGTTATTTCTCTAAACTTCCCTGCATAGATAAGGCTTGTTTCAACTTCTGAAAGCCAACTGTGTTCAAACAAGCACACTGCAAATCCATTTGGGCTCATCTCAGGCTCTGGCTGATGTTGATGGAGCTGTGTGTAGAGAGATGATAAGATATGTCAGTCTCCTGTCTCCTGGCTTTACATCTGAAAGAAGCATGTGGTGAAGATTGCTTGTACGGCTATGGACAGATTTGATTTTCCCATATGCTTCACAGCAAGAGTCAAAGGGTGTAGAGGTGTTTCACACCTTCTCAGCACTGCTGCTGAAGGCCCCCAGGAGTTCATTAATAGGTGAAATCGCTTGAGACAGGCATGAACACAGCACTGAGGTAACAATCTTGTGGACTTGCACCTTGGTGGAAAAAACTTCCTGTAAGTTTTTCAGGTTGGGACTGGTGTCTGAGATGAGTGTTCTCCACAGCAGTAATATTGCTGTGCCCAACAATTACCTGCGATACTGTCAAATCAATGAAGAAGTATAAAGATCACATGTGTGACTCGATTGCATCACTCCACCAACAGAGCAAAAGCTGAGATCTGGATCTGAATGTAGGAGCTGTCATGTCTATGTTGCTTTCAACAGTGAGTTGGCTGAATTGCCACCTTTACTAACTGTATGCTATGTACAGCTATATATGTATATCTACATAAATGTCACTGAGGAGAAAGTGGAAAGAATGAACTGCGTTTCCATCTCAATTTTGCTGGTAGGGGTGATGTCCCCTTGGATTCAGGATGTAAAAAACCATGAACATTGTATCAACATCTACAGTAATGGGTAATTGTGTTGCTATAATGAAATCCGACTATTGGAATTAAGTCTCAAAACAGTGTTGAACTACATATTAAATAATATCTGTCCCCTAATGATGAATTCATTTTCCGTTAATAACAAGTCTTTGTGAAGTATAATGAAAAATACAGTGCCATGCATAGTAAACTGGCCTCTGTTTTCTTTGACAGCATGCCAGTTCCTCAGCTGCAGCACTACTATACTATTCATCTCCATAAAGGGCCCTTTTGAAAGCATTATTAAACAGCAGGAAGGAATGGTGTATGACAGCTTCATTAGTCACTAGGAGCCAAACCTGGCCACTTTCTGCTGGGAATTATTAGCACATTCCAAAACGTCCCTGGGTTGATGGCATCCAAACTTTTTTTTTCCCAAATTTTTGGAGTGTGGCCAAATCTCCATTTGAAAATTCTGGAATGGCAGTTGTCCTATCAAGTCCTCTCTAGGTGAAGTTATTCTTTATTTGTGAGGGAAACATGGATGTCTCTGTCTTACAAGTCCAGAAATATTTACAGGAGGCTATTTGATCTGAAACACACAGACATAGGAAGTTCTCTCTGAGTGCAGAATGTGATCTTGCTGAAACTGCAAATGCCCTGGTACCATTACTGCAAGCAAACCCCTTTGTATCAGATACAAAATTTCATTGTTTTTCACGTTTCTGTACAGTATTCACTAGAGGTGCATCCAGGCAGGGTGCTCTTACATGTTAAAGATGTTCATGGTCCCACTGAGACCAATAAATGTGAGGTTCTGAACTAACATAGGTTCTGTGTTGTTAACCTGAGACCAACTGTATTTAAAGTGATGCACTTCTGTGTCTTGCTCAACAGAAGTCTAAGGTATAGGATGAACTTGAGGTGCAGAATCAAGCCCTTGCACGCGTGTGTTGCAAGATTTGTTGCTCTTTCAAAAATATCACAGGAAGTTTGTAAAGTAAATGAACTGCTTAAAAAAAGTAAAATTAGCAAAGCCTGTGAAAATCCTGCTGCATGTTTTAGCTAGTTTTGATTCCAAGAAAACAACACCTAAAAGTCAGTTCTTTGTTCAATGAAGCCTCAGTACCAGTGAAGTTCAGGGAATTGATGGAACTCTCATTAAAAATATTGTATACAAAGAAATATTTTACTGTCCAGCTGTTCTTGATTTCCTGTGTATTTGTAAAAATGAAGTTATCCCTTAATACATAGTTATTTATGCTTTTCTACCCACATGGAACTTTCTGTGAATATTTTACAGGTAACACCACTGATAATTAACAGCAAGGCAACAAATGCCTGGTGCTTGAGTGATGACTTAATGTACACTTGCAAGCTTAGCCAAGACCTCGGTGTGACTAAGCCAAATGCAAGAGGGGTGATTGTGCAAGAGTCTGCCTCCGCATGCTATTGGAAATCCTGACTGTTTCTTTCTCAGCCAGTGTGACCGCCCCATTTGGACTGGTCTGTGGGCTCAAGCCCAAGCAATGGCCTTGCCTCAGAGTCCCTGAAGGCTCCAGCTCTTGTTGAGCTTCCTTGCAGCATACACCACATCATTGTATTCAGCTTTGGTGTCTCCTGTTGCCAGGGACAGCTGAGATTCTTCAATACAGAGAAGATCACAAGAGACAATTCTCTTCCAAACTCCTTGTTTTAACAGAGTATTTGGTGTGAGAGTCAGTTCTTGTGATTCTTGTGACTGGGGTCTCTTCCTCGTTCAAGCTATCTCAATGACAGCCTTGAAGTTAATGTGTTGGCCCACAAGCCTTGTAAGGGGTTTACTAGTAACAATAGCCACAAAGCCGCAACTGAAAAGCTGTGTGCTTAATCTACAGGATTAACACAAACAAGATGTCCTTGAGCAGGATAGGTTTACAGCAGTCTAGCAGGAGTCATTTTCTCCAGCAGCAGAAAACAAAACTATTACAGCCAGTGCCTGGGGAGGCAGGAGCAGAGCACGCTCACAGGGTGACTGTCAGCAATGGACTACTGGCTCTCCCTGCTGCTAATCCAAACAAGCCACTCTCCATTTTGGTAGCTTGTGTCTCTGCGTGTGCATGATTCTACGATGAAGAATTTGTTTCCAGTTCTCTGCAAGCTGGAGCCATTGCTGCAAGTAGTTTTTAGTGCAGCTTGTTCTGGTGCTCTGAGGTGCCTGAGAGTAGATCTTGGGCATGAACTACAAGATACCAACCCCTATATGCTGAATTCACATGTTCTTTCTGACTTCTTTTGGTGTGCAAAAGCCAATCCTTGTTGAAAAATAGGATTTGTTGCTGGTGGAAATAATCTTCTGCTACTGAAAACCGGAGGGTTGGAGAAGAGGGTGATGCTCACTTGTGAATGGCATCTGATTAACTCCATCTCCACCACAGCTTCCACTTCCACCCCAGCAATAAGAGAACATTTCTTCACACACCTCATATTCATTTCTCACCTTATGATTCTGTGATGTATTTGTTCAGTGGACTTTTGTTTGTGAACCTATTCTCTGCCCACTTGTTCTTGCTGTTGGACCTCACTGGAAGCCCTCTCTAAACGTAATGGGGAGTCAAGGAGGGAAAAATATTTCATATTTTTGTAGTGTTTAGAAATCTACCACTTAGAGTGAGCTTATCTAAAAACTAGTTTAAAAGTATTAGACCCTTTTCTAGTCCTCACTGAAAAGAATGCCATCTCCTGTTGATATTATTAATAGAATCTTTACAGACTTAGAAAGCTGTCCAGATTTATACTTTCAAGTCAGTCTATGCATCCAAGAGAGCTAGAAGTTTCCTATGAAAAAGGAAAAGTCTTTTAGAGGTTAAAGAGAATCCTTAACATGCATGAACAAAAAAAAAATTCATGCTTTCAAGAAAAAAAATTACCAAAATATCATATATAGCTTTAATCATATAATTATTCTGCACCAGTTGGAGGAGCTATGCTTATTAGGAAGGGCATGGGTTTATAGAAGCTTCCCTGGTAAGTGATTTCTGCAAGAATACAAAGGGAAAAGTGTGTGTGCATGAAATGCAATCCTACCCCAAATGTTTCACTGGACTTGGTGTCTATGTGCTGCAGCTTTGCAGGTGTGATGGCTAAATTAAGTTTCACAGCACTCCCTTGGGATGGTGCCCAGAGTAAAAATCTAGGCCTGGAGATTTGAAGCTAAATCCCTCAATAATTCTAAAAGCAGATTGGTGGCACTCTGGAGAATAGCAAAGTGAAGCAGGGGAGGTGGGGGTACTGCTATCCAAGCAGGACTGGATCACAGGGTTAAGGAAGACATACCAGTAAGAAGGGGAAAGACATAGAAGTCTGAGTTAACAGGTGACTTGTGTGATGTTAGGGAAAAGGTTATTTGCTTTTGTAATTCTGAGAAAAAGATTGATTGTTTCCTAATGCTCTGTGTAAAGGCAGATGGAGCAGTAGTGGGTGAAGAAGGCAAGTGTGAAAAGGCAGTGGGTTTCCTATAACTGTGTTACATCTTTCTCTTTCAGAAACTGTTTGGCAAATAAATCAGCAGAATTTGTACAGTCATTTGAAAACACTTCCAGCCTTCAATACTGTAAACATAACTGCTTTGTGTAGTGAAATAGTACATTACAAAATTTCAGCTTCCCTCGTGCATTATGTCCCCCTTGGATTTACAGCTCTCTACAGCATAGCAGTTACTGTCTACCTGTGTCAGCTGAATCTCTCTAAAACTGGCTATGAGGGATGTGGTGAACCTAGACAGTCATCACAATATTTCACTGGCAAGACCTCAAAAGCATAGGTGCACTTCTTCTTGAGTAGAAAGACCATATATCAAAGCAGTTTTAAGAAACAGTGCTAGAAACACTGGTCTAGAAGGATCCTGTTTCATTCCAGATACATGGCAATAAAACTTATGACCTGGGCTTATAGAAGATAGAAGTATTCGTTCTGTGAAGGATTTCTCCCACAGTCTCTGAGAGTACCTGCTTTGAATTTAGTCTCAGAATCATTTGCGATTGGGAATTTGCCTGGGTTTGGCTGTCTTGCCTTATTGACATGTAATACATCACCTGCCATACTGACTGACTAACTAGCCTTCTAGCTGAGATGCCATAAACACCTCTGCACTATCATATTGCAACAGCTATGAACAATTTCAGAGAACACCGATTACTGAAACAAGCATTTTTGACTCTGAAAAAACCAAACCACTCTGAGGATCTGTCATCCACTCACTTTATTTAAGAAATAGCATTGATGTGTCTGTCAGCATTTTATCCAAGTTGCAGGTTCCCTATGCTGTGTGTGGTTTGGACACAGTTGCCTCGGAGCCAGCCTCAGACACTATCACATCTTCACTGCACAGCTGAAAAGATGGTGAGATACTGAACTAGTTGTGCAAGGGATCAACCCATGTCCAGCATGACCAACCCTGCATTTGGACTTGTAAGGCTGGATGGACAGGAGAGTGCCCTGTGTAGTCACCTGGCAGTTTGAGACTCTTTCCAGTACCTGTATGACACAGATATTTTCTAGTATGTGGAGCAGAAAAGTTGATCATTTCTGAGTGATTTCTTCTCCGTCAGTTGTAAAGTTAACCAAGTCTGTGGTGAAATCTATTTGTTTTGAGAAGGCTTAGGAGGAGACTGAGGCCAGTACAGTAGCATTCAGTTAATAGTGTAAAAAATGAAGATTCAAATGCAGCACATCAAAGACTTTTCTTCCATTAAGCTGTGCCAGTGCTTCACATGATCTTTCTGAGTGGAGAATGATGAATACATAATTTGAAGTGTGGGCCCAGTATCTACATACAAGAATAAGCTCTCCAAGGCAGAAATGGCTTCTTAAGCCAAAATGACCTCTCAAACAAGATTGCAAGGCTACTGTGCAAATGGGTGCCAGCCATCTGCTACTCAGCTGGCAAATGTTGACTGTGCTTCAGGAGCTGAATGTTCCTCCCATGCAGTTAATTTCTTCCTTGGCAAAAAATGCTGATGTACAGTTTGATTTTAAACAATGAGAAGAATAATGAGAACTTCAAAACAAATGATCCAAGGAGCTCTGTTTCCCTCACTTGGCTCTGTTTATGTCCTCAGACATTACACTGCAAGAAAAAAAGCCATCCTGACAGAGTTCAGGAGCTACCCTGCCTGGTGGTTTTTCAAAGGCTGTCTGAGAAGTAGCATTTGATTCCACCAAACCAGTGCTGCAAAGAAAGCAATCTTTCCCTGAAATGGGAATAAGCTGCTCCAGTCATAAGCGGTTTCTCTCCTTTTGGCCTTGGAATCATGGTCAGTGGTTGCAGGGATGGGGTGGTGAGGTTTGCATGATCAACTCTGAGGAGGTGGAGCAGCCTTGTGTAGCTCCAGGATGTCTGAAGGCACTATGGTTCCCACTGCAGCCTTGCTGATCAGAGGGCCTTTCTGAGCTCCACACGCCTAATATATTGAGTCACTAAAACGCATGTGATCTATGCAAGTGCTTTTTAATCTTTTTTAACAAATATACCTACACCTTTGTCTCTGTCTCCCTATTCTTATGCTTTACACTTTGAATATTTATTGTACAATTTAAGTATTTGCCTTAAAGAAAATGTAACTCAATGTCTCCCCAAAGATTTGCTGTTCCCCATAAACATTGCCTAGAAACATCTGCTTCCCTCATATGGATCTCATAATTTGTGCCTTGGATTTCATCCAGTGCTCTGTGGAAAAGTGATGCCTTCCAGAGACAGAAACCTGATTATGAGAAACCTCATGGGCAATAGTGAGTGTCTTTGTTGCAACTGATTCTGAAGACAGAGCAAGAAACAGAGAAGGGAGAAGTATTTTTTATTAATTTTTTTTTTTTTTACAGACACGTGCCATGCGCTCTTTCAGTCTCTTCAGTCAGATGCAGAGTAGCCTCTGCCTGTCTGAGTCTCTGCCTCTCTGTGGTTCTGACCTTCAGCCAGCTCCGACCATATCTGGCAGACATGAGGGGGTCTCAAAAATAACAATGTTCTTGATGTTTCACCAAAGTAGGCTAGTGGAAAAATAAAAAAACCACTTTCTGAGTGCCCTGACTGCAGCACTACATTGTTAATTATCAGAAAATCTGTGCAGCAGAGAGAACTTGCAAAGAATATCAGAAATAAATCAGCTTTAACCAGTCACAAAATACAAGTCAGGACACTAGACTTTCAGTTTCAGCATTGATGAAAATAATTAAAAATAAAGCACCTACGGACTCCAAGCATCTTGAAGAACAACCTGTGCTATGTTCTGTACTGAGTAGGAGCTGTGCAGCCAGCCAGATATAGGACTCTTCATCTCCTCCTTCCCTTCCTCCTTCCCTGGCTCTGGAAGGTGATCTGTTCTGCAGAGCAGCAGTCCAAGGAGAGGTGGAAGAACCTTGCCCTCTGACCTGCCTTCCCTTGCACCAGCCACTGGTACATAAGAAGGATAACGTGCTCATTACCAGCCTATGTGCTTTTAGTGCTCAACCATTTTGGCATTTTTTAGGGCTTGTCCTTGTGGAGAATAAGAACAACTTTGGTTAAAATAAAACAGATAGAGAGTAAGAAGTGGCAAAAAATGGTGAAAGGAAGAACTTGACAGAAGAGACAGGAATACAAAGCTCCTTTTCTGTGTTCAGTGTACAAATCCTATCGGCCTAGCCATTTGTCTTTGAAAACATGCCTCAGGAGGAGGTGATAGTTGTTACATACAGATCTAATGATTAGAGAGTTTGTCCAGGGATACAGAGTTCAGATATGTCCTCACACTGAAGTGCCTGTGGTGCCTCACCTCCTTTCCTCCATCCCCAGGACAGTGGCATAAGCATTTACATCTGAATGGAACCCTTTTGCACTACTGTGATTAAAATCTGCATAACAAAGTCAGTTGGGCCAAATTTGCAATAAGTCAAGTATTTTATTTTGGATTCAGCTCTTCATTTAGCTTTGCTCCATGCTTGTGGTGGAGCTCTGGATAAATAACCAATCTGTGCTGTATTGTACTGACCTCCTAAACATGTCACAGGACTTAATAGTTCAGCTATGGGAGCAGCAACTTCATTCACGTTTTATGCAATGCCAAATCCTTTGACAAACATTAAGAAATGGTCCAAGATTACTGTTGTCTCCGCACAGCAAAGGTTTTACTTCTGCTTGGAAAAGTGCTGTGAGTCCACTAGACTGTACATTTGCTTGTGACATCCTACACTTCTTGGCTTTGGTAGCTGCTCACACCCTTCCCTTGTGTTTGTTGTAATCGGTTACATATGTCAGTTTGTTTTTGTACACATACTGACCTCAAATAGGAACAAGAAAATCTCTCGTTGGGAATAGCCGTGATGAGGTACATATCCTTTGTATTGATGCTCATGATCCCTGGTTGTTTGGTTTGGGCTTACCTCCCTGTACACGTTTTGGTTTTGCCAGATCTCTGGATTTTTATTCTATTTTGCTCAAAGCTGCTTTTAGAGAGAGGCTTGCCTTCTTTAGCAGTGCATTTTAGATGCTCCCACATGCTGTTATGTCCAAATAGCATTACAAAAATGCCACTATGTGAATTGTTCACTTAAAGTTGCTGAGGCCTTGGTACAGTGCAAACCTGGAGCACAGTCAATGTAGACGTTGGATCTTGACTAAGTGAAAGCAACAGCTTCATTCCACTACCATCCTAAATCATTTGCTTTCAGTGTAGTTTCT
The DNA here is from genome assembly GCA_035584735.1 of Pseudotriccus pelzelni. Taxonomy (NCBI): domain Eukaryota; kingdom Metazoa; phylum Chordata; class Aves; order Passeriformes; family Tyrannidae; genus Pseudotriccus; species Pseudotriccus pelzelni. Next base: position 45,883,563 of record JAWMRA010000130.1, read on the forward strand.
AATTCTTCATCCTTTGGTCTCCTTACATGTGATGAAATCCCTATCTTCTTGCCCCTTGCCACCCTCCAAGAAACCTAACACAAAAGTGTAGGTTCCTCTTGGTGATTTAATGCTTAACTAAATGCTTCTCTCTCACTCCGTCTTTTTCTCTCTTCTGGATGCTCCAGAGGACTGTCCCTGGGTATGGACCACCAAGCAATCCCCAGCTGAACAGTGAAACCCTGCAAGCATGAGCAGTAACATCTTGCTCAGGGTTCTTCTGGCTCCAACTTCACTGCACAGGGATGGAGCTGCCAAGTTCCAGTCAGAGAGTGGAGGGAGATCTGTATTTATGGGATCTGAGCATTATTTATGTCAGAGGAAGAAAAATAGAGTAGGTTATGCTCACCAGTCCACTTCTGCCACACAGATGCACAAGAAGCATCATTAATGTTTGAGTCCAGCTAAGACACGGTTTGTTTACAGTGTACCTTGACATCTTTTTTGTTTCTGGGGAATAAGTGTCTGCTGGTTTTAAGTCAAATATTCACCAAATGGTACACTTCGGAAAGAAAGGAAAAAAGTGAAAGAAAACAGAAATATGAGCACAGCTTGCAGTCTGCCTTTTCAAAATGCAAGCTGTGCTGAGGTAAAACACTTCCCGGGACAGCAGCCATCTCTGGGTGGGGTTGTTTTGGAGGAGGGAGTTTAAGTAGGCATAGACACGGATGAGGAAACTGCTGCAGTTTCCCTGAAATCTGAGTGATGTTTTTAAAATTCCTATCCACCCTCAGAACTTGGGGTTTGCTGCCTGTCTCTGTTAGAAAAACATGTCTCAGCTTAAAATCTAGCATGAGGTTCATGCCGAAATGACCTGCTGGCTGTAGTGAACAAGCGAAATGCTTACTGATTTCAATGGGTTTGGATCACACATCTGTCTCTTCAAGAGCCTGATCCTTTCCTCACTGCAATCCAGCCTGAAGCTGGCAGGGAGTGGGCTCGGTTTGCACTCAGGTGATGTGGCTGCATTTGGGAAAACCCAATATTTGATCCCTCAGACCCTTCCCCGCCCTCTGCTTGCTCACCAACCCTGCATATCTTTCATTTGTTTGTTCTACTCTTTATATTTATTATCGTCCTTCCCAGGATTTGAAAGGCACCAGGTGGGAAACATGGGACATCGCTGCTCCTGGTCTGCCCTCTCTTGGGTAGCAGTGGTGGTGTCGGGGCCTTCCAAAAGGCAGGCAGCAGCACATGCTTGCCAGGAGAAGTTTTTTAACCAAGGTCTGGCATGCCAGCGATGCTGAGCATCGCCTGAACTAGTCCTGCCCTCACTTGAACGCTGCTGAAGCCCGAGCCTTGCTCCTGGCTGGTGTCCAGGATGGGGACATGCTGACGTGGCTCGCTCACAGGAGCGTACAGAGCGTCTGAGTCCCAGGCAACAGAACTGCTGAAGCACCACAGCTTTAGCTGATCAAACTGCCCAATTCCTGCAGTTTGATCTGCATTGGTGTAGTGTACCCGCTGTTCTGAGACCAGGGAAGGCAAAGCTTGGGAAAGCTGTTAAGCAACAATGTGATGGAGCAGAAAGATGTTAACCTTTTAGATGGGCAATCCAGGGATGATCAAGGAAAAGCAAAGCCCTTTGTATTTCTTCGTTTTTTGTAATAAAGCCTCATAAAAGATTCCTTCTTTTCCCCAGTCTCCACACTTTAGAAAGGTGGAAGGAACGGCTTCCAGCTCAGCATGAAAAGGTGTCTTTTCAGAAGAGTAACTGTTTTTAAGAGAAGGCAAATAGAGCTTGATTGCTTGCTTTTGTTTTGGTTTGGGTTGTTGTGGGTGGTTTTTTATTTGCTTTTTAAAATTTTTTTGTAACAATGTTGCTCAATATTTAATCTTCTGCAGAACACATAACTTCTGTTTCCTGTGTTACGAAATCCTGGAAACGGCCTTGAATTTTAAGGAAAGCAAGCACACTTCTTCAGAGCAGATGCAGCAAAAGGGCTCCCTCTGTCGTCCATTGTATGTTTTGGCCAGTTTCCTGCAACGTAAGAGTATCAGGTTAAAGCCAGAGTGAAACTGGTGTTAAATTACATTGGATTGAGGGTTGATCTGCAGTATTCTGCTTTATGTCAGTTTAATTCAAATGTTTGGAAAAAGATGAGTAGCAAGCGTTGGCATTCAACACCCAGTTGAAAAAAACCCGAACCTATCCAACTGTTTTTGATAAAGTACTAAATTACTACTTCTGAAATAAGTCCTTAAAAGCACAGTGGGAGATATATCTTTCATGATACCTAGAAAATGTTTAACTAAACATGTTTTTGATTATATTTTTCTCATCAGCTTTAGTTACCAGTAAAATGGGGTCAAAATAAAAATCTCTTTAACCCTCACTTTCAGAATGAGGTTGGCTGGGCTTAAGCCAGTCATGACATAAGTCCAAGGAATAGATGTTTTAACAGGAACTATTAAGCTGCATCCATCTCTAATTACTGTGGAAAGCTAGAAAAAAATAACTTGCGAAGTGTCACTTTTTCAAGTTAGCTCTAACAATCCTGCATGTATGAAATGTGGCTTCCGGGGCACAACTGTAATAAGAGTTGCATGTTCAGTGTTGAAGGCTTCACTTAATTTGTGCTATACCTTGTAAAGTCAGGTTACTGCATTTGTGTGCTTGTTTTTCCAAACAGAACCTTACATTTAATAGGAAAACAGCTACACTAAAATGGCAGTTAATGATGCACTGCTTCTTCTGAACTGTAAATTTTGCTGTGTTTGCAATATGTTTTCTTTTATGAAACACATTCTCACCCTAGATTTAATATCACAATTAACTGCATTACCAGTTTGTGACTTTCGTAAATTTTTTTTCCTACAGAAATATGTAGATAATTTTCTTACAAGCTTGCATTTGAACACTTTTCAAAAAATCAGTGTATGACTTAGGATTATCCAAGTGCTTTTAGTTGATAATGCATCTGAGGTGACAAAGCAATTGCAGCCTTGTAACTTCTGCCCTGCAAGAAGACAGAAACCAAGCAGTGTGTAAATCTGCCTCCAATATTTGTTTAAGCTCCATGCAGTCCTGTCCATAAGTTCCTACAGATTTCCCTTGATTTCTCTTCATTCAAGGCCAGACTGATGTTTGTGAAGACATTTAACAGTGATAGCTTGGACTGAAATCTGCCAGTCTTATCAAGGGTGGGGATACTGACTTTGCAGGAAGAGTTGAATGACTGTGAACACCACTAAATGGTTCCCTAGTACACAAGATAAATGATGTTGCTTTAAAACAGTGGGCAGAAAGGTCTTCAAAGTCTGAGACAGGGATTAATTAAAGAGGGAAAACAGATCTTCTACCCAGCTTGGTTTCTTGCTTTTCTTAAAGAAACATTTCACTTAAACAAAAAGCTGATGATTCAATGAATACCTAATTTCATTGCCTTATTTGAAAAGGCTACTTCAGCAATTTCAGATTTCTTATTGTTTATTTCAGTAAGACCAGGCACAATGGGATTTTTTGCCTGCATACTATATATTTCATTCAGTCTTGTCATCATATAATCACATTTTTATGTTGGCATTTTCACAGTGTTTTCAAAATTACATGATGAGTTCTGTTAGCTTGGTCTTAAGTGTTATACAGACCCTTCCACTGATGGGAGACAGATGACTACAACCTGGGAAACTGTATGTACAATAAGAGAAAAACTCTTACTTTAGTAAACACAGGGTATGCAGAGGTAGCAAAAAGCAATTCTTTCCTAGAAAGGAAAACACTTCAGCCTTCCAGTGAAAATAGTAGGAACCTCTTGATATACTTGTGTTTAAAAATTTAAAAAGCATTTAATTTGATTTTTTCTTATTAAGACTTCAAAATTCCCTTGTGTTTCTTAAGTGAGCTGGAACATAATGGAGATATGTTCTATAGCAGGTAAGAAATAAATTACAGAAAACAGCCTGGTTGTTTTAATGGGCTAGGTCCTCCAAGGAGGAAGCAAATCTTCATCTGAAATTGGATGTGTTTCCCTCCTCTCAGTGTAGGTATGTGCTGCTGCGATGCATCCCTACCAGAGGTGGCCAGGGGAGATGGGCATCCTTGCTGGACCCCATCTACCTGTCCTTTTCATGCCCTGTCTTCCTGTCTTGGTAACTGTGTGACTACATCTCAGCTCGAGCAGGGCATGGCTGTTCCAAACCTCAGTTGGCTACCACCTGGGAAAGGCAGTTAATGTCTGGGAAAGGTGGCTTTCTCCGAGGAAACTCAGTTTTACTTCAACAGATACCATATTTATTTTGAAGTGACACCTAGCACGTTGAAGGTGGCCTTGGCAGACTGCTGGCTTCTGTTTTGTACAGGCTGTGACACTCCACTAGCCTGTTGATAAATTAAGTGAAAAACAACAACAAAACTAGAACAGATGACTATTTAAAAAAAAAAAAATCCTTTTTTAGCTGACCTTCACACAGAAATCCAGAATCCATCAGGCTAAACTACTCAGTCTTTGTTGGCACCAGAATAGTTTTGGTGGCATTGTGCTCTGGGCTCCACACGCTTTCTTTTTTAATTTAAATCTCCATGAGCTATTGTGTAAATAAATAAGGAGTACAAGGCTGCACTGTCTCTTTCCGGAGTACTCTGTGATGCTGTGCATGAGGCCAAGGCACCAGTTAGCAACCACCTCTCTGAGCAGACACCCACCCCATCTGACAAAACAGGTCTCCCAGAGACCTGCCTTTGAACTTAATGTCAACAGACAGAAAGGTATGGGGAAAAGACTCTGCAGGGTGGAGACCCCCAGCCCCTGCTGGGCTTTGCTGCATATTTTCCTGCAAACCATGGCTAACAGCACAGGAATTTTTGTAGTGTTACACAGGTTTTAAAAGTACTGTGATGTTGATTTCCAGTGTTGTGCTTTTTCAGTTTTTCAGTACTTGTTTGGTCTTAAACAATCTGGGGATATATTCAGAAGTAAATAAATGTCAGGATGCTCTGGCTGAAGCCCTCAGGGGGTCATTCTGGTCATAAGTCAGCTCAAAACCACCTCAGTCAGTCACCTTTTTTTTTTTTTTTCTTCTCATCTAAAGAAAGCCAGCTCCCAAATTTGAAGGCTGTAATCCATATAATAAAACACAGGGTAGGCGAGGCAGCTTCAGCAGCATCTGCTGAAAAGTCCCACAGTATCCAGCATGTACAATAATGGATGCTATCAGCCAGTGCAGTGAACTCTCATTTACAGGGCCATATGCTTTACAAGGAATGTTGATAGGTTCCCCTTATCTCTGTTTGTCATCACTCCTATCCTTCATTTCACTGCTTCCAAAGGAAAACACTCCAAATTGTTAGCGTCCTCCACTGAGCCGCTGACATTTCTTATTTCTTATGTTGGGCCCTTCTATCCCGGACCTTTCTGCCCCCATATCTGAGCTCCCTTGTCATTTCACTTTAAAGATGATCAAGAGGTCAGATTTACACAACACAGTGGTACTCACACAGTTGTGTCTTTATAACTGGCTCGCAACCTTGTCGCTTGCTGCCAGCATCTGAAGATAGGAGCTTAGGAAAAAATGACACAGTAAAGCACACAAGCCCATAAAACTACACTTGTGATTTGTCATGCTTCTCTGTATCCTGTTAAAAACAGGCCCTGTTTTCACCTGCAGTCCGAGGGCTGCTCTGTTTCCTGCGTGCATTCCCTGTATAAACCTTGTGCTAGCCCTCTCACATGCCAGCAAACCCCACAGTAGAGACCACTGCTGATTTTGGGTGTTCTCACCTGCAGGATGATGCACGAAGATGATGTGTCTGATGTGCTGGAGTGCAAGCAAAGAAATAGGACCAGTAAGACTCTGCTGTGGCTGTGTTTGGCAAATACCACATTCTGCATCACCATGTAAGACTCAGTGCTGACGGTGATATTCCTTTTCCAAAGGAAAATAATCAGGTATGGTATGGCAGTCCCATGGGACATGGAGGATACAGTGGGGAAGTGGTGTAACTCTGGTCCCCTTCCTTGTGCAGAGTCTCCTTCTGCAGGGACCTCATAGCACTGGGCTCTCGAGGAATCTCCGCCCATGGGTACAAAGCTTGGTCAGGAGAGGAATGGTCAAGCAGGCCCCAAAGCACACAGCAATAGAGAGAGCAGATGGTGCTGGGGCTGCAAGTCCTTGGTCAGATCCATGTGGTGTAAACAGATATTTTCTCCCTCTGGGTTTTCCACTGAGCAAACACCAGATAGGGGGCATTTCTTTTCCCATTCCTTCAGGTTTTTTCAGTTTAGACTCGCTGAGTTTTCCAGGTGATTTTGCACTAGGAGGGAGGCAGACCTGTTGACAAGGACCTATGCTGCCATTTGCAGTTCTCATGTGTCAACAAGAAACAGCATCCTGGTACCCTCTTCATCCAATGGGGCCAGGTTTTTGCAGTTTGCACTTCCTGTCCTCTGCCAAACTTTGTGCGTGTGACTGGTTACACAGCGCAGGAGGCTCTGCACTGTACTTTTTGGTGTTGTAAAACTCAGTGTATCAAAGGCAAGAAGCTATCAGTGCACAGAGACCTGGTAAAATGCCTATGGTGTGTGCAGGGAGAAGGGACTTGCTACAGAGACAGCTGAGTTCAGATGCAGTAAGGCAATGCTACACAGGGAAAAGAGATGTTTCTAGGCTCAGGCAAAGAGACTGAACAGGCTAACAGTCCCCTGGAAGGCCTCAGCTGAGAGCAACACCAGGAGGAGCAGGGCAGGTAGCAGGGGGGCTGCGACCTTCACTCTCCACACTGAGTGGGAGAGCTGGTCTTGTGTGCAGATGGGCTGTACAAAAGGACATAGTGAAGCTGCTGGGGCTGGCTGCTGCTCTCCTCAGCCATAAAGATAGCAGAGTGAATGATTCAGGAGGTGTCTTGAATGCTGGTTTTGCCTCAGGTTTCATTTAATTCCAAATTCAAAGTATTTTCTTACTTAATCATATTTTTGTCCTTCGTGCTGTGTTATTACCTTGCTCTTAAAGGGAAAGCAGTCTAGAAGTTCCGATTGCCTAGTGCAGAGGGGGAATTGCAGCTTCTCTTGTACTGCTGCAAAATATCTGTATTCATAAAACATGCTTGCTTTGCAAAAATAAGGAAAGGGGAGGAGTGTTATTGCCTGTAACATTTTGTCTGACTTTCCTGTATTTTAGCTCAGATGGTTTTATAATGTCAGGAGAGTCACACTTCAGGGACACTTTGCAAACGGGCTGTTGTACGAGTCTTGCAGGAAAAGATTGATGGCAATGTTGGTTGTTTTGACGCATCTGAGAGTCTCATCTCCCATGTGCTTTTAGGAGTGCAGAATGTGTAATTTCCCTTGTTACGTAAGGGCTCGGAGGACCTGCTCTTCTGCGCCTCCTTTTTGTGGAGCAGCTTTCAGTAATGAGGCTCAGATGTCAACCAAGCTTGCAGTCATGCCTGAGCCACCTCCTGGGGTTGACTCATTGCAAAACTCAGAGAAGGAGAGATATGGGCTGGGGGCAGCAGCTGTAGACACAAAAGGAAAACCATTAAAATGGGAGAGATTGCCTGTAGGAAGATAACTACAAACTAATAGGAGAAACCAGGATTTCTTTGCTGGAAAATTATTTTTTTTTGAGTCTCTCTATCCAATCACGTAAGAAGAAAGCAGTAAAGAAATCCAACTCACTTTTTTAAACTAAACAAAATTGCTTTTTTTTCCTTAATAACATACCAAAGGTATGTTGTTTGTTTGTTTGTGTGAGGCAAATCTTTCTGTGGGAGCACAAAACTGCAGGGCTTACAGCTGTGCAAACAGAGGGCACGCTTGCAACTGCCCTACACATGCAGGACTGCTCCATATGGGGCAGGGGGTGGAAAAAAAGAGGCTTCAAAGTTTCTTCTTTGAGAATTGCTCCTTGTTCACTCTTAGCTCAAAGCTGGGAAGGCACAGCTCTTGTTATGGCCATGTTTTACACGTCATGCCTTGTAGCAAATAGGGGATTATATTGTTGTTCAAGAAGAACAACTTTATTTCATAACAGAAACTGCACTTCCCAGAAATGTGTGCAAGATCCAGTTCTTCCCTCCCACCTTCCTCAGTTAATCAAGGTTCAGGCAGCCACTACTCTGTCCTCTGAGAGGCTGCATGCAGTAACACACCACCCAGTGCAGCACCCTACTCTGACAACCCAAGCTACCCCAGCTGACCAGGTATAGGTGCCAGAGGTGATGCCTTGCCCAGTGCGTGCTGTCTTATGCTCACATGTCCCTTTTCCTGCCTTCTGTTTTTTAGTCTTGCTTCCTTCTCTTGGTCAGGCCCCTGGGCCTTACTCAGTGGGGGACAGGTCCTGCTTTGGGATGCTGCCTTGTGTCTCAGCCTTGGCTTTGCGGCGAGCATGCCGTTCCTTTGGATTCTCTGGGTTTTGGTCACAGCACCTCTCTCAGCTCCCAACCTCCTTCCCTGTATCCACGCTTGTCCAGCAGCCATTCTGACTGCCATTCCCACCACTGGCCTTTGCTTAGCAGACACTGCTGTAGGTCGATGTCCAGGCTGTGCAACTGAGGAGCACAGAAGGCTACTGGAAGATGGTGAAACAAAGGGCTGACACATGGCAAAATGCCACTGCAAAAAGGTTCCCTGCAGCGAGTGCGGTGGCCTGGAATGGCCTCGGCCCCAGGGCTTGGGGACTGCTTTTTTCTGTGCCATGTTGACTTAACTTTGTAAGAAGCCCATCTTGATTGCATCTGAGCATCCCTGTGGAGTTGTCTCTTTGTTAACTGTGTTATCAATTAAAGCCTCGCTGCAATCCAAAGAACCTTTCTGTTTACCCTTCCTGGCACACTTTTTATTGGAAATGGCTCTTACCCATCCTAGCCAGACACTTCTGCTACAGAAGATTTCTGAAACTTTTCTCCCCAGTTCAGAGCCTTCTTTTGTCAGCTTTTCCATCCAGAGGTAGGAAAGGAGCAGCTTACCTGCAATCCCTCAAAACTGGCCAATGGGAAATGCAGACAAAGGGTGTTGTCACAACCTGGTCTGGTATGAAGCAACAGAAACTACAAAAACACACTGGATGCATTTTTTTTTTTCCATAGTAGAACATTTTCGAAACTGGACAGGGTGGTTTCTCATGTACTAGCCTGTAGCAAAGATAGACTGACTTCTGGTGATTTTAAGAGAGCTGCTGGCTTTGGAGCATTAATTTCTATTGTATTCCCTAATTCAAGTTGTTTGCAATCTGTACATGTATTTTTGCTCTACCTTTTCTAGCTTATGTTTGTATAGCCTGATAGAGAAATGAGGTCTGGCTTCCGCAGAAAAAAGAAAACTCCCCTGTTCTTTGAGAGCCCATGTTCATTCATCTCCTTGCCCTCACCGCATTTTTCTGTTGAGATCCCCATTCTCTGAGCTTATAACATTTCCCATCTCCTCTCCCCTCCGGGCCCCAGCAAACATCTCCCACTAGCCCTGCAGTTTGACCTTGGACCTCAGTTGCTCTCCCTATCTGACCCCAGCTGCGGATCCTGGCAAACCTCCAAGTCAGGGAGCTCTGGGAGAGAGAAAGGACACAAATTTGCCTTACTTGACTCCTGTTCTCCCTAAGACACACAGCAGCTGCAAATAAGAGGTCGTCACTGAGCACATGGATTCACACTTACTGAAAGAATAACCTTTTTGTGAAAACTTGCCCAAAATCAAGGACCAAAATAATTGTGCTTTTTGTACTAGTTTGTAACAACACAGCAATGCAATGTGAGGTTCTGGCATGAGATCCCAAAATCATAGGAGAGCTGAGAGGGAAAGGGGAGATCAAGGCTTTGGGAAACAAGAGACAACAAGTCTAAATGCAGCTTAGGCATTCAATTATGCTTTAACCCAAACCACAGCTTTTACCAGTCACCTTGCTGCTTTCAAGAATGTGTTTTCATGCCTAGATATAAATTGATGCTGCTCAATAACTAGCAATTTCACCCAAAAAAGCAACAGGCCAGTGTGTGTAGAATGCAAATAGCAGTTGGAGAAGGGATGATATTAAAATACAATAATGAAAGTTGACATGTTTGGGATATCTGAAAACAGTGACCTACTGGTCATCTCTCACTCTCAGTAATTGTAATTGACAGGCTGCTGCATTTGCAATAATTTAGGAATACTAGAGGAAAAGTAATCCAAAAGCTATTTTGCAACAAGTTCTTGGTAAAAATTATCCCTTTACACACACATTATTCTTTGAAAAGTCGAGTAAGCAATGCTATTTCTATTTTTTGTGAAAGTAATACATCCCAAAGATTACAGGATCTTTGAGATATATGATGAAGAGGCAGTGTCTGACTGCATAAAATATTATTTTATGCTTCTGGAGTATTTTACCCACTTTGCTGGCCTTTGGCAGGGCTTGATCTGAGAGACTCACTACCATAATTAATGCAGTTTGTCAGCCCTCAGTTTCTGAGAGATCCCAGCTTTCTTTTTACAAAGCAGGAGAAGAACAAATCTCCTAATTGCAAAATGAATCTTGAGTGAATGAATGGATGTCATTCTGCACAAAGGATTCTCTGAACTCTAGAAATCAGTGGGTTTACATTAAGAGTGTGAGACCTGAACAATAATGAGGTCATTATCGATAAGTATTTCTTCACTAATTTTGCAGACACCTATTTAGTGCCCCAAGGATATGGACAGTTTTATTTTGTGGGAAAAAGTAACTGCCTGGGCTTTGTTTTTTTCCTCTGGACTTCTCACTTCCCTTCTTCTGCTCTGGTGCTTAGTTCCAGAAAATAACCTAAAAGATAAATATCTGCACTGAATAATTTTTCCTCTGAACACTAGCATTAATTAATAAACATTAATATCCTAAACAGATATCAGAATGAAGTCTGTACCACGGCCCTGTTTCTGTGTCCTGTGCAAGTACCTGACCAGTGTCTGTAAATCAGGCAGCAGCACAAACACAAGCCCAGTGGTTGCCTGGCTGGTGGTGTCTGTGAATACAGATGAATAAACAAACTGAGCATGTTGAAACATACATCTGTGTTTATACAATACGGATTTTGAAAAACCTACCTGCTGTTTTGATAGAAGGACGGCAGAGGGTTTTTGTCATTTTGTCAAATGCCAGTTTTTGTGCTGAAAACATCTTTCAGAAGAGCAATTCAAGTTAGTTTTTCTGGGAAACATCACAGGCAGCTTTCCTACTGAGTAATTTTCATCACAGCCAGACATTACTCTAGTTTTCTTCTCAAGTAGTATCTTAAAATCTTACAACTGCTGTTCCTCCAGCAGGAAAATCAAGTAGACTTGCTGTCACTCTCCAGATGGGAACTGACATATGCTGCTATAACATGCAATTGCACTTAAAGGAGGAAAGCAATGTGGCATTTCTGGGAGTTTGAGCACACCATGACTCTGTCTTGAGGAGAGATCCAGGTGTGTACCTTGCTTCCAGCAGAAAAAAATCCACGTGCATTCAGTAGGAGAGAGCCAAGGTGCCCAAACAGGCCCTAGTCTGGGTACAGTTTCCTTAGGTTCTCCTATGAAGCTGAGGACAGATAAAAGAAAGGAGATTTCCTAATTAATCCTTTATTCTGTGTCATTTTTCCTTTCTGCTGGAAAAGTAAGTATTACCTGGGAGCTGGCAAAGAAATTTGGCTGTGAGAATATGGATGCTACTTGAACAAAGAACTGTCTTGCTCTGGAATTTATGCATCAGTGCAAATAGCTGTTAAAGGTAAAACATTCTGTATACCTACATGCATTATGTAAACAGGCTCTTTTAAATAAAAAACTCACTTTGAACCAAACTTTGAAAAGTATATTGCAACAGAAAAAAAAAAGTGAAAATGTAGCGATCAAGAACACGGCCAAAACTGTGCTTCGAAAAATCACCTCAACAGAAGACTTGATTTATTAGATTTAAACGTTGTTTTATATCTAGATATTGATCATTCTCAAAGGACAATCCTTTAAAATGCTTCCAGTCTGCCCAGTAGCTTTGTGGTAGGTACTTTGTCTGAAGCAAAACAACTCACTTCTATAAATCAGCTGTAATTTGGGAGGGAGTAGTATCTCTCAGTGGACTTGGAATCAGTTCATTCTCTCACCAAAATTCTAGATATTTTCAAGCTTTACTGATCACTCTGCACAACTAAGCTCAGTTTTGTTAAACAGTAGCTAGGGATTTCAGCAATGTTATTTTCTCACTGATGTTTATAAAATAGACAGTCCCAACGCTAGGGCCAATGTTCAGTCTTTGCACTGGAAGTTCTGCCTTAAAAGAACATAACAGCACTTCATCTGAAGGCCCACTTGATAATTTCTTCATGAAGCGTGTCTAATCTAGATATCCTTTCCCTTCAGGGAACCTGAGGACAATAATTTCTGGTGAATGTTTTCTTTTCCAGTGTTTCTGAATGGCAGTGAACCATTTTGACTTTTGCTACTAGTTATATTCTGTGGTTTTTTCTGGCCTTTTTCGTGGTCCTCCCATACAAGCCTCTGTGTAAGAATTCATTTATTTATTAATTTTGTGTTTGACTGCTCTAATTTGCTCCAACATTACTGCCCCTTAGAGGCCAGTTTGGGATTATCACCATAATTTTCTCGTCCCTGTGTGATACCACTTTGACAGCACTGCCCCAGCAACAGCCTTGCTCGCTTATTTGGTGCAGGTTTCTAAGGCACCTTAAACTCACCACTTCACATCTGTTGACTATTGCTGTTGAATTCCCAGTTTATTTTGTTATTTAATGATTCTTTGTGAAGAGGCTACAGCAGTATCCTTTGAAATATGGGATCTGTTCTGTAGAGGTAAATTGGAGCAGGGAGAATGGGCAGAGGGAGGGGAAATATCCATTAATTTCATTGAAGATGGATTAACAGCAATGACTTTAGCCTTTTCAGTTCTTGTTTGTTTGTCCAAGCTTCATTACCCCAAATGAGACAAAGTGCCCTCTCCAGCAGGAAAACGTTAGAGACATAATTAATTCAAGGGATTTGGCATTTCCTGTCAAAATGGCAGACATTCATCAAGCTGTGAAGATTGCTGAGTTTCACGTCAACTTAGGGCTGATGCTCAGAGCATTTTCCCAGCATACCTCTCTGCACAACCTGCACATCTCTTCATTTTTCCTCCACAGCTAAACCTAGTTCCTTCTGCTGACCCTCAGTCTCTTCAAAACCTCCTGTCAACGCCATTGCTACCACCTCTCCCTCTCTTCTTCTAGGGCACCAAGACGTTGCTGGAACTTGCCTGGCTCCCTGTGCCGAAAGGAGGAGCAGTGGATTACCAGCATATGCTACAGGAATGCTGAATTGCCCCTCTTTACTGTGGTTTTGGGGGCCCTGAAGTCATACCATGACCTTGTTGCTGTTCACTGATGGGCTGGGCAGGACAATGCAGCCAAGTGGGTATAGGAAGGAGCAAGGGGACAAATACTGAAAAACAGAGAGAACAGAGCTTGGGAGAGTTTAAAGACATGAAACATATGGCTGCATGACTGGATGCAAGCCAGCTCCAGACTTTCAGGCACATTAGCAGAAGATGTTAAACAACACTTAAACAGTAAAATAAAGAAACTGTTCTTGGCAGCAAGGCTCTTTTGTGGGGTGCCATGCCCCTCAAGAAAGCTTCCTGGCAGCAGTCTGCCTTGGGCTGTGGAGACCTGGTGAAAGGGAAGGGCTTGACTATGAATAAAACCAGTATATTCAAATACTTACGTGATTTGGTAGCATTTGGATTTTTCCTTAAGCTCTTTGGCTTTTTGCATATGGTCACAGCTCTCACACTGCTGTCTACAGGACACAGGCTCATATTTTTTCCCCCTCTGTTACATCACAAATGGAGTGGATCACTCAGAGAACCTGTCTGTTCACAAACCCTTGTTTTAGAGATTAGATGTTAAAAGAAGAGTGAAATGGTTTTCTGATTTGTCAAAAGTCTGGCAGGTTAGACTTTAACTTAGCAGAAAATGATTAAATTAGATGTGACAGTAGCACAAGAAGTCCATAGTATGCCCCTGTCTTGTAACTACACTGAAATTAGGTGAACAAATCTGGTCGATAATGGCTTTAGAAAAGTAAATGCAGCATCTAAATTTGACAGCTATGTGGCCGAACTGATAGATATGGTGATTGTTGTTGGCACACAGCGGAAAAAATAGAATTACATTGTGTTTAATCAAAGGGACCTAGCCTGGGATAAGCTTTGGATCCCTCCTCTACATGAAAAACAGGCTTTAGAACAAAGGAAGTTCTGCATAATGTTATTTAGTCTGCATGAACCACTAACTGTATGTCAGAACCCTGATGAAGTCACCACTTAGAAACCATTAAGAGATAGTGCACAATCAGTGTGATATACTTTGCTTTAGTTGGGTAACATGCTTCTGGGAAGTAATGCAGCAATCAGGTCTGGTGTGCATGCACAGCAATTGCCAGCAAGCTGAGATCCATCAGATATAAAACCCTGAGGCCTAAAAAAAAGAATTTGCTTTTAAAATATGCAGTAAGACCACTCTTTGTGTTGTCTCATCTCTAATGTGAGTCAGGAAAGCAGATTTGTCTGAAAGGGAAAATCACTAAGGAGCAGTTTGATATTAGAGAAAATATCTTTTCTGGCTCCTGTAAAACTTTAATATGCATCTCATACTGACACTAGTGGCCAAGGGAAGAACTGTGTTCTTTGGTTTGATAAAAAGAAGCATTTGCTGCAGGAAAGAAGCCTTGCCAATAGAAATGAATACCTGAGCCCCAACACATTATTTGCTGGGGGAAACATTTTAATTGAGTCATGCAGTTCACCCCATCCCAAATTATTATATTATGAAGGTAAGGCAACTCCTGTAGTACCAAGGATTTTATATGGGAGCACACAGGAGGAGTGAGCAGTGGAAGGGCATGAGTGCCATCCATTGCCTATCACAGAATAAATCAGAACCAAAATCTTCCTTTTGTGTGGTTTGGAACAGACGTGGGCCTCAAAGACAGATGATTTGGACCAAAAGACATGTCATTCCTTTATCTAGTTGTAATTAACTGCAGGTGTTCCTGCTAACATACTGCAGATTTGAGTCTCATTTATCTTTTTTATTTGGAAACAGCCCAGCTTTCACGTTTTTTTGAAAATTCAGAAGAAAAAAAATTAATTGTTTTCTTATTATGGCAGATCACATCTTTCAGTCTGAATTCTTAGGTGATTTTTTTCTTTTGATAACAATAATACTGTCTGCCACTCTCTGACAGATGAGCTGAACGTGACATGGGGCAAATCAAAACTCAAGGTCTGGGCCAATCATTACAACTGAGTCTGGTCTACCAGAACAGCTATGAAAATACATGTTTCTACTGGTGCATGCTTGTCTCTATCCCTGACAGTAAATCAGTGCAATCAAATCCTCTTACTCAGTCTTACTCTGCATGTTGTAAGAGAAAGATTTTTTGAAGGATTTCTTCCTTTTTGCTTCTTGGCCGTGTCAACTACGAAACCCTGTAGCCCTGACACATCTCTTTTTTCCCTCTCTCTCTTTTACGTCAGCATAAATCAGGAAAAACTCACTGGAGAAGCCAAGACGGTATAAAGCTGCTGGGACAAAGATGGGGCTGCTCCTCTCTTCCATGCTGGCCTGAGAGCAGATACCTAACACTGTGTTGCCTGAATGCAGCTTGTAATCATACTCCTCTCTGGAAACTGGATCTTTCTTAAGGGAGCCCTGAGCTGTGGATATTTGGCTTCTATCTGGTCCACTCAGTCTCCAAAGAGAGAAAGGGGCTTGAAGACCAACTGAGAGACTGAGTAGTACAATTTATTGGAACAGGATAAGATCTGTATGGACTCTATGACTTATGATGTTAGAGTTGCACGATGTAGCTCTGCAGTGATGGTTGAGAGGAGCCAGGGTAAGCTTCAAGAAGGAGCTTGTGCTTCTCCTTGTGGTGTAGTTGAAGCTGATTCAAATGGACTGTGGCAATAGTGCTCCTCAGCACAAAGCAAACAGCAGCAAGAGATGCTGGGAGTTCTCTGGATACTTTTTGTGTTGAAAACAGTCACCACTTGCATGAGACCATTGCAACAGCAGAAAAGGTGAAACATGAAACTATTTCCCCGCTATGGTTTATAAGGAAGTATCAAGTTCTGGCAAGTTTGGACACCTGCAGCAATTGACTTCTTTCCAGCACAAGTCCAAAGGCATTCAGCTTTCCAGCAAGTAATTCTCTCCTAGGAAAGAGGCATAAGAGAAGGGGGAAATGGAGGGAAAGTGAGCAAAGAAAATAGAAGGACAACATTTTTCAACAGCAAAATCTTGCGCAGGCTGTATGTTGAAAGGAAGAAAGAAAGGGAACATGCAAAGCAGAGCGTATGTTTGAGGTAGCTACAGCTGTCATGTTTGGTTTCAGTATTATTTGTTATCTTTGGGGAAAAATAGTGAGAGGAAAGATGTGCTCACATGTTAAGGCTGTTGAAATGGGATGGAAAGTCTCAGTGATGCAGGGTAGGTGTATGGTTGACCCAGATCATATAGTCATTTCTTTCACCTTCCCCAAAACCAGCAATATGACTGAGAGAACTGAACATACCAGAATAAATTCCTATCTTGGCTACTTGGGAGAAATTCCAAGACAGACTTTCTAATATAATCAGGGTCAGATTTTGGTCAGAGCTATAGGATGCATTGTGAGACTGCTGCAATAGTCTTGATAGGCGGTGTGTTGGTGCATTTAGTGCCACCAAGGCATTCCTCCTTGCTGAATGTGGGTATAGACCCTGCTGTGACTTTGGTGTGTAAGTAGGCTTCCCACATATTCAGTTTCTCTTTTAAGTGCTGATATTATTTTTGAGAAGTATGACATGTATTCATGATGATATTACGATTTGTATAAATTTATATAGATGATTTTATAAATTTAAAATCGGCTTCCAAAGCATTTTAGTCCAAACCTTCCCGATGATTTAAGTTTGTTGATTTTGCCTAATTCAAGAATCTACATTCTTAAATGATTTAATTTCTCCAAAAATGCATTTGAAGACCCTGACTGAAAACTTTGAGCTCATTTCAAGCGAGTTTCATTTTGAACAGCTAACTTTCCTCACTGGCTGTGACGTGACGTTAGTTAGCTTTTCTTTGGTTGGCTGCAGCCAAGAAACTGTGCTTGTCTGGCAGGAAATCAGGGAGGAACATTAGCAAGAAGACGATCTAGTACCCGAGAAATATTTTATTATGTGGAATGGATAGGAATAATACATATGCAAGTGTACATACAGAAGCGTTATAGTTACTTAATATAATGTCTATAGATGCATTTACAACTGATAATTAGTGACAACAAATTACATGCATAAAGTCCCTAGACTTTGCTAGTAAATAAAAACAAAACAAATAAAACACTAAAACAAACAACCAAAAAAGAGAGAGAGGAAAAAAGTGGATAAATATTGCAAAACTTAGATTTAACTCCCAGTATTTGTGAAAATATTTAACCTTTTTGAAAACTATAGTTACACATTTGCAATGGACTTGATTTCTTATGAGTGGAAGTTATTCAGTCTTCCCAACTGCACTAATTCACCAAATATGATTTGTGCTTGAAATTTGTATTATATTAATGGATTTTAAGTGCTTCCAGCAATTCCATTAAATATGGATGGAACAAATAAGCGAACACTTTGCCAAAGGTGGAGACACCACAGTTGTGAAACCAGACAATGGTTTATGTCAAACACCGTCATTTAAAAATATAACGGTGAATAAAAGTAAAAGTGACTTAAAGATTGGATATTCTACAAAGTGTTGCTCTAAATGAAGACAAGAGTATGAGCAGTAACATCTGGATGGAATAAAAACCCGTCTGAGAACTAAAATAAAATAGCGTTGTTTATTTGAACAATTGTGTTGGAAGATAGACCTTAATACCAAGAACAAGAATCTCTGGGAGTTTTGACAATTGATACAAAATTTTCATCAGCTTTACTGTCCATGTTAAGTGAGATAATGTTTAACATCTGCTTATGATGTACCCGCTGCCTGATCATACTGCCTGCTTTGGGCATCTTGGAGATTTAAAGTTAACAGAAGGAGACATAAAGTCAGATTACAAGAGAGCAAGGGTGGCACCACAATTAATTGCAAATGTATTGCCAGGTAGTCCCCTGTGCCTTTACCTGAGGCCATATGGGAACTGAACGTATGTGTATGCTTCTGCTTGTGAGAAAAGCACTCTTAACAGCCAAGTTCGGATTTTTCTTTTGTTTGAAGTTTTACTCCTAGAGTGGTTTTAGTCACTATGGGGGTGCCACATAGAGACGCTTTTAGTTTCATAAGATCTGCTGTCTTGCATATAACAATTTTCTCTATTTGGCCAACTTCTTCCTCATTAACCTACCAGGGAATTGTAGACACCAGGGTTTATTTAGATGATCTTTCAAGTGTCCTTCCTGTTTATAGAATCATTAGCCACATTCACTAGACAAACTAGAGTGAATGGAGGATACCATGCTAACAGGAAGCACCTTCATGTAAATAACAGTGATGCTCCACACCATCCAGCAACTACATCTTCCTGCAGGATGTGACCAGTTTTGAAATACTTGTTTGGAAACAGAAGTATTTCTTCTATCAACAAGATTAAGCATAATGAGAGAGGGCCATGTTCGCATTTACGTACACATATTAAAAAAAAAAAAAGGGGACTTCTGAATTGGAGTTTAGAGGATTTCTTTGGGTTACTGACACTGTCATACCTTTGGGAGAGTTGAGAATTCCTTTGCTTGATGGACTGAGGTAATTTCACTTTGAATTTTAGCTTGATCAGGCGAATGAACCTTCAACTATGTATGCACTGGGGAGAACAATGCAGATGATCGAATGGGCTCCTGGAAGCATACTGGTATGTTTGCTTAGACATCTGTTATTCCTAGGGTGCCTATTAATGGTGTAATCATATCTCTTGTTATTACTGTATTTGTGCCATTATTTAAGGACACACATAGACACCAGAGCTGAGACATCACTAACATAATACCTTGCCAGATTTCTTCCTGAAAACAGGAATGTCTGCACATTCAAAAATGCTTGTCAAATAAAATAGAGAAGACAAAGTTATTGGGTTTTATTAGTTGGGGGGTTTTTTTGGTGGGTTTTTTTTTTTTTTTCCGTTTTGACATCTTTTGCATTTTGGGGTGGTTCCCAGTGCCCATGGATGAAAGGTTTGTTTCTGCATCCAAATGGACCTTGGTGGTCCCCCAGTAGGTGGCAGCTGCCTGTGACCTTCTGTGGGCCCAGGCCTGCATATGGTGCACTGACCTCACCCACTCACAAACAAACAACAAAGATCATCTAGAAGCTCACTGGTGAAGAAAATTAAACACTGCAGGTCAAATGGAAATCAATTACAAGCTGTGCAGAGGAATTTGGAAGTCAACGCCAGCTCTCACCCACGAATTGGGATGAAGGCAATCAAATGTTAGGTCAGCTCAGGTCACCTTGTGGCTTTGGTATCCATTTTTCATTCAGTATAGGATAGGGAACTCTAAACATCTGCAACAGTGGAAGAAGTTAACAGATGATTTTGATATAGTCATAGATCCTATGCTGAACACATTGTGCCAGTGCAAACAAAATTATTTAAGAAAAAAAATAGCTCTTTGCAGTAAGCAGAGAAAAGTAAGGTTACTACTCTCTGTAGTATGTGGATGATCACATCCATCTAAACAAAATCTGTTAATTTTTATATTTAGCTCGGCCTCTGATTTATGTATTAAATCTATTTGGTAACATTTGCCCAATGCAATTAAACACTTTTCAGCACTGATACTCTCTTAACATTTACATGAACACAGAAACATTTCCCCGCTACAATAGTAAAAATTGGCAACACTTACAAGAAAAGTACCTAAATAAATTAGAAGCCCAAAGCTCACTCGTTTCTACTTCTATATAGCATAGTTCTTTGAAATGATCTATGGACTAATGTAGGATGTTATTTTATGCCACTAATCCTTGAAAACAGCTATGAATGGAGATGGCACCAGTGCTTCAATTTAAAATGCAAGGCATGACTCCTTGTAACGCTTATATTACACATCTGTAACATGCACAAGAGTATCCTGAATGAAGAAATAAATTTTTACTGTATCTAGTAGTATTGTAAACTTCTGGAGCTGTGATAAGATTGAACCCATCATAAGTTAACTTTGTATCTTGACATGGAGTTTCAATGTAAACTGGTAACAAAAAATAGAGAGTATTGCAGGCTGTGTCACAATGGTGATGATGGACATGGATGTCTTCACCACAGTCCTTTTTATTTCCAAGGCATTTACAAAAGTCCTGCAGGATTACATGGGGTAAAACAGGCCCAACTTTGTTGACCCAAAAACTGAGGACTGTCCTACCAATGCTTTTTTGGCTCTGAGTCACTTCATTCTCTTTCTTTGTGTTTTACATTTCCTGCTACTCCTTGTTCCTGCTTTCTTGAAAAACTCACCCTCACAAAAAACCTAGCACAACCCCATCATGCTTCTTATCCATTTCTGAGCAGATGTAATATGTGTATCCTGCCTCTGGTTGTGGTGCTGATGAATTCCTACATCTTGAGAGCTCTGGACTCAGGAGCTTGCTGGATTTGTCTGTCATTTGGATGTACTTGGGTGGCTGGGAATTTTCCAGCAATATTGCGGCAGGTTTCTCTCTTTCATGGATCATAAGATTAACACAGTAACAAAACCTAATTTCAGTCTGTGCAAAATGGAAAGAAACAACACTAGTAAAATTGCATATTCATGAGTATTTCTATGCTGCATTCATTTGAGGAAAGACTTTTTCTGTCTCATAACTTTTATGTGTAGGAGGCCGTGGTATCTCATGTAAGTCTTGTCTGGCCAGGAGTCCTGGAGGAAAAAAATAATTTGTATAAAATCAAATGGATAACAATCTGTGCTTTAAAGATAGGCATGACCACCAAGGAGATCCTGGGTCAAAGCATTAAATATTCTCCCTTAATCCCAGGAGCTTGGTTTCAATGCACACTGGGATCTGAAGTCTCCAATGATAGGTGATTACAGCTGCTTCCAAGGAGTCTCAACTGTGGAGTTTTACAGCTTGCATCTGGCTCAGAGCTCATACATTGAACATCCTCCAGAGAGACAACAGTCTCATTTTTGTTCTTTAAATACTAGAACAAAACTACAACGAAAATCTAAAATGCAAACCTTTTCCCCAAACCATGTGAAGGTCAAGGAAATAACCTCTTTGGCAAAAACATCAGGAAAACACATACAGAAAAGCAGATATCACAAATAAAAGCAGGCAGCTATTATAACACCACTAGCAATCTCCTTTTAAAACTGGCTAGCAGTGCGGAAAAGTTGAAAATGTTCTTTCAAATTACTTCCAACAGCAAAGGATAGGATATTGCATTGGGCACAATATTCTAGCAGGTGGGTCTCACTACCTTCTGCTCACATGTGTTTTCCATAATAAGTCAGCGCAAAGAACTACTTTTCATGATTCTGTTTTTAAAAGTGAACTTTGAAGAGAAAATTCTACCGTGGTTCTAATGTCACAAGTGGTCTAACAGCAGTGGTGGGGACATGCAAAGAGTCTGAAAGAGAAATGGTTATGGTGTCCTTGGGAACAGGGCTCCCTATTTACTAGTAGATTCTCCATGAAATGCATCAAGGGCTGGGGCCTGGGGGCTTCAGCCTCCAGTTCCTGTTTGTAAGGAAGCTATTTGGCAGTAGTGCTCCCACACTGCCCTAAGGCTTCTGAGCAATGTGAGGAGAGGTGATTTTCCCTGCCTCAGGATGAGCTCTGGCACCTCCCTCCTTGCACGGGAGATACTGCAGGAGGAAGGACAAGCAAAACTGAGTGTGGACAGAGAAGCCACTTCATGTCGGAACCCACTCCATCCTCTCCCAAAAGGACCTCCCACCCCACGCACCCTGCCTCATCATCAACAGCTGACATAAGTGACAGAGTAAGAACTCCTTCACTGCCACAGGCAAAGGCCCACTGTCCCTAGAGCTAGGGTCAGTTCTGGGGCTGCTGGGGGCTGACAGTGTAAATGTCGGATAGAGAACAGCAGACTCTCACCCTACTCACAGGTTAGGAGAAGTTTGATTCAACTGGTCTATCCAGGTGAAAGAGTAATGATAATTACATTACACACAAAATATACTGCAACCCAGTGGCTCAAACCCCCTGGTCTTTGTTGCAGCATTTCATGCTGACTGTGTTTCTGTGCTTTTATGATGCATATGTAGATTGCAGATCAAAGGCTATTTCTAAGTCATTTTACCTATAAGATTGTTGAAGTTTCCTGCTGAATCACTGAGAACAGTGAAAATTAGAAGTGTTTTTATTAAACTTGCACAGTCAGCACACAGGAAAATTAGAAGGTATGTTAACTTGGGTTTGAATACCTCAAAGAAAACAAAATGCTTAAAAACCAAACAGTTAAACAAAAGTCAACTTATAAACCTCTTGAAAAGTCCCAGAAACCTTCCAATCTGTCTACTGACACCTTCTGCCTGTCTCTGACTCTCCTAAATCAAAGAATTTATCTAAGTACAAAAGTTGACAGTTTGCATTTAATAAAAGTTGATTGTCTTGTCAATCTGCAGAACTCTTGTTCCCACTGGCCATTTCCTTGATGATGTGTTACAGCAATGCAATGGCCAGCAGCGCTCACAGAAATAGATGCAAAAAGTGGCCTGATTAATTTTCAATATGTTCATTTTTTAATACTAAATGTGTTTCAACTAGCAGAAATTCAGTTTTGAGGGAGTGGTTACTGTTCCCGATAACACACATTGTATGAAAAAAGAAAAATAAATATAAGGACCACACTTTGCTTATTTTCAAGGGGGCTATAATTAACAACAATTCTGAAACAGTTTCAGGTTGCTGTGCCCAATTCTGCTCATCGGTAAAGATCTATTACACTTGCAAGCATCAGAAAAAAAAAAAGTTTATGTCAATATGTGCTGCTTTTGCATCTCTGAAGCTTTCCAGACTTGTGCTTCAGTCCTGTGTACTTCTACATGGGCTTTTTCTTTACCCATGTGCTTCAAGTGAAGCATTTGCCTACATTTTGTAGAATGTAGATTGGCATTCAGTTGTAATTTTGAGAAATAAGTTTCCTTGCATATCACGTATTAAGTCCTTATCATAATGTTAGTCTTTAGCATTGAGTACCCTCCCAGCCCTCACAAAACAACCTCATGTTATGTTTCAAGGGTACTGAAACTAATTGCTTGTACTTAGTTTCCCTTTTGTTTAAAAGAAAGGTCTTTTCTCATATGCTGTAGAATAGACATCAGATGGAGGTAGTGTAGTTAATGCTAAACAGTATTCATTTGTTTACAAGCAATTTCTCTTCTCTGGACTGGAAGGGAACTGTGGAGCTTTCCCAATGATCATGGATGGCTACATTATCTGAAACAGCCTCTGAAATTTTAGGCTGCTTCAGGCCTACAGACTCTACTTGATAGTGTGGAGAGGAAAGCCAAGTATGTTGCAACCTGTTTAGACAACAAGCAAGATCAGCCAGAGAGTAGAGAGTGTGGAGCTGCTGGTAGAAGCCTAGGACTACCAGTAGGTCCTGCTGCATATTTTTCCAATGCCGAGCTGTTGCATCTTCTTCAGGGAAGGGGAGAGGTGAAAGGGAAGCAGGTGAGCATGTCCAGGCCCAGCAATAATGAAGGATGGGCAGGACAGCTGAAGGGCAGCAAACCCACCTGAAGCCCCTCAGCCTCTCCTTACCTGCAGCCCCACACTGATGCCTCTCTGGCAGGCTGTAAAAGGGCGTAGGGGACTGGAGGACTGGTGGCAAGCTTGCATAGACTGCTGTGGTGAGACCAGGCAGTGGTTGAGAACTTCTGAGTACAGTTCATTTTTACCAACAGTGTTCACTATCGACTCCAGGAATGCACACATAAACCTCAGTCTGGGCCAGAAGAAGTACTAAGGTGTGCCTACCTCTGTTTCTCAACACTTCATGGGTGTCTTCTGTCCAGCTCACAGGTCCTTTTTCAAACTTTATTTCTGTCAAATGTAAGTGTTAATAGAGCTAATACCCTCTTATTGTCCCAGGCTGTCAGAATAGCTTTAAATCTATCTGATGGGAACATCAGTCAGGTATTTTTATATAGAATACATTCAGTTCCAAAGTCTCCGTAATCAGAAGCAACTTGGTTTAAATAAATATTTTCTTTTTTATTTTATGAACCATAGTCTTCAAAACAAATATTTCTTAAGAAAGTACAAAAAGCCAAAATCCAATACTTTATGCCTTTACCTTACTGCTGTTAGTTTAAAAGAACCAAAGTAACAAATATGAGTTTAAAAAAATAATTGTTTCTAAAGTGAGGTTCAGGCCTGTAACTTGAGTAAGTTCAGAAGATTGTGCTGGAGGTGCATGGAAAAGCCTTGAAGTAGGTATTTTAAAGAAACTTACAAATTACAATTGAAGTAAATATTGTTGAAAAACGAGGTACGCAGACTGTGGCAAGAGGCTTAGAAAAAAGTAGCTGAGCTTCTCTTGGCAGAAGTAGGTGGCAGATTACCTTGAGTTCTTCTCCCCAGGGATGCTTGTGTGAGGCCCAGCTCGTGAATCTCACTGTTGGACAGTGCTGAATCCTGACCTACATATGGTTATAGAGAGAGCAATTCTTTGGACAGCTTGGAAGCTCATGACCCTTGGTTTGCAAAAGGCATTTAAAATAGTAGCACTTTGGACTCCACAAGTGATCTGTGCTTCAGCATAGTAAAACATTCCTTTAGTTCATTTTTCTCTTAAGAAACTCCATTCCATGTCAGCAATCTCATCTTCTGGTCCTGGTTAAGGCATCAAGCAAAGGCTTTTACAGTCAGGCTTATGCAAACACACATCCGTACACACCCTGCTTTGTTTTCTTATAAGGCAACTAGGAGTCACCCAAAGCTTTAGCCGTGAAAGTTCACAGTCTTAGTCCTGGCACTGACTGTGTTTTAGATAGGTGGAGCACATACGAGTTGTGATTTAGTTGCCTGAGGTGTAGTCGTTTATTAGCTTCACTTGCAGTGCCAATGAGAGCTTGGGCTGCTGTGGCACATCGTCTGCCATGTAGAGCAGACCAGTGGGGTGATTTCCTTGGTAAGGAATCTGCCCTTGGGCAGTAGTCCTGGGTTAGCAAGTGTCAGGTTTTCAAGTAATGAGACAAGTCGAATTGTGAGATACTGGATTTCATTTGGGGAGTCCTAAAACCAGCACAGCCAGCGAAGCTGGGGGTGACCTGGGGAATGGTGTGAACCCGCTCCTGGCCATACCACAGAGTCTATTCCCAGAGGAGGACTCTGATATGCCTAAGCTTCTTGCAGCCACTTGCCAATGATTCTGCTCTGCAGAGACTTTTTGAGTGTGGGTTGAAAACTGTGTTGTCTGGACTGAACACGTAAACCACACTGCACAAACCTAAAGCTTAGACTCAGCCTCCAGAGAGAAAGTGTGGGGGTTTCCTCTGTTCCCAGAAAGCTGTGTTAGCAGTCTCCATGCCAGGTTGTGGTGAGGAGGTGTGTGTGAAAATGTCCAGTACCAGCTGGCTCACATGCCCTTGAGACCACTTTTTAGAACCATAACTTATTGTATGAGAAAATATATTAGCATAATTTAGAGTTACCCTAAGCTCTCTGATTTAAGGCTACTTTGAATAACTTCTGGGAATCATAGACAGCCCTCAGAAGTCTCTAAAGCAGGGAGGCAGAAATCAGGTCTCTTGTACCATTATTTCTGTGCTGGTATTTTCACTGGGACATGCAGATGGCCATATTTAATGAGGCAGTTACCATTGCAAAAGCTACTCTGTCAGAAGGCCAGATTTCTCTTAGCAGTTCACCCATGATGGCTGAACAGTTCAGCCACAGAGTAGAGCTTCAACTGACTTTGGTTTTATGTGTATTTTTAAATCACACTAATATGCTATTTTAATATATGTATATGCGTGTGTGTAATTACATTGTACATATAATGTATTATATACGGTAACATACATCTTATATTCACGTAGTCTTTGTTTATATATGTAAAATATGTTATTTCCACTGATAATCTTACTGAAGAGTGGTCCTGACAAGGCAATGGCCTGGAATGGATTTTAAATTTAGATTTGTTTTTAATAATAGACACAGTTTTTGTATTCATGGCAGTAGACTCTACAGTATCTACTAGAACTATGCTGTTCTGGTTGCCTGCTAGATCACTGTCCTATTGTTTTCTTGCACCTCTGTATTAAGTTTTGATGCAGAACTCAGCTCTAAAGCAGAAGTTTTAACAGGACACTGAGCCTTTGATTCTTTCAACTTCTCTCTGTAACTCCTACTGCAATGCACTTTATTTACTTCACTGTAACTCTTTTTCCATTAATTGACCATTTGTAATTCACTGGAACCATAACAATGACCTATGCACTACAATGAGAGTAATGGAGTGTCCCCCAAACACAGAGCCAGCCCACCTTGAAAGCCCTGACATTTCCACCACCCCACCGGATTAGTGGAGATGTGGTTTATATTAGTGACCTGAAGAAGGTTCATGCCCTCTGGGAGAAGGCTGTTCCCTGGAATGGCAGTGTGATTAATGGTTTATTTACAGCAGTGACATCAAGGCTGTCAGGACTCTTCATCAGTCTTTGATGTAAAACACACTAAGAGGCCCTAGGTCATTCTTATCTGCTCTGAGAAGAGAAATCAGAAATGAGGAGTGGTTCAGTGTGGTCACAATTCTGGTAGGATTATTTTCCATGATGGCAAGAGAAGGAAGAAAATTACAAGGTCTTTTCTACTTCACTGGCCTTACCAATGAGACCGCGTGACCACAGAGAGACCATGATTTCTCTTTTTTGGTTGGGGGAGGGCAGCTAGAGAGCACTAGTGTCAGGTAACATGTTCATACTTCAATACTATTTTAGAAAAGGTTTCCATCCTGAAAACTTCCTGTGTTTTCTTGCTGAGTTGGCTAAGCACGATCTGATTTTCCTCAGCTCTGTGTACTGGAAACTCCCACGCAGCCCCACTGATCAGTGAGATAATGTTGAGGCAGCGTCAGCCCTTTCCCTCAGCCCACTGATGGGAATGGGTTTGCTGATATTCAACACATTTGCAGGGGCAACCAGCTCCTCCCCTGCCTTATCCAGATCCTGTGGTGCAGGACTCTTCCAGGAGAGCTCTTGAGTCACAGGTTTTATGCTATACTGAGTCCGTGGTGCTTCAGTTCTGCATTGCCTTCACAGGGGACTTACTTAAAAATGACTAAAATTCCTGAGTTCTCCTGGGACTAGTTGAAATAATAACTGAATGAAAACCAGTTACTGAATTGGAGCCAGATAAGACTGAAAATAACACTTTGGGGGGGAGGGGGGAAGAAAACTACATTGGAGAGCCTCAGTCTCTCCAGAACTTCTCTCTTTTAAGAGGTCTGGCACTTGTGTTATCAACATGTTCCAACGTACTTGGCTTGGTGTGGGCTCCTCACTATTTCAGCGTGCCTGAGTAACACAACCTCATGAGACAGCTTTTCTGGATGCGATAGCCTGGCAGACTGCACTCTTTCTTACTGGGTTAGAATCTACACATAGCAATCTGTGACTTACAGGAATACGCACAGGATATATCCCTGTGAATCAAACCATTGATCTTAACAGAGCCTTGGCTTGTTTAAAACCCTGTTAACAGGCTTGCTTGGCACAGCTGGCTTCCCAGAGCATATTTTGTGGAGCCTGCTCCCTCCCTGGCTTCTTGTAGAGTACTGTTTGGAAATTAGTGTATGCAGTGAGAACCACCCAAAGCAAATGATTTCCATTAGACCTGATGAGTACTTAAACACAAGTGTGGCATTAATGTGCAACAGGACCCAGAGATTTCTCAACAGCAGGTGTTACTTAGGGGAAGCAAAAAGCTCCAGGATGTAGTAGAACAAACCACCCAAATGAAGCAATCAAGAAAAAAGTACAGAAGCAAATTAAAGTTTGCACATAATGAAAAGAGAGCTAAACAAACCTGCATATCCCTGCCTTAACTTTAATCCTCTAAAAGGTCTCTAGACATGGCTTCTAGCCCACTGTAGTATTTTCATGGCAAGTATTTCCATTTAATTAGTACAGTTCTGTGTACAGAACCTAGAGCAGAAAGACTGGGAAAGACAGAAGAAACAAAATACACAGAAAACAAGTCTTTGTTGATGACTTCCCCTGTTTCTCTTTTCTGCATTTCATGGAAGATTCGAGGTAACAGAAGTTTATGTGGCTGGTGAGTCACAACCAGCAATCATTATACTCAATACACACTATACATATATTTTGATATTTTCCAGCTCTCAGAGAAAGTTGTATAATTTTCTCATTTTCTAAAACTTTCCCAGACCACTCCCTTTGTAAAATCTGTGAAAGGGCTTTTAGCTATTTTGTGGTCAAGGCTGTGTCCCCTGTTCAGCTTGTGTGTCCTAAAATACACTTCAGTAAACTCAGAACAAAGTCAGGCTACCCTCAGAAGACCCCACTCCCTTTCTTCTCTCCCTCCTCAATTCCTTGTGGGAACTCCAAAGCCTAATTTATTAAATGCTGCAGGATTTGCTGGCGATGAGCAGCTGCAGCATAGAAATAAGCAAGGGAAACCTGGATTTTCTGGCACCCCTCTTGAGAAACACCCAGACCTCCAGTCTGTTTCTCTCCCATTGCTCTTGTCTCACTATTGCAACTTGAGGCTCATCCCTGGCCATGTGCATCTCCTCATTACTTCTGTGCCAGCCAGAAAGACCCCTCCACTCCTGTGCTGCCTGCCAACCTGCCTACCTGCTGGAGGGGACATCCACAGCCTGAGCTGCTCAGGGCTGTCTCCAACAGCTGAAGAGTGTGCATGATGGGTGAGAAGCCAGCAAAGGTTAGGGAGCACTCAGGCACCAGCAGCCCAGCTGCTATCTGGGAAGCTCTGTCCCTTGGGTGCTGGGACAGGGCATCTGGAGCTGCTCTGGGCTGATGCTGGTCGGATCAGGCTAAGGAGCATCCTGCTTTTTTAAGACTCCTTCCTACTTCTAGTGCCCCAATGGAAAGCAGAGACTGTTTTACCCTCACAGGGAGAAGTAGGTGATGTACATGAATGTTTTAGGAGACCAGCAACCCAAGGGTTAAAATGCAGCTTTACTACAAGCTCTGTTTTAGGTACGACTCAGTCATTAGCAGCTGAATCATATCTGGTTCCCGGATCCCCTTCTCAAGGGAAAGGCAGGACTGCCAGCTCCCTTCATGACACACAGAAAGACCTGCCTGCTTGCTGGTCTTGCCCGTCACCCCGGAGCCAGCTCCCCACCCACCCTGCCTGCAAAAGGAGGTGTGCAGGCTCTATCCAGCAGTCAGTGCAATGCAGAGGGGACAGTAGGCCTTTTTCCCATCAGCATAAGTTAATGGGGTGGGCCGTAGCTTGTTTCCAAAACCTGGTTTCTGCAGCCGAAGTCACAGCCTGAGCAAGCTGCTTTGCCTGTGCTCCCCCTAAAGAGCATGTCAAATTTCTGTTCTGTTTGCTGTATTCAAAGTCTAACATCTCTTCTTGAGTCTGATATGACCTGCTTTGTATCATACAGAGTTCTTGCTGTGGGATATATTGCAGAGTCTGACAGTCCTTATATTGTATGTAACAGTTCTTCAGGTGCCAAATTTTTCCAGTTTAATGTGCAGCAGATGTGCTTGCAGTCTTCTCAAAGCTGTTTTAACAAACAGCTACAGTCAATCTATTTTCAAAGCTGGCTGACTAGCTAACGTGTCCTTGTTTAAGGGTGAATGTTTTCACAACTACCCCAGGAATGGCTTATTATTTTTTCAGTGCTTTGTCTATGAAACCTTTCATTGATGACTATTGAAAATTTACTGACGGATTAATTTGTTGATATGATATGTTCTTTAATATTTTGGCATCCAGCTGGGAAGTTAATGGCTAATAGTCAAGCTCTGACAAAATCCACTGACTCATTTTTTCAAGAATGTATTGCAACTTTTTAGTTCTGTAGGTGTTTTAATTATCAAATGCCTGTGGGTTTTGGATGAAGTGTCTGAAACATAGAAAAACTATATGGATATATAACAGTGCCGAACTGAAAAGCAGAGCAGCCACAATACTCCAGGCACAATATCTCTTAAGAGTAATAACAAGTCTCTCTTGAAGAGTGCAAGTGTGGAATGGATATAATGCTGCTCCATCACACTTGAAGACAAAAATCCCTTTGACTTAACTGGGAATAGTATCAAAGTCAAGAAATAATGTCTGATAATGAAGCAAATAGGAACCTTATCGCACTGGGAGAAACAAGAAATAATGGCATATTGTGTTGCTGCGCGTGAAGTTTTGTTTGACAAGAATTGGGTGTGGGGCATGAAGTCTTCTTCCCAACACACAGAAAGAAGCAGTGTTGATACTGCTGTTTTAACCATACCTTGGAGGTGTTTCTCCTCCTGTCAAAGTAGAAACATGACAGTGTTAGCTAAATTAGTGTCTTTTTTTTACACATCAGACTGCAGAGGTGGTTTTCTGCAAGGACGGACTGTACTGTAGTCAGGATACAGAAATGGGGCTCTGGTATGAAGTGATAATGCTTCTCCCCATTGGGAGAATGTCTTTACTAGGACATTGTTGCCTGTTCTTAAGCTGGCCTGAGAAGTGTAAGTTAGCTTTTTCTGCTCCTCCTTGGTGTGGTGTTGAGGGCTGTTGCGTGATACCTCCGTGGATGGGTTGGGTGCCTCTTGAAATGCCCAGCCACAGCAACTTGTGTTACTCAGCCCAGAGAGACAGGACCATCGACCGTGCTGGGCATCACACAAACAGACAAAGCAATGGTTGCTTGTTCTGTCTTAGACAAGTCTCTCCTGACAAGATCAATGGAGGGAGGAACTCGCACAACTTAAGTATGATCTGGGATATGGATGAGAAGCCCAAGTCCCACGGCAACAATCCGCAAAGATCCTGCTCAGCTACTCTCCCAGCCTGGAAGCAATCAAACGTCATAGGCCTCCCCCCTTCTTTAGGCTCTCCAGGCACTTAGGGCTACTGTACTTTCCAAGTAGTGCTCACGGCTTTGGCTGAACTTAGATCCAGGACTTGTTCTTCTGCTGAAGTCCCCTGCAGAGACTTCACAAAGTACATCTAACAGACATGGGCACTACAACCCTTTGCAAAGTAGCAGAAGCTGCTTCTCTCTTTTAAAGGATGGCAAGAGATGAAGAAGCAGGTGGCCTGGCACTTTCTGTTCCAGCTCTCTCTTGAGCTAGGACGTCTGGATCTAGGTTTCTCCTCAGTTTGAAGGCACTCAAATCCACTGGTTTTGTCAGCTGAGCAGAGTTCTACCTCCAACTTTTATTCTGCTGTACCAAGAAATGCTCCCTGGCTCCCATCTCACTCTTGAGCATGTACCCACGCTGATGGGCAAGCACCAAAGTGATCAAGGCTCTGATGAGAGTCTGTGTGTGGGATGGAGTTTGAGGTGATGTAGCAGGCATGTCCTGGGCAGCATGGGGCACAGCCTGATGAGGAAGCCAAGCTGTCCTATACAGGATCCCTGCTCTGGAGGCAAGGGCTTAGAAGGCACAAGTGTCAAACAGTCACCTTCAGGATAACGAATTCACAATCTTGCCCTCTGTCTTCTCATGCTTTTTCTCTTGTCTATTTGTGTAATAGGATTTAATTTAAAATCAATTTTACTAGCATAAATGCCAATATTAGTCAAGGGAACTGGGCTTTATTGGCAGCGAGAGAAGTGTAAAGTACAGCTGAAGGAACAACGGCTGAGCTTAACACATTAGCAAGCCCTGAGTCAGCACAGGCGCTGCACTGTAATCAAGAACATCGCCTGTTTACTTCAGAGTGATTAATATCAGTCATCTGCTCTTCATTAAATTATTAGATCCTTGATAACAGGAAATTTCCTGGAGTTATATTTGGAAATCCCATCCATCTCTCAAGAATTTACTTGCTAGCTCTTCACCTTGTGTGGCAATAGCAATGGCTTTGGCACCAGGGTGACCAGCAATGAGGCTGGTCCAGCTGGAGGTGCTGGACACTCCGGAAATCCCAGAGGCAAATCGGAGCTGAAAATTAATTACTTTTTAATTTAGCTCTGATCTACAGGCCAGGTGTTAAATAAAATAATGCCTGAGATAATAACAGTGTTCCTGGTTATGCTAAACTTTAAAAGGAATCTCTTAGCCTTATGCCTATTAGGCCTCAGTGTTTGACATGGAAACAATTATTACTTGAATGTGGTCTCTTTTTCACTGTCATCCTGAATTTGCCTTGCCTCTTAGCAAACTAATGCATGTCAAAAAGATTAATGGATTAAACACGGCCAGGGATAAGCCTATTACACTAAAACCCCTTAAAATCAATCCTTACCTTGTAAAGGAAGACATCACCTGAAATACAAGCCTCAGGGAATATCTACAGGGTGCCATGACCATCCCCACACCATGGTTACTGTCGCAGGCACCACTAGACTGGACATGTCAGCTCTGAGTGTCATGCAGGTCACAGCCAAAGCTGGACACTGTGGCCTGGGGTGAGCTTCTTGCTACCTCACCAGCACCACCCAAGCCATACCCTAGGTAGCCAGTTTTAGTATTGGGAAAGATTTGCTCTCAGAAAACTTTACTGGACTATGTTTCCTTTGACTTCCCAGAGGTTTCTTTTGCAATTCGTGGTCTGGGCTCAGGGACCTAAGCAACTGCTCCAGAGAATCTTGCTGGTGTCATCTTCCACTCTGCCTGCCCTGTGGAGCTTCATGCTTCCCTGCAGCTCCACGACATCTCTCAGCATTTTCTCAAGAGGTTTTGGAGAATGTTTCACAAACAATTGGCCTAGAATGCTGAAAAAACTGCCCATCTTGTTTATATATGCTCTGGATTATTTACCACAACTGGTCACTTTAAAATACAGTTTACACAGTGTTCAAGCAGTTCATTCCATAATTTAAGGATAATCTTTAGAGATTCTTAAACATTCTGTGGATTTCATTTTTTTTAATAGATAATGATTTCATATATAAAATGTAAATTGAGAGAGGGACAAGAGAGCCTGATCCTCAAGAGAGCCTTTAGAAAAGAGAAGGGAATCACTCTTTCAAGTCTAGACCTGTCATTACCTTTCTGCTCCAAGATCTAAAGCATACACTGTGCCTTAAAAAACCTGCATCTGGGACTCACATCCACTGGAAATGGCACAAACAGAGATCAATAGAGGTCTGATGCTTTTGAAGCCAACCTTGCACATGTTCACACTGAAGCCAGAGGGTTGCCTACATAGTAGGCTACTGTTTGCAGCTATGGTGAGGTAGTAGAAGCTCCACGTCTCCAGTTTCATTCTATCTGTTAAACTTGCAGTGCTAGATAAGCCTCATAAAGAATTATATAACCTTCTCCACAGTTTGGCAAATCAGTGACAGTTAGTACATCAAGACTTTCACAAGTCAAACTCCTAGTCTGGCCTCAAGCCTGCAAGACTTGCCTATGTTTAAGAATGCAAGTATTTAAGAGAGTTTATTTTACATGAGGGGAATGTAATATTGGAGCCAACTGGAGGCAGCATGAGCAAACACTGCACAGCTTTCAGGGCATGGTGTTCAGCCCATTCCCAAATTACCTGGTTGTATTGCAGTTATCTAACTTCATTTGACTGCGAATTATAGGCATCTTTCTCCTGTAGCATGACAGCTCTATCCTAGCTGTATGTCTTTTGATACTGAAAAGCCAGATGAACAGAATAGCTGCAAAAAAATTCAGACTAAGACAAATTCTCTTCAGGAAAATCACTTTGATATCAAGCAGAAATTACAAGAGCCCAACAAGCAGGCGAGGCAAAATGAAGTGAGAATCACTGATCATGGTGTGAAATATAGAGCCTTTGGGAAAGTACAGAGGGTCTTCAGTTAACCAACAGTTAACTAAAGCAATAAATTATTTTCAGTATCTCTGCTGTTATGTTTTTAGATGTACGGAGCTTGATTTTCAGAGATGCTTACCCAACCTTTTCAGAAAAACGATGTTTCTTGAAGTCATGTCAGGTGGCAAACCCCTCAAGCTGAAAAATTTGAAGTATTTCCACTGTAGAATCTGCAACTATGTAAGTAAATAAGATTATGAATTAAATTTGAAAAAAAAGAAAAAGAAAAAAGAAACAACTTTGCTCTTTTGGACAGTGTTTACATTGCACAGATTTGACTGATGAATTAGAATCTGATTGATGGTCCAAAAATGCCCACCATATGTCCCTCCTCTATTCCAGGAGACTGGATAAACATACAATGTTTTCTTGAGATGAAAGATTCTGTAAGAGCTGTATACATAAAACATAGTACTCTGTGAACAGAAGATGTTTTATCTCCATAGATTTTTTCATCTTTAAAAACACAATACTTTTCATTTTGCTTCAGACATATAGGACAATTTGTTTGTCCTTTTTCAGCCACATTTTCTTAAGGAAAAACAGAGCTCACTTCTGAGAATGTTTTTCTGTCTTCCTTTTTCCTTAATTTTTTTTCAGGATGAACTTCACGATGCAAATCATATTGACAATTTGAAGTCACTGTAAAAAAACAACAACAAAGAAGTTTTGTCTTACTGCAATAACAGTGTAAAAGTTTAGATGCTGGCAGGAGCACCCTGAGGGGTGTAAGGTCACTTGTTAGGTTTTTCAAATCCATTCTCTCCTCATTTCAAATGACCACTGGAATGTCATGAGCATTCGGAAATCACTGTTTTTGCCTCGAAGGTATGTTGAATCTTTGCTGTGGAGAATGACCATAATGCTTTAAAATGTAACTGACCATCAGCATTTCCAGATGTGCAAGGAGGACTGATTTCTTTCTCAAAGCTGCTTTTCGAGACACAGCCTGCCAGCAACACAGTTCAGAACATATGGAAAAGGCACCAAGCGTCTGACCTTCTGCTGGAAGAGACCTTTACTTGAGATTTGTCCAGTGTGTATCTTACATAGAAACTAGTGCTAAGTATACAAAGCAAAACCACATTTTTGGCTTTAGTGAAACAAATTGCAGCTCCTCACACTCCAAAAGAATGTAGGCTACAGAAAAAGGAAGAAAAAAAAAAAGCATCCAAAGTAAAAGAAATCCAACATGCTTAAATCCAAACCCTCCCAAATGTTGTGTTTAAATTAAAATATCAAGGGATTAATTTCCTTTGACTGACACAGTATTTCTTCTAAAAAGGTCCTGTGCAACTCCCTTTCTGAATGCACATCTACAAGAATATTGATTTTCATGATTTTAAATTATTGTTGATTCTTTAATGGAACACTAAAGGGAATAATATTATTCATTTCTGAGAATCACAAATCCTCACACAAATTAAATTACATATGCAAGGTGGTACACACTGTATGTATTTATTCTATTACACATGTAATGCAACCGCTAATGCCGTAATTCCTCCCTCAAAACAAGAGTCTTCTATTCTTCGTCTCTTTTCCCCTCTCCATGTAACAAAGCAATATACCTTTAAATGAGTAAAATTCCCAAAGTAACAAGCAAACAAAAACATAAGGCTTGATTTAATGTTGTAATATCATGGCAGTAAATGAGGACTCAGGAAATGTCTTATTCCAAAGGCATAGCTAATAACAGAGACTTAAGGCACTGTTATAACGTATAAACTATTCACCAATTCTTTGTTGGGCTGCACTCCAGGGAAGCTGTATTCTGCTTTGCAGAATTATAGGGCTGACAGAAACATAAATAGAATAAATGTCTACATTGGAAGAAGATTCTTCTTTTCCACATTGAAACTATCTCAGAGAATTTAGAAATGTAAGAGTGGATAATACTTTGTTTTGCCAGTCCCAGATATGATAAAGATATCCTCTCAGAAGTGTAATTTAGCCATTTTTGTTTTGAAGCAACAACAGCAGAATTGTTAATTGTATGAACTAATGAACAATGCAGGACACTTGGAGTGGAGTTGCTTTAAGTTTATCTTGCAGAGTACAATGCTTGTATCAGTCCAAGTATTGTTTTATTCACTAGTGTCTAACATGCCTTTTTGCTTCATTTTGTGGCAGAATTTGACTTCAGAGCTCAGGTATTAAAAGGTGATTACACAGCCTTTTGTGGTTATCACTCTTTACTGCCAGTAAAATGTGTGGAACCTGCCATAGGCTCAGCCTTTTAGAGATATTTGGAACAAACATGTTTCAAACTATAAGAAGCTATTTTTACATTAGAGAAAAGGGTGTAAAAAGAACCTTTTATGTTAGTTTAGCTGGATCAATTTATAGGAATAGCCACTTGGCAACAGCGTAATTTTCTTCTTGTGGATAAATCCTCCACTTGCCACTAGACCCCACTGAAATATATTCCCCTTCTTCAATGGATGTTCCATTTATATGTTTTTGTCTTGTTCTGAAAAAGTCATCATCGGATGGATGAAAATATGAAATCATTCAAGCAGAGTGACTGAAAGATGGCTCATTCAAAATACTAACTACATTTGCATTTTGTTGGTTGAGCCATTCCAAATTCTTGCACATCTCGTAGAACCCTCTCAGATATTTTCATTCTTCAGCTGCTGTACAGAGGAACCTCTTTGCAGAAGCTCAACCTTTATCTTCAAGACACTAGCTCAGGGAGGAGTTGATGTTCTCCTTTGTCTTGTCCAGGTTCAGTATGGGGTTTGTCCTCAAAGAAAGATTCCTTGTATGAGGCATGGCAAACAATTAATAATAGCTGTATCCTGAGGGTACTTGGTGAGGGGTGACACAGGCAAATGCAGCTGTAGCCAAAGGGTGTGTGAGAGAAGCACTCATGCACAAAGAGCAGGCAAGAAAGTGAGAGAGGGGCCAGAAAAAATCCAAACGGACTGCAGTTGTCAGGACCAGCAAAATGGGGATGGGTTGGTATAGATTAAAAAAGGCTAAAAGTGAAATGTAGAAATTCTGGGTGGTTATTTAGGCTGCTGGGTCCACTCACAGTTAAAGGGAAGGAACAGAATAAGATTCGTTCCAGGCAGCTTTTAGCTGTACAATAAAATGTTACAAAATGTTTTAGGAAAAGGTGTTACTCAGAAGCATTTGTAGACGAGTGTTCAGGGAGATGGCAGGATATAATGCCAGGTCTTCATAAAGAAACATCTCATGCTGCAAAAATCTGTCTGAAATTGATCCTTTAGTCACACTTTGTTGGCCTCCTAGATAACTTCTTTTCACACTTGAAAAATGGACAGGATGTAAAAATAGCAATATGCCATGGAAATCATTAGGGACTGCTTATGTGTGTCCAAGAGAGAATATATGGCCTCTGGAACCATTTTGTATCTGCTGAAGTCATTAGATTCTTGGATGATAAGCTTGGGGATGAACAGGTTCGGATCCTTGGCCACAATGCCCAGCATCTGATAGCAAATAGCCCCATCCGCTCCAACAGGCGCTCCAGCCAGTACGTTCTGTTTAAAAAGCTTATGCCTCTGGCATGAGATCTGTTTAGTATCAGTACACATGGGCATTGACATGTTCCTTGTCAATATTTTTAGGAATTCAGCTACTTGCTAGCTAGTGCAACAGACTGATGTTGGAAGGAAGCCCATAATGGAAAAAAGCCCATGGGTTTATGCTGAAACAAGCTGATATGTGAATAAGAATATATATCAGCCTTGGCAGGTCACATTATTATTGAAATTTCCTGTCCTTCCCACTACCTCAGGGTGGTTTATGCCTAGCAATAAGAAGGTAATTGAAGACTGTGAGGGTTAGAAGTGATTTCTTTTGGACCCAATAGACCCTAGAAATTTTTACTACTATTACTACCATTACATGTGTGCAGAAAATTCTCCAGGGGAACAAACAAGGTCTGTGGTTGTACCATAGCATAAAATGCTCAAAAGATGTTCTGCTTTGATTCATCCTGACAAATGGTTTATGCCTTCAGACTTGCAGGGATGGGACTGATGCGTGGATAGGGGTCCCAGGTAAAAAGGATGGTGTTAGACATCTCAAATCAGGCGTCCTTTGTTTTTTCTTCTTCTCTCATGAGTCTGGGTGAATGAGAAGTTGCTGTTCATCAGGCCAGTGCAGGGGAGAGAAACCAGTCATTGCTATTTCCCTACGCTCAACTTTGATCAGATGTTATAATTTTTTTAGTTTAAAAAATCCTCATTAGCTCAAACAGTAATCGATCAGTTGGTCTAATTTGTATTTTGACTTAAAGGCTTCAAAATGCCATTTATCTTAAATAAGCCTCCGATCTTGTTTTTCTGAACATGCTAAATTCTTTCCTCTAGTCATATCCCAAATCCCTCACAGAGTTTTCCTCCCCTGGCCTGGAGACCAAGTGTCTTGAAGGGGCAGCTGATGTGGGCTCCTGCTCCTGTTCCTTCAGTTGTGCCTCTGGTATGGTAGACAACCATCACCTCTGCCACGGTGTTCACATCTGGAGATGGACAGAATGGAAGTTGCCTCCTCTTGTAAAATATTTTGAGTTCTCTGACATGTCTCTGAAAAAGAATGGCCTCCAAACTCTGATTTACACTCCACAAAAGCAAATGTCTAAAAATCCTAATGTTTGCAAAAATTCTTTCCATTTTTACAACAAACAGCTACATTTATTTTAATTGTGCTGGGAAGGATGTTACCACAGGAGGGTCTCTGCCCTTTAAGTCAGTGCTGAGACCATCACAAAGACTGCACATTCTTTCTGATTATCCTTTTTGCTTCTCACTGCCCCAATTTTCTATTTTTTAATTTTGGAAAAGATGAAACAAAGTCCATAAGTGTCTGCCTAAGGGAAGGATTGGGGACTGTGGTTTACTGGGCAGAAGCCTAAGCAAGCAGGGAGAGAGTAGGACCGTGTGTTGTCCTGATTACAAACTGATAGGTTCCCATGGGAAGTGGCAGCGGTGCTTGCTGAAGTGGGTTTTGAGAATGGGTTCTGGAGGTATGTTTTAATGCCCAGTTATACCACATCTTTTCCAGCACAACTCTAATCTACACCTCACAGAACTTACAGAGGGGTGCAATGGGTGTAATGAATTCTGTCAGCAGAGTTGGACTGTACATTAATTTCTTCCCCTGCAACAGCAGAAAGAAATTCCTTGGTATTCTGCAGGCCCTTCTCACACTGAAGGGTGCTATGATAGCTAATGCTAGTGAAGAATATTCTATTCTGTTATCTAAACAAAAGTTGATTTTAGGATTTAATAACAGGTGTCAATAGTTTTGTTGAGTGCAGAGTAGGTGCTAATACTAGGATTACAGAGTGATCTGTCTGTAGTTCCTATCTAGTAACATAAACAGTAACTTAGACGCTTAACTTGCATGAGCAGTGTTTGAAAATAATGCTCCTGTGATTTCATGTATGGTAATCTCTGGACCATTTCAGAAACACATGCTTTACATCCCCAAAATGTCAGTGTGCACTTTCTGTGCAATTGGAAGATATGTTTTCCATTGTGAAAAGAGGGGTGTGCAGAGTTGCTTAGAAAATAGGCCATTATGTCTCTGTGGCATGCGACTTTTAAAGAGGTTTTAATGTGCCAAGTGTGGTAAAAGTCTTCCCTGCAACTTATTCTTCAAAAAGGCAGGAAATTCGCAGGTAACACCCAACCTATACTTGGCAAAGTGCAAGTTTCTGCCATTGTCTTAAGCCTTCACATAGCATGTGCTTTACTTGCTGAATTCTGGGTTTTCGGACTACGAAAGGATCATTCTAAATGAAAAGGTAGAAAAGATGGTTTTCAAAGCTCAGGCATGCGTTGGTTCAGAGCTCTCTCAGGCACAACAGTCCATCAGGTAGGAGCAATACAGATGTCTGCAGGTTTGCTTTTTCCTGAAGTCACGAATATAATGGCTTTTCTTCCTACGAAAAATACATTAAGTCATCTCTTTTACTTAAGGGGTTTCTTTGTGGAAGCCAGACCTGTTTCAGAAAAAAATCTTTTGGTGCTGCCACACCAGGGTATGAGAGTCCCAAGTCAGCACACTTTTCGTATGAGAATGACATCTTTAATTTGCTGTAGGAAAAGTGTCTTAGAGGCTACATACTTCAACATTTTTAACTGCGGCTTTTATTAGGGAAACTAAGGCAGAAAAACCTGCTAAAAAATCAGCAGTATCAATAATATCCTGGTAGTTTTCTACCCAGTTGTTTTCTGCTGTAATTGTGGAAGCACAGCAGGGTGGGAGGGGAGTTAACAATATTTTGAAAGGGCTGGTTAAAATTTAAAAGACTAATTTTGTTGCACAAGAAAGGAAATCTCCATTCATCTCCAGGATTTCACATATTTTTGCAATTAGCAAGTGCCTTTTGTATTCTTCACTCTCCCAAAGCCCCATCACAACTCATTAAAGAATTTTGTTTCAACAAACTGCTTGCCATTGTTCATATTTGGGGTCACGTTTTCTAAGACACCTCAGAGTAAATTCACAAAGGACAGGGCCTCTGCTGTGCCCCTCGTTAAGGCATCTCTCTGGATCTCACTCAGCTGGCTGAGTGCTGGATGCTCACGTGGAAAATGGAAAATTTGTGCTTGTGTGAAGAGACAGACAGAGGTGAGCCCACGGAGCTCGGAGCTGAGCACCCGACAGTGCTGAGGAGTGCAGGAACAGGGCTTAAACTTTTACCTCTGAGTGATCCTGGGTACTTCCCTCATCTTCCAATTAATTAGTCCCAAGATCTCTGCAAGAGATAAGACACAGAAGACACCTAATGGCAGCCTGGGCATAAAGTGATTTTGAAACTGCAGAGGTACTAAGACATTATTTTTGTCCAGAATCACTCGCAATGGTTAAAGTGCTAATGATATGAAAAGGGATTCAGTAAGTATTTGCCTCATTTTAAAAGCAGCGGCATGTTGTCTCTGGGTCTCATGGGAACAATTAAGTGCTTTTCAGTTTCTCAATACCTGAGCGGATATAAAAGAGACCATTTAGGCAGAAGAGTTTTCAGTTTGGTTTTCTACAGACTGAGGCAAAAACGATCTCAGACTGTCAGATCCTGTCCCAGTAATTCCAAATCCACAGACTAATTCTTACCAGTTTAGTTGAGGAGATATTTTGTAAATACCAGCTCCTGCAAACTTTGTGAAAATCAACAGCTGGGCAGAGGAGGACCCCATTAATGCTTCACTCCATGAAGGAAAACTCAGCTGCTTTCCATGCTGTTTGACTGTAGACGGCCTGCCAAGCCTGCAGGTATATCTTGGCCAGCTGCCCAGAAGCCTGGGGCTCCAGGTTTCCACATGGCCAGGCAGATTCACACACTTATGCTCCAGAAAAAGGAGCCTGGGGTGGAAAGGTGAAGTAGAACACAAATCTGGTTTCATCCTTTCCACTGCAATGGTCCTGTTTCACTTGCAGATAAGGCTTCTTAAATGGCTGTTTGCAGGGATTTGAATCCTAATGTCTGTAATTTCTACCGTATTTTGGAAATCCCATTGCAGAAGTAGACTTGTGCCATTCATGGTAACTAACTGTAAAGTGGTTAATTTGATATCAATTGTGTCAGCTCCCTATTTAGCAGCTTAAGTAAGAGACAAAGGCAATTAAAGGACTTTACTCACAGCTGGTTTACATGGTTTCAGAAAAAGAAGTAGGACTTGTTAAATGCTCCTGATATCAGAGCTTGAGAGACAAGGGTTGAATGGGGCAGGTAGCTAACACAGCGGGCTTCTGTGGTGCATTAACACCACAAACTGTCCTGATTACAGCGCTGTAGAGTATCTAGCAAGACACTGAACAAGTGACTTCAGATATGGCTAGCTGACATCTATGAATGCAGTCATCAGAAGAGAAATGTAACTAAACTGTTGTGTGGTGCCACAGAGACCAGTGTTAAACGCACTGCTATCTAATGGGGTCATTAAGGACCTCCAGGAAAATATTAAATTCCTGCTGACAAAAGTTTTGCAAAGATTAGCATGTTCAGTCTCACAGCATAATTGTAAGTGGAGAAGAATCACCTTCTGTGGAGTTTTTTTAAGAATAGGTTAGACTAAATCCATTTCAGATGGCTAGTCTGTCCTTTCTCTGTGTAGAGTGTAGGGGGATAGACTAGACATTCTTTTGAGGTCCATTCCAGGGTTACATGTCTCTTGGCTTGTAGGCCTGGACCATAAAGTCACACTGTTAGGCTTATCATCTGTGACTTAGATTTTCCCAAAACTTTCCATTGACAGGATACCTTAAAGAGTACTAGTATCAGGAAGTAAAAAGTCTGCTCAAGACTGACACATGTACAGGTCATCATTCATGTTTAGTCTTTGTTGCCATGAAATGAGGTTGTGAATCCCTCCTAACCAATGGGTAAGTCCTCTAAATGATGGTTTCCCCTAAGCTAAGAAATGGAAAATGATCCAAAGAAACAAAGAACAGAAAGACTGTTTCCACTTGTATTTCTAAGCAACACCCTTTGATAAACTATTGCCAAGTCAGATTGTATTTTTACACAGACAAAATGTAAACAACCTAGTGTAAGCAACTCTTTCAAGCCTGGCAATTCCTTAATGCATGAGCCTTCATGTGTTTGGAAATTGGGTGGTCTCTCATAAGACAAAAAAGGATCTTTGCACTCCTAGCCTGACTCTAAAGTGTTGTGTTTACCCTGCTGTTGTTTTGTAGTAGGGCAGTGCTGCTGAATAGGCACAGTTAATAAATCCTCACATGCTGACGTCGTGGCTACCTGCATTCCAAAAGGGAAGCTCAGGGTACTTCCATTGCTTGGATGACCATTGCCAAACTTGTATCTGATGGGATCCCGGCCTCTGCCATAGTGGGGCTCCTTTCACAGCCACACACAAATGGAAGAAGTCATTTCAGCAGTTACAGATGTTTGCCAATCCAACGTCAGTGAGGAGCCAGAGAGACTGTGAACCTCTCATAGCACCGATAGGGACCCTCTCAGTAGGTGGTAGAGATTTAGGCAACTTTTTTTGGAAAATCTTTCTGTTCCCGCTTGTTCTGCTAGGTTTCCCTAAGGCAGGGAAGCAGCTGCCTGACAGAGGGGATTTTTTTGGCAGTAATGCAAACTAGTTATACATACAGGCAAGAAGGTGCTCTGTTCTCTGAGCCAACCAGTGCAAAGGAACAAATCCCCAAAGCAGAAGAGCTTCAATCAGCTCCCCGAGTAGTCAGCATTGCCCCCGCCCTGCCTGCTCCATGGCAGGTGGGA
Source organism: Pseudotriccus pelzelni (assembly GCA_035584735.1). Taxonomy (NCBI): domain Eukaryota; kingdom Metazoa; phylum Chordata; class Aves; order Passeriformes; family Tyrannidae; genus Pseudotriccus; species Pseudotriccus pelzelni. The sequence continues at coordinate 45,926,702 of JAWMRA010000130.1, forward strand.
GGAAGGAGGTATCTCTGGCTCTGGGACCGCTCTCCTGGCTCAGGCCGGGACATGAGTGGGGAAGGTGGGCTCCCGCTTTGGGGCTAGCGTGGCCTGATGCAAGAGGAGCAACTGAGAATCAGCCAGCTCTCAGCAAAGTAGTACCCAGGGAAATTAAGTGTGGGAGTAGTTTGGCTCATGTAACAGGGGATGATGCAGAGTAAATCACACACACACACACATATCCACGCTTTCATAGGCTACTTACAGAAAAGTGGAGATAAAAAACGGCTCCGCAGCAAGTTGTGCCAGTGGGTGAGCTCAGGTGTTGGAGGAGGGTACGTCCTCATACGAAGCTGCTGGGGAGAATTGAATGGCTGTGGCCTTGCCTCTGGAGCACACTTTGCGGAGTCTCCTTACTCTGTCCGGTATGACAACCAGATGAAATGACTAGATAGAAGTCATGAATCATCAAGCCCTAGTAGAATGTGTATGTTACACAGCTGTGCTCTGAGCCAGCCACTTTCTTATCAGCTTGTTTCAAGGCTATGCTAGATGCTCAAGAAGCAAAAAGAAGTAGTCGCTTGCTCTTCCTGCCCCAGTGGGTGCATTTCCCCAGACTTCCTGAACGAGTAAGTGTGCGATCAGGTCCAAGCAGGCATGGTAGCCCAGCAGTTTGAGAAAGCATCTTGGAAGAGCAAGAGTAGCGTGTTAGGTTCAGTGTTAAGCAGTGTTTACTTACAGGGAAGTGATTGAACTGGTTCAGAAAACTACTTCAAAACTCTACCAGGTGTTTTTCCAAAGACAGAAGTTCATCAAAAGATGGGCTATTAGCCCCTAACAGCAAAGAATTTGCTTGTTTGGGTTTTGCTTTGTTTTGTTTTAATTTTAAAAGGCATGGTATTTATATCAAATGCTTATCCAGAAGAAATATTAGAAGAATGTAATGAAGCTTGTAAAATTAGACACTCAAGAAATACCAGGAGTCAAACTGCAGTACATTCTTAATTAATCTCTGAGTGTGCTTAAATGGTAGTGTCTAACCACATGAATGCAAAAGTCTCTCATCCTCCTTGTTCAGAGTGGATGGTTGTTTCTTAAGTAATATTACAGCTTCTTCTCATTCAGTACTTAGCATTCTTTCTTATTTACAGTGTGATATTTAAGATCTGCTTTGAAGATAAAAGTTTGTTCCTGGCTTAGTCGTTATGGTAACTTGGCCTTTCACAAATACTACTACAGTTATTTCATTGAAATAAGTGTATATTCTGATGATTTTGTGTGTGGGAAGTTAGCCAAAGAAAGGCAAAAGAGAAAAACTTGGGATTTGGGAATCTTCTGGTATAGGGGTACACAGTGTGAATACTCATGCAACTCAGCAAACAGCCCAAAGCAGCTTAAATCAGGTACCTTAAAAAAGAGGACTGTGCAGAAGCCCAGTGAAGAGTTTACTTCAGCTAATTTAGTACTGTCTAGGAAGAAGTGAACAGTAGAGCTGATTTGGTGGGCAATATTCTGCTGCATTACATGTAAAATGGACTTTTTTCATCTGCCTCATCTTCCAAAGTAAGTTATTTCCTGAAGAATCTTCATTATATCAAGAGTTTTATATTGTATCTAAATCTACTATATTTCTACAACTTCTCTTTCCTTTGCAGTAACTGTGGTAATGGACTGTATAGAAAAAATTCTAAGTACTTGTGTAATTGCAAGACAGTATCCCAACAAACAAGCATAAAAGGAGCTGCTTTAAGCTTCTAGAGACAGCCTCACTTCGTGCCTTAGCTGATATTGCCAAACTTAGTCTTATATATACTGGTCTTTACTTTTTCCCTGTGTGTAACCTTCCACTTTGCATTTAAAAGACTATTTCTGCCCTCAGACGCTTTGCAACACAGCATTGTACAGGCATTTATTTGCCACCTGTGGCCTTAAAAAGTATTATACAGATCTCTGGCACTTTAAATAACTTAGTTACTGACCATCAGTAATTGCTGTTTATCCGCAGGGACCCAGGCAAGAGCAGAGGGAGAGGCCATCGGCCACCATCTCCTTGCAGCAGAGGGATGGTGAATCTCAGACAAGCTGGGCTCTGTCCTGGCCTCGGGATGGGGAGCTGCTCTGGTAAGCAATGCTTTTGTACATGGGCATTTTTCCTCTCTGCCCACTGATTCCTGCCACTTCTGCCCCTTTGCTGCGTTCTTGTCTGTTCCTTTGCTATTTTCCCTCAGAGGCTTCCCACTGTTGCAGTCATGACTCGGGTGTCACACTTCCTGCACTCCTGTGCTCCTGCACCCAAATCCCAGTCCCGCCCTCAGAGGAAGAGGGCTTGAGAGTTCTTCTTGTAAGTGCATGGTGGGCTTTTTATTGTGAGCTAAAAAATGTGATTTTCCTCTGGCTTTGTTCTCAGAAGTGACTGAAATATTTGGTCCTGCTGCTGGTGTTTGTTATTACTGTCTTAAAGGTGAAAATGGGCAACCATAATAGAACTGGAAAGGACTGGGAAGTGTTAAAGACAGGTCAGGCTAATCATGCACTCTGTCTTCTATATATACAAAGACCTTAAGACATTTATATTTCCCAAAACAGTGCTTGACAGCATGAAGTATTTACATGCAATCCAGTATCTGTGAAATAAGGGCTTTTATAGGATGATTTAAGATCAATAGTAGTTCAGTGTCATGCCAAAATTATTTATACTTTGTTACTGTTACAAGCTATATATTCATCAAGGATATCAGAGAAAGTACGGTGGGTGAAAGAACGTAAGTCTGTGTTTCCCTCACGAGCATAGCAGAGGCCATGGACTCCAAGGACATAGATGCAGAATTTTGGATGAGGTGGACCTTTTGTCTGATCCAGCAGGGCAGCTTGAGCAAAAGAAAGATTTTGAGGAAGCAAACAAAGACAGACTAAAAGCTTCAGCTCCTTGAAGGTGCGATAATAGCCAAGGAGAGAGGTAATGGCACCGCAATCCCTTTGACAAAGACTCGATGAGTGAGGCCTGAACCAGTCAAGCAATGCAGTAGCTCTGCTGACTCACAGCTCAGGACCTAAAATCCTGGAGGCTAGAGGCTTGGACTAGGAACACAGCATTAAACTGAAAGGAAGATGCCTTCTAATTTGAAGTGATGGCAAGCATCATCATTTTTCCAGAAAGATGTGATGAAGCAATGAATCCTGCACTGCAGCATACCTAATCTACTCCTGCTCTCCAGTAACTTTTATATCTTTTTGTCAACAGGATGTATTTTGTGGCTGCTCTTCGTTTACACACACAAAAGGGCAGTTTATATTCCCTCCCTTTTACTGTCCCTATTTCATAGGGCCAGCTGCTTGCAAGAAGTTTCAGATAGTAAAACTAAATGAATAATTTCCTACTAAGTAGGAGAATAAAAAAATACATGTGAAATGTATTTTTTCCATGCTGGTTTTAATTTACTTGGTCACAATGTCACAGGGGACTAATTTTATCATTTTCTGGAGGCATGATTACATTATTGTTGTGTATGTCTGTCTGGTTTTATCCGCTGTGCATGGCATCACATCAAATAATATGAAGTGACATGACTAGTAGAGTCCGATGGAATGCTCTGGGAGAGCCTCTGAGCAGAGATGTCATCTTTAATGCATCTACAAGGAGTTTTGGAGTGAGCTTTGTTCATCCTCACCATTCCTTGTAATTAGTGTGCTAGAAAGACCCTGCTCCTACTGTGATGGTCCTGGGAAACAGTTCATTCCTTTGCTGGCTATAATGTGGGCCACATCTCTTGAGTTATGATGTCCAGGGGGAAAAACAGCCTCTGAAAATATCAACATCTTCTTAAAGGAACCACAGAGACACCCTGAACATTTTTTTTTTATTTTCCTGTTTAGCAGTGTCTGTTGCTCTTGTCTTTTATGCAAGTTTTCAAAAGTTTACATCCTTCTGACTTTTCTTCCTATGATTCATAGCCAGAGTCTGCCCAACTTTCTGCCTGGGTCAAGAAGATAGAGGCTGGCAGCTCTTCAGGCTGTGTGACCTGTTTGAGGACGTTTGTGCAGATCATATGCCTATGTACCCCTCTCTCCTGGAGGGCCACAAGAAGAAAACAGCCTGAAAAAGTGCAGAAAAGCTCTTCCCTTTGCACTAAGCTTTGAATAGTATTGAGGAGGGAGGAATCAGCAGCAAGGCAGCTCTCACCCCTTCACAGTGGGGAGCAGAGCGCTGGTCCTTGGCCTGGTGTCACCTGGATCTTGTGTGTTAGTGCAAGATCTCTCTGAAGCCTGTCACAGTTACAGTAAGATTTCCCCCACACCCCCGAGACTGAAGGCCAGACTCCCCTCTACCTTCGTGCCAAACAGCACATCTCCCCTAGTGCTAATGGGGAAGGCTAAAATTAACCAGGAATGTACAAGGAGCTCCCAGATGAACCATGGCCAGAAGCCCATGATTAAAGACACAGCAGGCTGCAGGTTGGCTAAAGCTGCCAACAAGCCTCCTGAGCAGGAAGAAAACACTTAGAACTGTCAAAGCACTTAAAGGTATGATACTGCTTTCTGGGCTAGGCTTCTCTTTTATCTGTTACTTTCTGTTTTGCCTATTTTTTATAGGGAATTCACACTGCAAACAGCAGGTTTCTGAGAAAGATGCTCCTGACCTGAGCAGTGTTTTGTATTTTTAAAGGTTGAACAGGATCAGGCTATGTTGCTCTCTATGCTGGTGCTGACTCTCTCTTTGTTCCTAAGTTTCACCAAGTCACTCAAACCCTTCTGCATCTTCAGTCATAGATGCAGCATGACTTAAAACTTTTTTCAGATTGAGGAGTCTCTCCTAAGACTGAAATTTCTAAAAACTAGAAACTACATGGCTTTTTAAAGGTACTGTGCTTTAGGCAGCCAGTACTTGAAGTTAATGACTTCATGAGATCAAACATGTTACAGTGTTTCTCTTTTTCTATGTTTTATTTACTTAGTGCATTTGAATGGCTTGGGGGAGGAATCCTGGCTCTGCTGATTTCTGAGTACTGTCAACTGCAATAATACCAAAATATTACCCTTTGGGTATAGAAGCTATTAAGTTTTGTCCAGAAAGTCACTGTATTACTAACTTTTCCTATTTCTGCATGTCTTAGCACAGGAATAGAGGAAACATTTACACTTCTTTTTTTTAATAGGAAAAAGTGATGGCTAAACCACATCTTGGCAAGGGAAATAGGGATAGGTGTATGAGCTAAAATTTCTTTCAGCTCTCTTTATATTGGCTAGTTGTCAAGTTGACTTGTTTCTATTCATGGCTGAGTACAGTACTGGAAATTTGTATGTATGTTTATGTTTTAATATGTACATATGCGAGGTGCACATATTTTTTTACAGAATTATTACGCTGTCAGTGTAGAAAATAGAAAATACAGCTACAGCAGACCCTGTGTTGTAGAAGATGGTTGCTTTGATTTTGTCACACACAGCACTAGATTGTAACACTGAGCAGTAGAACGGACTTGTCAGCAGGCTACTGCCTCAGGTTCACATGTCTTTATTCTTCCTGAGTCATTGTATGCTGAAGGAACTGTAACAGCACATTAAGATAAGCCCACAGTACATAAGAAAAAATAGCAGATAAAATCCATTTTCCTGAAATTGTTCAGCTACATCTCTTGAAATATTTTACACTAAGACATACATCTAAGGCTCCAAAATTTGGGGCGATTTGAGTATCATGTTGAGCCACAATGAGTTCAAGAGACTATATCCTTCCCTGTAGGAGGTGGCAGTCTTGCAGGGAAGGGAACAGGCTGAATTGTGACCCAGATCCATGGCTCTGGGAGAACCTGCTGCTCAGCTGCTGTTGGTGGGCTGGCAAGTGTTTGGTGCCTTCTGCAGTGAGGAGGTCCCCCAGAGAGCCAGGGACCCTCTAGTCACCCTCCTACTGCTTTCAGACTGCCTACTGCTCAGATTTGAATACCCAAGTAATGAAAACCAGAACAATTACACAGATCTTACGATCTCTTCTCTGCTGCTATTTTGCAGTACCAGCCTGGAAGCCATTCTGATTTTGAGTCTCAATTCCATTCACTGTGTAATAAAAACAAGAGCTGAAACCATTATAGTACGGTTCTGGATGAGAAGTTCTTCGCAGGAAAGGATTTTTTGCAAACATAGCTGTCCTGCCTGTGCAGCACGGGATTGCTGGCATCCACTCACACTGTCAATGTTTTGCGTGTGCAATTATGGATCCCTGTGTTTGGCCAAATCTCTTCAAGTCTGGAATTTGAAATTTAGAGACTAAAGTGCTTCCTGAAAGGGAAGTCTCCATTATGTGGGCCTCAAGATTTGAAATTCAAATTCAAGCTCAGCTCTTGTTCTGGCCAAGGAAATCCTCTAGCCAAAGCACTGCTGTAATATCAGGGAATAGACTGGAAAATCACCAACACCACGGAAGACTCTGTTGGTGAAAAGTGCAGCTGAACTGTTCAGAAATGTATTTTCTTGAGAGAAAGGGATTCCTTTTTTTTTTTTTTTCATGTAAGCTGTTAGCAGAATTTTCTGATTGATATAGGCTATTTCTTTCACCATCTGTTTCACAGACCCAAAGTCCTTGTGATTGGGTGTGGGAGGTTTGTTCTTGGTTAGGATGGCAGGGGATCACAGCTCATCACTGTCTGATGAGTGAAAACCTAGAGATTGAAAGAACAACACTGAGACAGCTTTATTTAGTGCTACGGAGTGATTGATGTTTGTGATGCACAGGACGGAAATAAAGCCTTTTGTATTGCTTTTTCTATACCGTGAGTGACTACCCCCTTAGTCTGAGTGGGGGTTGCCTATTAGTCTGGCACAGACATTTTAACGACTTTTTCAGCCCAGGTTCTGTAATGATGATGTTGGCAAGGGACCCCATGAGGTGTACAGGGCCTCTCCAGGCGCCTTGCTGCTGCTGGCTATTCAAGCAGCTCCTAGAGGCACCTCCTTTCATCTGCAGTGAACTGCAAGTTTGTATTCCCTACTGTCAGTTGTTGGATAGGCCACTGAGATCCACATCTGCAATTTCTGGGCTGGACAACAGACACTCTGCCCAATGAGAAATTTTTCTTCCAGACCTAGATTTGCCTATGACTGTCCCAGACTCCCTCATTTGGCCTCCAGCGTTTGGATAGTTGAGGAAAGATCACCACAGCTCTGTGCTCAGTGCATTGGCCTCTGCACAGCCATGGATCTACTTGATTTTTTGCTTTGACTTCTTCTAGTAGGCAGATTAACCTAAAAGTCCATGTTCTTGGTGAACAACCCCATCAAGAGGGGGCTTTTGGCATCTTGCAAATGAGGTGCTGGGAGGTGAAAAGGAAAGATAAGCTGCTTCTGAGAGCTCAACTGGTGTAAGCATGAGCCATAAGGGCTTGCTGTTTTTCTGGGACTGGCTGAGGTGGTAGAAAATAAAATGTACAAAGAACCCTTTCTCATCTGCAGAATAATCTGTTAGGGCACACAAATATGTATGCTCAGTCAGCATGCAGAAGGTTTCATCAGTTAGTTTTGAAAGTTTTATGATTCTTTGGCTTGATTTTTAGCCTTTCATCTGTGTACACTGAAGTAACAGCCTAATGCGTCCTCTGTTTTCCTCTTGTGAGTAGAAATAAGCCAAAGAATACATCTATCGAGAAGATGAGAAAGAAGGGGGAGGGTAGAGAAACAAAAAAGCCGATTTTAAGTGCAGTTTGTTTCAGTCCCAGCGGAGGTGTGTGAGACTCCTAAGTGTAACTGTGGTCCATTGTGAGTGCTCAGTGAGGTCTGGTTTCTGCCAATCTCTGAATTCAGAGGGTGCTGTGCGAAAGATTGCCTCAATACAGAGTTGTGTATCTGTTGATGTGGCAGTGGACTACCTCTGGAGCTTCCATGTATTAAATTACAAGTTGGTGCATTCGAGAATAAGGCTCTTTAGTGTGTCTGCGTATTAATTGCCATTAAATTGTGAGAAGGAGGGAAGGAAGGGAGGAAGGGAATTAGATAATCCCATCCCTTTAGAGTATAAAAAATCATCACATTGTTAACTGGATGAAAGCCATTGGCAGTTCAGCCATAGCATACGATCTGCTGGAGGGCAAGAAGGCTTCAGGTAGTTCTGAGTTTGGAATAATTGCATTTCTTGTTCAATTAATACCTTGCCATGTTATTTCGGCATATGGTATGGCACTACAATAGGATGCTTAACTTAGCTTTAATGTGACTTAAGTGGAAGGTTAGGGATCTATTTATGTATAGCCTGCAAAGTCACACTGCACTGAAAATTGGACTGTGTGTTGAGGCACAGACACAAATAATCATAGCAAGGCTCTGAGTGTTCCTCTGATGTTCCTTAGATTACACTGAATTTGGCTTGGCTTGTTGGAAAATTTTTGGCATCCATTTAACTGGGTTTCCTGTAAAAATTGTTTCAGTCTCAAAATCCTTGTTTTAGACTCCCACTCATCCCCCAAACATATACTTGTTCCCTCTCTTATGGTATAACATTAGCATACAACATCAAGATGCTAAAAAAACTTACCAGAATATAAACTACATTTCAAGTGACTTTATTTTTCTATGCAGTGTTCTATATTCAAGAGCTATATCTAAAAGAGCAGATTTCTGTGAACTTTTTATTTTAAATATTTATTCTTGAATAAACTAAAGTGTACTAACTACAGACGAACATGTAATGTATCCCACCTACACAGGCAGCAGTGCAACAGTGATGCTCATCTGGAAAGAAATCCACTTGGACTAGAAAGTAGCATGCATCTTGATTAGTTGTTCATCCAGAAAGCATCCTCTCCTTCCTGTTTGGAAGAGCATTTCAGACTTCCTGTGCGCAATTGAGCTATTATTCTTATTTTTAGTTGAGATGGAAAATTGTTTCCTCTCAACACTCTGTACGTTAAATGTCTTTGTCTATAAGTTAGAATAAGTGTAAATATGTCTGATAGGCTTGTACTAGTCCATTGGTACAAAACAGTAGTATGTGCTGTGCCTATAGCACGTCTGACATCAATGTAAGGTCAGGGCTGTGTTTTTCAGCCTCTTTGAGAAATTGCTATATCTTTGATTAAACATTTAAAAATGTGGGAGTCTTTCCTGTGTTCCTGTGTGCAATAATGTGAAATCTCCTCTCGTGAGTCAGACCAGATTTTGCATGATTCAGTTTGTCTGACTAATTAGATGACACTAGCTGAATTTCAGTCTAGTAAGTCCTGAAAGGAGAAGATGTATCATCATCTAGGACAAAGATCCTGGCCTTTCCTCTGGAATTATTCTCCAAATACTAACCCAACATTTGGGACAAATGTGTCTGGAAGACCAGTTGTGATTTACAAACCTTTGAAAGCCAACGTTTATGGCATGAGAGTCAGGGCTGTGACTACCAGCAGTCATCAGCCTCTGAGAGAGTGATGCCCTCGTTTGCAGAACTAACTCAGTGGAAGTACTGCTTGTTGAGGAGACTCCCCTGAAACCCTGACATCTAAATCTAAGTGAAAACACGATTTCCATTTTCTGATCTTCTAGAATAGGCTTTAATCTAGTCCCACTTGTCCTCAGCAATTTTACTTTGGCAATGACATTTCCAGGAATCATGTGTAGCTGCTTCAAGCAGCACCTCTGTACTTGAACAAGATAGCTGAAATTCAGCACTCAAGCCTCTGAAGGCGGACTATTTAATCCAAAACCATTTACCTCTCAGATTTGAGCTCAGGATTTATAACCCTAGCCTGTAATCACGCAAAAGTTAACTTTTGACACTTGTGGGTTTTCCCACTGTGAGCATTTCTTCAGGCTGGGGGTCAGATGGGAGGACATTTTTCAGACTGAGCAAAGCCTTTCTAAATTTCGTGGATCAGACCAGTGTCACTGCTGAGCAACAGTGGATTGTGGTTGTGTATTTTGGGTTGGTTTTTGGTTTTGTTTTTGGTGTGGCTTTGGGATTTTTAAACTTCCTATCTTTCTGAGGCTGGGACAGGACAGGACCGTTCCTGTGCCAGGCTCCTTGGCTCCTATCCCCAGTCCCAGTGAGACAGGAAGGCCGCCGGGATTACAGCTGATGCAGATGCCGTGCACATTTCCTTCAAGAAAGCTCAGCTGGGAATGCTGAACACCAGCTGGAAAACCAGGTCCTACATGAGGCTTCTTCACTGGAGCCTGTGCTACAAAAAGAAGTCAGAAGAGTTCAGCAGCGTGAGCTGCTGATCCTGCAGGATTTTCCAAACCAGAAACAGCATAAGGTGCTTTGTCAGGGAGCTCATGCAAGACTTACGTGTGGGCTGACTTCCTTGTCCCTGTCTAGTTCTGCAAATGAAGACAATGAAGACAGAGTGTGAGGCAAGGGAAAGTCTGGCCAGCGTGTAGGAACCTCAGTTGCCTGTGCAAAAGCCTGTGGCTCTTGAGAAGGATGTGCCACCATTTGGGAAGCAGTGTGCTGGCTGCCCTTGGCTCAGAAAGACTTGTCCTGAGATCTGGGACTCCTGGCCGTGGCAGCATTGAAGGTCACAGCCTCCTGGCTGCAGGTGCAGTACCATCTCCCTCCCCACTGCTTCCAGGGTAGGGACCCACAGGAAATGAAGATGGTCCTCCACCCTCAGTAAGGCAATGTTTCTCTTTTAAAAGCTTTTATCACCTGCTTGCACAACTCTGCAATAAGTTAGAAAAACAATGGGGGGAAAAACTACTCTGCCCTGACAAACTGCTGCTCCTTTGCAGAAGGTTTTGTTTGTTTACTCGTTTGCAGCTCTTGTGCACAGAGGATTTAGTTTCCTTTTCTCCCCTTTATTAATAGGTCTGTGCTCTCATGCTTTGGATCTCCAGTTTAACATGGAGACAAATTGAGACCACTCATGGAGGCTGGAGATAAGATGATGACCTAGTAGATCTGCACACCAGGTGCATCACCTCCTGAGTAGTGCTTAGGCAGCACAAATACTTCTTACTCTGCCAAGCAGAAAAAGCCACTAGCCATTTGCTTACCAAGCTCCCTGCTTACTTTCACTGGAGCTGTCTGCCTCCAAGTGTACCCCTTTCTTGCTGCTGATGGACTCAGCAGTGCCTCTTCCCCTTCTTTCCTCTCAGACTGTGATCAAGGTCCCCAAAACAACCAGGTCCAGGGCTGTACTGCTTCCCATTGTGGTGCAGAAATGGGTACGTCCTGGAAGTGGTGGGTTTGCTGGGCTTGCAACTTCCCCAGAGCCCACAGGTGCTGGAGCTTAGAGATTGGCTTTAGGGAATTTCCCCTTGCATTGGCTGCTCCCACCAGCCTTTCTATGACCCAGATCAATTAACCATTGCTGTTTGCCTTCCAGTGCAGAAGAAAACAAATGCCTGGTTTAAGAAATGAATGGTGAATGCATGCAGCTTTGTAAGGCTTCCTCACTCTGCTTGCCCTCAGAGACAGCTTTCCCTCCATCTCTTGAGGCAGTACGATTGTGTCATCAAAATATCTTGGCTGCTTCTCTCTGGTGCCTCTCCTGCAAGACATTTACTTCTGTCTTCCACAAAGCGAGAGAAAACTGCAGATGTTGAAAACCCTGTGGTGAAATAAGACTCATCAGATTTAAACTGTAAAATGCTTCAGCCTCTATAATCTGCTGCTGTAATTCCATGGCTGTTCATTGTTTGAAATGAATTCTTAGTTGAATTCAAAAATTCAAAAAATTAAGACAGAAAGAGCTGTTGATTCACATGCAAAGGGATGTCTAAAGTTTACTTCAGATCCACTGGTGGGTTTGAGAGAGAGACAAATATTACCTCAGCTTTTTCAGTCTTCTTAAGTTCAACCTGGTTTAGGGTCTGTCAATTTTGTCTGACCCAGAACACCACCATAAATCTGAGTATCTCCAATAGGTTTTATGGACTATAAGTGCTGTTCCATACTCGCCTCTGTTACAGACTGACAGTAGACTGAGATCTTTGCTGGGCAAAAAACTGCAGCAATAACTTCCCATGGGAGCAGCTTGTGTCTGGGCAGCCTACCCTGAGGTCCAGGGGCTCTGCTGCACTGCATCATGACATAGCAGTGGGGTCCCCATCTCTCCTCTTCAGTTTTCCCTTCTACCTGGGTACAGATAAGGCATTTTAAGCATTCATATTCATTCATAATTGTAGCATAAAACAACAGTAAAACCAGAGAGAATCTGTGATCCCTTCTCAGCCTAGTGCTTGGCCATTGAACCCTGGTTTTGAAAGCATTTGTACTGGTACCTCTCTGTTGTGATGGTTATCACAAATGTAAATATCTGACAGTGCTAAAAGGGAGAGAAAATAGTTCTTAAGGTCACCGGAAATAATGGATTAGATTATGAAACCTTTTTATTTTAAACAAAATGATTTGGTCAATGTGGGCTGTTTGCATGCAGGCAGGACACTTCTGTACCTTTTAGAATTTGTGGTTAAAGCCTTCTCCATAGACTACCTTTTCCACTCATCTAGCTTACACAAATATTTGACTTGAACAGATACTGCTATTAATCTGTTTAGAATGCTGCTATACTGTTTACACAGAGAGGAAAGCTGTAAGCCTGCTTGTCCAAATAGTTTTAAGCAAGGGCAATGCTGCTTTTTAGCACCTGGCATAAATATTTGGAAAATTTTATAAATCTCAGATAACCTTGCCTCTCTCAGATGTATTTACTGCTTCCTAAAACCTTTTCCCTTAAGGTCCTCTCATTTTTTCTGCTGTTCGTTTGGGAAGAGCATGATGTTTTTTTCTCTGCGAATTTCATTTGCACATCCTTCATGATCCTAATCAGTGCTGTGATATTATGAATTAAAATGTTTGTCTGCCTAGATTGGTACAGATAACACGGTCTGGCAGAATGCAGCAAGATCACTTAAAAGTTCCTGTAATTTGAGTTAAAACATGCCTACTTGACGAGATCGTTTCAGAACAATGCAATAAGCTGTCCCATGTTCTGTATGTCCTGGCTTTCTTCTTACATCCATTTGAATTGCCTTATTATTCCCTTGAAGGTTTCCTACGCTGAGAGAGATTGCCTTTAAATCATAAATTCCATAGCACCACTGCAGCCTGGTGGAGCTTTGTTTTGAGGCTGTCTTTTCTTTAGCTGAGGTGTGTCTGAAATAGGTTTGCTTTTTCTTAAGATTTTATTCATTACCAATGCTTTTTGTAATTCCTGTCAGGAAAGATATATATGATTGTACATGGAAAGGAAAAGAAAATCTTCAGTATTCTCTGAACAATTTCCAGTTGGTTTTTTTTTTTTTTACTGTGAGACAAAAAAGAATAAGATCAACCAGAATATTTCTATATGATTATGGTTATTATACTAATACTTCAAGAGCGAGTCACTTGCTCTGCAGTCTCAGTAATCCCCACAGAGCAAGGGGGAGCTGCGTGCTGTAGGGAAGGAGTATGTTTTGTGCATTGAGGTTTTTATACAAGCTATTGATAACTTCTGTGAGACAAAAATATATTTATGAAGTGTTTCCCAGCTTAATTGAAAGTGTTTGTTTAAAATAAATAAAAATTAAGTTTGTTTAAAATTAAAAAACAAAACAAAACAAAATTGCTTTTGGATAAGAGCTTTTTTGAATCTGAGTTATCAGTTTCAGCACACTTGACGTCTTGTACTAGTTGTTCAGCCTTTCAGAAAACATTAGCTTCCCAGTTTTAAAAATCTGGGCCTGTTGAATCACATTCATAAAATTGCAAATTGATGAAGACTAAAACTGATCACTGGAATTGTGATCAAGTGCATTATAAATGATGATATTATCAACAAGTGCAAACTCACTTCAGAAAATATTAGCTAAATTTTTAAATGAGAAATCTAATTCAAAAATATGTGTAGAATGTGGTATATCTTAGCATAATTTCCACCTACTTCTGTCTCACTTGCCCTGGGGACAGTAACGTGAAGGGATTCAAGGAGCTGACCCAGAGGAGATCTGGAGAGAATGAAATCTGCCTGTTGGAGGCTCTGTGGGCACTGTAGAGGAAGGGAGGGCAGTTCAATGATGGAGGAGGAGGAGTTCAGAAGAAACCGTGGATGGATGTTCAAAAGAGAGCACATTGTAGAGAAGGCAAGATAGAAATCAGCCAAGCCAGGAAAGGTTCAAATATATTTAGGTATCTGCTGCCAAAATTGGATATACAAACTGGATAATTCGTGTGGCTGTGAAGTTAGATCAGATCTTTTTTATAGTGATGTGCACCAATATCACCTGGAAATTGCAATCTGTTTTCCCCAGGTTCCATGGATCTGGTGAAATTTTGTGAATTGTCCCAATTGCCATGTGTTCAGGAAATGAATAGTCATACAGATAAGGAAGTGATGAAGGGGTGCATATTTCCCAAAGAAGTCAGAGGAGAAAGAGGCAACAAAATTTAAGAAGCACTTTGAGAGGAACTGTGCCATACTTACATTCTGTGCAGTGTCATGTGTAATTTCTTTTCAGTTCACAGGAATCGGATTTCTTTCCAGTCAGCTTTCTCAGATGCAGAAAATCCACTGAGTTGAATTTAATTACAACACAAAGATTAAAAAATGATTTGTTCTTCTTGAACTGGTGTTCTGTAAATGTTCAGAGTGCCTGTAACCCATACGGTATATTGCAGAGTAGATCAATTGCATCCCATCTCCAGGAAGCTTGCCAGAACCCTCTTCTCTGCATTGTCTCCGAGTCAGGAAATCTAAACATGTATTCCAGTTTGTCAAACTTCCCAAAGTGCTGCTATGTATTTGGGGGCATGGTGAGACTCTGTTTATACCTCCCTCAACCATGAGTGTGAGAGCATGGAAGGAAGAAAGGAAAAAGAATAATGGGAAAGAAGAACAGAAGTAAGATTTTTCCCATTGGAAACTGCAAGTACTGGTACACAGGCTGTCTGATTTCAAAGTTGGGGCCCATCCTCAGCCTTTGCACATAGGCAGCCAAACTCCTGGAAAAGCTGACAGTGACTGAACCAGGCGCAATCGTTCAGTTAAACCTCTTTCAAGGTGACAAGGAGAGGGAATGAGGAAGGGGAAAAGGAAGAAGAGGTGGTAGATGTAAAGAGTGAATCTGTATTTCGTGGCACGGAGAAATATTGTGAATTTGTGTACATGTTAACAAGCTGTGTTCAGAGAATGGAAATGCAAATACAAATGACTGACGGTTAATGCACTTCATTTGACATAAAAATGGTTACAGAGTTTCCTTCCCAAATGTCCTCTAATTCTGTTGAAGTAAAATATTGCAGTTTTAGGAGGTGAACAAAGCAAGATGGGTGGGGTTTTTTAAAATTATTATTTTTATGCATACTTGATTCATTAAAATATTTGAAAAGTATTCACCAGGTTAACCTTGAAAATGTTAAAAATCTCCACCCAAAGCTACCTGTATATTTCATATCATTACTATTTATATCCTTCTCCAAAATTCCCACAAAAAACTACTTCCTAGGCCAGATGCTCTCAGCATTTTGAAAGGCTAGACACCTCTGAAGCTATCTGAAAAAAATGCAGACACTCCATCTGTAAAAGCTGAAGTTGGGAAGTGTTATGTGCCTCTCCATGCTTACCTGCAAGGAAGCAACCCTTTGCAATAGACCACAAGACAGGGCTCCCTGGGGCTGCCACTCACCTCTGCTCTGAAGCTTGCTACCAAACACAGAGAGGTGAGAAGATATTGAGTTAGATTTACTTTCATGTTATTAGGAGAGGAAGGCAAGAAAAGCCTCACAGGGTCAGATCCCGGATGCTCCTGCTGTCCCCCACCACTCTGCAGAGCTTCCTTCTGACCTAGGAAGTCAGGAGGGAAGTCACAATCCTACTTTCATTTTACTATCATCTAGATAGTTTTCCTCATGTGCTCTGTCTTCTCCCTCCCATAAGCACACTTTTCTTCAGTTACCATTGGGCTGAGACCTGTCTGTAAGGAACGGACTTGGGAAACCAACAGGTTGAAAAAGGTGATTCTGCCCCTCTACTCTTTGACTGTGAAACCCCACCTGGAGTACTGTGTCCAGATATGGGGTCTCAGCCACAAGAAAGATGCTGACCTGTTGAAACGAGTCCAGAGGAGGGCCACTAAGTTGATCACAGGGCTGGAGCACCTCTCCTACGGAGACAGGATGAGAGAATTAGGGCTTTTCAGCCTGGAGAAGAGAAGGCTCCAGAGACACCTTATAGCAGCCTTACAGTACCAAAAAGGAGCTGGCAGGAAAGCTACAGAGGGACTTTTCACAAGGGCATATAGTGATAGAGCAAGGGGGAATGATCATAATCTGAAAATACTAGGAATAAATTCCTTACTGTGAGGGTGGTGAGGCACTGGAACAGGCTGCCAAGAGAGCCTGTAGACTTCCCACCCAAGGAGGTCTTCAAGACCAGGCTGGATGAGGCTCTGAGTAACCTGGTCCAGTGAAAGGTGTCCCTCCCCACGGCAGGGGGGTTGGAACTAGGTGATCTTTAAGGTTTCTTACAACACAAATCATTCCTGTAATTCTATGATTAAAGAGTGGCCAGAAGAAGCTTTTCAGGTAAAAGTAGACCATGACGTGCACAGTTCTCCCCTTGCGACAATCTTCAGGCCATCAGCAGTGTGTTGACATTGACTCATAATAAATGTGATTCAGGGTTAACAGTTATACAAAAGAAGTACAGACACCACAGAGCTTTTCCTGCAAATATTTCTGAAGTCACTGGACTACCCTGTTTTACAAAAATCCTTTTCCAAATTTTTATATGCAGGTTGAAACATAGAGTTGGGCCTGGCTGGTGGTTGGGGTGAGCTGTCTCCTGTGGCTCTGGCTGGCTGCATTTGCCATTTAGGAGACAAGAGTCAGGAACTTAACTCTGCTTCATCTCCTCTTCCTGAGCAGACCTCTGCAAGCAGGAGGCAGAAAGAAATTCGTGCTTGAAATAGATGAGTCCATGTTGCAGTGTGTCGTGACAGCAAAGGTTTTGAAAAATGAAAAGCCTAAGCATTATGCACTGCAGAATAATTCAGGCTCTTCTAAAGATTGCTGAAGAAGTTTTCTTCATCTAAAATGCCTGTACTTACAGGACAGGCTCTGACTTTTATGGCCCTAGATGGAACAGAAACCAGTTTGGATTCAGCTCACCAAAACCACAGACAGAAACACTGTGCAATGTTGTCAACTACTTCCATGAACAGGCAAGGGAATACATTGGATATTATCCTCTGTGGTTATCTGTTACTTAAATATGTTGTTCCAAATTTATGTGTGTAACCAAAGTCATAACAGAGACTACAAGACAGAACTCAGTACAGCTTCTACAATGTGACTCTGCTACTGGAAATCACAAAAGAAGAATGACTTGTTTCTTATTCCCTATTAACACATCAATTTCTGGACACATTTTAGCCTTGCACAAACCAAAATGTAACAATTTCCCAAAAGGAGAAAGGATGACAGTAAGAGGGAATGGCTGGGGACTGGGGGAATGGATGAATGCTGTGGAACTGGAGTCTCTCCAGGTCTCCTGAACTATTTCTGCTTTTGCAACACTGATTAGTTTGCAAAGCAATTTTTTCCTGTAGTTTAAACCTATCTGTTTTTATGTATGACTCATTTTAAGAAATAGTGTTCTGGCTAAAGGCAAATCTGTGCTATGTGCTTAGAGTGGAAATAACCTTTTTTTTTCCCCCACAAAAAAATAAGTGAGATTGTCTGTGTTGTATAGTTAAATAGTCTGCCTGAGATGGAAAAAGCTCTCCTAGTATTGTTGTTAAAATTAGTTTCAAACCCAGTAAATATGAAAAGATTTGTGTTGGGCAATTAAGGTAAGAGTATGGCAATCCCTGCTGAAACCATTAAAGAGCCATATCTATGGCATTCAGTGAAACTTCACAAAATGCAAACAAGCAACAGATAAGGAGACAGAACTAAAAAATATTGCAAAGAAAATGTATACTTGGAAAGCATTTTTCTGAAAACAAAACATGCAACCTGCAGCTCAGATCTAAAAAGAGAAAAAAGAGTATGTTCCAGCATGGCTATAGTGGTGGTGTAAGAATCAGCTGGGTAATGTCTTAGCATTGAAAAAATCAGCTAATCAGCAGTCAGAAAAATGGGTATTTTATCAAACTGTTTCTACAACAGAGAGATAATTTTATGATCTCTCTCTGGGATCACATATTACAGTTAACATTTAGTTACAGGCTCCATAAATGGCTTAGAAATGCTATAGTATATTGAAATTTTCATAGATATTTAAATTTACAGTGTCTTTATGGACAAAAATATTCTAATGCATTCCTGCTTTCTAATGAAATGGAGTAGATTGGGTTTTTCCTTCCACAGAAACAAATCAATTGTCTGCATGAGAAAAAAATTTCAAATACTAAACATCATTGGAACAAGAAAACTAGACATCTGTAACTGATCTGAAGTCAACTTGTAAGGAAATTGGTCCATAGTGTCTGGTCAACAACCTTGGAGACCAGATCATACATCATAATACAAGTAGGAGAAGTGGTGAAAACGCTGAAGGAGAGGTAAAAATTAGAAAAACTTATCTAATGAAACACTGTGACTTGAAGCCACAGGGCCTGCTTCTTCCCAGGACAGCATGAACTTCCACCTTGCTTTCAGTGGAATAAGTTTTATGAACTTCCATTTCTTACTGTAGATTTTTTTGGTGGTGTTTTCTTTTTCACATTGGTAGCAGGATTCCTTGCTAACGCCTCGCTGACCCCCTTTATACTTTCTCTTCCTGTTTAAGATCTCCTCTTCCTTTACTTGTCGGAGCACTTTCAAATATTTACCGCTAGGTGCACAAACAGATGGTACAGCACCTGGACTCATCCTCGGAAGAGAGACTTCCAACAGATTTGCTCATTTAGTGCTCTTATTCATCATGGCCAGAATATGCTTAGCTCTCAAGTGATTGTAAAGGTATAAAAGGCCCTGTAGGATATCTTTACTGTTTGCTAGGACCAGCAAAATGCCTAGCTTAAGCTACTGCTGTTCTTGTGAAAAATGTTTTTTATTACTCATCTTTCAGGTTATGGAAGTGGAAAGCAGTCTTCATCATTAGAGGGCCTACTTATTTTTTCCATAAGGAAACTTAATAGGCATCTCCTTGTTCAATAACTAAACCTATAGTAAGAATATATGAAAAATATAATTCCACATTGCAACATTCCTGAAGAATATGAATAAATGAGAAATATCTCTTTTATAAAGATTTGGGTAATAGTAAATGTTAATGGGTTTTGGAGTTTTTAGGTTTTAGAATGTTCTAAATTCATAGATAGGTTATGGAGATTTCTTTTTGTCGTTGTTGTAAATGCACATTTTTTTCTTGTTTATTTGCTGAAGTATGGGTTACCACATATATTTTTAGTACTCCAAAGGCTGTCAGTTTGTGTACGTAACAGTTAATGGTGTCAAAAGGAAAATCATTCCTCTCACCTCAACATCGCAGTGGGCTATTTTTCTAACCACAGTTTTGTTAGGTGGCAGGTAGCCATTCTGGGGAGGGAAGGACTGTTTCTAGGTAGGAACCCCAGAACATCTTTGTAGTTAGTGCCACTTAGTGCCCGGCAATTCACCCCTGGACTTGTTACGCGTGACAAGAATGAGTGCGACACTCACCGCCGGAGAAAATATTGACCTTGTCATGTGACACTGTATTTGACTTTGAAACCCTGACCCAGATGCAGTGATTATGCCAGAAAATAAGAACTCCCATTTTCCTGCCAACATTCCTGGCTGCCAGATACTTCAGAGAGAAAGAGAGAGCAGGAGCCTGGAGCCCCATTATCTTACATGCTTTATAACTCCCCTAGAGTTTAAGGCAGGCTGAAGGGGCTCACACCTTTTCACTTCACACCTCAGTCTGTCTATTATTTTATTTATTCCCATGTATCCAGATGTGTACTCCCTCTCTGAGACTAGTATTACTGGCAGTGCCTTCATTTCTTTGAATGAACGGTTCAATTCTGTGGATTCTTTATCAAGCAGAATGTGACCTATGGTCAAGGTTCCTCATGCACGGGTGATGAGGAGAAGGAAGCAGGAGAACATCTCTCTGCAGCTGTTTTGTTCTCTTGCTCATTCCTGGACACCTCCTGTGGGGCAGAAGCAGGGTGCTGGTTGGGGTCTTCTCTCTGACCCCATGTGGCTCTCTTTGCTTATGACTTGGCTGTTCAGCATTTCGTTCCAGTCAAAACTGCCTAGCTTGTGTAAGAGTTTGCTTATTTCTTGCTGATGTGTCTTCTTAACATACTGAAATGCTACCACCAACACTGCTGCGTCTCTACAGGACCTTCAGAAGGAGGTCAGGGATATTTGGCTGGCACAGGGTGTTGAGTTTCCCTGCTGATCACAACAAGGATGTGATTTGATTAGGTATTCAAGCATCTATTTTTGGTTTCAGATTTTCAGCAGGAGCATTCTTTTTGCTGATAACCTCTCATCTGGACAAAATCTCAGCATAACTCTCCCCAGGCTGATTGATGACTTCCCGGAGCTGGTGTTGCAAGGCAGTCTGCGGAACATGGCTTCCTCCAGAGGCTCTGCCGAAACAGTTTTGGGCTGTAAATGGATTGTGTACACTGGCAGCTCAGGAGCTGCAGTATGCTAATGTTTTATGGCTGTTTTTTCCTTCTCATTATGTCTAATATTAGTCATCCAGGTGCTGTGGGCTTTCTCTCCCCCTGTTGTCTTGGTTGCATGAACTTGTTAGGAACTGTTTATCTGACACTTATATTACTAGGAAAAAAAATTGCTACATTTGTATTTTTTCATATTTCAATGAAGCTGTACCCCTCCAGAGGCATTATCAACTGTACTGCTGCAGAAGTATTTGTTTCCATCTTTTAATCTGACTGATTTCCATCCTGCATCTGCTCTTTGCTTTTAGAGTCATGGTAAAACTTGAAGTTCACATGTGTGATAAAGATCTGTATGTAATGGATCTAATCAAGATTTCTTCTAGAACAAACCATGGAGATTGTGCTGACCTGCCCAACCAGTCATCCAAAAAATATATTTATGGGTTCAAGTAATTTATTAGTCTTGGCTTTTATGTTATTTTTTTTTTATATTGCTCATCATGAAAATTTCTCTTGCTAAACATGAGATCCTGCTGGGGCTTTTGG
Organism: Pseudotriccus pelzelni; assembly: GCA_035584735.1. Lineage (NCBI taxonomy): Eukaryota > Metazoa > Chordata > Aves > Passeriformes > Tyrannidae > Pseudotriccus > Pseudotriccus pelzelni. The sequence continues at coordinate 45,947,756 of JAWMRA010000130.1, forward strand.
TATCTCTGCTCCACTTCTGTTCTTGTGTGATTGAAATATGCTGTTGTTTTTCTTCTGTAAGTGTGAATCTCTTTCAGTTGACAGAGGTTTTTGTAGTACACAGATTGCTGCATCCAACGTCTTGATCTGGATTCCATGTTTTTACTCATCCCAGCTTGTTAATATTATCTGCTGGTTTTTAGAAAAACAATTTTAGCTTTTATTTCCTGTCAGATCAACTTCCAGCCCGTTTATTGCCTCCATCAAAAGTCTCTGAGATGCTACTGTCTAAATGTCTTGAGCTATAGTATAAATAGATCTTGCAATTTGTTTATAAACAATCTTTTTTGCACAGATCATAGAAAAAGAAAAAAAACAAGCTATACAGGCATTTTAAAAAGCAGCCCCACTTAGACCAATGCATGTTTATTCAATAGGCTTGGCTCCTTCTGGAGCTTATGATAAATAAATACCTGCCTGAATTAGATTTACTGCACAAGCATCTCCCATGGACTGATAAAGAATGTAGCAAATCAGAACAGAAAGTCCCATCCTGTGGGGTGTTTGTTTGAGCAACCCCATTTGGAGAAAGGAGGTTTATTCCTCCCCAGATCTCATCATCCCTGTGGGGCTGGGAAGGATGTCAAGTCCGTGGAGGTGGATGTGCTGCTGCCCTCTTCCCACCATGGTCCTGGGGTCAGCTGGGAGCCTGACCCCAAACAGTGACTCCCACAACTGAGGGGTGTGTGTGTGTGTGCCTATGCATGCACAAGAACCCCCAAGCAAAATTCCCACCTCCCCATGTGCAGGGCATGCATTTCATCACAGCTTTAGATTGCTTCCAGATGAGCGGACACAACTACAGAGGAAAGAGTGTTTGCAAAGGAGTGATGCTAGAAATAGCCTTTCTGCTTGGGTAGCCTTGCTGCAGGCATGCTGAGCCTCATCTCCCCTCTGGCATCAGGAGAGAAGAGGAGGTGTGAGCCGGTGAGCCACCCCAGCTCTGTCTCCCAGGGTTCCTCTGCTCTGTAGCAGCCAAACCATCTCTGGATCAACTCTTCTGCCTCCCTACAAAGGAGACAGGAGAGATGGATGCTTTGGTGGTGTGGGCTCTGAATCATACCAGAGGACTGCCATCTGCTGACAATTATGCTTTTTAAAAAAAATTAATTTAATTAAATGCTGTTAAATGGACTTCCAGGGACACACCAAGGCTCTTTCACTTAGCAAGATTATGATGAGGAGAGAATTGCCCATTGCGGCGGCCAGTGGAGGCAGGACTGTTCCTGCTTGGGTGACCATTCAGATGTGGGATAAGGGGTGGCTGCATAGGTGATGTGCCCAGGGAGTGGGCTCTGGAGTTCACAGGACGTCACAAACAGGGTTGCAGAGCTGCATTGCCACAAAAAATAAAACATCCACTGTTTTGCTTAAGCAGACATATAGCCTGCAAGAAATGTGAAGTAATCCTACTGTCCTGTTCCACATGGATAATGCCTCAGCTGGAGTATGGCAGACGATGTGTTTCCAGAGGGTCTGAAGAAACTGGAGTTAACCCAAAGGGCAGCAGTGGGAGAGGTCATGTTTCAGAGGCCTGTGATCTTGAAGAAAGGACGGATGAATTAAGCTTACTATTGTATTAAGGGCAGTGGTACAGCACCAGGCTGCAGCCTTGAAGGATGGATAAATGTTACTAGGGCTAGTCTGTCCTCCTTGGCAACTACAGAGAGGATATAAACTCATGACTTTAATTTTAGCCAATAAAATCCAGGTTAAACACTGGGAAAAGCTTTCTCTTCAGGGAGGAGGGAAATGGCTCTTGGGAATAAATTCTGTGACGAGGCTGCAAAGTCACCAGCTGAGTGCAAACATCTGTCTCCTTCTTGGGAGGAGAGGGAGAGAGCAAGCAACCCAGCCTCTCTTCCTTATCCTCTCCTTCCCCAGACCACAGGATGTTCACCTATCTCCCTCCCAGTCCCTGTTACAGATTTATTCTCGGGCAATGCTAGACATCGCAAAGTTTCAAAACATGTGAATGTCAGTGTTGCAATTCCAGCTTGTTTCTTTTTCCCCTTTGAGATGTATTATGCCTGGTATTTTAATGACTCCAGTTAATACCCCAGGTTTTTTTCAGTGTGGTTTGGTTTCTGTTCAGAAACACAAAAACATTAAAATGTGTCATTTAGAGGAATTTTGGAGAAGTGTAAACCATGTCTATGTCGTTTAGAGTTGGGAAATTAAGAACTTCCATATGTCAAGATGCAGCCCTGGGTCAGAGTATAATGTATGTGTTCACAGCATGTAGAAATGGCAGAGCATTGCAGTCAGTGTCTGGGAGAATTCAGCATTTGTTTCAGGTGGATTGATCAGTCAAAACCTGCAAATATTCTTGGCAAGGCTCTAATTAGCATGACAGTTTCAGGTTACAGCTGCTGCAAGTGCCAGAACACTGAATTTCATTAATTTTTCTTAAGGATCTTGGAAAAAGCACAATTTTTATTTTTTTTTTTTTTTTACCAACCACACTTGATAATTATAGTTTCCATTTAGACAGACTCTGGCATTGGATAACTAAAAATGGAAATTCCATGGCTTTGGAAAAAGAAATTTAACATGAAAAATTTAGATACCCCCAGGAAGTGGATTGTCGAAGAGCAGCTGCAGTAGCTCTTCATATCAAAATTAATGGGGTCTTATTAAATGTAAGCACAATCCCCAGAAGTTCAATATGGGGAAATGAGGCTCCCAGGTGTTAATCAGAAAAGAAGCATGGGCTGGTATCTGCACCTCCCAGCAAACTGGGGACACAGGAGGATGGCAGAAATTTTGCATCAGTTTGCCAACACTCTTTCTGAGGAAGTTTCTCTTTGCAACAGTGGAAGCTACTTTATTTTCTGATGGCCAGAAATACTGTCCTAAATCAGAGTAGCACTTTCAAGCACAGGTTCATGTAGTTTGAGCTATAATTTAGAAGAAACTGGTCTGTTGATCAGATATGGGTTTTCCTATAAAAAGTATTTTCACACAAACCCTTTTTAGATAAATATATTTCCAAGGTTGTTGGTGTAAGGGTTTGCTTACTGTTTAAAAGTATGTCATTTTTGTGGAATTTTTTTTGCTTTTAAAAAAAAGCGAATGTTCATCAGAAGTACTGTTTATTTATTCATCCATTCAAAGGCTAAAACATTTCACCCAAGCACAAATATTTTGGCTGTAAAGTTGCCACAAACATTCATTGGAATTTCTGGTTGGGTACCTGAGAGTTGTGTTTCCCTGCAAAAGATGATCTTCAGCAGATATTTGGTTTCAGTGATGCTCTGTGAGCATGACTGCCATGATGAATTGCCTTCTTTTCTTCACTAAGAGAAGAAAAAGGTCTGCTGTACAAGGACTGTGACTTTCCTCTAAAATCTAACCAATGTGCAAGAAGGACAGCAACCCTTCCCTCATTCAGTTCAGGTTAAAAATGTTTCTTACTTCTTCAACTGCAAAAACTTTGGCCATTTCAGCTGAAAATTTTTCGTGAGCAGAAGAAGGGATATGAATAACCTTTCTCTGTTGAGTTCTGAAATAAATCTTTGAACCATATTTAATAAATATTTTATTTTGCTCTTGCTGCTTCTTTGGTGTCAGCCCAGAGCAGATGCTCACAAGTTCACTTCTTACTGACTTTCTTAAGCATCATTCTTTTTTTTTCTGTATAATTTACTTCTCTTTTTGATCCTCAGAAGAAACTGTCATATCACAGTGACATAGAAGATTTTCAGATAATGTTTACCCGAAATTATCTTTGTTTAATTTATAAAAATTGAAATTCTTTTAAATTCAGGAAGGATGATGAATTTTGAAAGCAAAATAGCTATTTCTCATTAGGCAACCAGGAGCTTGTTTTGGGTTGAATAAGAATAATGCAACGAGAGTGATTAGTCTAAATTATACAGTGATTTTTGCTTTTTTAAAGCATTACTTTGGCTTTTTGGAGGTCTCTGAGTTTTCTGGATCATGTGGCCTTCCTACATCTGCCTTTTGCTTTGTTTTCTTTTTCAGGGCTACTCTTTGGGAGAAAAGGTTGTTTTCTTTTCGTTCACAACTTTGACTGTTATCTTTAGATACCGCAACTTCCAGGAAAATCAGGCTCTCATTTAGAGCATTAACATCCTGTTACCACCCCTGAACCCTCCCAGACACTGTTCCATGTTGCTGCCTCCAGCTTGGCAGCCAGTGACGTGTCCCACCAGTGTGAATCACAAGCCCTTCTCTGGGAAACCAGGCATCTCTCAGCATACTGTGTGCCAGCAACAACAGAACAGCAATAAATAATGAGCAAACGTGATGGGGTAACACAGGCAGTTCTCCTCCAACATCACTTCCAAGGGACCACGTCAAGAGAGTGATCAGTTGATCCCAAGTCATAGCACCAATGGGTTTTTACACTGCTGTGCAAAAGCTGAGGCTTCACTCATATGCTCTCTTGTCCAGTTTGTCTGCATTTGACAACAAAAATGGGCTGTTTTTTTTAAACTCATTGTAAAAATTATGTGTTCCTGAAAAATGCCCAAAGAGCTCTCCTAAAGGACTATGGCTGTGAATCTGGAAACCTGTGCTGCTCCTGAGCTGGCTGGCAGCCTCAGCTTGCTGTAGGACCCTGTCATCTGAACACAGAAGGCTCTTTGCCGAGTTTCAGACCCATTCCTTTCTTTTCACTGTTGTTTATCTCTAGTGCTGAATACATAGAAGGGGAGATAAATCACTTAAATTGCTGGTATGTCATACTTATATAAATGCATAATTGATGCAGTATGTATTTCCATCTTGTGAATAGCCAATCACTGCTCAAACTGAGATCGAGTCAAAAGTGCACAGAAACCATCTAGGGGTTTAAAAAAATAAATAAATAGCAGATTCTGTTGACTCTGGTGTGGCGAAATGCACATCTGAACTCCCTGTTGTATGCATGAGGTGTTTCCTCATTTACCAGACGGAAAATTTTGGAAGAACTTCCTGTGCTGACGCATCTCACATCAGAGCTCAGCAGATAATAACAGGGAAGGAGGCTGTGACTTGGGATTAGCACAGTGCATGCAGGGTCCTGTCTTAGTGGGACTTGCCGCACCAGTGATGCTGCAAAAATTTCAGGAGCTCAGAGCAAACACCACCAAAATATGTAAACATTGGTGAGAAGAAAAATGTTGAAGGAAATCGATCCTTTCGTATTTCATACTCTTTTCCTTCTGGATATCTGTCACACAGCAAGCAGAGCAGAAAGAAATAAGCAAACAAGCGGAAGGTGCCTTAGATGGGTGGACACGGGCGACACAGGCAGCAGGAGAAGGGAAGGAATTTGAATGTGCATGGTGGCAGAGGCGGACCTCCTGTCCTGGGCTGTGGTCTTGCCCCCCAAACTTGTTGTGGTGAGCAAGAATCTCCTTTGTGTATGGGGAGGTCAGGGCTGTCTGCAGCTGCCTCCACTCCCTGTTTTGAAGGGTGGGTGCGAGTTAGTGTGCTCAGTAAAGCACTAAGCAGGAGTAAGGAGCCCTTAACTGCTGGAAATGGGTTGAGTCAGAAAATAATGAAAGGTAATGACAAGAGACAGCAGGAAATAGGAGCACAGTAAAAAATGTGGACTATTCTTGTGAACGAAAGCAGTGAAAGGCTCACTGCCTCCAACAGGAAGGGAGACATACTTCACCACAGTAGTGCTTAGGTTATGTAGTAGCCCTTTTCCATCTCGGATTTCTGAGCTCATACAGCCAGACATGTTACCTATAATTAAGCATACCATCAGGCACCATTTACCCAGGGGTGTGCCTTGGCTCCTCTGCTCTTCCCAGCGTGATGCAATTACCTCCATTAGACATAGCTCCCCGAGCACAAGCATCCCTGACTCATGGAGGGCTGTCTACCTGTCTGACTGCTCAAAGACTCAATTAAACACTGTCATGCAGCAAAACACAGGGTCCATTTGCACTGCAGCATGCCATGGCAGCCTGGAGCATGAAGGTACCTTGTAAAGGTGCCAGGCCAGGACCATGGGGGAGGGGGGTGGTGGTGGCATCTTCCTGCATGTGCATATGGACAGCCATATGTTGCTCCAGCACTGCACTGACAACATCAGGCTTAATACAAATATTGCTCTCCCTAAAAAAGGAAAAAGCAGAAAAAATAAAAAATAGAGTGGAAGAAGTGATGTATGCTAAATACTGTCCTTTTTAAAGGTCTGATCTCTCCTTGCTCTGATTTCAGTGCTGGTCTTTATCAGTGTCATTTTTAATATTGCATGCTTGGACTGCTGAATAGCAGCAATTCCCGGCATGATGTAGGGGATGGTGTTAAGACTCCAGCCTAATACTTGAAACACCCTGGTTTTATTCCCTGCTTTGATGGTCTAATCCCAGATTCATCCCAGCTAAATTTAGGCATTGCCTGAAGTAGGAGCTTTGCTTCCTTTCCAGAGGAGCTGGGGTTGATGCTGGGTTGTGGTCTCTCTGTGCCTTATATTTCTCAGAAGCTGGAAAAGAGGCTGAGTAGATTGGGGAAGGGCTGGTAAAATATAAAGAGACTGGAAAAGAAGAGACACTATTACCAGGCACTGAAATGAAGGACTAACCCTCAGGTAAAAGCCATCAAATCTGATCTTTGAAGTAGGAGAAATGGTCTTTATGTCAAAAAAGGGTGAGGAGGAGGAATATGTTGAAGGTAGCAAAGCATGTTGATGAGAAAGTGATGGGGAGTGGGGCAAGGAACTTTAGTTTAGAAATCAACCCTAGCCTGTTTCTTCATGCAGCAGTGTTGTGTACCAAGTAGCTCATCAGGATTTGAAAAATGTTAGGTTTTCCTTATGGACTTGTCAGGTCTGAAATAATTAGGAAACAAGGTGACAGACAAGCTCCTATCTTTCTGTAGACCTCTGGAAGAGGCTGGCAGGTCGGTGTGAGCCACAATCAGGGGAAAGAAGTGTTCACAGAGGTGCCAGTAGCAGTACTTCTTGATACCTTAGCCCACACTGCAAGTGCTTTTCATGAAAGATGATAGATTGACAGATATTGTGCTGACTGTTTTTCACAGGAGCATATGAAGGTTAGAGCAGATGTGGTATTTAAGAGACTATAGTATGTGGCTACATATTGTCATGACAACGTGCAGAGAAGAAATCACTGGATTCCCATAAGTGGATGTCAATGTAATGCATCTGGCTTCTTTTTTTGTGTTTCTGTTTGGGTGAGTACAGCAAATATGTTATTAAGTGACTGTGGTAAAGAGCAGTGGACTCTAATGACCACAGCAAATTAATCCTTACAAAAGCTCTATGAGTAGTAGCATTATTATTAATGTTGGCAAAAGTCTTTAAAGGCAAAGCATGAAGGAAATGCAAGGTGTTTACAATAGCATCCCAGAAGTTTGATAATGAACAGCCCCATGGACATGCATTTCCTCCCACCATCTCTTTTGAAGCATGTCACTGATCCTGAGAATGACTGTCGACTTTTTGAAAATGTTGTCCGACATCCTGTTGTAGCTCTGTTGTGGTTTCTGATACTGCTGATTTCCTTCATTTCTGCAGTAGGAAGCTGTGGGTTTGGAGTGTTTCTATGCATCTAATCATTTGCATCTTGGTGGACTTTGTCTTTACTATGCAAAATAGCTTTATATGACACAAATTACAAAAATATATATAATTACATAATACAGATAATTGCAAATTACAAAAAGCTATTACTCTACATAGGAAAGATAAAAGCAAAGATGTGTAAAACAATGGGAAAATTAAACACCTCTGGCAGCTTCCCTGCGGTAGACCTGTAATCCAGAAACCATGCCAAAATACTGGCTCTCTTCCGCTCACTCTGCCACTATTTGGTTTCTCTACATTTCTGATTTTTTTTAAATTGCTTGGTAATTTCTTTCCCATTCCTAGCATGAGTTCTCTGAAAGTTTTGGGTTTGGGTTGAGAGTAAAACCAGATTCAGAAGAAAGCTTCTACTTAGTGACACAGCATGTGAAACTTCCCACTAGCCGCTGGCACCCAGTGAAGCTTCCTTCTTTGGGGCGAGAGCTGTGCCTTGAGCAGCCACAAGAGGTATTGCCCCACTCCTGAGTTGTTAGATTTTCCCCTGAAGGAAGAACCAGAAGCATCTTATTGAAGCCTGACAGGTGGAGTAGACATCCTGCTAGTCAGTACCAGCTGCTGTCCAGTCACCCCACCAGGCTGCTGCATCCTGAACACTTCACACTGCCTTAACTTGGTCACTTAATTGGAGAGAGGGACAGGTTAAAATTAGCCCTCAGCTTCCTGAGCGTGTCTGCACCTTATGAAATAAAGATGCTTTGGGGACCTCTGAAATGTGAATGTAGTCCAGAGCATGAAGGGGGCAAACACATAAGAAATTCATCCTTAATAAACAGTGAACCTGTGTGGTTTGGTCTGTGTGAACCAGTTGTCATTTCTGTAATGATTTTGAATAAGTCACTCCACTGCCCTTGTCTTTGCTGTGACTCCCCAAGTCTTGTCTTAAAGGTGAGATAAAATAAGTTGCCAAGGCTTAGGGTGACTTGCCCAGGGTACCTTGATGAGTTATTTGGTTAAGCAGATGTTTTGTCAGGACAGCTGCTGCCCTGGATGGGCTGGTGTGCTCTTCAGCTCTATGATGCTTTGGAAAATGGGTCTGCAAATGTGCAGGAAACATGCTGGACTTCATGAACAGCAACTGCAAAAGAGAGAAGGGATACTTCTTATTTATTTATTTATTTACTCGTGAGCTTCCAAAGTGGTAGTGTGGCCAGAAGCACTAATGGGGTTTTTTGAATGTAGATTCGGGGAATGCTCTGGGGGTGTCAGTCTGGGGCAAGGCTACTGTCAGTGTGAGAGAAGGTTTAGTCTGGGAACGAAAGTGTGTATGTGCGTGTGTGTGTGTGTGTGCGCACTGAAAAATGCTGAGCAAGCTTCTCAGCTTTTGGAAAAGAGAATGAAAGGAATCTGATAAGACTTCCCTGGGAAATAAAATCCTTAAGCCTGGACACACACCCTGTGACTTATAACAAGCTGTTAACCAGGTGACCTACCAAGTTTCATGGTATTGTTCCCCATCACTGGGAGTTTTTGAAATCATGAGTTGATTTTTCACTAAAGAGTTGTATTTAGTTAAAACTGGAGTTAATGCAAGGAAGCCTTCTCACCTGTGTCATAAAGCATGTCAAACCAGGTACTTGTGCTAGTCCTTTTGATTTAAGAATTTATGAACATTTTCTCCAAGCAGTATGTTCACTGGGTATATTTCCCAGATTGCAAAAGACATTCTGCGTGATTTTAAAAATTTGTTTTTGTGATTGGCAGTTTGCACTGACTCTTGAACCAGGAATGCATTTTCCTGTAAAGTACAACTAACTTCCACCCCCTCCTTTTCTCCTCCACCCTGGTTTGTGAATCGGTTTCCAATTTCAGATACCTAATTCGAGGGATTTCTGGTGTTTTATATTCTGGACAGAATTCATAGATTGCAAACTTTCTGTGATCCACTTTATTGCAGTAAGATTCTTTCCAGAAACGTTATGCTATGTGTTGCTGTTTTGTGACTGGGACATGTGGTAAATCTACTATGAGAAGGAGTCAGTGCCAGATTTCACAATACATTTCTACATTGTCATGCATATAGAGGAAAATCAGAAACATCTGTCCTCTTGTTTTTAATTCATTGAAAAGAAATATTATAAGCACAACCTTGTATAGGTAGTAGAAGGTAATGCACAAGAATGAAATAAAAAGAGCCATGCGGAAGCATATTCTGGAGTTTATTAATAAAAAAGGCAAATTATTAATCATTATTTAATCATGATAAACATCGATGTTTAATATTCTGCATTTCTTTAGGAGTCATTGTTGATCTTGTAACCATGTGTTTACATGGAAGGTTGTTATCAGCTTCCAGCCTCTGAAATCAATTCCAGTTTTTCACCTTTGCTGAGGCTTGCAGCTGTGTTTCTAAATATTCACTCAATTTTCATATTTTAGAAATTATTTTTTCTTTAAAAATAGATTTATTACTGTGTTGCTCTTTAGACCCTCCTTTGGGCCAGATATCTGTTCATTGGGACACATACTTCCCTTCTGTTCACATTTTCACATGGACAGCAGCTTCAGCGAAACCGCACAGAACATTGTTCCAGGCCCTAAAAGTTAAAATTGGGAAGATATTATTGGTATGTTAACATTAAGAAAAAACAATTGGTTTCCCTTTAAGAACAGCAGACAGGATGGACAACTTCTTAGACCTTGCGTGATACAAATTTTTCTATAAGTTCACAGGCACTGCTCTCAATAAAGACAACAAAATTACTGTCACATTTTTTATGGTGGGGTGTTTCAGCTCCATGGGATAAACTTAGCTGTGTTCTTGCTCTGAATACTTGGAAAGCATCCCTTTATGTCTCAGTTTTCAGCATTCCTGTAGATTAGAATAAACCATCTCCCATTTTTCACCCTTCATAATTCATATAGTGATAGCACTTTCCCTGAGTGCTTGTTACAGTTATTTTTTTGGAAAACAGCATGCATTTTTCCAAGCACTGCTGGCTGATAATATGACAAGAATACACCAGTGCTCTTCCCTTAGATTAGCAAATCTCAGTCTAAACAAAACTGAGAGAGTATGGGTTGCAAGAAATGTTTTAGTTCAGGTTTCCTTAATGAATTTAGGCAGCAATTTAATATGCTTTGAAAAAAAATGAGTTTATCATGGCAAATTATTTCTGCAGAGGCAAGAGGGGAGGGTTAGTTTTAGAAGCCTCTGTATAATTTAAAAAATATAATCAAAATACTTTATAACTAAGAATTATTTTGTTTCAAAATGCTTTACAAATTGGAACACAAATATTTCTTCTCCCTAACTAAAATAATTTCTTTTAGTTTACTGAAAAGTTTGAAAAACAACTGTTAATTTTTTTAGCAGAACTACCAACACACCAGGTAATCAGTCACATGTATCACTCATTGGCCTCATATTTATAACCCTGTCAAAATTACCGGAAGGTATATAATCGAAATGATGTTAAAATATTTTTTCACTTTAGTTTCTAATTTTGGCCTGAGTTGGGTTTGTCCTCTCTGATACTCACTCCCATTTGACTTCTTGTGACACTGCTGCCTTTTGTGTGTGCATCAGTAATTCCAAACTTGAACACAGTGCTATACTTTTGTAAAGACCAATATTATTCAGTAAATGTTACTCATAAGCTCTAGATAATTTACTTGGAATTTCCTCTTTATATATGCCCTGTTGTTCTTCTAATACCTCATGAGGATCCTTTGATTGTGCATGGAGACTGCCCAAGCTGGCATGGCATTTTCTTTTCTCTTATGGCAATTTTAATTGTTAGTGATCAGATCATGACAGGCACAGACAAATTGAAATTGAGCAGTTGTAACAGTTTAGGGAAGATTCAACAAGTCAGGAATGTCAAGAGTGCTCTAGCTTGTTTTTAGGAGCACTATCAATGCGCCCTTTATTATGTGGGAACAGTTGTGTCTTTGTTTTGGTGGTGCTGTTTTTTGAAAGATGAGTGAATAAGAGACCATTGATACTTTTTTTTACCCTCCAAATCTCATGTGTGTCCTTTGCCTGGCATGTCTCTCTCTGAAAAGTAAAAATAGTGTGCCACTTTGACTTTTACATATTTGAAGAGCCAAAAGGTGGGGAGGAGCAGTGAGTGCCAACACTGCAGGTAATAATGGCTAATTTTATCCTGCAACTTATCAAATGAGGCTATTCCCTGGCAAAGCCAGTGATCATCACTGCTAGGTTCCCAAGCCTCTAACAACTAAACACATGTTGATGAAGGATGAGGTAATTTCCAGATGAAGGGTGGCAAATGCTGCAAGAGTGATGGTGGCAGGAGAGCTGGTGGTGGGAATGATCTCCTCACAGGTTGTTACCACAGTTATGCTCCATGGATCTCTGAGGTAGGTCCCATGAAGGCAAAGAGAAGGGAAGGTGGAGAAAAACAGTAAGTTACTGACAAAGTCTGCTCTGTGTGTTCATATTTTTTCTCAATCAGTTCTCACTTTGGTTGTAACAGCACAGACTTTGCATGACAGATGGTTTATTGTTTTTCTCCTGTAAGCTGCTAAAAAAATTCTGAGCAGAAACATGCAGCGTTCCTTTCAAAAGGGCACTTTGCAAGATCTGGCTGTGAAAGACCTGAGGTCTAAGTCATGTAGACCACAGGGAGGAAAAAAGTGGTGGGGCTTAATGTGTAGCGTTCAAAAATATGTTTGCTGCTTGTACTAAACTCTCTTCAATTTTAGTACAGGATTCAGGAAATATAACAACTTCCAGATATTGCCAATACTAATATATAATTTTTTTTTTGGTGGTAGAATGTTAATTGAAAGCAATGAAAAGAAAATACTAGAAATATAATCTTCCTGTAGAAAAAGTAATTTTAAGTTTATAGGCCATACGACCACATAGTGAGAAGAAGCAAGATGTCTTTAGAACCATAATGAAACTTTTTCTTTTGTAGACAGTAAGTAAACTTAACTCAATCTTTCAGGTTGAGATTTTTTTCAAGTAGTTATTGCAAAACTGTGTGTGAATATAAATATATCATCATTATGAATACAAAAATAAAACATAAAAAGTATTTCAGCTTAGATTTTGGTCAAGATCCAGTCTATAGCCATAGCAGCAAGTGGTTGGCTAGATCATCAAAGGCCCTAAAATACAGTGGTAGAGATAGTAGACTACAGTAGGAATGGTTATTTAAAATCATGGAATACGGAGGGTGGCAATTTCTTTCAGAATTCTCTATTCCATAATGTAAGACAAAAGTTTGGCTTTGGCTGTTTCAGTTTCGACATAATATTTTTATGGATATGGTATCACTTTAAAGCTCATCCTGTGGCTTTAATTCATTACACAAAAGCTGACTAATCTTTATGTATATTTGTGAATATTGCAGCAGGCATAAAATAACATTGTGCTTAATAACAAGTTATTCCTTTATTTGTTTTGATTAAAGATATAATGAATCTTGAAGGCCAGCTTTGATTAACAATACTTTTGTTTGCAGTTCTCATGCATATCCACTGTCTTACAGAATCATGGAAGAAAGCACTGGAAAAAGTCATAACCATGTGCAGACTTGCAGAAGTAAACAAGCCCAAAATTTTTACCTTAAGACAAAAGAAAATTTGTTAGATCTTGGGCCTATCATTCAAAAGATTTGGTGATAATCCTGTAAATCTAGAAAAACCTCCTAAATGTGGCCCTGAGAGAAGGAAAAAAGGGACAGTGAAAAAATGTCCACCACCACAAGCGGACAACTTTTAAGCAGGCTGATGCAAGGTGCTGAATGAATGCAGAAATGAACCCCCAAGTATTTAAAGCTGGATCATTCAAAGGTCTTCTGAAAATAAGGCTACTCATTTCCTCCCAGGAATCACATGACAGTTTTCAAGCCCCTCCACAGTAGCTCAGATTCTGCCTCCATCGAAGTAATAGGATGTTACACTGACTCAGCTGGGACCAAGTCTACATTCACATGCTTTACTAAAAGTAATGCTGAAACTAAGAAAAAATAATGTTTTTGGTCATGTTAGACCTTTGAATTCTGTGATACCTTTTCTGTTTTCCTGTGAAGACCCGTCACCTGATAAACCCTGGGGTTTGTTTATTTGTACTTTTGTTGTTGTTTATTTTTCTTTAATGATTACTGTATCAATTTCACAGGTTTGAATTAAATAAGGAGGTGCCTTGGTGACCAAATTCTTGTTAATGATTTAAATGTGTTCAGGAGAGGAAGTAGGATTTTCACTCAGCAAGTGAGCTCAAGCTCACAAGCTCATATTTTATTCCTTCTTTTACTTGGAGCTGCATAACAAGAATGATTTATTTGCAAATGAATTACTTTAATAATAGGGTTTGAGTTACACACAATATAGACAATCTTGACCCCATCTCTGCAGCTGTAAAAGTAAGAGCGTGGGTGTGGTTGTTTGGAGGCTGGCCAAGATGATCCAGTTCAAGGAGGCGGATAAAATAACATTTACACTTACAGTAACTGTTTTAAAATGTAATCTGGGTTTTGCCAAATTCTTCAAGTTCATTTTGTGAATTCAGCTTGTTAGGGTTGCCAACACTCAAGTCTTCTTACCCTAGTTTTTTGCAAGTTATCTCCTCCTGTCAGAAGCATTTCACTGCAATACTCTCACTACTGAGCGTGAGGTTCCACCAGCCTGGAAATGGTTGTGGTGGGACACTCGTTGCTGTCAGCCTGCCTAAGTAAGCAGTGACTGAGCCTGGCCCACGAGAGTCAGCATGGAGGGGGGACACAGTCCCAGAGGAAGTGTTCCACTTACAGCTCTGTTTGTGTCTGCTGCAGCAAATGCTCCCAAGCCAAGTAAGGTCAGGCGTTTGTTGGATTCTGGAGGAAGCATGTGGTGGAGGAGATGGAGGCTTGGAATTTGGAACTTGTCCTTCAGAGCTGGAGTTGCAGGAGTGCTCTCAGGCAGCGGGGGCAACCGGTACCAGGCACATTGTCTAACAAGGACACAGAACAAGATCTTGACCACTTTGCAGTCTCACAGCTCCTTTTAAAAAGGGAGCAAGTATCATCTGAAATAGCCAGATCATTCCAACTGGAATGGACGGGAGACCTCATTGCTGTTACAACTTTCTCGTGACGGGAAGAGGAGGGGCAGGCACTGATCTCTTCTCTGTGGTGACCAGTGACAGAACCCAAGGAAATGTCCTGAAGTTGTGTCAGGGGAGGTTTAGGTTGGATTTTAGAAAAAGGTCCTTCACCCAGAGGGTGGTTGGACACTGGAACAGGCTCAGGGAAGTGGTCACGGTACCAAGCCTGCCAGAGTTCAGTAAGCATTTGGAGGATACTGGGAACAGGGAAAAAGGAGTGGTTGTTTGTCTGAGGTCCTACACACATGGTGCCAGATGGTCATCAGTGTCCTCAGAACCATTGTACGTAGACTTTATGAATAGGTGACTTTGCATTTAATTTTACTTTGAATTACCTTCATTGCCAGGAGAATATTCTTATCATACTTAGGTTCAATGAAAGCCACTGGATTTCTAATGCGTAGACAAGAAAATCCTCCCAGAATAGATCTACATTGTTTTTCCTTTAAAAGTTCTGAAACTCTGCATTTTTTATGGGAAACTGGGACATTGATTTTTAAAGGAAATTAATTATAAAAATCTTCAACATCTTTAAATAAGGTGAAAATATTTGGTTTTCCCTTCACAAGGTTTTATTAAAGCCTTGAACAACTTAAGGTGATTCAAACACTGAAATTTCTATTCAGTATCAGCACAGAATCATGAAGGCAAAAATCTGGAAGATGTTGAATAAACTGTACCCCAGTCTTCAGTAAGTCAGTTTAATCAGGAGGAAACATGAGACTGTAAAATTGTTTAGACATTCAAATAAGTGAAAATTAATTGTGAGGAAATTTTTCTATCTCCATTCACTAAAACCAAATTTAATCAACAAGATGCGCTAAACGCATCATTTGAAGCAAGCATTTAGGAGTATGTTGTTTTAATTAGGAGATGACAGTTTCAAATACAACTTTTGAATCCAATCTAAGATTTTCAGTGTACACAGCGTGTTTCCAAAACACATTTTTAAATGTTAAAGCTTCAATTCTCTTTTTAAGTACCACAATTTGATGAGCTGTTCTGGTCTGGGGCTAGTAAACAAGTCTAGAACTTTCTGGATTTCTCCCAGCAAATGAATCATCATCCACTTACTTTTAATGTTGTCTGGATTTGTCAAGTCATTCCTGCAATCTTTGTCTCCAGGAGAACATACAATGTGGTCATCTCATGGGAACGTGGAAAGCTTTTCAGTTGTAATAATAACATTCAAGCGAGTTTTTGGTGAAAAATCTGCCTCATGGGTATAAAAGAGGTCACCTTCCTGAAGCTAAATTTTCAGAGCAATCTGCAAAATTTTTGATCTATCATTCCTGCTGAATTTTAATAGGGGTACAGTGCTTGGTTTTGTATGTAGTCAAGATGTTTGATCTATATCCAAACCACGGGTCTGGTTTTTTGAGCTTCCCAGCATACAACAGCTCTACAGGTATGGATACAGGACAGCATGAAATTTACAGCTTTTATAATCATGCTTTAGTTGGTCAAAAAAGATTTTTTCATCCACATGCAACATTCTTCTGGCTGTTAAGGAGCTGTGTGGATATCGGAACATAAAGTTACTCCATTCTGTGCTTAGACTGAAAAATTTTGTGCAGTTTAGAGAGAGAGGTGCTTTTAAATGTTGCTTTGCTTGTTAGTTTGTTTTGGCACTTTTAAAACGTCTTTTGGTTCCTGTGCTATTCTGTTGCCTTTACTAGCCCAATACATCCTAATATAATCAACTTAACTAAAATTTCACAAAAAAAGCTCCCTTATTAGCACTACACTAGGCAAAAAGTCTGTTGGTTTTGAGAAGCACTGTATTTTTCAACTTCGCAGTGATTTCTATTTCTGAAGGGTCTAATAAGCTTCCCAGGTGCAGACAACACTGCGGATAGTGCATGTAAGCATTGCAGACACCTTGTTACATCTTTATCCACAAACATTTTTGGACAAAAGTCTAAGACACCTGCTGTCTGAGCTACCAGATGCTTTCAGCTAGACAGCTGATGCTGGTCCCCTCTGCTTTTCTTGGCATGTCTAAAAATACCCGGAGATCGCAAGGTATCTTGCTGCACTTACTGCAGGGAAGACCAGTTATTCGTGGTCACAGCTGGGCTCTTTGAACCCCGGCTTTATCCCCTGAAGATATTACAATGGGGGGGGTGTCATTCCATCAAAAAGTATATACTTTTTAACATACATGCACAAAAGAAGTGTGATCAGATGGGCCCAGTGTCAGGGATCTGGAGGTGGGTACTGCAGGGAGAGGGAGAAGGACGGAACGGGTAATCCAAGCTGCAAGGAAAGCTGTGAAATGGAGCTGAGTCACAAGCTCCTGAGGAGGCTGCCTCCAAGTTTCACAGACATTCTTTCCCATCAGGGCAGCAGGCAGCTAGGCTCACCCTGTGAGATGTGTAAAGTCTCCCTGGATAGCCGGAGAGTATTTCTGGCTGGAAGAGAGAAGACATTTTTGGTTAGTCTTACCCTGGCTGACAAGATCACTACTGTGCTGATTCCTTGTAGCTGCAACAAAGTCCTTTCATCCCACAGAGGGGATGTAAGATCTGATCTCTGGTGGGCTGGTTTTCTTTTCTTGGTGTGTTGCATAAAAAGTCAGAAAGGTTTCCCTTACTTTTGCTGCTAGCCTGGTTGTTACATGACACTTTTTAAGAGCTAGTTAAAATCTCAGCTGACTAAAGTGTGTGTGGGAAAAGCCTGTTTTATATTTTGTCACACAAATATTATGTTTATCCTTCGTTACACAAAAGAAAAGAAAATCTGAACCCTTTGTTTTAATGTGGGTTGAGTCTAACAGGAGAATTCTTTAGGTTTCCAAATTTACAAAGTGTTCTTCCTGAGGGGTTAACTGTTCCCACATTTATGAAACGGAGGGGTGAGGAAACAGCAAAAGAGGTTTTTAATATTGCCCTGGACATTAATGGTTGTTTTCTGATTGTTTTTTTCTTGTTCTAATTCTAGTAAAAGTTTCTCAAGTCACAGTATTCTGCTGCTCTCTTCTTAGTGTCTGCTGTGGAAATCAGTTCAGTGTTGGGAAATTTGTATGGAGTTCGTCTGTTTTGCATTACAAAGCATTTTTACATCATAAAGATCTGGACCAGGTCTTTTCCTCCATCATTAAACAAGAAGGGACAGAAACTCACCTGGCCTACATTGGCTTAGTTCCATGGATTTTACCGCTGTGAACAAGTTAAAGATTTCACCTTTTGCAAGAAGATTCCTCCTTCTGAGATTTATTTTCCTTTGTTTATGCAAATAATCCCTGAAACATAAAAGAAAAACATTGTATTGTTTCAGCCTTACTTAACTCATGAGAGAAATCAGGTGGGAGGCAAATTGCAAAATTACAGCTCCAGCTGCTGCTGTCCACAAGTGGCAGGATTGCACTGTGCCGTGTGCCTGGGACAGCCATAAACTAAGTTAAACATCTGCTCAGAGAGCATGCAGGTAATTGAATCTTAGCCTAAGCCTGTGCGTGTGATCGGACATGGCCCTTTCCTCTGTGCAGCCTACCAGGAACCTGCAGGCAGGTTCCTGACAAGTCCACAGCTCTCCTGGCACGATGGCAGCAGCCCTGCCTGGCTCTTGGCCACTCTGGCTGAGGTGCTCGCACCAGCCAGGCACGATGAGGACTGAGTCAGTGGCAAGTGTCGCAGTGGTGATGCACAGACTGTGGGGCAACAGCAGTGTCACTGCTTACGTCCCAAAGCCAAGGTGGTCCATTCCTAACAACCCTATGCTTTGAAAGCCTGCTGCTTTATTTATGGATTTCTATCAACCAGCCACAAATTGTTGGCTAAAGTAAAAGAAAGGACAGCCTTTCGCATTGATGGCAGCCACTTTTGTTATCTTGTCAGAGCTGGAGCTTGATTTTGACTCCTGCTTTTCTGTGCCGTAGGCTAACAGAAGGCCACATTTTTAGACACATGAAGATACAAAAAGCTGAGGACAGTAATCACAAACTCCTAAATACCCAGCTTGGCATTCACTTGTACCATCAAGCTTCTCCTCCCTTCAAAAATCTCCTCCTAACTTTCCCCATGCAGTTACCTACACAAGGCATAGGTGTTCCTCTTTACAGGACCCTTTCTTTGATGGGACTGATAATTTTTCAGGCTTCTGGAGGATTTTTTGGGGGATCCTATTCTGTCTTTTTTTAAAACCTGAACCAGTTGGGTTGCAGTAGCATAGAGAGTCCCAGCAGAGTGCTGTAGGGTTGGAGGGTATGTAGGCATGGCATCCTGGAGTCGAGTGGACAGATGATTAGTCTTCAAAAAAGAAAAGAAGTAAATATGAATATCATAATTTGGGATGTCTGGCAATTTTACTTGTGAGGATCTTTGAAAAGAACAAACTGGTGGTTGTAGAGATTGTTATTCCATGAGCTAAACCAAGAAGGCAGGAAGCTCCCATCAATTGCTTTGTGGCACTGAAGTCAGACTGAGTTTCCATCTCATCCTGTCCTTTCTAGAAATGAAAAACTTTCACGCTTCAAAGTGGAAAAAATACAAGGAAATTCTATGTAAGCAAGTGCTGAAGAAGTACTGCATCTGTTTGACTTGGTGTCACTGTTTTTCTATGCATGGACTGTCAGCAGGAACAGTACACCCTGCTGCACAGGACAAAATCCTGGACAAAAATCCAGCCTGGAGTCAGAAAAAGAAAACCAGTGTAGGAATAACCAGTACCCATCAGTCTCAATGACAGTCATTCTGCTGCTTGCTGTGGGCTGTTTCTGGTGAACATTGAAAGTATTTCATACTCCAAAAGTATTCTGCATAGGTTGATAATTCTAGCCACCAACCAAGATCTCCTGCTCCCCATATAAGTGTGGTAATTCCAAAGATATGGAAGTTTTGCCTTTCACAATTATGTACTGAAAGCAGGACCAGTCTTGCTTCAGGTTGGTAGCAACAGTTACATTCCTGAAGAAGTCAGGAAATTAACTGCATTGTCATGGTACAAACAGCAAAGTATCCTTGTTTCTCTTAGGCTCAGTGAAATGCAGTAGGTAGACCTCAGGAAAAAAGGGCTAGGCCAGGCCAGGAGCTAACATAAGGAAGGGGATGTTTAAGTGACACCTGCAGGAGGCACTGGCGTGTATCCAGTTCTACCTCACTGTTTTTACCATTGCTCTGTGGTGCATGTGGTGCTTGGAGTGTGGGCTATCTCCTCCATTCACCCTAAACAAAGCAGCATTGCTGCACTTTTCTCACTGTCTATACTGAAATTGTGTCACTTTTTTCCTTCTGCCAGTTAAAGGAGGAAGGTAGGAACATCTTTTTTTTTTTTTTTAAGAAATAAAACACTTGAAAAAGAAAGGCCAGCATAAAAAGTATGTATATTTCCTTCCTGGACTCTAGTTTATCTGAACGCAGCTCAAGTTTCCCTTCTCCTTCAGAGCCCAGGTCCTGCTCTCCTGCATTCCAAAGCACCTCTGGTTTCACAAGGATTTGCAACGGTATTTACCTTCTGCTAGCCCACCAAATGCAAAAATTTGTAGAATTAAGAAAGCCAAAAGAATGAAGCCAGGGCATGACTGATGGATATGCCTGAGAACAAAGCCTCTGGCTGCTGCCTTACTTACTGTACCTGGCAGCACTCAGACAACTTTGCCTTGATATTGCACTCCTGAGATTAACAGATGCTGTATAAATCTCTGTACAAGTGTAAACCACCACACTGTAATGTGTACGGCTGTGTTTATCATTCAAGGGCTGCTTACCTTGCTTCTGAGGTATTTTAGATTAGTACATTGATTTTTGCATTTTGGCACTGGGTTTCGTTTTAAAAACCACTCAACTGTGGAAACCATTGAATAGATAAACTTGAATCTGTTTGCAGTTGATGGAAGGAGTTAGTTGAAAGAACTGTGTCTTTTGATTACCAACCTCTTTCAGATAAAGCAATATCACCTTAACCAACTAAGATATTTTAAATGAAGGACTTCATAAAAAGTCTCGAGAGAGGCTCTTTAGTTTTTATTTCCATCCTGGAGCGTTCACCACAGAAGTATCCTGCTCTGATGTAAATTGCCTGGAGAACAAAGCGCATATGTGCAAGCTCAAGCTCAGTCACTTCTCTCACGCATGCATGTACAAACCTGCAATTGCACAGGGAGTCCACAGACAAAACCAGACTATTGTGATAGTAGGTTATGACAGCACAGGTTCTGGTCACGGAACTTTTCATTTTTGATTCCTATGTGGCATCACCCAGGGTTTTGGGAACCAGTGTAATGGCTTATTTAAGGGACTTCAGCAAAGAACTCAAAAGGGCAACATTAATTTGGATAATTTACTGCCTTTTTCTGCAGAACGGATGGACTCAATGGATTTTATTTTAGCTTAAGCTCTTTTTAAAGTCTGATCAAATAGTTAGGGAATGTGGAGTTCCACATATGAAATGTTGCTTATGACCAATTAGAAATACATAATGCTGCCTCTGTTCTTATTTTGGGTGAACTTGTTATTAAGCCAAGGACAGGCTTGTAGGTCTCTGAATGTCTTGGTGCCAGCGCATATTAATTTGTAGTGTTCTCAAATCCACCATGATCATGGAAACACAGTCCAAGTCTTGCTTATGAAATACTTTCACCAGCACTGTTATGTGAAGAAGTGCTCTACCGGAGATACAGCTCCAAGCTCCTTACCTTAACTTGTCTTCTTTTTGTTCTCCAAGCCAGGGTAAGTTCTACTGCTAAGAGCATATTTTACAGCTGTGCCTACACCAGTGCTAGTTCCTGCACAAGAGCTTTCCATAGTCCATCTAACCAGGTACCCTATATTCAGAAATGGACGGTAACAAGAGTCAGTGGAAGAGATAAAAGAAATTATGCAGTCTTTAAAGGCATCTTCAGGGTCCTCTCCAGGTTCAGAATGCAATTGGTGCAATTTGAATGTAAGCTACTATGTTTAAAATATATAGAAGAATAATGCTCTGTGGCTCTCATCAGGTTATGTGTTCATCAAGATGTGATTTGGATCTTTTGCAGAGTTTGGAAGCGTATTTCCTTGTGTTGGTTTAAAGCCTACTGCTTGAAAACCTGATTGATCGTTGTGTGTTTCTTTTGTGTGAAGGAAAACGGGATATTCATCCCCTGGTTATTTTCCCTGTGTGTTTCATGATTTAATAGATCTTCATTGCATCTCTTGTGCTGTCTTGATCTCTTGCAGTTCTGCTATTGCCTCCAGGGGAAAAAAACATGGAATATATCCAGAGAAGAATGCAGTGAGAGAACATTTTCTCCTTGAAATTATTTCTAGTGTTTCATATAGTGTCTCCAGAGCACCATGTTGACATTTTCCCAGTGATCCTGATATCTCTTTTCTGTGTGGTAATGGCTATTTTAGAGCTTACTACAGGTACACTTAGGGTAATTTTTCCAAGGTACACTACTTTTAGTGTACCAATCCAGCTGTAACATGACAAAGTTACATAATCAAACCCCTTATGCCTATACTAGTTCTGCAAAAGAATAATGTGTAATTCCATAAATTTGATAAAGCATGGCTTCTTATTTTTAATTGTCTGTATGCTATAACTCTGTTTATCCATTTTGACTCCACTATTAGAAGCTGCAACTTACCTCCTTGGGCAAACATGTAATACAGTGTTCACAGAAGCTTGAATATGTCACATCTTTCATTCTACTGTAGTGTTACTAGCACTGTGTGAACATTTATAGGACTTCTATGCCTATTTCATTTCTCTTTATTTCCGATCTTTTTTCCTCTGACATTTTTTTGGTGAATTTTCTGTCAACATTGTAATAAATGCATTTGAGAAGTTCATGATCTTCAATAGGCAGCTATTGGATTGCAGGTTCTTGTAGCTTTGTGAGCAAAAACAGGATTTAAAATGTGTTAATTATGCAAACTATGCAATCAAGTTACATTGGCTCTTAATTTAGGATTGGCTCAAGCACAATACATTGATAATTGTATAATTTGTGGTGCTAGTTGAATTATTTAATGCAGCTGGTTTCGGGGGGAGGGAGGGAAAGAGCAATTAGTAGCCATCAGCAAAATTAAATTCCTTTCTCTCCAGCCGTCCTCCTCCTTGCTTGTTCTGCTACCATTTCCCTCAACGGTTTGAGCCCCAAACATAGAGATGACTACAGACAGGGACTGCTTACATGTAGCTCTGCACAGACAAAAGGGATTACTAGTCTGAGGAGCAGACTGAAATAGCTGTGTCACTGAAGCTGTGCGTTGCACACTTCACTGCTGCCAGGCGGAGCCCTATGTACCATTTACCGAACTCAATAGGCTTTGTTTCAAAAGTTATTGAAATGACCTTGCAAGTAGCCAATTAATTCTATTTAAATACTTGCTAATGGCCAGAGAATAAGCACAGTGCAAACTAAAGCTAAATCTTCAAATGCTGTTTTGCAAATAATTAGACTCAGGGCCTGCAAGCAATGACCTGCTATTACAGTTTGCCTGAAAGCCCTGACGTTTTTCCTCTGACAACAGTGGTATTGAATGCAGAGCTGTCGTGAGAGAGCTGCAGTTGCATTCATTGACAGTATGCCCGAGGGTAAGAGACTTGCATTTATACAGAGTGTAGAAAATACTTAACTTACTTGAAAAATCAGTTCCTTGTGCTGTTTCCCATCAGAAAAAGCCTTTACCGGCTGTGACTATAGATCCTCCTAAAGTTTCATGGAAACAATTTCTTTTTGCTCCTGTTTTTGCAGGTTGGGTGTTAGTTCTTTGTGTGTTTCAGAAATTTTAGGCAGAGATTTTTGAAAGTGGGAAGGAAGGAGCTGCCCTTTCCTGGGCTGCTTGAGTGAGTGGAACTGAGCTGAGGCACGCAGGTGACAGCAATATGCTCTTCTTTTAGGTTTTCAAACGAGCCAATGGTGTTTTGCCTGTGAATGTTTAAGACCTGGAAGAAATAGGTAAAGCATTTTACATCTGCCTTTGAAGGGAGGTGTGTGCCTGTACTTTCTGGTTCAATAACAGTCAGTATGTAGCACTTGCCTCTCTAAAAGATGTAGGACCTGCTTTCCTCGCTGCCTAGTTTGCTTTGTGTCTACAGCCAGCAAAGACAAACTGCCTTAAGTGTGAAATTATCCCAAAATGGAGGCACATTGCTCCTTAAAGCCAATGCTGAGAGATGACACAGTTAGTATTGGTCCACCTACGGGTGTGTGCAGGCACAGAGATACACAGTGACAAATATCAGTTAAAAAGAGTCTTAGATGTAGTTGTGGTTGAGCAACAATTAGTTACAGAATCCAAGAGTTGGCTTGGAGATCCTGTATGCTACCAGCTTTCTCTGTTTGTCGGTGAGTCACGTACTTTCCATGTAATAAGTTTCTTATTTGTAGCAAAAGATTTTGCTTCCTTTTCTCTTTGTCTTACCGTGTGTTTGCACGTCTTGCTTGCATACTGTGTTTGGTTAGCGTTAATACAGCCATGCTACAGGTTTAATTATATGTATAATCTAATTGCCTAGACTGTGAAGAGCTCTCATGAAAATATGATGCTATCCTAACAGAAGATTTAAAGATCTGTAAATTCTGAAATTACATATAATTTCTAGTCCTTTTTTTGCTTCGCATTTATGTCACTACTTGATTTGTAAAGTTACAACAAATGCAATCCAAAAGATGTCCAAGAACACTGTTCTTATCCTTAGTATGTACAAGCAAAAACTATTTCAGCAAAGTCAAACCCTCTGAAATGGATTATGTGGCAAATTTGCTCAGACATTGCTGCCAAACTTTGCACCATTGCAGTAGGATCCTCATTTCTAAGACCTTTTCATTCTGGGGACCTTGTTCCAGTATGGATAGGCAAAGTTGGATGCAGGATGCTCTTTTTTATTCCTAGAACCCAATAATCTGTAAGGAAATCTGCTTTCAAAATTAAAAAATTACTCAGATAAAAACTTTTTGCCTCTGAGTGTCTTAAATGGTTCACAAATCCTTGTTTCAAATCTGCTCAGGAATAAAAATTCACTTGCCTTCATACGGCTTAGCTCATAGTAAAGGTAAGAGTTGTCTCTTAAGCTTAAAGTTAGCTATGGATCCAAGCTACCCTGAATAGTGTTTGCAAGGTTGGAATCACCATTATTCTGTAGCTTCATCCATGGTTTGCTCTTTAGGAGAGTAATGCATCATCACTGCATCCTCATCTGCTTAGTATCAGTTAAATAATCATGAGGTCTATGGAAAGGGTTGTTATGGGTTTTCTTTGGGTTTTTGTTTTGGGTTTTTTTTGCCTTAGAGATGTGATTGGAGGGAAAAAAATAGGGAGAGAGTAGCATCACCCAAAAAGCAAAGCACTATTCCTGTGCTTGATCATTTCCTAACAATTATTATGTAGGTCACGTAGGAATTAGAGTTTCTCCTCTCCAAAGAGGTGGTGGGATCAAAAGCCCAGCTGAGGTGCCCCTACACAAATGCCCTGACAACAAACAGGAGGAGCAGGAAGCCCTTGTGCAACAGGAAAACTGACACAGTTACTATCATGGAGACATGGGGGGATGATTCCCCCAACTGGAGTGCTGCAATGGAATGAATATAAGCACTTCAGAAGGGACAGGAAAGGAAGGAGAAGCTGTAGGGTACCTTTGTATGTTAGGGAGTGTTTTGATTGTCCAGAGAGTAATGATGGTGATGATAAAGTTGAGTGTTTATGGGTGAGAATCGGAGGAAGGCAATAAGGCAGGTGTGCTTGTAGGAGTCTGTTATAGACCACCCAGTCAGGGTGAAGAGACAGATGAAATATTTTATGAGCAGCTTGGAAAAGTCTCATCGCTGTCCTTTTGGGAGAACTTCAACTTACCAGATGTCTGCTGGAAATACAACACAGCAGAGAGGAAACAGTCTAGGAGGTTCCCAGAGTGTGTGACAGATAACTGCCTGGCACAGCTGCTGAGGGAGCCAACGGGGGCAGGTGCCCGCTGGACCTGGTGTTTGTGAACAGAGAAGGATTGGTGGGTGATGGGGTGGTTGGAAGCCTCTTGGGTGCAGCGGTCGTCAAATGATAGAGTTTTTGATTCCCAGAGAATTAAGGAGAGACTCAGCAGAACGGTCATGTTGAACTTCCAGAGGGCAGACTGTGGCCTGTTTAGGAGCCTGGTTGAGAGATGAGTGGGTCAAGTGCCCTCTCAGTCAGTTCACAGGTGACATGGAGTTAAGCAGGAGTGCTGATCCTCTAGAGGATAGGAAAGCTCTGCAGAGGGATCTACACAGGTTAGATGAATGAACTGAGGCCAGTTATATGAGGTTCAACAAGGTGAAGTGCCAGGTCCTGCACTTGGGTCACAAGAATCCCATGCAGCACTACAGGCTTCTGGAAGAACGGCTGGAAAGCTGCCTGCTGGAAAAGGACTTGTGGGTGCTGGTTCTCAAGGGGGTTGAACATGAGCCAGTAGTGTGCCCAGGTGGCCAAAAAGGCCAGTGATATCCTGGCCTCTATCAGAAATACTGTGGCCAGCAGGACCAGGGCAGTGATCATACCCCTGTACGCTGTGAGACAATACCTCAAGTACCGTGCTCAGTTGTGGGCCCCTCACTGCAAGAAAGACATGGAGGGGCTGGAGTGTGTCCAGAGATGGGCAGCAAAGCTGGTGAGGGGTCTGGAGCACAAGTCTTATGAGGAGTGGCTCAGGAAACTGAGGTTGTTGGATATTAGGAATAATGCCTTCACTGAAAGGGTTGTCAAGCACTGGAACAGGCTGCCCAGGGAAGTAGTGGGGTCATCATCCCTGGAGTTATTTAAAAGACGTGTAGATGTGGCACTTAGGGATATGGTTTAGCAGTGGGCTTGGCAGTATTGTCTTGATGGTTGGATTTGGTCTTGGAGGTCTTTTCCAGCATAAACAATTCTATATATTTCTAAGATTTCTAGTGAGAGTAGTATAGATCCAGTTGCAGAGGCTGGAAAAAGATTCACAAAGTAATGTTTGTTTTTGTTAAACCCCAAAAGGTTAGATTTCTGCTCAAGCCATTCTTCTAGGAAAATTTAAGTATAGCTAAAACTATTAAATGCTTTCTTTGGTCTTTCAGTTGGTTATCATAGTCCCAAAGAAAGTTTAACAGCTGTCAGTGTTTCTGAAAATGCTGTAAAATAAAAAGAAAGTATTTAAAAATATTAAGATACCCTTTTCAATGAAAGTAAATATCACTTTTAAATAACAATATTATTAGCTTTATAATTTAATTAAACTTCACTAATGCAATTAATTAAAATTTTGATTATACAAATTAATATTTTGCACTGATTGCTTAATGACTGAAAGACAAACGTCCCATTGCAAGGAGATAATAACTCAGTCATTCAAGTGTGTTGAAATAGTTCTGCAGGTACATACAGGCCTAGCAGTAGTGTGTTGTGCTGATGTAGAGTTCACAGGTGCCTTATTTTTGTAAATTCTCATTATTCAATTCTTTTCTTGGGCATCTCCCTAAATATGTTCTGCCACATGGGAGTAGTTTGCTTGTGCTCCTCCATTCCCTCTGAACAGAGCTGCTCCTCTGAAAGGCAGGCAATTGGGTGGCTACGAATGAGAAGGAACAGGAGACAAAGGACATGCAGGCTATGTGTGCAGTGAAATAAATGAGTGCAAAGCATGCTTCAGAAGAGGGAAGAATGTATGCTAGGGAAGAGAAGAATTGGATGTGTCCCAGGAGGAGGAGAAGGTGGGTAGGGATGACCATGTCTCGTGGAGAACCCCAGATGTCCAAGGTAGCCATCTCTCGTAGCACTGTGGCCAGTTTGCCCCTCTGCAGCTGTGGGGTCGTTTCAGGAATGGTCCTGGTAGGCTCCAGAGGAAGTTAGACAGCTGTGCTCTGCCCTTGAGATGAACACCGTGATGTGATGGAAAGACCACAAGGATGAGGCAGTAACCAGCAAACATGGCAGATTCCTCAGGGCTCCTGTTGTTGACAGGTCTAGCTGAGGCATGAGGGAATATACTGTTATTCCAGGAAGCTTTAATGATTTTAACAGTTGGCTTGCAAGGAACCGGGACTTTTTTTATTGTTCTGCACAGTAATTGCAGGTTTCTTGGGATGCCATGGATACATTAGATTCACTTTGCTATGACGTTTTAGATTTTATTTGATCTCTTTCTTTTTTTACAGCAGTGTGATCTTTTGCTTAGTTACAAATATTCCTCTGTCTCTTAACAATTAGGATATTTCTAATGAAACTTGTGTGTAATTTTATACAAGTGCCTGAGAGCCAGACTGCTAAATCTGCTTTATTTCTTCTAAGAGAGTTTTGTTGCCTTGGTGGAACTAACTGCTTTTGTTCCCAATGTGGTTGAAAAAGGTGGAAGAAGATGCCTGTCAATGTGTATATGTCCCATATGCACGTTATTCTATGTAAAATCTGGTTTTCCGTATACATGTTAATGGAACATAGGTATAATGAGGTGGTTTTGGAGTATGGATATAATTTCTGTTCACATTCATATGATTTGGTGAGGGGTAGTATGTGTTTATAGTAGATACGTTCAAAGAATTGGCCCAGCCTGTACCTGGTGTTGTGGTCAGACTGGTGTTTTCTAGGCAGCCCTTGCAGATGTTCAAGACTAGCTCTGAAATTCAGGGATATTCAAGGCAATTCATGATGGTAGGTTGCTCTTAATGTTGTAATTTTAGGTCCCAAGTAAACCTCAGCAGAATGTTTCTGAACATCAGGAAGCTTTAATTTTTTTTTTTCATAAGTGAAAGAATGACCAAGCATTGGCATAGGTTGCCCAAAGATGTGGAGTTCCCATTCTTGGAGATATTCAAAAGTCATCTGGACATGGTCCTGGACAACTAGCTCTAATTGGCTCTGCTTGAGCAGAGGAGTTCCAGAAACCCTTTCTGACCTCAACTGTTCTGTGATTCTATTTCACATTGGAGCTGGTTTGTGCCTGTTCATGTTTAGCAAGACTTAAAGAACTTCCCCGGCTTTTTAAGCACATCTATCATTCTCTCTTAAGAAGTAGTAATCAAAGGAATGAAGCTTTTTTCTAGGAAGAGATGAACTCTCAAGATACTTCAATCTGGTATATCTTCTGTGCTGCTACCACCTGGATTTGATTTGCTCAGGACTAATGACAGGCCTTCCAACATGAGGATTATTCACATGGAAGTTATTGCTGCTTTCTGTCTACAGAGTTGTGCCAGGCAATTCCTAGGACTTGGTACAAGCTTGTTTTCACTAACTTCTTAATTAATTTAGCAAAGCATGCCCTGTATTTGATCTAGCTCAGCCATCCGCTTGGTTGGTGCACAAAGTTGAGTTTTCTGAACTGGAACGGAATGCAAAGCACCCAGACAGCATTGGCACTGCACAGTGAGGAGGGAAAAGCTCCAGTATGTCAGGAAACTAATCCATTTGGTGCTTTTCATCTTGGTCTGCAAACAATTTGCATGGTCCAATTGCCCATGACTGTTCCTATGAACCTGCAATCCTCATACTGTTATCCCAGCTGTTTCAGTGCAATTTTACCCCTTTGAGTTCTATATATAAACTTGAGTTACAGAGCAACTAGTAATGTTCTAGAGTAGAGGAATCTTCTAGATTTGCTAAAAGTACTAGCTTACTTCTCATCCCAGCACCAGGAGGAAACAGGACTCTGAGCCCACACAATGCACTGGAAGCCAAGTCTCTTGCGGTAGCTCTGGCAGTGGTCTGTGCCTCCAAGGTCCAGCTCCTCTGCTTCTGGGCTGTCATTCTTGCTTTTCACCCTTCTGCTCTACTGCATTCCCTCTGGCTTGAAAGCACCTCAGCATTGGAGCTCCAGACCCTCAGTATGTGTATATGTTAGAGCAGATCCCTCTTTCTATGCATGTATATTCATTTCTTCTTGAGATGTAAATCAGGCTGAGCAGTACAGTCCCATTGCAGACTGAGCCAAATATCTGCTTTCTCTAGATAGAAGAAGTTACTGATGACAGACTGGCAATATTTATCATACAGCAGTCCTGTGCAGCCTGTGATTTGCAGTCCATGGCTGATTCATAAGGCAGAAAAATGAAAGGAGGCATGATGGTTACAAACCACTCTACCTTCTGGTCACAGCAATGGGAATATACCTTTTCTGACTGCAAAGCCAAGAGAAAGTGTGCAACTAATAACAAGAGCTACAAAGACAGTGACTTCTCTTCCCTCACAATGGTAGATTGTCCTTTGATTTCAAAATGACTAGGAAACACTGCTTTCAGGCATTCACCCTGCTAGCGGGAACTGATCCTCTGGGAAATTCTCAATATGAAGCATAAACAAGTTTTGAAAACATACTGGCTAAAAGCTGACTGTGACCAGCTGATATATGTGAGAATAGCTGTTTCGTGTTTTCAAATACTGTTTAATTAAAACAGACTGGCTACTTCTCTCCACTTTGTGGCCATGGCAAAGCCCAAGACAGGTGGCTGGCTGTTAAAAGGAAGCTATTCCTGGCTACTCTTAGAGATGCTGTTTTCAGAATTGCTTGCAGAAATACAGTTGCCTCTGTGTTTTATCTAGTCAGCTTATGCTTTGAATGAGAGCACAAATCTGGCAGGCATGTGGTTGCAGTTATGGAGCTGGGGACCACAGCGAGAGTGGGGGCTATAAAGGGCTCTTTACCCTGGGTCAAAATTGGGGTTGCACTGCAGCTGAAAAAAGGCCAGGGTAAATCCAAGTCAGACAGTACTGAGAGGGATTCTATTTTCCAGGGTTTTTTCCAAACCCCAGAATATTTCTGTGTTGAGAAACAAAAGACGAGGTTTGTGAGAGTCTCCTTTAGTGAATGAAGCAATTAAGCAATTGCTTAATTCAGAGCAAGTGGAGCAATTAAGGAACTGTCTCCTGACACTACCTTGCCCAAGGAGGGCGCACTCAGGAAGACCTCAGCCTCTCCTCTTGAAGTTGTTTCACTTTGGATAAACAATTAACATTTACTAGAAGAGGGACTGGTGCTCAGGAAGTCTAATCTCTCAAAAGAAGACCCGCCAGGCTACTGATTCATGCACACACGTGTGCTCTCTATCAATGAATAGTTAATGTTTTATTAAGAGTGGAATGGATCCAAGGGAATGATTCAAATCTCCTCTTTGGATCCAATACTTGGCTTTCTGCTAATATACTTTTTGTTCCATTAGAAATGTCATTGCTTTTACACAACTCCTTCTTCTCCTCCTCATCTAAATGACCTTCTGTATTTGAACTGATTTTTGTTTTGTTACTTGCCCAGATCCTGCCCTCTTCTTTGCTCCTTGACCTTGAGAGCAGGAGATCTGTATCTCTATTATATTTGAGATCAGCTGAATCTATGGAAGGGCCAAAAGTAGGTATTCTTTTGAACCAAGCTGGGGAGGGCTAAAATGTTCCCATCTCCACATTGTCTCCTGAAGCATTTAGAACATATTGTCCTTGATGAGCCTGTGGATGCTTGGCACTTCTCAGCAGCCTGTTTCAGAAATTAACAGAAGTACAAGGGTGCATTCAACTTCTCACCAGATCCATTTGCATCACTACCCACCTTCTGCCTCTCTCAGGGTGGTCTTAAAACCAGGGATGGCAGTTTCCCAGGGGGAAACACAAACTGCAAGCAGTAACCCACACATGAAGACACTGGGGTCAAGCCACACTGCTTCATGAAAGGAGAAACTCTAAGGGAAATCCCAAGCTGAGGACCTATACATCACCTTTACTTTGAGGAATATAACCCCAGCCTAAAGCTGGACCTAACTTCGACCTCACATGCAAACCACAAGGGATTTCCATCAGCTTTTCAGGACTATGAGGTGTAACTTGGGCTGTGATGTCTCAGAGTGGGGTTTGTGCTGAGGTTGTAGATAACATTTCTCTGCCCGCACAGTGACATTAATATGCATTTTGTTGTACAGCATATCCTGATCTCTGGGAGTGGAGGCAGATGGAGAAAGTGGAAGTGGGACTGAAACAGATGAAGGAGAAGATGATGTTGTCTCTGCACTGGCTGTTGGCATGATTGGTTAGATCAGTCACAGCCCATGGCCATCCCATGGCTGATAGTAAGATCAATTTACACTACTGGTCACTAATTGAACTTCACATGCAACCACAAACATTATTCATCAGCTTTCTGCTTTCTTTTGTTCCTTTTGTCTTTTGGTCAACATGTCCCTTCTAGCCAGCCTCTCCATCCCATCTCTTGTCTGCTTTACCTCCAAGGGGTGATATGAGAGCTGAATAAAATGATTGTAAAAACACCCATGGTAACTGGCTCCTTTTCTAACCAAGCCCCATCTGTTGCAAACCACAGTGATTGCATTGATATCCCAGAACCATTAAACAGTTCCATATGGGAAGCTTTTCCATGTACATAACCTTGTCCACAACAAAGCCTAGCAAAAGAGTTGTGATGTTAGGAAAAAACAACACAAATCAAAACAGCAGTTAACATATTGGGAGAACATGTCAGCAGTCTGCCAGTTGTAAATTATAAATTCCACTTGCCCACCTTGTGGCTGTGTGAGAGGAATCTGAGTGATACTATCACCTACACTCAGATCTCAGACCAGTTGGACCAACTGCTTTGCCTCAACTTGGTAAAAGCACGTTTTGTGATATCTCTTGTTCTTCACATGGAGCGAGTTGATTTTGTGAGTCAAAATGTGTATGGCTTTGCAAACTGACATCACCTCTAGACTTCTGGGGTTTTTTTAGAGGACAGTCATTGTGTTCTTTACATGTTTTCTCCGTTTTGTTGTTGTGTCCGCCCACAGCATGAACTCCACTTGGCTCTCTGAATAAATTCCCTCTTACAGGAAAATCTGTAGCACGCCCTACCACAGTTTGCACTGTTGCATATGGCTTTCTTTCATCCCAAATAACATTTGGGCTAACTAGGGCAATGCAAAATAAAGTCAGGTTGTTCTATCCAAGAAAGTTCAGGCTAAGTTTTGCCATGATAGGAAAAGAAAGTAAATGATGCAATCACAGTGAGATTTAGTGCTAGGTTAAAGGGCAGGATCTCACAGGAAATGCAGTAAGAAGGAAAAGTCATCCTACTTTTGAAAAGCACAGCCAATGTTCCCTCCGAAATTTGCCAGCTGCCATTCGCCTTCTGTTTTGCCGATGTTTTTATTAGTTCCTTTGTAAAGGTGCCAAAAACACCAAAGAACCTGGAAGCTTTCTCTGCAAGTGTGGATTAAGTCTCTCCTAGGTGAGATGATTGTTCAGAGACTATGCTGTAATGAAAGCCAGACAATGCCAATGCCACCTCAAAGTCTACTTTGGGATGGGGAAATTATAGCCTAGTAGCCTCCAGCTAAGGAAAGCGATATCTGAGCTACATCACCCTCGTCAGATGATGTTCACTCTTAAGAAGCATGGACAGAGCAACCAAACTGAACAAGCTCTGATGATTTTCTCATGTAGACCCCTGCTGTACTGCCTTGCTGGCCTTCATTTGGTCTGTGCAAAACACAGCCCACCTGCAGGTTTTGCACATCTGGTCCCTACCGCTGCTTGGCTGACTTGGGAGTGTGTTGGGAGCAGAGATGCACAGGCTGTCTCCCACCAATAGCCTCGCAGCATGCTTCTGTGTGTGATGCAGCTGGGAGTTTAAATATCTTGTTGAAATGCAGGTCCTTTTGTGTGGTGGGGTTGGGCTGTTGAGCCTGCAACTTCCAAATGATTTAACTCACAAAGCATCTCTGCATCTGCCAGAATCCTGCTGTCTTTTTTTGTGTCTTTACAGAAGTCTTGTCCTCTCTTTCCCTAAGAATATTGTCTCCTTGTGGAGCCTACCAGACACAGGCAAACTGAAATTACTATGTAACCAGCAGGGTATCAAATTTCCATTTTTCTTTAGAGACTTAGAATATGTCTTTTTTAGAAACAAACAAACACCAAACAAAAAAAACACCAAAAACCCAAAATCAACCAAAAAAACCCAATAAACAAACAAGCAACATCTAGTGGGGAAAATATTCTGGGAAGCTGGTGTTTTTCATGCGCAGGCCAAAGTCAAGACTTCCCTTTCAATAATTGAAATGCAATTAGAAAGATACATCTGTGACTCATTCTGTGACTCTCCTCTGAAGATCTGTAAGCCAGGGGCTCAGAAAGGAGGCTGCTCTGCAGCAGCTCAGAGGACTATAGTAGATGTGTCATTTCCAGCTGCTTTTAGGATGCTTCCTAGTCTCTTAATAACTTACTGACTTTTGAAGTAGCAGATATTTTAGGATTTTTCTACAGAAAATTAAAATAAATATTCTTTATTTTCTTTCCACTCTTAAGTGCCTTTTTCTGGTTTTCCACATCTGAGCAGTGATTTGCATTTCCTTTCCCATTGTAACTATCACACTTAACTCTCATTTTATCTTTGCTAATGGCTACATTTTTATGAGCCTGTGGGACCCGTTCCATGAGTACTTTCCTTTTCCTTATGAACATGTGGTAACTTGGTTTCAAAATATTGTCTTTAGCACACCAAGGTACTCTGAAGGGGAGTTTCCCCGTGTTTTGTGACAGCAGTGAACAGGCAAATAAAAACACTGGGTTTGAAGCACATCAGACATCTCTTAGAGGAAAAGATTGTCAGTTAATAGACTTTCTTTTCTGATGAATGGAAACAACACAGACATTTCAGCAACTGCAATTTTCCTGTCAGATAAAGGAAGTTCTGATCACCACTGCAGTTCTTATTCTGCACGGGTGTCCTTCAGTAGACAGCAAATGTAGATCAGAGGTCTGTCCACGCTCCACTGACTGTGGCATGGGTGGATCTTGTAGATACAGAGGACACTGGCAGAAACTGCTGCCTGTGAACTTGTGCTCCAGCTCAGCAACACTATTGCTATCCAGGTAAAGAGTGTCTGTTAAGCATTCATTCTGGCTGGCAGATGAGCCAAAAAGCAGCATCAGAAACCTGGGGCTTTTTTTTTGGAGACACTCAGAGGGACTACTTTAAATAGTATTTGG
Organism: Pseudotriccus pelzelni; assembly: GCA_035584735.1. Taxonomy (NCBI): domain Eukaryota; kingdom Metazoa; phylum Chordata; class Aves; order Passeriformes; family Tyrannidae; genus Pseudotriccus; species Pseudotriccus pelzelni. The sequence continues at coordinate 45,982,314 of JAWMRA010000130.1, forward strand.
CAATGCTAATGATAGTATCCCAGAAATATTTAATCTCCACTCAACTTACCTCTTGTTGGTATTGAACTAGAATTCTATGAAGTGACTGAGAGTGATCAAAGGAAGATCAAACAGACAAAAAAACCCACCGCACAGTGTAAAGCAAATAGATTATCAAGTATGTTTTTTTAAAATGAAAACAAAAAGTCATTTCCATTAAAAAAGACCAAGGATACTTTTTTGTGTGTTTTTAGGGTAAGACCCGCAATAGTTTCTGAAATGATGTTTCAATTAGCTATGATTTATTTTCTGCTGTTATGCACTTTCCTTTTCCACAGTTGTTGAGCTGTGTCCTCCAATTGCATTCTAATGATATTTTGGCACGGGTTTTGAGTCTGCAACAGCAGATGCTGTGAGGCCATGTAGCATATTCTGGTTGGTCTCTGAGATGTTTTATCAATGAGTGATTTTGGCCTTGGAAAGGTTATTTGTGAAATAAGGGGTGCAGTTCTCATTCATAAGACTACCTTTTAAGGAAGACCTTTACAGCCAGTTTTCCCCTTGTTTCCTGTCAAATTTTTTTCATAGAGGAGCTAAACCGAGGTGCTGCCCACCACCCTCTCCTCTTGACTCTCATAAATGAGCAGGAACAGGCATTGCAATTCCAGCTGGCCAGTAAATGAAGTGTGAAAAAAGCCTTACCTTTCTATTTTAAAACAGAAAAAAGTTTAAAACTGCTGTACATGGAGAGACTATAGGCATTGAAACAGTAAAATGGCATATATCCTGTGTAACAGATGATGAGAGATGAATATTTCAGTCTTTTACAATTTTTACTCCATTTTCCTCAAATGTTTTATATAGCTCTTTTGAGACACCTTAATTCCTATAGGATACTCTCAGCAAAGATTTCCAAGAATATTGCCAATTTGCAATACAGGGAAAGAGAATACTTAAGCCAAAGTACTATCTTTAATATAAAGCCCTTCTTTCCACTTAAGAGTCTGATTTTACCGTCGTAAAGTAATGAACTTAGAATACAGTGAGACAATTTTGGAATTATATAGTTTTCGGCATGCATAATGATGCAGACTCTTGTCAGATATGAGTTAGCATCAACTGAAAATACTTCTAGGTTCAAATTGTTTGGAGAAGCTCTAGTTCAGAAAGTAAGAAGGCAGAGCACGGCAAGGGGAATAGGAAGCAGGATGCACTCAAAGTACCTGGTTCTGAATACGTAAGTTTATTAACTCCAGACTGATACTTCCAAGGCCTGTTCATAAACCACTGGTAGGCTTGCAGTAATACCAGTGGCACACAGGAACGCATTGCTGTGTACATCTAATAAGATAAAGGAAGGGAGAAAATAAGTCATATAGTGGTGACTTGAATATACAGGGGTACATTTTAGTGGTGGCTTCTTTTTCTGCTGCAGAGTTCTTGAAATGTTGTAATATTCAGCCTAAATTTTCTCCCCAGATACAGTTAATATGCTCAAAAATACATAAAGAAAATCCCTCCTTCCCAATCTACCCATATGAAAGATTGTCAGATTTCTGTTGTTGTCTTTTTAACAGCAATGTTGTTAAAAAAAGACCAAATCAATAAACAGGTAGCTGCTGCCCCAGGTGTGGCTAAATGAGTGTAAGAGGATGTAAAATTGTTTCTTTGGAGCCCTCACTAGCTCCTGGAGTAGAAAAAGGGACTCCTTTGGAATGGTCAGTGAAGAGCTTTCCTGCTTCCATGGAGAAGAAAACCTTGTAAACATTTGACAAGCAGATCTCTCACTTGATTATACAAAAGACATAGTTTTGGACAAAAGCCAAGCCAAATCCTGTTGTGATCACTGTGAATCTTTGGACAGGCTCTGTATTAAAGTGCAGTTTATCTTTTAGAAAAACAAAGAGGAATACCCTTTCAAAATCCAGCAATTCCATCATCTTGCCTTATATATATGTTTGCTCTCAGTCCCCAAAAGAAACCTCTCTAATGCCGTTAGGAACTGAGCCTAGCTCTAAGGTGTGTGACTACTTAGTCATGGTATATGAAAAGGACTTAAAGGAGAGAGAGGGGTAGAGAATGAGACGAACCAGGCATGTCTGTGCAAAAAGAAACTGTAACCTGAAGTCTGCTGTTATCAGTAAGAACCTGCAATTCAAATTCTACTGTCCTTTTGTAGTTTTGTTGGCCGTAAAGTGAAGCTGCACATCTATCTTCCCATCTGTAGTGAGGATGCTGCTGTAGCATCTTTGGAGGATGCATGTTGTGAGGGGTGACAGAAGCCTACAGCTTGAAATGATCAAAGCCACAAACTGAAACTCCAAAATAGACCATTTCTTTAAACATACATCTAATTAAACATATAGCTAATTAAACAGCAACATATTTCTCTGATTACCCTAAAAATCTGTTGGCATACAGAATCACAAATCAGTATTATTCATCTCAATGCAGGTTCACCAGTTCTTTTAGTCTGGGTCATAATCAAGTTTTCTGTAACATTTTTTTTAAATATTGGGGATACAAGTGTCTTATTTGCTCATAGTTTCTTTACTGTCCTCATCAATATGTTTCTTTTGTATTGCTCATAGTTCTGGTTTTACATGAGATTATATTCTTCCTTCCACTCCTTCCAGGTGTGCACTTGCTTGATTTGCTGGTGCGTGAGAGCGCAGCTTTTCTGTCTACAATGCTGAAGTTCATGGAGATACTGCTTTGCTGTAAAACCAATCCCACAGTATTTAGCACAAGCGTGCCATTTCCTCCTCTCAGGCCATGATATTAACGTGGTCTTTCATATGCCACAACTGGAAACACTTAGGAGTTTCAGTAGGATAAATTTTTATGAAGTTACATGTCCCTTGCAGGTGACACTCCTGTAGCACAGGGAACTTACTCTTTCCATTTCTCCTCCCATCTTTTAATCCCTGTATGAAGACAGGCAAGGCTGGTCCCTGGAATAATCCTGAACATTAAGAAAGATGCCTGATTAATATATGTGCACATGCAGCACTCCGCAGAGACGTGCCTGGTTAACATTAATGCTGCTGTCAGTAATGTGTTTTCTGGAAGACTGGATGCTCAGCCACGCTAAGAAGAAGAGCACAGGCCATGCCTGGAAACATTCATGTGATGTTCAGCCCGAAGACAGACTTGCAAATGGAGTCTGCCTTGCTTTCTGTCCTGACGATTTTTATATGGAAAGCATCATTTACGAGTGAACTATTATTAGTGAGTGGATGTTTTGCTTCCTAGGGCACTAGTTTTGGCAACTGAAAAGACACACGCACTTGCTCCTGTCATAGGTAGCACTCAAGAAGTGCAAGCAGGTTTATCACTACATGAACTACATGAGGATGCTGTAAGAGAGGATATAGCCTCTGTGAGGTAACTCTTGAAATTTCATGCAGGTGCCTGAATTTAGGGGTCTAATGCTAGCTGAGGTCCCAGAATATCTGAGATATCCACATAGATCTGGAAGAAATGACACAGGAACCAAAGAAGGTCCACGTTATTCTGGAAGTCAGGCATCTTCAGTATTTGAGTGTTTGAAAAGGTAATAGAAGCCCAACAGCTGAGTTGCACCCCTAAGCCAGGAAGCATCAATAAAAACATAGTTCAGTCCTTAGCAAGATGTTTTCCATAGGTAATTAGTGCTTGTTAACAGGAACCCAATTAATGTGAATCAGATATTATTTCAAGATTTTTAGTTGCCTTTCTGCCTCCTGTTGTGGAAAGAAACCTCCCTGTTAAGAAGTTAGGGGAGCCATCAGCCACGAGGCAGTATTTGAACTCAGTTAGCAGACCATGCAGACTACTTTAATGCCTCAGTAACAGTGCAAATGCTTCAGACCAAAGCTTCCTGCAACATATTTTTTAAACAGCAACAACAACAACATCAACAACAATAATAATAATAATAATGGGATTTGTCTTGCTGAATTGCAGAGACAGCTAGTTCCCAGCTAGTTTGAAGGCTGTGTGGTTTGCCTTGTCCCTTCAGGAACACCTGCTTGGTTTCTCCTGGGGAAGATGAATGGTCCTCCTTCTCCCTTGGCCGGGTCAAGAGCTGAGCAAACGTGCAGAGTGGATAGTCTCAGACAGTCCCTTGCCTATGGATCAACACCACTGCTTACACCCTCTCCTGCTTTCCGTTTCTCACTCCCTTCCCCCTCCCTGCCTCCATAAATATGACAAGCAATGCTGCATTACACAAACTCTTCTTCCACAGTGAAAACATCTGCGGCTCGAATTCTCCTACAGAAATGTCACTTGGGGAAATTACTCTTCATTTTATGAGAAACCCCTCTTTTGAGCCCTCTGAGGGGCCAGAGAGGAGGGGACACCGAGTTTGACACTAGTTCTGTGCTGTTTTTCAGGGATTTTGCAGAAGAATGTTGTGTCTGATTTTGTGGATTGTCAAAATGAAGCCAGATGGCAGTGGATTAAGTGTAATGCTGCTTTGTTGTTCTTGGGTTCGCGACTGCGCTTCCCCTTGAGCGAGGGAGCCCTCCCTTCACAGCAGCCCTAGCCCTGCGTGCCCCCGGCCAACGAGGGCCCCTTCCCATGGGCTCCTGAAAATGCTGCCCTGGAGGGGGGTAGAGTGGAAGCTTTCTTTTGGTGAGGACTGCTAATTGGAAACTGCTTCCTTGACATTTTTCATGCCTAGATTGTTCACCAAGAGCCTGTTTGCTGCGCTTTCCATCCGACGAAATACAGGTATTTTGCAATTGTAGTGAGGGGTTTTCTTGCTGAAGTGAAGTTGCTGGGTGAGCAGCTCAGCCAGGTTTTTTGCAGATTTATGCCTGGTAGCTGGATTTCCTGATGTTTAGAAAGGCGTGAGTTTAACTGAAGCGTTTCCCATGAGGCATTCAAATATTTCAAGCCTTTGGTTGAATCCTCAGTATCTAATAAGGGATGTATTTATGCCTCAATCTTCCTCTAGATAGGAATGCTTAGTGGGGTCTCTTTATCACTCTGCCTTATTTTCTTTATGTTTATGGGCATATACTATCTTTGAAATCATTATCCTTTGTCAAAGTTAGGGTACTGGAAAAAGCCACTGGACTCTGAAGACATAGAGGGAAGACAGGCAAGCAGACAGATGGACTAAGGTGTGATTGCCTCAACTTTGGTTCCCTCGGAAACTGGGTTAAGGATAAATTATTAATTAGGGAAAGGGTGATTTTAAAGCTGTGATGCTGAGCATTTTCTAGTTTCTTAATTAAAGGTAGACAGGCAGAAAATTTCCTCTTGTAAGAATTGTTCTTCTCTATATCCTCTCCCCTCAACATGACACCTTTTTCTTTCCAGGATAGCTTTTTACTGTTTGGGTTTCAGAGCACTTTCCTGTCACTCACCCAGAGCCTTGCAAGGGCCACTCAAGCCCTGCTCTCTGTGCTCAGCATCTACAGACCAGTTCAATTCCCCCCAGCTTATGAAAACACTGTCAAAGGATGCTCTACAATTTTCCTTTCAGACTGCAGCATCATTTCAGCCATAAGCTTAATACTTTCCCTTTAATTTACTCCTCCATGATATTTCATTACAATTTCTGTCCGAACTAGGAAATTTTATTTTGTAACAAATCTGCATGTTCTGATGTAGACCAGTAACAGTCTGTTCTGAGTTTGTCATAAGGTCCTTGGGCCTGGAAACATTCTGACAAGAACCTGCTGCTGCTTAACAGAGGAGAAACCACAAGCTAAGTTGGTGCTGCTGCTTTGCCGTGCTCTGCCCCGTTCTTTCCTAGGACAGCTTCTCAACTGCTCAGGAATTTGTTTGAAGTCAGCTGTACTTCACAACTGTTCAGAGCTTTTTAGCCTTCTTCAGCAAGTTACTATCCCCTTCCTTTTTTGAAAGTCAGCCTTATCAGAAGACTGATTTATCAGACTTTCCTGTCACACGCAAAGCCCTGTGCAGATTCATGCAATGCTGAATTGTTCTGGAATTTCTTGTGCAGATCTGATCTCCTGATCTCAGCTGCTTAGCTTGCAAAGTCTTTGATGTGGAGACTGTCTGCATGGCTTTCACAGCACAGTCTATCCTGACAGATTTAGCTAAAAACATTGGGGTAGGAGAGGAGTGTAATTAGGGTAATATTTGCTATTATATTACATGTTGTTACAGTGTAGAGTATAAATAGCTTTCATCCACTCACTGTCCCCAAAACATAATAAGCAATGGCAATTTTATAATGACCAGCTATTATTAAGATGGTCAGAAAGACTGGGTTTTCCTAATCTTCAGTTCAGCGACTTTAGAGATAAATTTTTCCTGATTCTTGTGGAGATACCCTGGTGCTGTATTTTTTTTTTTCCAGAGAATTTGTGTCCTAATAGTCAGCTTGTAACCTCTGCATTTCACCTTCTGCCTTGGTGGTCCAGTGGGGGTGGCCCCAGCATCAATTCTGAGTGTACTTTCATCTTCCTTGTACTACACTTCAGAGTCCAGAAGGTATAAATTAGACATATTCAAGTATTCCACTAATGTGCTTAGTCTATTTTAAGTAGAAAATTCACTAAATTTCTGTTAAACAGAGGTAAGTTTGGATGTGCTTTTGTTTATGTTTATTCTCAGAAGTATTTTTCATTTATAGTGTGAGCTTCTCCCCCTCAAATTCTTCTCCTGTTTTCTTTACTGTATCCTGTTGTAATATTCCCTTTGGAAGGTCTTTTAGAGAGTATTTCTTTATGGATTCTAAAAACTTCCTTCCTGGCATTTGCGTTCTCTCTTCAGATGTCAAAATCAAAGATAATGGTCCATTGCTGATGTTTTGGGAAGGGAGGGGTAGGCAAGGGAGTTTACAGTCTCAACACACTCGGCAAGTCAACTTTACGTGCAGTATGAGGGACTTAGTGTGTACCAACAGTAGCTCACTGTTAGTCAGTACAAGAAAGAGACATTGAAATTCAAAGCAAGCATTTTGAAAATTGTCAGTACTTTCTGATCCATTTCCCCACATACAAAGGGAACAGATCTTCCAAGGAACTTCGTGAACATGGTGCAAATCTAAATACGAATGGCAATTTTGTCCTCAGGACATGAATATAGACTTGTTCTGTCCGCAGCAGGGATGTGTGTCAGGGACGCTCTGAATGACTGCTTCAGCCTGAAGCCATTGACAGATAATAGTAACGCCATTCACATGCCCTTAGTAAGTACCTCATACAGTGTCAGCACCAGTTCCCTGGCAAAGCAGCAAGAGGAAAAACCAGTAGCTCGAAGCACAGCACTGTACCTATGGGATTTGGGTTCAGCTCCTGCCATCAGATCATATACAGAAAATAGTTTGATGGCTCTGCTGTCCCACATCTGGAATGTTTCATATGTGGTCTACAGAGGCCTAAAACTACAATGGCAAATGTTATGTCAATGTTATCAACAGAGATTCAAATAGATGAGCTGTGGTCCAAGTGGTTTTTTAAAAGCTTCTGCTTGGAATGTCTGGGTCAGACCTTCATTTTTACTGGTTTAGAAGTTAAAGACATTCAATAGAGATTCTCCAGATATAATTATACTGGAAAAGGTACAAAAACATTCAAGACATCACCAAGGCACTGAAAACTCATAGTTCGTAGTTTTGTAATATCAAATAAGTCTTAGCTTCTCTACTTTGCTGAAGAGTTTTCTATGGGTTTGCTGCTGGCCAAAACACACTGAAAGGGGAAGTGCTCTATGACACTGACCCAATAATAAGAGATTTATAAGTCAGCTAAATGGCCTTTCTTAATTTCTTTTAAACAGTTTTGATAGAGTTGCCATTTCTAAGGTGTTTCATGGTACAATGCATAAAAATAAATCTTTACTCAAGGACCTCTCATTTGAAATGATACTTAAGCAATCACATTGTAGACCACAGACAAATTCATCATTATCACCATGATTATGATTAATAATAATAATATAGTTCCATTAGAAACTGTTGAAATATCATTCAACTTTTTGTTGAATTTTACATGTGTGTATGCATTATACATAATGTATTATACAGTCATATATCCATTTGTTATAATTTTTGAAAGCATACAACATCTGAAGTTTTTAGTGTAGAGAACAGGTATCATGAGTACCAATGCTAAGGAATCCTGTCTTGCTCTAGATTCATGAGTGTTGTGAGCTTCAGTGGGAGATTTCAAGGCTCCTTTCCCATGCTAGGAATAGGATCTCTTCATTTTAGTAAGACATTCTCAGAGAGAGTGTTCTGCTGGTGAAAATGCCATCAGTCTTTCATCTCTGCCTGAAAGCTTACCTGCTTTCATCAAAGTTGTTTAATTGCTGTTGAAGTTCTTGTCATCTGGTTGAAATTGTCAGTGGTTGAAATTCTTCCTTGAATTGAAAAGTCATTATGTGTTCTTGGAGACTGACGGTTACACAGGCACAGTTACATGAGCTGCAACAAACTTAAAATGCATTTTCTGTGTCACAGAAGGAGGCCTGACGCCCGTGAAGGGGGCCAAGGCTTGCACTACATGGGGAAGGTCAGCAACCCAGCTGCTCTTCTATCCACTGTTTTCAGACCTTTGGCTTTGTAAGTAGGGCAGTTTAGGACAGAGTAGCACTTACTCATTTGAGCTTTAGATTCTACTTTAGAGTAGCACTTACTCACCTGAGCTAAATATCTTCAATTATCACGATCTCTCAGTTTGCAACAGGCATTGCTAAGGAAGTTCTCTGTGTATGTTATGCTCTTCATTTGCCTGTGTAAATATAAATACGTTTTTGCATCCTTAGAACTTTCGGATGTAAACTATACTCTATGCATTGCACTCTCCTTTTGATAAATAAATTCGCAATTGGCACTTAAAGGAGTGTGCATAGACTGACATTTAACTCTCTTAGTAATACTGGGAGGTTATCTGCAAGATGTGTACTATTTTCTGTTTGCTGAGCTTGCTGAATCAGTACACTGTGCCTCAGTCTCCAAGCAATAATGTGTTCAGACTGAACATGCTGGGCTGCTCAGGAACCAGCGTATTGAAAAAATCTCCCTGCCTTCAAGGTGGCCCCTTTCTGTGTGCTCTCTCCCACGAACTGATACCTTCTGTGGTATGCTGTGTGGATATACTAGAACTTGCAGTGGGTGTGAATAAAAGAACTTGAATACCTAAAGACACACCATTCCTCCAGTTGCAGCAATCAGTCTAATAAAAGCTACAACCTTGCCACACATGGAGAAGATCTCTAACCTCTCTGAGTCTTACTTAACTGGCTCAAATTTACATCTTTGCAAGTTCCTATAGTATGTGTGGAAGTAGCACACTTCAAAAAACATACCCCATATTTCCTAGCTAGTTTGCACAGGCCTTAAATACAAGGGACAAGCCAGGGGTCAGTGCTGGTACCTGCCTTCTCTTATGAGAAGGCAAGTACCAGCACAGTAACCAGGCACATCCAAGATAGCCATGGGCTCCTTCCTATTCCCAAAAAAACTCTGCAGAACTACCTAGTTTGCTCTGTGTGGAAAAAAAAAAGAAGTTACAAGTGGGTAACTATCAGATGTGCAGACATATACAGATATTAATGCATTTCTTTCTCCTGTGTGGGACACAACTGGGTCTCTTCAGAGAGTTCCATGACTGGCTTAGGCCAGCACCGAGCCTTTTGGCTGCAAGGTGTTGCAAGTACCGCAGGAGACTGCAGTTCCTTGATAAGTTGTGCCTGTGTGGCCTACATGGAGTACTTACACTGATATTAAAAATTGCATTTGCTGAATTGTTTTGCAAAGCCATGTGTAAAAACGGAAAAACAATGCTGAAATCCACTTTTTAAATAGTACTGCAGAGACTGTAGCCCAGCCAGGCTGTGTCAGCATCCCATGGGGCAGCACAAAATATCCATGTTAGTTTTGAACTGACTACACACTATGGAGCAAAACCCTGTACTGGGTTGTAATATATGCAGCACTGAAAGATGGAGAGATTGAATAGATGTGGAGAGGACAAAATATCTTGGCTCTTGGGAACTGCCATAATTATATTTAAAGTAACAGCATGCAGAACGGGGTTAAGAAAGAAAATATGGCTCAAATTCACCTTGTCAGGAACAAATTAAATCAGCGTGGTAGAGGATCCAAAGATAAATACATTTGGAAATGTTTATATGCTGAAGTTGGGAATCTGGGTAATAAGTAAGAGGAACTGGAATTTCTCAATAATCAAGATAAATTCAAGTTAATTGTCTCATCAGATTTCATTGCTGGAGGGATTAATATCGTATTGTCAGAATATTGTATAAGTTGCTTAAGCAAGCTAAGGATGATAAAAGAAATTGTGTGAGAGGAATGATTTGATCTATGACCTGATGACCTATATCTGCTTGACTTCGAAGTGGGAAGTGCAAGATCTTGGGAAGCATAGCACAATAAATACACTGGTTGCCGAGGCCCAGGAGTGAGCAGGGGTGGGCAGAGGTGATATTATAAGTCACTGAAATGAATCTGAAAACAGGATGAGCTACTACTGCATGTGGGAAGACAACTGTGTAACTATGGGGATCTCTATCTGAAGACTTGCTGAAGATTCATTTAGTTGCTTGTGAAACATCACTAGAGTAGCATTAACTACTGGGTGATAGTTCTACAAAATACATGTTTTTATACCTGGGGTGGAAGAATTCTGCTTTCAGGCAGCCTGATAGATAAAACTGATTTATGCAGCAGACTGGAAATCAGGGGTTGCCTCAGGAAGAAGTGATCATGACCTAGTTATATTAAATATGGTTGAAGAAAATACAGTCCCAAACAGTAATATTCATACATGTTATTTTGAAAAGGCCAACTTCCCAAAACCAGGGACAGCCCTTAGTAAAACTGACTGAGAGGAGAAAGATATGAAGAAAACCGCAAGTCTTTCAAGAGGAGCTTACTAAATTGGCATGACATTGTGAAAACAATTGTATGGCAAAAGAAAACAGAAAGTAGAAATGGACTTACACATATGTACATATGTTTAAACAGGTTTAAATTTGTCCAGACAAATCTGTATATGGGGTTATGTAGGCATACATATCTACAGACACACATGTAGGCATGCATATACACAGTACTTACGTATTTAAATAAACTGTGTGGCTTTATATTGAAAAAATTGGCTATAAAAGGGAGATAGATATCCATTAATATATATATATGTTATGAAGTATGGAAATTACCAGCAAAACCTAGACCAAAATCTACTCTTGGCAAGCAAATGGTGTTCTGAATGTGTTTTAAATTTACATAAAAGAAAAAAAATAACAATGGTGTGGGTTGAGCAAGGGTCGAAGGTACTAAAACTATTAATAAGAGGTGCATAGATGGCTAAAATGTTCAGAAAATATTTCTGGCTTATGTTTGGAAAGAATCAAGATGATGTACACATATCATGTGTGGATGATTAATTTTTTTCCAATCCCTCTGTAACTAAAAGAACATTAGACAACTCCTACTTTGAGGAAAAAGCTTTAAAGCAATGACTCTTTTATTACCTGCAGCTATGCATCCTAAACTTTTTGTTTGTTTGTTTTTGTTTAAATTGGCTGAAAACAGTCTGGCCCACTGCTGTTAACTTTTAATAAATATGGAGATATAGGAGAAATTTTCCAAGACTGAAAGAATGCTCTTTTTTTTTTGCCAATGTCCTAACAACATAAACAGGATAATTCTGATAACAGTAGGGCAGCTGGCCTGACCTCACTTCCAGCAAAATAATAGAGAAGCTGATATGGGAATTCAAGTAGAAAGAACAGGAATATTATTAATGGCAGCTCACAATGTTTTCCTTGAATTCAGGTCTTGTCAGGTAAGCTTGGCTTGCTTTTTTAATGTCAGATTACCCAGTTGGTTAAAAAGTAACACAGCCAGCACTCTAAAAGATGATTTTAAAAATTGGAGGAGAATGCAGGGAATAGCAAAAATCTTACCTAAGAGCAAGGTAATACACCTGCTATTCTGACAGGTCTATGGCACAGTCTTTTTGTTCCACATAAAAAATAGATGCAGATGTTAGCACGAGTGTGACACAGGTAGTGGTACAAGATACAGATACCACCTCAGGAAAGGCTCTTTCATCTAGCCAGGAAATGCATAACATGAATTGATGACAATAACCTGAAGCAGTGCCATCATCATCATCATCATGGCTAGGCTTCGCGAACGAAGATTTGGGAAGGGCACTACCCACGCTTGCTACAAGCGCG
>JAWMRA010000130.1:45994878-46121274 GCA_035584735.1 Pseudotriccus pelzelni
TCTACCCGGGTTTGAAATTAGAGTTGTCCTTCTCCTAGGATGGCTGCCTGAAGGCTAATGAGCCCATCCTGCCCATGAGTGCCATCAAATTAGCAATAAATTATCCATACGTTTTTACAAGAATGAACCATTACTTCCCAGAACAAGCTACCAAAGAGACCAGTGGACTCCCTACATTTCGGTCTTCAGACTTAGTGGAGTGCTTTTCTAGAAAGACTCCTGGTTAAACCCAGGCATTGGCATCCATAAAGGACACAGAGCAGGGGATGTGCAGCTTGTGACGTGCAAGAAGTCAGGAAAGATGACCTCCATCTCTTTTCTAATCCTGAACTCTATGAACTGTTCCCAGGATATAAACCTGGCTGTGAAAGTTAATTCAAGAGCAGACTGAGCATAGTATGTACTTGTACATGCTTTTAGAACAGACATTTTATTCCACCTTAAACTATTCCCATTTACTCTGTATAACACCATATGTGAGAATTAGAATATCTCTTTATGCCAGAGAATTCTTTGGTAACTAGGAGAAAGTCACTTAATTTCTTTCTTTCCTTGCCCACTTCTAGAGAGTGAGCCCAGCTGTTCTCAGTCCTTCCCTCCATGCTGGAGGAACTGCAGCAAACATATTCTTCCACAAAGGCACAAATATTCTGAAAACTGGAGTAGGGCACAGGACTGATGTTTCTAATAGATCATCATTCATCCTGCAGAAGGTACTAATGTTACCTTGGTCAGCAATCCACTTGTACTGTGAACCTTGACGAGATAAATATAATTGTACTAGGATTGGTTATGTAATGAGCTTTCTTTGCAATTTAACTAATGAATGTGCTGAGAGACCAGCTTAATCTTTTAATTTCAAGAATTTCTCTCAAGGGACAACTTAGAGCCTGCCTGTCTATAATATTATCCTCTCCCTACAGCCTGAGCAATTTATAATATTATCCTCTCCCTACAGCCTGAGCAATTTGGCCACTTCAGTGTTTGTTTTGCTTATGTGTGTTAAGTTCATGTGATCGCAGATTTTTCTGGAGGAGGTGGAAGGACCCCAGGCTTTATTTGAGATTTTACAGCTGGGTCTGTGGGCTTTCCCAGTCAGAGCCTTTCCTGATGAATGCCATGTGAGCTCTTTGGTGGGATGATTTTAGTTGCTGGTATGGCACAAATTGCTGTTTTGGGATTTTTCCCAGTAGAACCATATTTAATCCTGTGCTCTCTTAGTCCATGGAAGCAGTTCATTTCAGAAAAATAGCAGTCTGGTACTATTACTGGTTAATTAACTGAGGACATATTAGAATATTCTGGTTTTTGCTTTCTTCCTTCTCAGACATCATTAGAAAGTGTAAAGGTACACGATACAGAAGGTCCAGTAAATTCTTTTGATAAATGAAACATGACTTCCCAGAGTAACATACACTGTGTAAGATCTTCGCCAACTGTAAATAGCACCAAGTAGGTCAACTTTGGAAGTCAACATCTTATTTAAACTGCAACACTGTACAGAATTGCTAGTTTAATATTGGTGATTAATGAGTGCAGAGTTCAGTCTCATTTCCAAGCAGTGACACTCAGTAGTCCCCAAAGAGTCCATAGTACAAGTGCTTGGCAATCCTTTTATATTTTGTGATCCAATTCAGATTACTGATTTTCCACAAAGAGGAAAAGGAGAGGAAACTGACATGAAAACGCTGGCCTGCATTCTGGAGTTGTTTCAACGCCTGATTATTCTCCCTCTCAGAACTTGTTCCTGTTCTCTGGTATATCCCTACAAGCCAAGGTGCAATCCCATGTGAGAACACTGAATCAAATGCTCACGCCAGATGTGGATGTGGCCTGCCATTGTGCAGGTTCAGGAGAGACAGTGCGTTCTGGGGGACTCCAATCTCCTCCTGTCTGGTCTGTCCCCACAACCCCAAGCTGTGACCCACAGCCCCTGATGCTCCTTGCCCGGCACCATTCCTTCTACTGCTCTTCCACTGAGGCAGAGTGCCAGCCAGGGCTACCCAACCTGCACCTCCTGGTCCCCATCCTACCATCCACCCATGGGGGTCAGGGCCAAGGGTGTATTTTACATTGTGGGTACATCACAGAAATACACAAGGTATCTCCAGTGTTGCTGAGTACTTGAAAGAGACAGCATAACTCAGTCCCCTGCCAGAACTGTGCGGACAGGAATGCACCGTGCGCTGGGGATAGCTCTTTTATCTCCTCTTTTGCAAGCAATCTGCTGGCTGGCCAGGACCAGGGGCTGGAAGAGAGTGGTCAGTGGGAGGCAGCGCTGACCTGCCTCCTGACTCTTCTGCTCCAGTTTCACAGGGCTGCACAGGCCTCTGTGTTTGCAGGACACAGTGATCTTTTCAACCCAACACAGATGCCACCAACTACAATTTTATCAACTAACATTTGATTATTACAATTTCCCATAATTTGACTTGACTAATCTTCTAACTCGCACAGTGTGTGCTGCCAGTGGTTTCAGTATATGCTGAAATCAGTTAGTTGAAGTAAATAAATGAGTCTAGTACAATACAGCTTATGTCATGTTGTCCTCTTGGAAATAATTTCAACAGTAATGAAGTATGTAATATCTGCAGCTGAAAATGTCTGTCCTTATACATCTGTTTGTATAGCTTAAGATAAATGTACAAATTCATTTTAAAATTAGACAGAGAAAAATATGTAAAATTTTTTGCCTCCAGTGTATGAATCTGTACCAGGGAATTAGAAGTTTATCAAGCAAGTGTCAGCGCACCGGTCAGATCTATGAGATGCTGCTGTCAAAACAATGAATTGTAGTCAGAAAATGCTCCTGCTTTTTTTCTGTGTTGTCGGTGAAGAAAATCTGCCAGAGCCTTTAGCCAGCTGCAGGCAAAGGAGAGAATCAATAAATAATGCAACACACAGGCTGGAGATAGCTTCAAAGGAGGTTCTCCTATGTTCCTTCCCAGCAGATGAAAGACAGGTTTGGCTAGGATCTTCCATCAACAGGTACAGCTCACAAGCTCTTTGGTTCAGAGATAGTAGAAGACTCACCTTCTAGAGAAATAATTTGCCTGATATGTGTAAGGAAATAAAAATGCCATTCCAGGGTGAAAAATTTGGACAGGAATGAGTGCCTGAGAGGGTTGTTAGGGTAAGTAGGAGAGTGAAGAGTAGTGAAAAGCCTTTCTTCTGAGCAGAAGAACTCAGAGAGTTTGAGTGGAAAGGAAAACACGAAAACATCATGAAATGGGAAAGGCTATTTAAGCAATCCAGTAACATTAGCGTGAGAACAAATGAGTTTGAACTGGCCACTAGTCTGGAAACTTAGAAAAGCCTCCTGGCAGTGGGAGGGAGTAAAAACTTGGCTGATTTCTAAAATGGAAATTAAGTCTGTAACTGTCTGATGTGGTCACCTGTGGCAGCAGGGCTCTGGGCTCTCTGATCTAGGGCGAGCAGCCTCGGAGAGACCTCCCATGAGAGGAAGGATTTAAACACAGGCTTTGCTCTGCAGGGATATATTTGCTAATGTTTAAGCTTCTGTAGCTTAAGCATGTTTTTAAAAGTACATTGCATATGCATAGTTCAATTTTGCAGACGACTGACGCATGAGGCTTTCATATCTGGTCTTGTGATTGCCGTGGACATCTGGTCCCGTGCAGGCTGTGTCTCTCAGTATTGCACCCGTCCTGGGGGAAAAGCAGCAGCTGCACAGTGCCCCAGATCCAGCACGGTACTGCTGGGTGCTGAACAACTGTACACTGAACACTGGCAGGCTGGCTTGGCAGGGACCCATCCCAGTTTCCTTGAGCAACTCAGAGCAGAGGTGCTGTGCTGTCAGGGCAGGAAAGACAAATATTACTGCAAGGAAGCATCCATCAGGCTAAGGGTATGACTGTCACACATGCGGGTAGGACTTGACAGGTCCCTTGATGATTTCTTAAAGTAGATATTTAACATGGGATTTTACAGTCACAAGCAGCAAGTATGCTTTTAAAATGTTTGAAGGGGAGCAAACGTGCTAAGAATTAATTGGAGACCAAGACCTGGTAGCCATAAATGTTTATGTCAGAGCCTGGGGATTTCCTTGTTCTTGTTTTCAAGCCCACCTCCAAAACTTGCTTGCTTCCTGAATAACACTTCCTTCCTTAGAAGCAAATGCTTAAGATGGCTGAAGATGCATTTATTAGTGATTCACATCACTGAAAGATCCCGGTTTCCTTTCCTCCACTGAAAATATTTTTTTAAAAAAGATCTTTTTTGCTGCCACTGCTTTTGTTACTAACATTCACACTCAGCAGTTGCATTACAGTACAGCAGCAAACACTTCATCCACAGTACAACATCTTATCTCTTTCTTGGGTACTTTTAAAACTGAAAGTTATCGAGTGATAAGGTGTAAAACTATCTTAATTTTTCAGCGCAAAGAAAATTAACAGAGCTTGTATTTTCAGAGAGCTGATTTTGGAGTTTAAAAATTGCTCTTATATGGTTCATGAGTTCACCATCAACTTCAAGTGTACAGGAACAAGGTGAATATTCAAATTCCAAACTATAGACTTGGGGTTAGAGCTTGTGGGCCTCATCTTCCTTTTCAGAAGGGAAAGTCAACATGAATCTTTCATCTTGAAGCAATTTTTGAAATGGTCCACTTAACTGGACTGTTAAATTGTTGACTTGCCAATCTAAAAGAAGCAAAGGATTGCAAGTAAGAGCCTGGCTAAAAATGAACTTTGGTATATGCCGGAAAGAAAAGTAAAAGCTTCAAATTACACTGCTGTATGAGCAGCCTGCTTATCTGCCTGTGGGAGACATGACTGGGAGGGTGTGGTCTTTTAAACCTTAAACTGCTCAGGTTTATGCAATTCAGCTTTTCTGTACCTTCTGTCATGCCACAGGCTTCCCGCTCTGACACGGCCACCGGCCGCTCTCTGCCTGCTGCAACAGGGCTGAAGGTGGAGTGCGGAGCCCCTGCCTGGCCACGCTGGCCCCAGCCTGGGGACTTGACACCTGCAGGACTCTGCCAGCAGCAGATGAGAGGCACGCTAACGCCAGACACGTGAGCTGAAAGACTTTTATGGGGTTTTGTGCTGTTCCCGTTTTCCCCCTTCCATTGGGAGTGAGTTGCTTCAGAGGAGCCAAGGTGGAAGAAGATGCTCTGGGTAAACAAATCAACCTCATTTTGTGGCAGAGGGAGCAGGTCCGAACCTCAGCCTGCACTCTCTGGAGTGCCATGCAGCCAGGCAGTGACAAATATCTACTGTGCCTGTCATTAGTGATTTAGCCTCCCCATAATCTAATGCAGAGATCATTTTCATAATCTAACAGAGAAGGCCATATAACGTACCTGTGGGTTGCTGTGTTTCTTGGTAGTCAGTGTTAAACTACTTACATACCTACTACATGCTAGTATGCAAAGGAACTGTGCTTAGTTCATTACCTTTTGGTTAATCAGATGTGTTTGGTTTTCTGCCTTCCCCGTTATTAAGAAGGTCTATTTCTTCTGTAAAGTGTTTTGAAATCCAACTGATTATGTGTGGAGAGGTGCCATTTGTACTGCAGCTGCTTTTTAGCCCATCGTTTTATTAATCCTCTGGAAATCCATTTCTTCCCCTCCCCCAGGTTAAAACCCACAAAGTCTCGCTGCAGCTGTAGGAGGTAAATTGAGGCTACAGTCACTGCTGCTGTATCTTACTGCTTGATTTTATGCATATAACTGCAGCTGAAGTGAGGAAAGAAAGAGAACTTGGTTTAGTTGTTATCTTCAGCTCACGTTCTCCTCCACTTACTTCAGCTTATCAGTTCTTCACTCAAATCATCTTTCAGTTCAGTACAGGTATATGCAGGGGTTGCACACCTGTTTATAAGAATGAATAGAAATAACTTCTTATAAGTTTCAATTCTACCCATAAACCTTATTGTTCATGTGAGAATGTGTGTTTGCATAGGCATGCCAACAGAGAACCCAGAACTGCAATGAGGATGTGTGGACATCCTCACACACTGAAATGCATACTTATTCTGTAGACAAGAGGTCCAAACACATAAATCAGCAGGACTTGTTCACATGTTTGAACATCTTAATGTTTAGGAGTGTTTTAATGACCAACTTATTGGCATCTACCAATGAAAAACATAAAAATCAGGAAAGGTATGCAAATTAGACTTGTATTTCATGCTTTCTTACAATACCTGATGACTAGAAAAGGGTTCATCCAGCAGCAGGAGAAGCAACAATACATGAGGTGACTATACTGGGCACTACGCAGAGCACTTTTCCCACAGTCTCCTGTAGAAATAGAGCTCCTTGCTCATCCCACTCTCCCAAGCTCTTTTCATTTGATCATTCAGGCTCATGCAGAACAATATCAAGGCAGCTCCATCAACTCATTGACCCAGCACTGCCTATTATCTGTTGTTGGAATGCTGACCTGCAAATAAAAGCCAGGATTCAGAGTCAGACACTTGGAAAGCTGCTGCTGTGTGAGGAGTTGTATCCTCAATACTCACATCCACTTTCCTAAGTCTGAAAGGAAGTAATCTGTTACTAATTTGCTATTTTATTCTTCCATCCCAAACCTCAGAGTCTGTGTATATTTTCCAAAAACATAAATTGAATTAATCTGGGAAAGTTTGTCTCATCGTTATCTTTTCCTTGACACCTGAAAATATTCTTTGTCCCACTGCTAAATTCTATTACTTGTTTGTGGTCCTGTTCAAGTGTCCTCCCCTTTACTCACATGGGTTCTGCTTTTTGGATGGATGTTTCAAGCCCATGTGTTTGAGCATTAACTGCATCAGGACTTCATTGTACACAGAGTTGGCAAGAGGAATTTTCCTGGCTCTGGATTGAGATCGTCTATCAGGAGAGAAAATTGAATTGTCTTTTGGAAGAAGTTTGAAGGTGCTGGCACCTTCCCCGAGCGTAGCCTTTCTTTTGTAAAACGGGAATAAATCTTGCACGCAGGATGAGATGATAGATTAGCTCCATTTCACTGCAAACCAGGAAATCAAACAGCATTGTTTCCAGAAGCAAGGTAAATTAAAAAAGGCTTTCAAATGCAGAGAGTCTCTTCCAGGCTGGCTGCTGGAGGGAAACAGTCCGGTATTTCTGGAGCTCTCAGCCCTGTTTGCAGAGCTAGGTACTGCTACCTGATTCCTTTCACTGCAGGGGTAGGTGTAGGCCTGTGGCTAATGTGGAAGTACTCTGTGGCCAGAGCCTTTTGAGAAGCTAATGAGCCCCCTCTCTCGTTAAAATGACTGGACACTGGTGTCTTGCAAGGCTGCCTGACTTGGCACTTGTTTGCAGTACACGTCCAGTTCTTTCGCTGAAATTTGTGCTCCTAGAAGCTGGGATGCACAAGTATACAGTTGATCTTTCCAAGGCTTTTCCCAAAGGCTCTAACTGAATCTGTAAAAAGGATCATTATCTGAATCATGTGATTCAAAGGGACTCAACATGGAAGACAAACTTTCACCTTCAATACATGTTCAGGGAATGGTTAGCTGGCAGCTCCTGTTGCGTACAACTGCTTCCCATTGCCTACTCTTCCCATCCCTCTGAGTAAACATCAATTAGTCCTTTATAAGGAACTAAACACTCTCAAAATTCCTACCTGTCTAGCTGCTCCTGGTAACTCTCTCATTGATCCCAAGTTTTACTTTAATACGCCTGAAAC
Source organism: Pseudotriccus pelzelni (assembly GCA_035584735.1). NCBI lineage: Eukaryota > Metazoa > Chordata > Aves > Passeriformes > Tyrannidae > Pseudotriccus > Pseudotriccus pelzelni. The sequence goes on from JAWMRA010000130.1 coordinate 46,002,537, forward strand.
ATCCTTACTAAAACAAAGAGCCTTAATAAAATGATGGTTTTCATCTGCCAGTAATTTCATGTAAGGAATGATGGCTATTTCTCTGTCTGGACTGATACATCTTTCAGAAAATGGCTTGTGTGAAAACAGGTTAATTTTTGTCAGATTTTGGATATAATTCTTGTCTATTTTTTACTTGTCTTTTCCTTACTCTTTTCCTTTCCATGCCTACAGCTACATGGTATAGTTACTGTTGAGATGCTGATGTTAACAAAAATACAAATGATGCTGTTATTTTATTTTATTTTCTCCTTCAAAGATGATTTTGTCCTACATATTTAACAGTATCAGTTCACAGAGGATTTTGCAAGTAGAACCCAGTTCTGGAAAGTATAGCTTTGGATTTTCATAGTTGCAGTCTGAGAAGTCATCCAATCATACTACTATTATTTAAAAGAATGTTTCAGTTCAGATTGAGTCAAAAAGGGCTTGAGGCATTGATATAGTTGTGATTTGTAGGAGAAATTTCAAAGAATTAAAAAATCCCCTTGCCTACCTCCATGCAGCAGATCACATCTGATCGTGAGGCAGGATGCAGGAAGCAAGACAGTTTGAGCATGTAATTCCTAATTGGTTTCTCATCACACAACTAACAGCACACAATTGGTCTTCACACCCACAGAACCGGTTCTGGAAGCAGATACTGATTCAGCCACAGACTTAACTATCTTTCCCAGGCTGGTGTCACTCGTGTGTCCTGGCTGACAAAACCTTAGTAAGCCCCTTGTTTTTAAGGAGAATATTACAAGGCCATCAGCAACACATGCATGTTAATTAGCAATGGGCTTTGGAGAAGTTCCCACAAAGCCCCAATTAAAGTCCTGATGAATCAAGAACAGTGAGTAGTACTCACATACCTCAGGGATGTTGTTTCCCAGCACTGAGCAGATGAGGGCAGAACCAGGCTCTAGAGGATGTGTTTTGGTGGCTGAGGGCTTGGTCACTATAATAAACAAAATTTACTTGCCGTGACATTTGTTGGACAGGGATATTAGTCATTATCCTGCTACAAAAAAAAAAAAAAAAAGAAAAAAAAAGTGCCCTGGAACAGAAACTATTGCACAGCCTCATCTAGAGAGAACTGTTTCCACTCCTGCTTGAATACTTTGTGTTTACCCAGTCCTTTCCATCTGGAAGAAAGTTATACTGCACAGCTCACTTGCAGATGAGCAGTAGGGACTATCTGCCGATATAAACGGGCACTGTCATCACTACTTCATAAAAGGTTTGTTCAGGACCCAAAAAGCAACCTGTACTAGCCCCAGAAAACTGATAGTCAGACCACAGTAACTGGGCTTCAGGGTTCAGCCTCTTCAGTGCACCATATGTCTCCCTCTTTCAAAGAGGGCTTTTTTCTTAAATGTGAAATTCAGCATTTGGCACTGCAAAACATCTGTAAGCTTATCAAAGTTTCTTACCCATGCCCACTGAAATTTCAATTTATGGCTGCATATTGTGTGTTTGCCTGTGATTTCATGGGCTGTCCTCAGGCTGTGCCACTCTTTCAAATTGTTGAAATTTACTTGTTGGCTGCCTTGCCTGTGCTTGTGCTCTCCTTTCTCCAGGTTCCTGAAAGGGACTGGACTCCAGCAGCTGTGACACTGGGACTGGGTGAGAGGGAATGCTTTGGGTTTGTGTTATTTTAAAGAGAAAAGTGTTGCTGTTTTGTGCAGTTTTTCAAAAGGGACTTTTTTTTGTGATTAGAATGTGTTTATTCAGCCATTTTTTGTGGATCTAAGTGGTAGGACAAGGAAAGAGTAAGACACAGATATAATTTAAGTTATAGACATTTACAGACCTACAATTAAATTATGTATAGTATATAATATTAGTATATAATATATATACTACTAATTTTTATTATTGTATCTAATATAATAATAATTATATCTAAATTATAGTACTGGAGTTAGGTGCAACATAAGTAGAATTGAGATACAGATAATTAAATCCTTACTCCATTGAATTTCCTTAACTTTGCTTTTGAGTGCAATGGACCAGAGGGTTTAACTCAAGGATTTGCTTCTCCTGTTTAGACAAGTCACTCTCAGGAGCGAGATGCTGCAAGGTGCTACAGTCCCTCCATGGGCCCACGTTCACAAATGTTGGCGGAGAGGCTCTGGGTACAAATGCATACGACCTATAAGATCAGCAAAATGTCCGCTTTATTAAAAGAACTGTCCTTTTTTACAATGTCCACACAGTGTCCCGTGACAAGATGCACACAATTGGTTACAGGGTACTGTCCAGATATAAACATGCATTACAAATGCACCTTTAATTGGTGTACAACAGGCATGTGGTCAGAATGAGATAATTATTTACCTTATCAAACCCTGCCTTCTTCTTGGCACTATGTTCTCCTTGTTCTAGCTACGAGCCTTGCAGCCATCTTAACAACTACAGTTTACAGTGTATATAAAGCTTATATTAAAACAGAGTTTATAAAACTACAGAATGCAATATAAAATTGCTCATATCCATCATGTTCCTGCAACACACAAAGCAGAGGATGCAGTCCTAGAATTCAGGAGTTTGTGAGGACTTTCTCTCAGAGCAGGTCTGAGAACATCTCTGAGTTCACATTGCTTCACAAAGCCTCTTGTGACAGAAGCTGGGCCTTGGCCCCATGGCATGGGAGCAACTAAGTACCCCTTCCCCTGCTCACCTAACCATGCTGTGGGCTGCTTCTAAAAAACGGTCCCCACAGGGTGTTATGAGAACTTATTAATTAGTTTGTCAAGCATTAAGAAACTCTTGGATCAGAGAAGCAGTTGTAAAGACACAATGTAATTAAAGCTCGGCTTACTTTATTATGTGTTATTAGCAGGGCTATCCATCACAGGCTCTGCACTTTGTAGTTATTAAATACTATCTCGTGGTCACATGTAAGAAGATGGTGTGGGGTCTGAGGGTGGCAGGTATCGTGGATGTGAGAGGCAGGTTGAGGCGTAAGGCTTCAATATCCTGTGGGGAAGAAATCCTCCACTCCTTTTTTGTTCCCTCTTCATTAGCTCTTCCATCTCCTGGCACTGGGAGGACAGAGAGGTAGCATAATCCGCTTGCCCAGCTGACCCACCTGAGGCCCTGGGAGAGTATTGTAAAGACAGATTAAGACTTACTGTGAAGCTGTATTAAGTTACAATTTTCACATTCCCATGCATTTTCCCCTCCCTACTGCATTGTTATTTTAAAGTTAAGTAGGGCAGGCCCTCACGGAGAACACGTGGTCTGCATTCCCCATCGCAGAGACACAGCACACTCACTTGCAGCAAGGACCCAGGACGCATTCCCTCATGCAGTTTGCTTGGAATGTTGTACTTGTTCCTGGCTGCCAGCATCTTAGAAGGTAGCTGGGGCATGTGGTTGTCCAGCCACACAAATACAGTTTTGTCATTTGGTCAAATGGCTGAAAGCAAGCTTGTGGTATTTGTGAGGTTGCCAGTCTTGCCGAAGTCAGAGTAATCAGGCAAATCGGAGTGGTAACGCACCTTTTGTTACATAACTAACTGTGCAATTTTATAATTTAGCATGTGAAATGCCGATGGCATTTATTATGTCAATTAGGATGAGCATATGTTTAGGAAGCCCTTTAGGAGGCAATCATAATTGCTCACACAGTCTTGCTTCGGCCACATGATTGACTTCCTTTGAGCAGGTAGACTGTGTGCCTTTGGGAAGCAGTTACCCACAGCCTGCCCATTTTGCTACAACTCATCTTTGTACTTGGAGTCTGAGCATGTAGTTCTGGCATAAACTGTTGGTCCAAGTCTGGGTTTACTGGAAAAAAGCAAGAAACAGAAGTTACTACCTCAACCAACACAGTATTTGACAATTAGAGACATGCCAGCAACAAGTTTTCTCAGAAGTACTTCTTTCTACTAAGGTGAGTTCATTCCTAGGAAATGTTCCTGGTAGTATGGGTAGGTTAACATGCGGATATGTACTGTCTTATTCAGATCTTCTCTTCACTCAAGTCTTGTCCAGCTGTTACTAATATTCTCAAATTACTTCTGGGCTGATTTTTTTTATTTTAATATGCTGAGTAAAGTTCTGTATCCATGAAATTGTCAGAAAGAGAAATCCAGGTTTGTGTGGGTGTGCGAGAAACAGACAGACAGACAAAGAGGCAGAATATATTTCCATACATTCCTAACAGACATTTCAGCTATGTAATTCCACAATGAAAAGCTTTTTTCAACATTGGTTTATTCTGTAAATTCCAGCATGAGCCACAGAGAAAACCATGTTTTTTAAAGAGTCTGGTTCTGGTTTTAGAAGTTGTTGTGCTTGCAGGCACAGTATGACATTTCTGTTAGGTTTCACAGCTTGATCTACAACTTAAAAAGTTGGGGTTATTCAACTACTATACTGTACCACTGGATTTTTCTATTCAGTTGGAAATGCCTTTCATCACTAAAAGCTCTGCAAAGTGCTTTGATTGTTATAAGCTATGAGAAGGATTTTTTGACTAACAATAACTTTGAAAAATTAGCTGTCTTAAAGGTGGGGCCAGGCAGAGAAGACATTTTTGAGCTCCTATTTGCTGTCTCAAAGACATTCTGTATTGATATTGCTGAACTATTTCCCTCTAAGACCCAGTCCTAACAGTCTTTCTTATCATCTTAAAAGTCAAGCTGAATTCTTATCTGACAAATCTATATCTCCATGATCGCCAGCTATCCTCCAGCTACTGACCTGTAGCTATGCATCTTGCCTCTGCCCATAACAAATCTCCAACTAACTACACCTTAGGCAGAAAGAAAATATTGTGACTGTCCTTTAGTTAGAATAGATTTAAAAATAAGGGGAGGAAAAAAAAAAGAGAGAGTAGGATATACGTAGCTATATACGTATAGCTGGTCTCAAGGCATGATGATAAGATTTTGAGCACGTTAGTGTTTTATAACCTTCCTTCAAATGAAGTTTCAAATCTAGGCAGACTGACTCACCCCGTTGGCCTTTAGTGCAGCTATGCCAGGAGTCGTGCAAATTATTACATGATATTTTATAGCCAGATCTTTGAAATGTGAATCACTGTCTTTTTGAATCTAAAATACTGGATAATACATATTATTGGAGTATGGCTCGCTCTGCATTCTCCACAAAGGTTACATAGTACCACCTTGAACAGTAAAGTCAGTGCAATCTATAAAAAAACTTCATTTGGGTAGAAGAAGTCAGTGGTACAAAACATGGTAATGGGAAACCTGGGAGGCCTGTTAGCACAGAAGGCCATTTGATGAAAGATAATAAATTAAAACAGTTAAATTTTTACAAAAGGCATATAGTTTTGTATAAGCACTCAACCTGCTACTTCATTATAAAGCCCAGAATATGAGATAAGTGATGTGATCTCGTAACCCTGTACTCTAACAGAGCAGTAAGGTTTATACTCTCTTGAGTATGGTCACAGCTAACCCTGTGTAACCTGAGGGCTTTGTGCTTTTGCTTATGAGGGTGAAGAAGAACCTCTTCTTCCTCCTTCTTGGCTCTGATCCACTCTTCTGCCCAGTGTTGGTGAGCCACTAGATGGGGACAATGCCCACATCGCCTAAGCTGGTCATGTTTAGCCACTGGCAGCTGGGCTGAGGCTTCATTAAAGAGCTGCCACTGTGAAAGCTACTGAGCCTCCTAACAATTTGATGTGGGTAGTTTTTAACATCAACAAGCAAGATGGCAGTCTCCGGGCTCTCAGCAAAACAAGGTATCAAGAAAGGCAAGTAGTGGTTGCAGCATGCTCACAGCTAGAGTGGCGAAAGGAAGGCCAGGTTAAACCATCTCTGGAAGAATAAGGAGCTCCTAACTTTACCTGGCAGCTGGCAATGCCGCTGTGGCAAAGTGGTTTCCTTGCATGCCTGCAGACCAGCACCTTTGGCGTCATGCAGAACCACATAAATGGATGGCTGTGACTCACTCAGAGATGCACACTCGTAGGAGTTAACAGCCCATGCAGGGGCTGGGGGAAGGATGCAGAATGACATTGCTGTCACAGTTTAGCTAAGAAGAGCACAACAGCACTGTCAGTAGTACCTTCACTTCCTACAGGGTTGTACAGCAGAGGAACAGGGCATGAAAAAGCATCCCCGTTTAATGAGCAGATACAGAATTTGTTATGCACACACTCGGTCCAAAAATAAAACAGGAGCATTAATCACTTAAACACAGAGAGAAAACCGAACCAAACAAAACCCCAAACCAAGTCAATCTTATTGTACTAATCAGAATCCATTTTTCTTCCATGTGCTCCCACCCTTACCCTTGACTGAGGATTTCATTACCACCAAGCCATGCTACTTCAGAGCCACTGGGTCTAAATTTCTCTAACTGCTCTGCAGCTAATCTGTGTTACTCCTCTGTTTTCCTGTGATGCCTAGCTTGTCTTTCACCATTTGTGATTTAAGCCGGTAGCTGCCCCTCCAAGCTCTGTGTCACTGTTTCTCTGGCCTTTAGGCAACTGTTTTTTCCATCACGTGGCAGCCACTGCCTCAATATCTTTCATCATTTAACTCTCTTCCTTTTAGCCTCTGTTACTCACTTTTTGCTACCTGAAGTTTCTTCCATTTTGTGCCATGCTACTTCCCAGTGCAGCCTCCTGAGCAGCTGGGTTAATATTTGATGGTGTGGCTGGGCAGAGGCAGTGAGTTTCTGCCTCTCTGCTTGGTGAGCATTCCTCTTGTTACACTGCTGCCAGTGTAACTGTCGTGGTAAGTCAGTATTTAAGCTTAAGATTGGTTAAATGCTTCATTTGGATGGGACAACTTTGGGCTTGGCTATGCAAGGAGGCAAAAGGCATACTCTGTACCTACTCTCCATGTTTACTGTCCATGCTTTTTGTCTGGGTTTGTTCTGTTATTCTCTTAAATGCTTCTGGTGGTTGCAAGTTCCTAAGCAGTGAAGAGCAGTAAGGTACAAACTCTGTCAAATCAGTGCAGGCTGTTGAGTAACTTTTTAAAAAATACATTACCTCGAGAGTGGTTTTCACTGTGGTCACAGCCCTAGGGGTTATTTCATGTTCTGATGTGACCATACTCTTTCCAGCTTGTGGCTGAAAATTTGGCAATCCAGATGACAATGTTCTTCCTTCATCATTTGCACTGCGCTTCAGGTCTCTGCCTTGGACTGAAGCTTGATTTACTTCAGTGTCACAACACTGACATTCTTACAAATCAGTACTTAATTTTTTTTATCCAAGACAAGCTGTGCTAGACACTGTACCACTGTCGATATGAGTTGTTGAAAACTACCTGCACAGCAGCAAAATGGCAAATGGTGGTGGTGTCTGCTTGGGCATGGCACCACCTCCTCTAAAAGCTCCTCCTGCCAATCATCCATGCATCAATCAGTTTCTGTCAATATGGCTTTTACTGTAAGAAGCATGAGACAGCCAGAGTGGCATCCACACTCTGCTGAGGCTGCCAGTGGTGGTTGACACCAACCATAAACGAATGTAGGATTCCTTCCTCTCCTTTCCCCTCTCCTCTTCCCACAAGAAGGGGCCTTGAAGAATAGAAGTTCAGCCAGGTAAAAATTGCCTTTTTTTTTTTTGTTTCACTGGGGTTTGCCATTTACCTGTACAGGTTTGCTTGCTCAAAGGGTTTTATTTTTTTATTTATTCATAGGTAATAGAAGAAGTAGAAACAAACTCGGGTAATCAACAGGTCAATTTTAAATTGCCTTCCTCCTCTCTTCTACACCATTCAAAAGGAATCAAGGCTTTAATCTTCCTGAAAGGACATGAAATTAATTATGTAGCTATTATGACAGCACATAAATGTTGTGAATACACATAACTAAACATTGCAAACAACAATCTGTGTGACAACTCTGTCACATGTCCTCGATTCCAACCCTTTTGGTGGTATAATCACCCCCTCAAAGATGACTATCATTTCATTGCTTGATCTGTCCAGCAGTTTATAAAAAGGTTCATCATGGATGAACATGGACCAGGTTAGCCAGGAGAAGCTGAGATTTTTTTTTTTCAGAATTTATATTATTATGTAGTCTAGATTTTCTAAATAAATTATCAGTATGTCAGATTCATAAAGATTATCTGTAATGTCACCAGGAAGGTCAGACTTTGCTTCCTCTGGGCCTTCTCTGATCATTTTTGCTGCGGCAGGGCATGGCCTTAAGGCAGTGATGGCTGTTGCCATTGCAAAAATAATTGCAGTCAGTTTGGAGCTGTAGCAACGTTTCCAGCTGTACCTAATTTGTGTCAGGGGAATTGATGTGCTGTACATGTGAGAACAAAGAAGCAGTACGTTCAGGATTAGGGCACAAGGTTGAGAAGGGGCTGTTGGGATGCCCATGCTCCTGTTCCTGCAGACTGCTCCCTGCTCAGAGCAGGGTTTCAGCTTTAGCTTTCAGCAGGTTTGCTGGTGGGAGCTGTGCGTTGGGTCTCCTGCCAGCACCAAGCATGAATTTCTGTCCTTGGGAACATCCGTGAGGCAATAAAATGTTGGGGTTGGTTGTATTCTGATGTGTGGTGCATGGGGAGAGCGCCCACATGGATCTACCTGTGTGTAGTGGTACAAGAGAATGTGACAGAGGAGTGGAGAGACATCATGATAAGGCCCATACCCCTGGTTGCCCAAAGTGCAAGGTCTTTCGACAGTGTAAGAAAAAACAAAGTTCATAATGCAGTGCTATTTTTGCCATTCTTTACTGATTTTTAATTAATTTTACTTCTATTTTTAAAGCCACAATCCTGCGAGTTCCAAAGCCATGTGTTGCCATTCTTGCAAGCAGTTGTGTTGACTTGAGATGGGCTTCCCCTGTGAGTGAAGGATGTGGAGAGCAGCTGAATGCTCTCCTTCTTTCTTGCAAAACACAGCTGCTGGTAGATCAAACACCAGCTCTCAGCCACTCCACTTCACTGGGAAGTTGTCAAAGAGCTTCCTACCAGGACCCACTTGCAGTGCCCAAACAATCCCCACCTCAGCCTCTGATCATCTGTTCTCTCATTTCATTTTGCTGTGTTTCACCTTAATAGGACCAAATAATAATTCTTATATTAAGATAACAGGCAGAGCTGCTTTCTGCACTATAGAGAGATGTTTGTTTCTTCACAAACAGCTTTTCATAAAGCTCCCATGAATATCTTTACAAGAGGAAACATTTGACCCAGTATAGAGTATTTTAAATATTTGCAAGGGTTCTAATTCCACTGAAGCTACTGCTAATCAGGAGACACAGCTTATGCAGAACTTAGTTTTTCAAGCAAAAACTATTATTTTTCAGGCACTTAACATAATTGCTATATAAGAATAAGATCTAACAAATCATTGAAGTGAATGTATGACATTTAAGCATCTGGTTAGAGTTAGTGGAGCTATTATTTTACCTTCATGTCAGAAAACCCCTGCCATGTTAAAGTTTAATCCCTCAGGTTTTGAGCCCATGAGCTTTGCATAAAAATAAGGTTTTATTTATATGAAAATATGCTCTGTCATAGACAGACTTCTTTTATTATTCTTTCCCTCATTTGCCCTCAAACGTGTGTGTCTGAGGCTGACACATTGTCTCAGCAAATTAAGTCAAGCTGGAAGCAAGGGTAGAGTGTTACGGCAGAGCAACAAAAAAGATTTACATTTTCAAGCAAAAGCAGTAATTAGGCCATTGCATATTTTATATCTTCATGTTTATTTTCAAAGCAGTATAACAAAATAAGCCCAGATATAATGAGACATAAGTGCTTCAACGAGCAGTTGGGGTTCATCAAGTAAAAACTACAAATTACTCTTCAGTTTTGCTGCCACTCACAGAGTTTACATCTCTAAAATACCAGCAGACAGGTGCTTTGGCCAGAGCTAATTGGGTTTGTAGTTAGTGACATACTGGGTTTCTGTATTGCAAATTATGAAGGGAATAAGCTTATTTTTTAGTAATACAGTACTTGGCATTGTGTTGTCCACTTCAGCATGTGGGGTATTTGGTGCTTGGGAAAGTAATGAAGTTTTGAACTGATTATGCAGGTGCAGATGGTTATAACTGCTTGACTTCAGACAGACAAACTTTGAATGCAGGGGCCCAGGTCCATTGCTGCTGTGGTATAAGGACAGTCTAGAGGGTTCCAAGCTCTAAGTTCAAATGACCCAAATTGTCTTGTCTCTGGCTACACAAAAAGTGTCTGTATGCTTCTGTGCATTAGGTGAAGCTGCCGCTCTGTCATGCTGTGCTGAGCAGGTGGTTTGGGCAGTAACTGTTATTCTTAGCTGTATTTCTTTCTTCTTTCATTATTTGTTAGCTACTTTATTGCAATCTTTGTCTACACACAATGCTGCTTTTCCAGCAGAAATAATGTGGCCACAAAATCAGCTGATGAAACCGCAATTATATGCTAATTTAAGGTTTTCAATTGTTAAATGCCAGTAGTATTTCTTTCTATTTTGTTATCTTTCTTTACACTGAGAGTATCTGTGAAAACTGAGCTCAGTTTGAGAGAATAGAAGTCGCTGGAATTAACTCTCTCTCTTTTTTTCTGCCCCCTTCTTTGCTTCACCCTCCCATCCCAAAGATTCAATCATTCCCTAATAACTGCTAAAATACCTCATAGCCATACGCATACTGTAAGTATGGTAAGAGAACGCAACGCAGAACATAATTCTCTGGCTTTCCTCCCCACAGATCTGATGGCACTCAAGCCTTGCTGCAGCTCTAATGAATAGGAAACAGGTATTCCCACCTGCCCCCTTTTGAATTGCATCAATTCTGATTATGAGCCAGAAAAAAGAAGAAGAAATGGAGGATAGTTCCCCGCCACTCTGTGTCACCTGCGGCCAAGCGCATTTACCGGAAGAAAACCACTTGTACAGCTACACCGAAGAAGTAGATGATGATCTGATATGCCACATTTGCCTGCAACCTTTGCTTCAGCCATTAGATACACTCTGCGGTCACACCTTCTGCACAGCCTGCCTTACAAACTTCCTTGTGGAAAAAGACTTCTGCCCCATGGACCGCAAGCTTGTGATTCTCCAGACATGCAGGAAGTCCAGCATACTAGTGAATAACCTCCTGGACAAGCTAATGGTTAGCTGCCCTTTCACAGAACACTGCTCACAGGTCATGCAACGGGGTCACCTCGAACAGCATTTCCAAACCCAGTAAGTTGTTGTTGATAGACCTTTTTTTCACTCTTTTTCTCTAGTAGAGGAAAAAATGTCTTCAGTTAATGCTGATTAAAATAAGCAGTTATGTAAAGAAAGATTTGTTGATTTCATCCCCAATGAATACCTACAGTATCATTAATTTAGAGCTGAATTTAGTCCATTATATGACAATATCTCACTTTTTTTTTTTTTTAGAAAAAAGTGCATTCAAGGTACTTCATGCTATAGTTAGCAGTTCTGGGTGGATACCTTGTGGTTAGCTGCATAATGGAAGTGTGTATGTAGTCCAAAGGGATCTGTGAGTTTTGGGAAGCTGAGTTATTATAAATATTTTAATAGCACATTAAGGGTTTTATAATTGCCCTTTCTTCAAACCTTTTTTGAGTCACAAATGACCTATATGAGAAGTAGAGCAGAAAATATTCTGGTTTGGTATTGGTCTTTGGAGCTGAGTGCTCCTTTCTTCCAGGTGAGCACTCACCCAGGGCACTGCACTGTGGGGCTCACAGAGTGACATAGTCTGGAAAAGCACCCTGACTGAACTGCCCCTCCACACTTACCTCTCCTGGGGACCAGGATACTCTTCCTCCTGCCTCTGGGAAAGACACCCCCCAGGGAGCAGTTTGATTCCTCTGCAAGGAGAGAACTGATGACAAATGATTCTCTCTTTTGCAGGGTAGAGGAATATGCTGCTGCTTTTGTCTAGCATCTTCTGCTTTTTTTAAAGGAAAGAGTGAATATTCAGGGCTGTGATTTCTGATGGCAGGCAAATGATTTGACAAGGTCTGGGTAACAGCACCTCAGGTTGAAGGAGAAATGGGATCTAAGAGATGCTCTTTTCTGTGGTCTTTTCTGTTGTCCAGTGAAATTACTTCCCCTGTGGTTTGCAGGTGTAAATCATGGTGCTTAGGTGTGTGCTTTGGCATGTGCATTGTGGAGGAAGCCTTGAACAACCAGTGCAGGGCTCCAAACTGCTGCTGGGAGCACATTCCTGCACAGACATGGCAATGCTGAGGGGCAGAGCATCCGTGGTGAGCAGGCTGGTGAGCCAGAGAGCAGAGATATGTTCACATGGCTGCACACTTCACAGTCTTGAAGCCCGTAAAGGGAAATGGCTCTGCAGCCTGCCATTCAAACATGTCCCCATCTGAACTGGAGACCTCATTTCCTGAAGCACCTGAATTCTCACTAGGAATTTATTCACGGAATTTATTCACTGAATTTATTCAGTGAAGTTACAGTGTTTTAAACAACCAAAAATGTGACCATCTTGCATTACTGAAACTAGAAAAAAACCCATTAGCAACAGGTTTATTGACCCCTTGCAAGGATCACTAGACCACTTTTCACATGCTAGAAGATTGGCGTTTGTGGATTTGGGTGCCCCTGGGTGCCATTTCTGGACCTGGCTTTCCTTGTGAGAGTGCTGCTGGCTCATGGTGTGGCAGCAGGCTCCAGACCAGGCCAGCAGTGCTCTGTGAGGTTAGCTCTCTGCTGCTAAGGGGAAAAAATAGCAAAGTTAATCATAATTTGGTTGGTACTCCTCTGTCAGGCCTCAGATGCTAATTTCAATAGTAATGCAGGTAGAGGGACTGTCAGTCTTCTGTGAGCTACTGTCACTGAAATCATATTTCTCTACAGATTCCAACCACAATCTTGAGGCTCTGATGCAAATACCCTTTCCCTTTGCTATACATATAGCTGACTTTAATGTGTTTTAGATCTTTCTGTTTGTGTTAATTTTTTTTGACATGATAATTCTGTGGCCATGAAAGTATCAGGACACCGTACCCCACTACAATAAATAAGCAAATTAGAATATTGGCTTTTAGGTGGAAGTCACACAACCAGCACAACTGATTTCTAGTGTCGATTCTCCTACATGGACACGTGCAAGTCACTTCTTAGTTTCTCCTCCGTAAGGTAGTAGTAAAGGCATCCTTCACTATATACCTTACAAAATTGCATGCTATAAACCATGATTTGGTCCTGTAAAAGCATGACAGATTTTATTCTAGCAACTATTATTGAATGCCAGTGGCCTGGATCTTTCCCTCAGGATCTTCATGATCCTATGCCTCTGGCTTGCTTGGCCTGAGCCCATCCAGGGCTAGAAAGAATTGCCTCAGTAACATGTTCCTACAGTCTCTTGCGGTTCCTCCTTCCATATGTCATGCTCCTTGCATGAAGTCCCAGCTTTGCAAACTCAGGGAGCAGGAGACTGGAGAGATACTCAAAGGGTCTTCCTACTTTCTAAGGTAGTTCAGTACAGAGCACTGCTACATAGGCTGGACATTTGTTTCTTTGCTACTCATGGCATGGATTTTCCTTCCTCAGAGGGGTTGGGAGGGCTGAGCTACCTTGAGGCCAAAGGGCAGAGACAGGAGAACAGGAAACCATAGGGAACATCTGCTGTTGGGGGTTTCAGCTTTCCAGGCAGTGAGTAGTACAGCCTCACTGGCATTCCCACTTCATGGAAGAAATAGGAAGGAGCATTCTGAGTTACCCCTAAAGGTGGACTTCAGCGACCCCGTTCTTGCAGTCGCTGTGCAGTGCTGTTGTTTTTTTTTTAAGCACATCATTAATTAATTATCACCCAAGATATCTTATGCCTCTGCCTAATTTAAACCTTGGAAATGCAGAAACCCCTCTTGCCATCCCACCTCCAACTCATGGCAGGGCAGGAGAGAAGGACGAGAAGGACGCTGTGCTCCGTCATGCCAAGGGACAGATTGAGCAGCCTGAGCTGACGCTGTTCTCTTTAACTCTGATGAATCAACAGAGGCGAGACAAAGTGTGAGACTTTGCTAATAAAACTAATATAATAATAATAATCATAAACAACTGGTGCCTGTGGTGAGAACAGCTCAGACCCCATCTGAAATCTTGACAGAACGTGATCTGTTGTTTCAGTGAATAAATTAAAGTAGACTCTGCTAGAGTTACCAGGGCAGACAGCAGTCCTTGCATTTCTTGCATGATTCAGGTTCAGACCAATTGTGGTTTTCAGAGACAAAATGAAAGTTTGCCCTGATCAGAGATGAGGTCACTGATGGGACAAGGTGAGCTTGCTGTTTTATGCTTTGTAATTGACAAGAGAACTTTATAATTTTTTTTTTAATGCTGGTTACCATGGAGCAGTCCACTGAAAGCATCCTTATTTAAAATGTTTGCTCTTGCATCCTTCAAAAAAACCCTGAGAAGAGACATGTCCTTGGATTATTACATGATTTATGTTTGTACATAAAAACATCTAACTGGATTTGGGGAATTCAGATGGAGATGCAAACAGCCAGCAGTTGATCTTTTGCGCTGTTTTACTTTAAAAAGGTGTGGTCTTCTGATATCGCCTGCTACAAAACTCCACGGGGGGCATTTTTTTCCCCCCTTGTCAGACAGCTACACCCTTCTGTGATGCAGTTCAGCTCGTAACCCATCTGCTTGTGGGCAGTGATGTAAACATACCAGCTGCCTCTGAAGAACCACTCTGAATCCTGCAGGAGGCAGGTCTCTTCCCTGAGCATCGCTCTCCTCTGCAGCATAAGTCACTGTCTCGCCAACCACGCTGTGCTGTCCCTAAACCCTCACATCTACCCATCCGAGAGTCAGATCGAGTAATCCTCTTACAGGTCAATGATTTTTGCAGTGTAGCTTCGCTTAAGGGATTTAAGCTTGATTCATAATGTGCTACCATTGCGTTGAAATGGAAAGGCTTGCTTAGAAGGGGCTTGGCTGGCACAAAAGCTTCTCGTTGTGTGTCCCACCAGCACAGAGAGACGGTGGGAAGGAGGAAACCTAGCAGCAGTGCCAGCACTGCACTGAAAATGAAGGCTCTCCTGTTACTGGTCCTACCTTGGCTAAGTCCTGCAAACTACATAGACAATGTGGGCAACCTGCACTTCTTGTACTCCGAGCTGTGAGTACGCACAGTCGCGTTGGCGTCGTGCTCTCTGTCTGTCTGTCTCACCCGACTGGCGGGAAGGGGCTCACCATGAGCATTTTGGGGCGTCTGTCTGTCTGCCTGTGTGTCTGTGCCTGTGCATACGTGCAAATAAAATCCTGCAACATCTTGCTAACAGCTTCAAACCGTGCTGCTTCCCATCCGGAGGGCTAATAATAGCAGTACGTCCCCATTGCTTTCTGCTTTGGAAGCAGCTGAGACATACTGAGTGAAGCTGCTTTTTTCCGTATCAACTTGCTTTTCTGTGCCGACGATTTTGGTGGTTGTTGGGTTTGCCTTTTTTTTCCCCATTTCTGAATCTGTGTTTCTTCTTTATTTCCTGTAAATAGCCTTGCAGGGAGCTGAGCAGAGAGGAGGGCATCAGGATAGACACCCCCAGTAGAGCACTCTCTGTGTGTACATGCATAATATTCTGTGTGTAAAGCTGCATGCCTGTAGCAAAACGCTGAGAAGCCTTTCACCAGAAATAATTCACTTGAGACAGGAAAGAAATTTCCCGTATTTCTGTTTTTGCCCACAGCAGAATGTTATTTTCTCTGTAATGCAAATTTAAATGTAGCAATCCATTCATATATCTTCATGGTTTAACAAAACCCACCTCAAACAAACCCATAGCTCATCTTGCCTACCCATAAAACAAATATTCTATGGTGTCAGCTGTAAATGTTACAACTTTAATTTGTGCTTGAATGTTATTGTACTTAGTTAATAGGGCTTTTATGACTAGAAATAGATATTTGTTCCGATATGTTTTCATTAATTATCTTTTGTTTGTATTTTAACAAATTGTTAACTTTCAAGATCTTCATTGAGATAATTAAATGGCTAATTCCTCTCAAAAATGAATAATTGCTGTAATATGCCCACATAACGGAGAATGTTTTAGTAACAGTTGTGATTAGTACCAATGACAGTAATTTCCAAATGACTTTGTCTCTACAGTGAGACAAAAATAGCAGTGTTTTGCAGAAACACAAAGTCCTCTTTTGAAATTCTTGTGTGATGTGCATGGCAACTATTAATAATTTAGTCACACTGCGTACAACAGCTCAGGATTTCTGTATTCCATAGGTGTTTTTAAACATTTAACAAATCTGGTGTTGAGGGTTGCAGCTATGTCCTCATTTTAATTTTCTGGGATTTTGTTTAAGAATAACAACTTTAAAAACCACAAACAACAAAACCAAAAAACAGTTAAGCCAAGCAGGCTACAGGAGCAATCAAGCTCAAAACAGAGCAGATGAACACTTATAATGGAAACAATGGCATCTGGGACATCTAGTTTCCAGGAAAACAAACCGACGAGATTAATCAGAGCACAGGCGGAGGCACAGCGTACTTGCTTTTCTTGGGGAATTCAGGTTCACTGATTCTCCCAGGGTAAAAGGCTGTGATGTACGGTAGCTATTCATCTCTTATTTATTTAGCCTTCTAACCCACAGAGATGTTAGTTGTGCTGGATGTTGGCAGTTGTTCTTAATGGAGTGGGTGTGGACTGGGACTTGGACGTGCATCTTCGGCTGTCAGCAATGGGAGGTGCACGTCCCCTCCCCAGTGCCCAGCCCGGGATGCTACCTGTGATCCTGGTGCCAGGAGTCAGTGCTCAGGACCTCCCGCACCACTCTGTCTCTGGCTGGGGCAACGGGATGCAGGATTTGCAGGGTTGACGTAATCCAAAAGGGCACCAGGCCGTTTGAGCTCATTTCAGGAATTTCTCCTCCCCTCCACATGTGTTTGGTGCCTCTGGCTGTTGCTGGATGCTGCACAAGGCACTGACATACTAATCTGTGAGATGGTTTCAAGGTCCTTCTTAATAGAAGCAGTTGAAAGAAAAAGAGAAATCCCATTTTCAGTCCTGTTTAATCAGTTTATACAAATGTTATGACCTACAGGTTGCTACTTCAGTTGCTTGGGCACTTGCTTATGGGATGTTTTTAATGCAGTTTTGTGAGTGGGACCATAGCCACCAGTGGCCCTGACACAGGGGGGCACAGGTTAACTGCCACAGACTTTTGTATCCCAAACCCCACAGAAGCAGCTTCATAAATCTTTCCCCACAGCCAACTGAGGAGACCCTGCTGTATGTAGTATGGCTTGCAGCACAGCTCAAAACTAGACTGTAGGAGGCAGAAAACTTTTTTGTATTATTATCACACTCTCTTTGGTTGCTGGCCAGTAAAAATACTACCCTCAGTCAGGACTCATTATTTTCCTGGCTGTAAGCCACCAGAGATACCAGCTGAGGAGGAAGAGGGCGATGACAGGTTTGCAAGCAACAAGGGAAGAGCTGGAGGAGCGTGGGGGATGCAGCTACTATCACTGGTGCTGGTGCAAAGGGAAGAATAGAGGCACTGGGATTCATACTGCCCGCCCTCTCACACAATCCATCTCTTTCTTCAAACAAAGGTTATGTTACTTTTGTTGCATTGTTGAGGTCGGCTTTAATTTGAAGGCATTTTTGTTCCTAGGTGTGGAATGGGCAGCTTGGGGAATAAGGATTACACTATAGCCCAAATCCCACAGAGAGATGCAAGCTCTGGAATCCATCTAAGAAATAAAGCGGATATTTTAGGAGATTTGAAGAGGAGAAATGAAGTTGGGGAAAGGCTGTGCCACACCTTTGCATTTCAGCTGGGTGCCACATGGGTAGGAAAGAGAGGTGTGTGGATGTGCTGTAGTGGCACTTTATAGGCCAGCTTATAGGTGCCACTATTTTTAATTTTCTATTAGCAGTCTAATAATTATAGGCATTCTCAGCAAGCAAGTGCATGCCTCTGATATTGTCGCCTGCACTAAAACCACTTCCCCAGTCGTTGCCTGTTGTCCCTCCCTTGCCCCTAGGAAAGATATTGACACAGATGTTGTTCTTGTCCTTGCTCTCAGTGGAATCAAGAAGAGTAGCACGTGGTAAGCCAAGGTCCTCCCTCCTGAGGAGAAGCCTCTGGCAGAAGGACAAGAGAAACCTGTGAGGTCTCCCTTGTGAAACCTCTGAGAAGGGGGTAGGATGTAGCCACACCAGCCCAATGGCTCTCGTCACTGTAAGGGTCTACATGGGTGTTGAGAAGACACTGCCCCAGGGTCCATGCCTTCTTCTTTATATCCCTGTAAAGGGGCTTTGACAAGCATCTGCTCTCTTTCTTTCTTATCTAAGATATCTTCAGAAAGACAATACTTGCCCAAGCATTCTTTTGAGTCAGGGTATGTTATTCTCTCCAGTTAAAAAAGAGGTATATGAATGAAGAAGCAGCCTGTGGTCACTGTAGGAGACTCTCCTGAGTGGCACTGCTCACACCATCACTGTACCTCTCACTTCATAGCATGACCTGTGTAGCAGAGTATTTCTCAATAGCAGGGTTTTCTGCACCTTCAGCTTCAAGAGCCACTTAGAAATAAAACTGAGAGGAAGGGGGTTGCAAGCCTAGGCAGTGACTGACCTCACCTTGTCTCCTCAGGGACCTCAATCACGTGGAAAGCATAGGTTGTTTTTCAGCCTAATCCCAACTTGGCACGTGGCCGTGCTGACCGAGCGAGCGCCTGGGAGGGCTCTGGGCATCGCGTGTTCTCGGCACAGGTCGAGCGCTGGGGAGCCCATGGCAGCTGCTCTTGCTGGCACTGCTTTCCTCCAAGGATTAAATGGCTCCTGGCCTTAGTCCCCTCTCATAATACACGACCTAGACCTATCCCACTAATCTGAATCAAGCCATTATTTTTTAAAATCTATTGTTTGTCTGGGGGAGATGCATAACCTACGCCCTTGAGCAAAACAAAAGTACTTCTTTTTTTTTCTTATCCTTCTTGAGTTTTACATGAAACAGTCAACGGAATCTCACCAAATTAACTGGCTCAAGTTTCCCCATGTAACTTTTATTTGATAACTACTCTCTTAAATTTCAAAACAGCACTTTGGGCTGGAAGAGCCAGTAAAATTTAGTTTCTCTGTTCATTCAATTTAAAAAGAAGAGAAGCAAGTGCCAGCTGTCTTCTAGTGTCATTGAGCACGTCTTTTTTATGGTAAAAACAATAAGGTGCACCCTCCAGCCCCCTTCCTGCACTGAGCTTAACTGTGCAGCAAACTTATTTAATTTCTCTTCAACTCAGTGGGGAAACTTGTGCCTGACTTCAAGTCTGTCCTTGTGAAATTAGCCACATGGAGGCTGGAGAGCTCAGTATATGCATTATTTGTGACAAAACTGATAAGCCTGAAGCACTTTTTGGGCTCATGTTAGTCCACTGCAAAAGTCATGTGTTGGCCTCCTTACTTTGTGTAAAGCTGTATGTATGGAAATCTGTATTGGACTTAAGCTGTGAGGTTAATTAAAGCTGAAAGTGCTGGAAAGCAAAGCTTGAATGGAAATATTCTTGAATGAAAATATAAATGAAATGTTTAGGACAGCTGCATTGAACAGCCAGGACAAAGCACACTCAGATAAAATTCAAAGGGTCTTTTCGAGGGTATTAGAATTTGGTATCTCTTAGGGAAAGCAGAGCTGAGATGAATCAAAGCAGAAAGCGTGAGCATATCAAGGACTATGCATTAGCTTCACCCCTGTGCTCCACAAAGAGGTCAGGAGGGAAACATGGAGCTGGTTTTCCATGAGCATTCTGAGCTCTCTCCCAAAATCGCCACCAAAGAGCTACTAGTGTCCCTTTCCCAGCCTGTTCCCTCATTGTGGTTTGTCTGACCCCACTCCACCGGCCCTCTTGCTTGCTCTTCCACTCCTGTCTTCTGCTTCATCCCTCTTCTGGTCCTCAGTTTTGTTTATTCCCCTCATGTCTCTTGTGCCTTGATCCTGCCTCTGTCATTCTCCTTTGTGTTTCCAGCCTTTAAACTTGCACAGGAAATCTTGAGATTTTAGCATGAGTAAGGCCTGAAAGCCCCTAAATAGAAGCCTATATGTGTGAACTGCAAATACGTTGTATTATTGTTAAAAGTACAGGAGGAATTGTAGTCTAAACTCATAGTACTGAAGTGCCCAAATTGAATTTTCTAAATATATTAAGTATGGTATTCAGGAGTGCTTGATATGGACTGTGCTGTTAGTATGGGAGGTGCAGCAGAAAGTAGTCATTTAATTGACTGCAACTCTCTGGGTCCAGTCACCTTTGCCCCTGTCAAATATGCAGGCTCTTCCCCTCAGCAGCATGGTGGGGTCTGGGTGTTTCCCCCAGTCTGCCACCCTCTCCCAGAGATGGTCCCTTTCCCCACCCACACATTCCTCCTGGTTCCACAGCACAGGCTGGAGTGTGCTGTGGTTTTGTGGTATGAGTGTTACTGCTTAGCATCTTTTTCCCCGGTACTGTGATTCTAGGTGCAGAAATAAATTCATTTGGGACAGCTCCAGAAGCCAAAAACCCTTCAAAAGCATTAAGAATTTGTTGATTCTGCCTGGGAATTTTGTGTGTCAGGAAAATTGGCATTTCAGTTATAGACTGAGAAAGATCTGCTTTGTATCCTTCTGTTCATACGAGAAAGTCACCTTTACTCCATTCACAGCTACCTACACATACCTGAGGTCAGAATTAGACCTTTTATTCTTCTGTAGTGTTTTCTCAAGGCTTCTCACACCTTAGGAAAAGGCTGACATTGGCCAGATTCAATCTCAAAAAATACATTTTGTTGCCAAAATTAAAACCTGAGCCAACCAAAAAAAATAAGCAAAACTCTGCCAAGCTAGAAATGCAATGCAACAGTTATGGTTGGCAGAAAGGTTTATTTTTATTAATGTCTTATGTCTCAGTTACGTTTGATTTTTATGTAGGCTGATCAAAAGAGGAGTGCTTACAAGCTTTGCCTGTGTAACAGGAACACAGAGGGGTCAAATCTCATCCCACTTGGAGGTGGCTTCACAACAGGCAATCCACTTTGGAATGGGGACCAGAGAGGACAAAGCACTGAAGGTCTGGTGGGGTAGGAGGAAAGAGGTGAGGGGCATTGCAGGAGGTCCGTGGTTACTCACAAGCAGCAGACTCCCATTTTTTGTCTGACATTAAGCCACACAGGCCGTATGCTGCAAGTTTGGCCGACCTCCGCGTCTCTCTGACAATTAACCTAGTTTAACACTGGCACTGGCAGCATGACAAGGATATTTTCCCTTGAGCTGTTTCTCTGACAAATCTGCCAGAACTGGGCTGTCCTGCAACGTGAGGATAAGCACTGCTCTTGCAGAGCTCTTATGCCTGTCATAGCTTAAATCCTGCTCTGAATACTGTTTGGAGATCAGCTGCAACACAGCTTGTTTCACTGTAGGGAAGCAGACTAGCAGATCTGAGGGTCTCCTTGGACTTTTTTAACACTCTTGACCTTTTGGGGGAATCTGCCTCCAGGTCCCAGGTCCACAGAATAGCCAGCTGTTTTTCATGACCTTCTCCATGATAAGAGCTATTGTTCGGGAGCTAGAACAGATTTTCTGCACCTTGGCATGTGACTGCATCTCCACACTGCCTCCCTGAGCCGTGCAGTGACACGTGCACAAGGATGCCAACAGCACAGGATACAAAAGCAGAGGTTTTTAAGTAACATTATTGGCAATGCTGGACTAATAACAGCCTGTGTATGTAATAACAGCATATATATGACTGTTTGGGGCTTCCTGTTTCAAAAGGAAGGTCCAGGCTGTCCCTCTATGTTGAACTGATACCTCAGTGGAGGTATCTGTTGGTCAATGACATGTCTTATGTCATCACTAAACCCCCACTGCCACCAAAGGACTCCTGGCTTGGAGCTGAACTCTGTTTTGGGATTAAGAACGTGAACTTCTTTCAAAACATCTTAGAAAGCTGAATGCACCCCTAGGCCTCAGCAAAGCTGCAGCTGGTGAAGACTGCATTTTACCAGTGAATCCTTGGGCTCTCCCTGGAACCTGTTTTATCCATTCATTTAATTTATTAATTGACAACTGATTCCGAATATAGAGTGAGGAGAGCTCAGGAGCAGCCCAGTGAAATGGCTGGAGATATCAACAGATGCTGTGCAACTTTTACACCAAAAAAAGAGAAAAAGAACTGTAAAGCATCCATACATATTGTACAATATATCCTCCCCCTATGGAGGAAAATAGGCTGACTGTAGAAGTGGGCAAGTCAAGCCGTATTTCTAGGAAGTTTCTTTCTCATTTCAGTTAGATTTCTGTTGGCAGCATCCTCAAATTTTATTGATAAGGTTTTGTTCTTCTTAGCAGTGCTGGCAGACAACCAGATTTGTAATAATCACACATTGCATTGACTGTATCTGCTCTGGTATTCATTCTCTCTAGTTTTTATCAAGACACTGAGTTGAGTATAGAAAATACCCGGGTGAGGAGTAAGAAATCACAACTGAGTCCTCTGTCTTAATAGAGTTGTCTTGCTCTATGACACTGCTGTGACACATGGCATGAAGTAGGCTAAGACAAGATATTTGCAGTTGCTGGAGCCATGCTTAATTTTTATTTGTTCTTTTGCTAATTCACTGTATATTATTTACCTGAATAATGTAAAATAAGTGAATAAAATGTCTTTAGAACTACAAATTTAATCTAAAAATTTCAATCAAAGCAATTACTTTGGAAATTGCTTTTCCCTCCTCCATTCTCTTGAAACTGTGGTGGCAGGAGCCAAGTGTTTTAGATCAGCAAATCATTTCATGCGCACGTATTGGGAAGCTTACACCTCTCTTTGTATGACGCATTGCAGGACCATCATTCACTAGGCAGTGTGTAATATATTCTTAATATAGAATTTCAATAATTTAGTAACCTCTTACATGGAGGAGAAGGGGAATCTGGCATGCTGCAAGGATTGTATTTTCCTCTCTCCTCTGCAGAACTTAGTGAACAGAGAAGATTAGTAAACTGATGGCCTGGCTCTGTTTTGTGTTTTATTAAGAACAAAGGGGACTAATTTTAAAAGCATTATTCAGGTATTTTCTTTTCTCCTCCCATATGTGATGAGCATTGCTTTTACATGTTATTTTTAACATTAGGTTAGCACTGGTGATGTCCCACTGTTTTTAACTTTCCTTCCCATGTAAAAGTAGTAGTGGAATGGTTTCAGAGAAACATCCACAGAGGCCTGTTCACTTGTGTATTTTATAACTCAACATTATGAAAGGCCAGGAAACATCCCTTGTGGTGCAGTCTTTTATGGAAAGGAGATGGGCATGATTAACCAAATCCATCCTGTGATCCATGGGAGACCACTGGAAGCAGAGACTATGCTGTGCTGCTGTTATTATATGAGGATGTGTAGATTGATATGGATGAGCAAGGTTGTTTCGCTCGATATGTATGAGCACCTCCTGCCAAGAGGCTAAATTACAGTCAGAAATAAGTGCTCTGTATGAAAAGCACATGTTGCAACCCAGCCCTTTGCCAAGCAGGTTTTGCAGTGGGAGTGGGAATCCCAGGAGCTGGTTGTGACTTGCCCGTGTCGGCTCCCAGAGGAGCCTCACCACTAGCTGAGGTTTAAACAGTTGGCACATATCTCCTTCAAGCATTACTACCTGGTTTGTGTTTAGAGCAGGAAGATAACACTGCAAAACAAATAACAAATAAATAACAAGTGCAGTGTGTATATACTGGCATTTCTTATTTTGTTCTTGGTACTGTTGTATTTACAGCTGCCTTCAGGATCTGTTGTGGAGATGAGCAGAGTTGAAACTTTGAGTTGAAAGCTGCTGCTACTTTGCTCCAACCCAGCCTGTCATAAAAATATTGATACTAATAAAATTAGTAAATCAGTTTAGATATGCTGAGAAGATCCTGCTACGGATGCCCAGTGGTATCTGCTGCAATCCATGCCCCTTGTGCCCCCCTGCTGCAACCTGGACCCTGGCTTAGGACTGGCAGATTGATTTGCTTGTATGTTGGGTAAAAATAAGTTGGAAACATGCTGTGTTCTCCACATCTGCTTTACACCTGCACTGTGCTGTCGTGAGTCAAGGATATGGCCAAACAAATGTACTTTTCTTGGTGCCATGCCTGTAGATTTTCTCAGTATTCATTTTTAAATGGCATTTAAATTTTGCATATCTTGATGATTTTTAGTGGATTGAGTGTGCACTGTTTCTAGCAAACATGCTGCTTTCAGTTTCTTCCCTCAGAGGAGATTGAATTCCAGTACATTTTTATTGTATCCTTCCAAGGCATGAGAGTAATCAAGTTGGACAGTAATGGTTGCTGCCTTTCACTTTTTTTCTGCTCTTTCCCCAGTGGCCTAAGTATCTGTAAGTTTGAAGGCACTTACAGTTATGGTCTTTGAGTTCAAAATAAATCAGAGGAGAATAGACCAAAGCAGGACACAGCATTTAATAAGATATATTGTGTACATATAAACTTGCACTTAATATGTCGAGCTGACGAAGCAAACAAATGCAGACCTGCCTTTTTTATAATCAAGGCTTGAATAGTAGTGATGTGACACAAGCAAACAAAAGAAATTTATGAGGGGAGGCCAAGACCAAGAAACTCTCTTCTAGAGCTGAAGAATTGTAATCCATACCAGATATTTTCAAAAAAACATTTGCTCCTGTTCCACCTATTTCACAACACAATGTCCTCTCCCTTCTCCTCTCCTCCCTTCTTTTCCTCTCCTCTTCCCTTCTCTCCATGCACATGCTTAGTTACATCCTTCATATTTTTGCTAATTCAGTATTGGAGATAGATAGTGTAATAGTCTATTTCTTAGAGAGAAAATGCGTTTCACAGATTTTCTTTTTGTTAAGGGCTGCTAATTGTTGTTCAGATTTTCCTGTGCTCCATGTCTTGTCTGTTACTCAGATTCTCAGGAAATAGAGGTTGACAACCAACACAAAAAATACCACAGTGATTTTGTGCCCTGTGGTGCTTTACAACACCAAGAGAACTCTCAGCTGACAGCATGAAAGTTTTTTTGCCTGTGATGAGAGAGCTTGATTTGCTTGTATGTTGGGTAAAAGTAAGTTTGCTTTTAAATACATGCTTATCTTTTTGCAGTGTTGTGTAAACTTTCTTGATGCTACCTGCCAAGCACAAATAGGCTGCTTCTGCCCTATTTATGTTTTGAGAGAAGATGCAGGCTTGAAAGTCCTTAAATAGTTGGTTCCCTCGACATGACTTGACAACCCTTCTGTTGGCTTCCTTGACATGACTTGTAAAGTTCATTCAGTCTCTGTCATCACCAGTGCCAGTCTGTGTTTTGGTTTCTTTAGCCATTTTCCACCTGACTGCTCCTGGCTACTCTAAATCTCTGTCCTTCCCTTGCTTCCTCTCAGTTCCTGTTTTCTTTACACCTCTGCCCTTGCCTCTTGCCTCCCACACATCTGTACCACTGGGTTCAGCAGTAGCACGAGATCAAGGTTATCTGGGAAGCGTGGCCTTGAACACACACAGCATGACAGCAACATGTTTCTTCTCTCTGGTAGAAGAGAATGGAACTAGTTCAAAAATACAAGGTGCTCTTGGACTGAACTGTAAATAAAGATAACACAACTGTAATGTCAAAGTCACTTGAAGTTGGTAAATTCAATTAGTCCGTTAATAGACACTTCTGCTGGGGCTGCACAAGCCTTGTCCTCTTTGTTGTAGTGGTGGAAAGACCCTGTCTGCTCCCTTCTTTTGTCGCCAAGCTCCTGACTGGTCTGTGAAATAGTCTGTGGAAGGACTTTGTGTGTCTTGTCTTGTTCAAGAACAGTAAGAAAGAAAAGGAAAGAGAGAAACTGGTGGATTTGATCTGTTAAGGACCTTTGTGGTTGACTCCAACAGCACTGAAAACACCGAGCCATGTGTCTTCTATCACCTTGCACTATTGCAGCACTGCAAAATTCTGAGCTGGTTATGTTTCTTAATTTAAGTTTATGGATTAATGTATGAGTAATGTGTTGTGAATGTAAGCTGAAGAACTTAATTTCAGCCAAACATGTAGAACCGAAGGCTAAAAACAAGGAAACCTTTATGGATTGAGCAGATTTGGTGAGACTGTCTTTATATTAACTTCACTTCAGCAGTCTTGGTGAACTCTAAATATTTATCTGTTAGACTAAACATAGGTTAAGGCAGGCCATGGAAATAGCTCAGTTGAAGAGCTGACATCTAATCAGAGTTTTATCAACTGATCCGCTGCCTGGTTAAATTACCATCTGGACTGAAATTCTTAGAAGAGTTGGAAACTGCCCTACAAAACCCACTACAAGTGGTGAGGATAAAATAAGACAAAAAAATAGGGGTCGTAAGTTCTCTCCCTATATTGTTCAATTCCTCTTGCTTAGTTGATTTGTTCGGTTCAAGAACCTTGTTCTCTGCCTGCTATTTCAATACCCAGAGAGAGGACAGTATGGAAGAAGTGATGCAAACAGAGTAATATCAATGTGCTTGATTTTTTCCTCACTTAAATTAGTACTATGCAGATATTATTCCGTTAACTTCAACATATTACTCTCTTGAATTTCATTTGAATGAATTTGGAAGAAAACAAGGTTTTGCATACATGGACAAATTTCTATTTTTTACACCTATAGAGCAGAGAGATGGAATAATAGAGATCCAAAAAAAATATTTTTGAAAAAGGAGCATCTAACCACACTAATTCACAGCATGCAGTTTTTAGCAGAAACAGCAATTTTAAAAAACAGAACATCCCTTGAGGTCATGTGGGTGAATGAGTTGAAACAATATGAATAAAATGTCATGGACTCCAGCTTCTGCAATCTCTGTGACAACCTCTCCCTCCCTCAAAAAATACACACCCCTCTGTGGGAGCTTTGTAAAACCTCAGACTGCACTTTTCCTGTCCCTTGTGACAATCGCGGCTGTATGACAACAGATCTTAAAAAATCAGGACTTTTCTCATGCTTTCTTTTGTTGAAATTTATCTCCCTGCATTGGCAGACACAAGCTCCATGACCTTCTCACTAACCAGAAAGTCTCTTTGGAGGAGAATATTTTCAGGAGAGTAGCAGGATGGTGATAAAACAGTGACCCATTGCTGAATGGTCAGGTCTGCCCCTTAAGGGCAAGAGTGCGAAAAGGTCTCTGTCTCCAGCACTGAAGCCTGTAAGTCCTTGTAAGGGTCATCCATGTCACTACAGATAGCTTTTCAAGTGGTTTAGGGGTGAACAGACCTGCTGCCTGTCTCATAAGCTGAACAGCATAGCTGTAGGCTAGGGATTAATCCTGGCCCCTCTCACCAACCCTTTTTGTTGACCACAATGATGGGGATGAAGCAGAAATCAGATTGACTTCTCCATTTCACCGTAGTGTGCCAGGCACAAGGAAACGGAAGGCTCAGTCTTGGGGTTTTTTTCTGGGGTTTTTTTTTGACTGAAGGGAAATTCTGGGCTTGTGGTTTCTTCCTTCAGAAAACTTCAGTGTGATTTTTTTCCTTACCTCTTGGCAGTGCCTGAGAGTGGGAGAGATCTGGCACCATATGACAGACCTCCCTCTGTCCCCATCCTCCTGCCTGGGGAGGTCCTAGGCATCAAGGAGGACAAGAGACAGCCCATGTCCATCTGCTTTGGCTTGCTGCATGGGCATACATCAGCAGGATTTCAAAACAACCTTGAGATAGTGTTCTGCCTCTGAAGGTGCATGCCTTCCTGCAGAGCCCAGGAACAAACAGCATTTCTCTGCTTTCTGTGGAACAACTGGCCCTGCGTGGATCAGGTGGCTTGCCAAGGAGGCAGACGGAGGGAGAGAGGTAGAGCCATGGGTATGACCCGAAATCCTCCTACTGACATTCTGTAGACATGACTGTGACTACGCAGGAGAGTGCTGATTTAGGGCTATCTCAGCTGCAGCTTCTGCCCTGAGACATGTCTGTGCTCCCTTTTGCAAAACAGAAACAGGGAAACTGGATCCTAAGTGATTTTATAGTTTACATGTCCATTTTTCAAGCAAGTGTTTGCTATTTGGAAAGTTAATCAGGCTTGGTCTTCCTGAGCAATGTTTTCAAGAAAAGATTATGACTGTGTGAAGCATTATTCTGGAATCACATATTGTGCTGTCTGCTGATGACAACTCCCTCTGCACCTTTTTTTTTTCCCTCTCTGACATTTCCAAAAAGAACAGCTGTGCTGCTTATGGTCCCCTGTGCCAGGGAAGCAGTTGCTGATGTTATTCTCCTCTCCCTCCTGGCTCCTTTGCAAAGAGTGCTTCTTCCAGGTCTTCTGAAATAGTCACATTGCAGAGAAATGGTCCTCACCCTTGCAAGCCAATGGTGAGTTGTCAGGCACAGGACTGACCACAGAAATTTAAATGACCTATGATTCTGCATCTTTAGAAACACATGGACATTTGAAATCCCAGCCTCTTTTGTGCTTTGATGAGGTAGATGGGTGTCTGTTCTTTTCATTCCCCTCTCTTCTTTCTGCTAGAGATGCTGAGGTATGCAATGGAGAATAAAAGTGTTGTTCCTGCATGTCGTGGGTTTGCCTAGGGACAATTTTTACCACACCCCCCAACACAGTTGTTATAAGGTGAGAGAAGGTTTATGTAGACAAAAGAGATCTGATTGCGGGAAAATAATAACAGGGAAGTTAATCCATAACAACGTTTGGTCACGTGACAATACTGTTATTACTCTAGGGTAGCTTCTCTGGTGAATACTCTTACTCTGGAACAGGCATGTCTCCAGGGACATTTTTCTCAGATGCACATGTCTACATGTATAATATACATAGTGTGCCTAAGGTATTATTCCACCACCACTACAGTCATCATGTACTTCCCTGTTGCAGACAACCAATTAGGAAGCAGCACCATCTCTGGAGACTGAATATGGTTAACTTTTGCAGAACAGTTTGTGCTCAATTTTGGAAGGTTGTCTTAATGCCAGTATCTAAGTACTCAGAAAACCCTCCCACATGATGCTGTAACATCTTCAATTAGAAGATATGAGAAAATAATTTGCCACAAGGCTGTTCTGTTTACAGTCACTAATTGTTAGGTATCTATTTCCCTTTCTTCCACCTCTTCCTTTTCTCTCTGTATTGCACTCTTACAAGCGCACAGTGCTGAGCGTCTGCCTTTGCCCTTCAGGAAGCAAACTTGTTTCAGGGCAGTTAAGGAAGTTCAGAAGCTGAAGATAGGTAAACCACCAACCACTGGTCCAATAGAAAAAATTACTAAAAAAGAAATCCATGTCTCAATTTCATATTTAAATGCACTACTGATTTTGTTTAGTCTATCTATTAATTTTTCTTTAATCCTCAGAGTCCATGTCAGGCTGAGGCAGATATTTTGGAACAAGAGGAAGTTTTCTCATTGTGTTTGTAAGACTATTCTGTATTCTGTTGCTTGTTGAGCCATCTGCATTGACAGGCTGTTGTGGTTACATTTACATGAAGTAAGTAGGGCTTGTTTTATGTATGTTTGAATCTGGGCTGCAAACACGTCCAATGCCCCCAGCATGCTGCTGTCCACTGGATACTAGTGTAGATGTCCAGCTGGAGATCTTATCTGTTGGTGATGGCTTGGGTCACCTTGAGTGATGCCTTTGCTGTGAAAATTAGCAGATGATGAGGCATGGCATGAGCATGCTGCTGGAGGTTAGATTGCCAGCTTGCCTTCTGAAGGACCAGGGTCATCTCAGCATGAAGAAGACAAATGTAATTATCCCCTTCTCAGAGCTGATAATGAAATGACATCATTTCCTATGCCACCTTGGTTTTCCTTTAGGGAGTCCATCATTACTGCTAACAAGACCCAAGTCTACTTAAATTGTGACGTTAACAAAATCACAGCCTGCACTGGAACAGCCTCGGGCACAGAGGCTGTCTGAGTCACCCAGATGCCACAAACTGTCACAGAGAATTCACGGTTTGGATTCATTTCAGGACAGCCTGTCGCACAGCAGCCCAGACCCATTTTGTGGGAGCAGCAAGGTCAAGCAGGATGTTCCCTCTCCTAGAACAGCAGGGGCAAGGCCACTGTCTTGGATTACCCAGGGGACTATAATTGCAGCTCGTGCTTAAGGTTCAGTAGTCCAAACCTGCTGCCCAGGTTTTCCCACCCTCTTCTAGGTGCCCAGTTGCACGCATAATGTTTATATTTTAATACCAAAAGCAAAAATAGTCATTAGAGCCTGAGTACTAGAATTTTCAAGGCTGCAGTGTTGTAAAAGGAAAGAGCAGCTTCCTAAAGAACATTTTGTGATTTTTTTTAAATTGTTTCCTGTGTTTCAGTAGGATGAGCACAAAGTTAACGTGTTTTGTAACAGCACAGCATGAGATGACTGCCTGTTATCTAGAAGGGTTTTTTTAAAAATTGCAATAATTAAAGAAAAAACACAGTGAAAACATCCAGTATCTGAAGGAGGCCTACAGGGAAGCTGGAGAGAGGCTCTTCATCAGGAACTGTAGTGATAAGACAAGGACTAATGGGTACAAATTGAAAGAGGGGAAATTTAGGTTAAATATAAGGAAGAAAGTCTTTACTGTGAGGGTGCAAGATAATCTCACCTAGGTTTCCTCTCCCAGAAAAGACTGGACTGCATGATCTCTCAGAGTCCCTTCCAGACTAGGCTCTCCTATGATTTTACGGTACTTGTCTTTGTTAGGGAAATGCACTTTGTGTTATTGGTAATGTAGTACCCACTTCTGAAGGCATCTTTTGTAATTAAGGAGCTTCAGGGTTCAGTTCCTGCTTGCACCCTGATTTGAGTGCTTTATTTCTTAATTCACTAGTTATATCCTGGTGAGCTAAGAAAACAAGACAAAAATTTACATAGAAGTTCTTGACCTGTACCTGAAGCCTCTAAGGGCATTTCTTTCAGCTTCAGATGGGCTCGTGTGCCTAGATGGTGTTGCCAGGTTTTACCCAAGATACTGGCTGGACGATGAGAGGACTGTGCCTTTTCTTCTTCAAAACCTCTCCCAGATTTGACTGAAAAGCCATAGCAGACTTTGAAGCAGGGCTCAGTTTCTCACTCCCCAGGTGACAGTTTTTCATTTGGAGGCAGCATTAGACTCCCTCTTGCTTAATACACTTCTGAATAAGCTTCAGCAGGAGGAGCAGAGATCAGCCTTGCCCCAGCCTGACCTGAGCTTTAGTTGTTAGAACATCCAGAAAACCGAGATGTGAGGGTGCAAGCTCTGTCAGCCTCCCCTGCCACCAAGAGCTGACAGTGGTCTGCATACAAAAGGAGGAAAAGCACACCCCTGCCTTTTTGGATGCTTTCCATGATATTGAAGTCAGCACTGCCAGTAAGTACCTGTGCAGAGAGAAGGGTGACCAGATTGGGGTTTTTTTAGATTTGTTTAAAGGAATTATTTTTAAAAGTATTTTTGATAGTTCTGTTAAAAAAACGGTGATCCAAAAGAAGTATTTTTCACCATTTTTACAGCACAAGTGAGCATTTCCTACTATGTGAGCTTTCAGAAGACTATAAACAACATTCCAGCCATGCTTGTGCTGTGGCTGGATTTGGGCTTTCTGAAGCCCTTAAATGCTTTTACAATATCTGTTTATTTTAATGGTCGGGTGAAATATCTCACTGAAATATCTCATATTCAGCTGGGTGGAACCCATAAGCAGTGAAGATTTTTGCATGCCCAGTAGATCTGTGGGGATTTGTTCTGAAAACTGGCTCATGGTGTCCCTCTTATCCATCCTCTTCCAATCAAATGTGCAAAAGAGAAGACTGCAGAGCTAGGAGAAGTAGAAGCCAGAACAGTGTTTCTCCAGCAAAACGTGCTGTTGGCTATGTTATCTTGAAGCACACACAAAAAAGAGATTTTAGTCAATAGTGTGACTTATGTACTTGTTATGCCAGTGTCGATACTTATTCAAGCTGAAACCCTGAAACTGAGCTCTGAGACACACCAGGAAATGTTGTGTTCTTCCTTCCCCACCCCTGCAAGAAACCCATGTTGTTTTAGGGTCTTAAGACACAGTGATTCATGAGTCACATGCAGTTTACTTATAGGACTGATTTGGGGTCCTTGCTGAATATTAGACATTGGATTTGATACGATAATGGGAAACACATGTGACATTTTAAGAAGCTACTTGGTTGTACCAGCAGAGATGTCTGCTCAACGCTCACATGGGTCTGATCTGGATCTCTGTGGTTCTTCAGCTGCTGTGGTGTGCCGGGATGTCCTTTTTGTGATCTTCCCTATGAGGAAACCAATATGCATTTAGAGCTTCATATGCACTAACATGTGTTAGCAATATAATTTAGATACCCACGCTGACCTAAAACGGATCTTAAATGAGTTTTGTGTCACAATGGTCAGAGAGAACTGCCACATGAGCTAGAGCTGTGGGTGGCTCTCCATAGCATGTTCTGTGAACAAGACAGTCTGAAGACAGCATTAGTTATTTACTGGCTGCAGCACCCTTGTTTCCTGTAATTTCAAATTCCAGTGGAGAATATAGTAGTAAACCCAAGCACTGGGTTGAAAACGTCTTGAAATTGAACACAGTGGTCCCTTTTAATTATTTTATATCTAGAGATTTGTGTGCATGTGTAACTGCTTTGTGCAAACAGAAGCCTCAAAGCTGCTTTCAGGAGTGCTGGCCTGTTGAGAATGTGACATAGCAGATATTGTCATTAGATTTATTTTAAAAATAAATGCATGCTAAGTACATGTAAATACAAAGTTTCTGTCTGGCAGATTCTTCTGTCTGTAGCTGCAACAATTGGGTTACACTGATCCTGTCAGTCTTGTTAAAAAACCAAAACCGCTTGTCCCATTGCAAGCATATTTTGCTCACTGCATCATGAAGCTTTTATAGTATAGGTGGGGATAGTAGGAGGGGAAGACAATGCTGAGATACTGAGTTCCAGGAGACTAGTTATACCTGTTGAATATAATCCAGTGGTCAGAACACTGAACAATAATCATGAAAAGCACATGAATCAACAGACTGAATGCTTATTCTTAACATTAATTATATGTGTACCTGCACAATTCGAAAAATGTGGTGTATTGGCTTGTGTGGTACTATGAAGAACAGCATTGCAATGCCTTAAGAATTTTTTTGTCCTTGTACTTTTTATTTTTGTAAACTTTTTTATTTTTGATAACTTGATTTTAGCAGCATTAACATTTTTGAGCTTTTGTTTATATATGCTGTGATTTTCCTTAGGTTCGTTTTTTTCAATTAGTGTTCTAAATGAGGAATATTTTAACTGATCACTGCATCCTCATTATGTACAGTCTGAATTCCTACTGTAAAAAGGTTGTATTATTATTATTTTATTAGTACAAGGCAAAATCAGTGGTCAATATTGCCAGCAGAGTGCTAGTGCTGTTCTTTGAGTGGTCTTGGATGGACTTGAAAAGCAGATATGAAGCTGAAAGCTACTGATGGCAGGTCTTATGTTGCTTTCCGAATACCCAACTGACATATATTGCTCATGATTGCTCTCTTGTGCACAACTTCAGTAGATAAAAGAATGTACAAATATTGAGAAGGACCCACATTTTTCATGAAGAAACCTCTCAAGGGTCTTTCTAATTTGTTTTCTCACTTTATTTTGGAACAGTGTTCAAGTTTTACTCTTCTTTAAGAGTGCTGAAGGTTGAAGGCTTTAAGTATGTTTTATAGATCATGATGCCATTCTGGAAGGTGATGAAAGAACCTAGTAAAGTTTTCATCAAGCTCCACTTTTGCTGAAGTCAAGAGGAGTTTCCAATGTTTTAATACAACACTTGAACAGGATTAGTGGGTTTAAATTATGTATTATATGTTGAATGCTATAAGTACTAGAAGCCATCAGCGAGGTTTACAGGCTCTTAGCAGCTAAAAAATGCTAGTCTCATGTGTCTTATTTTTCTCTCTTATTTTGCTCTGAATCTCCTAAACAGTTACTAATAGATTCCTTGCTGTGTCACTAACCCAGCACCTACCAAGAATTAGAGATAGTGTCCTGCCTCTCTGTTTTCCTTGTTTTGTGTCAGCTGGTGTGAGTAGATTGCACAAGATATGTAGATCACTCTTAGAGAGCTTCAGTCTTTAATTAAGTCCAGTATAAATAAATACTGGTCTTGTTTTGCTTCACACAAGATCACTCTGGTTCTCTACTTCTGGCCAGTAACTTCCTTGTGATGACAAATGTTTGTTTATAGTAATCTAGGAGCAAATAATAGGTTGACTGCAGTCTTTCACCCCATTTAACTCCTCATTTTCGTTGCTTGATGTCTACTTGTGCTCTAGGAGCATTACATTTAAAGGCAGCATTGGAAAAGAGAGAAGCTCTAGGAGCAACTCGAAGCTATGCCTTATGGGAGCGGTGGGAACAGGCTGCTGGTATGCCTTTGTGCATTCTGAGAGCGTTTGTGACTTGGACACAGATGGGGAAGGGGTAACAGAAGGCGAAGCCACAAGGTCAGTTGTGAATATTGGCTTCTCTAAAGTAGTGGTTATGTTAAGCAGAAACAGAAGGTGTGCTAACCCATAAAAAAAAGTTGTCATTTCCAGCCTGGCTACTGACTTGCCCATCTCAGCTCTCTCTAGCAATTTACAATTCCATTCTCCTCTATGTTAAACAGCTGCAATTTGTTGGAATATTTTTAAGGCTAGAACTTGAAATGATAATTGAACCTTGAAGAGAAATCAGTAAAGTTATGGTTTCAAAATCATCAGTGACAGAATAATGGCTTAGAATAAGTGTCAGGAGAGAAAGAGAACATGATTTGGACCAACAATTTGTACATAGTCCCAACAACAACTGGGATCATTGCACAATAATAATCCCAGACATGATTTCTGCCCACAATTGCAGGCAACTAGTATTGTTTACCTATTTCTTACAATTCCCTGTTCCCATGATAGATGTTAATGGGCCTTTAAAAAGATTTCGTAATAGATGCTCATGATGCTGGTTGAAATAGAAATTTTTGAGTTTTAAAGAGAAGGGGGAAAAAAACATGTCCACATGTTACATGACACTTTGGTAGCGTGTATATGAAGTTAAAACTCTGAAATTTATTTAAGATCAAGAATGTGTTCCAAGTTCTTTCAGCTCTCCTGAAATCTAGTAGGAAATGTGGAGATTCCTCCCTTGTCTTGGTATGAGCAGTCAAAGTTGAAATAGGGATTTGGTTTCCATTGAATCTTTGTTCAGTTTGTGCCTGGCACCAACTCTCTGTCAGTTTGTAGTTTTGGGAACTGTGGGGTCTGAACTCTGAACTGCAATTCCATTCTTCATCAATGCAAAATACTTTCAAGGCCCTGTACCAAAATCACTAGCCATGCTTACTCCTTCCTCTCAGCAAACAAATCACGGAAATGGGAATGTATCACTGTAGCCGAGGGCTAAATAGTAATTATAAAAAATGCTCCATATTTATTTTCATCGCATGCTTAGAAAACCTTTCTTTCTTTAATCTATGGGAACTGTGACTCCTCTTTCTAGTGGTGGACCCAAATTTATACAGAGTAGCTGATGTGGAAATGTAAGTACACAAATCCTCTTGCGCACGTTCCTTATATAATGCACAAATATATTTTGTTTGACAGCATCTTAGTGCAAAAGCGTTGTGAAAATGACAGCCCTTCCCTGGGGTCAGATCTTTACAGATAGGACAAAGCATAACTTTAGGCTTTGCTAGTAAGGTAGTTCCAGAGTTTATTGAATTGTGATGTCTTCATTTATACAAAAAAGTGTGGAAGAAAACCTTGGGAAACCATAACAGGAATAGGCAGAAATTAAACTGAAAAAATAGGTATTTGAGAGGTTTTTCCTATATTGTGGGAAAGTATTTAAGCTTAAAAACTTTAGCTTAAAGAAATAAATGTTATGAGGACCTTTATAAATATCTGTAGAATAATAAGACAGAAATATAGAACCACTAAATCTACTCCATGTTTATACTATAGCAAAGGCCTCTGGCTGACAACAGAGAGCAAATAACATGAGAAAATCTCTCTGACAACTAGACAGAGAAGCCATTTGCCTCATCTTAGCTTCTATCATAGCTATCTCTGTGCTGACACCGAAAAGAGCAGTGTTTATGGGAGCATAGGAAGGAACTGCTGATTCGCAACCCTCTGGAGGCAGCAGGGATCATGCCACTGGCCCATGCTACCCTCCCAGCTAGCCCTGATGCTCCAGGTGTCAGGAAACTGTCTCTAAAAGGCTTTTGTTTATAGGGTTATTGAAATGAAAGAGCAGTAGTAACTGGGACAATTTCCCACTTAAGTTAAATGAAAAATGAGTGTTTTCCCCCCCAGACAAGGTGGCAAGCCTCTGACACTGAGAGATCATCAGGGAGAGGACACCCAAGTGCATCAATGCTGGGGTACAGAGTGCACAGAACAGCAGTGGTAAGCACTTGGAAATGTTGCTGGCATTATGGAATTCAAGTGCAGGTGCAGAGAACAGCCTGTTTCTAGTTGCATGCTTAGATACGTTTTTTGCAGCCTGTCTTTCAGCAAATGTCCATTGGAAACTGTAATCCAGGACTTCAAGCTTTTTTTGTTAGATGGTTCATTCCCTTCTTTATCAATATTGAGGAAGGTTTAATGCAGGGAGGACCTTTCTAACCATAGGTGGTGATTGCAGTAGCTTGAGGAATGCTCTTGATATTCTTTTAAAAAAGCAGAAAAGGCAAGTGCATTTAAAAAAAAATCAGATACTCCTTTATAAAGCTTTTTTTCATATGCAGCATTCACACAGTGGTTATTCCTTGCAAGAACTCAGAATTATCAAGGAAAAATCATTGATGTTAAGCACTCAGTTGCAGGATGGATTTCCCTATATAGCAAACAAACAAACAAAAAACAACAACAAAAAAACCCAAACCAACCAACCAACCAAAAAAGAATAAAAAGAGAAATTCTGCATGTAGGACCAGAATTCACAGAAGCCAGTTTTCTGAGCAAGAATAATAGAACATCATTGGGTGCAAACAGCATCAGGGTAGTGGTCAGCTTCACTGCTGAAGATGTTGAGGTCTCTGGCCTCTTAAGCACCCGTATGGTTGGTCCTGATGGGGACTGTGCCTTTGGTGCATTTAGCTTAGATCTGTAACGTGGGATTTGGTTGGAGTTTAGATGCCTTGCTCCTTTTTCCTATTTGGCTACATTTCCTAGTGCACAGCTGGCAAATGTAAGATCAGAAGAAGAGTGTCATCCTTGTCTGAAAACTGATCAAGTCACTTCACTTCCTCATGACGGAGTTTCAGAAAACTTTAGAGGTTAGGTGTTTTGCCTGAAATCCAAGTGATGGGTATTTGGGTTGTGTCAGTCACTGCTGATGCACACATGGTGAAAATGGTTCCCATGGGGCAGGAATTGTCAACACTTTCTTGTGAGTCAGCCTCTCCAGTTCAAGCCCCCCCTCTCCTTTCTTCCAGGCACAGCAGGAGCCTCTCACCAGGGTCTCACAAGTGAGGTTAATAAGCACCACATTATCCAGGATTCTCCTTGCTGATCAGCTTTGGTTGCCCCCTCAGCCTTTCCACGGAATCAGTTTAGGCGTATCAGAGCAGTCGGGAGCATTTGTGTGACAGGAGGTATGATACGCACTGTTGGCACTTTGGATCCCAGCTTGTGTCCAGCCCAAATTACACAGGGATGACGCTGCTTGCAGTGAGAGTATAGCTGAAACATACTTGTCTACCTTGATCAGGGTTTAGTTTTGGATCAGCAATGACAGCCCATTATGCAGTATTTTCTTCTGCTGGGCAATTGTAAGTGCTTCGTATACATTATTTTTAATTTCATTCAGACAATATATCCACTGCTGCTGCACTAAAGCAAAATGGCTCCAAAATATGTGTGCTGGAAGTGAGGTTGGGAAATCCTGGAACTGGGCAGGGAGGGTTCCTGCTCCGTTTATTTGTGTCAGACCTGACGCACAGGCACTGTGACTCTTTAGGTTCACTTTTTTTCCCATTTCATACCCATTCAAGTCCGAGACAGGAAGAAAGGGGGATAGCCTATTAAGTGACATGTAAAGCAGGGCATTTTAAAGAAAAAATGCATTACAATTCGTAGAATCAATGGTTTGGGTTGAAGGGACCTTAAAGATCATCTAGTTCCAATCGCTTTCCATGGGCAAATACATGTATGATTTTTACCTGTGGTATTGTTTCATTTAGTTCACTAGAAGAGAAGTGAAAAAATTCACGCAGTTGTCCTTGCTTATGTTTTGGCTTTACATTTTGCCCCTGTGTCAGCCTGGGTAGTTGAAATCCTTGAGGTCAGTCTCATGTTCAATCCCTCCTTTGCTGTGCAAGTCAGGGATGCTGCAAGGAAAAATCTGTTTTCCAACCACTGCTTTGATTTGAATTTCAAATCATGTGAATATGTTTCTTTTGGCCTTGAGTTTAACTGAAGGTTGTTTTTACGAATGGGAGGACCAAGTTAAGGCAGCCATGGTGTTTTGGATCTCCTTGCTCCAGCACTTTGGATGTGATGCTCCTGAAGCCTGGAGTGCAGAGCCTCCCTTGCTTGTGGAGCAGGGTGCAGGGCAAAGATTGCCCTGTGGCTGCCAGCATTGATACCAGCCAGAATTGCAGCCCTGGGTGAAGTTTCAGCAGCCACCACTGCCCAGCGGTTAGCTCATACGGCCAAAATTTCTGACAGCACATTTCTTCTTCACGAAAGAGGCTGTGCAAAGAGAAGAGGCTATGTTCTCAATTTCCTGTATGCACCTAGTGACACTACATTAATAGTATGAACTCTACAACACACATTATTAACGTCTGTTTATCTCTCTTGAGTTTGGCCTTCAAATTGTTTTGGTATCGTACGGCTGTACGGATGTGGTTGCTGTCCAGTGCAACTGAGAAGGAACATAAATCTGTAGTTCACCTTGGCCTGCAGACACTGTTGGGTTCACTTTCTGACTGGCCTACGTTAATCAGGTATCCTGCTTCTCCAGCTGTAAATCAGGCATTGTGATTAATAATCACAGTGAGAGAGCTAATTAGTGCTGGCATGTAGCTGTTTTATGGATCCCTCTTTTCTGGGAGCCAAATCCAACCATATGGAAAAATGTAGCTGAGACACTATAAATATGATTCCACTTAGACAGTAATTTCTTCTGTTTTCTGTTATCACAGCAGTGTCAGCATAAGCAAAACAATGAAAGTGAAGAGATGCCGTTGCAGATTTTATTACAAGTTTGAGGTCTTGGGACTTTTTTTTTCTTCTTCAAGGACACTGTGTTAATCTGAAGAAAGCGGGCTTGATTTGTGTTCATTTATGCCTGCCACAGTTATTTAAGAAATAGCTTCAGTGCTCACACTTGAAGAGCGTTAGTTCTCTTTTAACTATTTCTGGCAGAGTTAGAAAGATATGCTTTGTGCTTTGTGTCATGACAGCTTGTCTTCTCCAATAAGCCACATCTTAAACTGTGTCAGTCCTCTCTACATTCAAAGCAACTGTCTTCTGTTCGTTGCTGTTAGATTGATGCTGTTGACTGTGTCTGCAGCGCAGCCAGCAGCAGTGAGCAAGGACTTCCACAGAAAGTGAAGGCTTTAGCAGGGAAGCGCAGATGGGCACCAGGCAGTGGTTGAATCCAGATAGCTGGGAATCTTTGGGCAAAGCCACTTCTGATCTTCATGTTAATTACATAGAACTCACAAAATATTAAAAAATCACCTGTGGTTGAGGATCCATTCACAAGGCTGCTGCTGTAGTATCGGCTGCTGAAACCTTACTGGCATAGTGAAAACAGAGACAAATGAAATAAAATGTGGAGGAGTAGGACTATCTCTTATACTCTAAATCTTTGCAGGATTGCTGTAAGGCAGAGACTGTCTTCTGAGAACAACAAACAGTTCCCCCCAAAGCAAATTCTTGGTGTTCACTTTGTTGTGTTGTGGTTTTAGACTATTTTTAAACTATTTTGTCGAGAATTAATAGGCTGGATCAGCAAATGTGACTTGATTGCAAATGGGAGTTGTCAAGGATGGGTTTCCAAAAAGATGTGTTGGAGAAGTTTAGATAAGCAGCAAGAGGGAAAGGCCTTTTTGCTTCTGCTACCTGTGAAATCTAAAGGAGAACAACCTGCCATGATGTAGGATTCTGGGGGAGTGAGGAAGTCACACCCCATTTTCTGGAAGGAATAGAAAATACTTGCTGAGGGGAGGCAGGAGAGCTCTTCCTTTCTGTTTTACGTAATTATTTTTGCAGTCTTGCCTTGCAATAAGTGCCTCAAATAGCTTTTTTTTGGTCTTTTGAAATAGTTGACCAACCTTCTCTTCCATAAGAGTATTTTCTACTGAGATTCCTCATTTTGCCTGTGAAATGTTTCAGAAGTGACTTCTGTTACAGCCATTCCCATCGAAGCCTTAAAGTATATACAAAGCCCTTCCAGAGTTGCATCATTATGAGACAGTTTGCTTTAGGGCTTTTTCCCCCTTTTAAGATCAGAATTGTCAGAAGTGGTACATGGTAAATTATGGTAAATCATAATTTAGTGCCAAAAAAGGTTTTAATTCAATTGTCTCATCAAAAGCCAATACCATAAGAGAAATTAAACTGCTGCTCTAAAGCTAATACAGAGAGTTGTGTGACTTCTTTCTTTCTGTCCCAGAAACTACTTCCATAAATCATTTCTCTTCTAAGGCTGCTGTTCAGTGTGCTACTTCTTTTCGTGACACTTAACCCACTAGCATTGTGTACTGCATGTATTATGCATTGCCTTTTGTGCATGCCATATATTACGAAGAGCTTTCTATCCCTAAGGGTTTCTGCAGCTATTTCTGTGAGTTTGTCCTACAGGGCACTTTCATGAAAGTCATCAGTTAGCCTTTGCTATGAAGAAAGAGATAATAGTAACTAAAAGTAGACCAACCTCATTAGATTATGATTAAAAGGCAGATGATTATTTTTTTAATGCAGTGAATGTGGTTCTAGTGGGTGGGCACCGGGCAGAAGAGGTGCTGGAGAAAAGTCACAGGTGCTGTGTCCTTGGCCACTCTGTATTTTCAGTTATTTTATAGCTTTAATTGAATACTGACTCATTAAGAGTACAGCGACCTTCAGTTTCATTCTAGCGACTTTCTTTAATGAATCTTAAAAAAGAAATGCCACACATGGTCCTGCCTTCACGGTCTAGGATGAATATAGAGCAGATCGTTGGCACCACAGGTAAGTTTGTTTCAAAGCAGGCTTGTAATTTGCCTCTTATAATGCTTTATCTTCAGCTCTTTTGGGAACATGCATGTCCACCACAGAGGATTTTGTCACTATGGAGATCGAGTTAGGATTTAGGATTTGGATTTTCCTTCAGAAGTATTTTAGGACCTGCCTTGAGCTGCTCAAGGCTGAGCTGGGACCTTGATCTGAGGACCTACTCTCTGTACCTTGGTGGGAGCCCTGCACACCCTCCTTGGCACTGGTGGGGCTTGCAGAGGAAGTGGGACCCACCTACCACCTCTTGCACCTCTTCCTCTGTCAGGGCAATGGCCTGTCCACTTCAGTGTCTTAACTGAGCTGGAACAGCAGAGCTGGCAACCTTATCTCTGTGGCTGAATTTGAAAACAGGTCCTCAGGTGCAGTTCAAGTAGTAAATGGTCTGTACGGGCACCCTGTGGGGCCTGGATTCCTGCAGCTCCCAGCTGTTCACTCCCACCTGCAGCCCTCCCTTCACTGATTGCACTGGTCTCTGCAGACCACAGTACTGTGCTTCACCTGTGACTGCCTTGGTGACCGGGAAGGTTTTTCAGGATGCAGGACTGGGTAAGGTGCCTTTTATTTCACCAGCCTCCGATTTAATTAGCCCTCTGATATTCCTGTCCTCCTGCATCTGCAGTAACTGTTTATACACGTGAGACTACACTCCAGGCTGTGGCTCTCTATTTTTCCTTGACCAGCAGTAGTCTTTCCATGCAAGATGTTAACTTAGCTCCTTTGAAGGACAGATTTTCTTCTTTTTGATTCTGTGTAACATGATGGGATTGGCATTTTTCCCTCTTGTTAATCATCCATATTTCACTAGTCACCATGATCATCACAGTTTGTACTCAAAGTGATTTCTTGACACCAGATAATTTCCATACGCATGCAGCATTTAAATGCAACTTGCTATCATGTGTCTCTTTCCCTCCCTTCTTAGATGTAAAGGAGCATCTCACTATGGCCTTACCAAGGAACGGAAGAGGCGTTCCCAAGACTGCTCTCCAGACCGTGGCTCCAGCTTAGCAGTGGCTGCCCTGGGCCCTGAGCTCTCAGCAGCTGCGGCCATCGCCTTAATGACAGATGAGCCAGGGCTGGTGAACCCGGCCTTCAGCCCCACCTCGGAGGACAGCCAGCTGGGCAGCAGCCCCGGAGACCTGCACCGCAGCAATCGAAACAGAAGTAAGAACTGAAAAGTTGGCTTCAGAGCCTGGTGGCCCCTTTCGACATTCATTTTTTCTGTGAAATATAGGTTGTTGGAGGATTTAAAAAAAAAAAAAAAGGATATTGAAAGCTTTCATTTTACTTGGCTTATCTAGTTGTGTACTCAGTGACCAAATAGATTTGAGTTGAAAAAAAAGATGGCTTGGCCAGGGGCAGCATCAAGCTGAAGATAGACTAGCTGCACACATGCAAACTGCAAGTCTTAAGAAAAATTATTTAGACAAGTCAGCTCAGTTGGAAGATTAAATGTTATGTATGATATGCTAGGAAGATGGTGTAGCTGCATAATGGCTTCACCAAAGCATGGTGGCCTAGGTAACCCCCGTGGGCATGGGCA
Source organism: Pseudotriccus pelzelni (assembly GCA_035584735.1). NCBI lineage: Eukaryota > Metazoa > Chordata > Aves > Passeriformes > Tyrannidae > Pseudotriccus > Pseudotriccus pelzelni. The sequence goes on from JAWMRA010000130.1 coordinate 46,045,248, forward strand.
CCTACCCAAAAGCCTGTTTGGAACTATGTTCGGCAGTCACCAAGTGTTTGCAGGAAAAACACTCCTTAAGAATTGCCTTAGGATCTTGGGAGACATCTGCCAGCTTCTCAGGAAGGTGCAGCTCAGAGGAGCCAGTCCTGCTGAAATAACCACAGCCGGAGACAAGTTGCATCAGGAAACCTTGCCTTGATCTTTCACCTTGTGACACTGTCTCTGATGAGTGTCATATTTGAAAAACGTGTCCTGGCCAAGGGCAGACTCAAAAGTGTTAACTGTGAGTTCAAACTGTATATTTGAGGATTCTAAAGCCAAAATGGATAGCCTACCTTGTTTCACCAGTTGTGTGTTGAGAGGACGGATGAAGGGCTGAAGAGAGACTAGAAAATGAGCAGTGCTTTCTTCTTGTGTGCATGGAGCTGGAGAGGCAAGGAAAGGGAGGATGCAAGCAGGGAACTCCAGAATCTCAACAAATCCTGTCAGTCTTATTGAGTTTAGAGGCCACAATCTGGTTTAAGGGAGTGTTGTATTATTAGATTACAATGTTTGGCTAGCGTGCAGAGCTGGAAGAGACAGAACAGCAACAGCCATGAAGATGTCTTTAACAGGATGGAAAAGAGCGACATGTTTTGAAAGCATTATGACTTTTCTTTTGTATTGCCTTACCCAGGTCAGAATATGTGACTAATTTGATCCCTCCCACCTGATAATCCCTGAATTTTTGACATGAAATTGTTGGCAATTGTTGGTGGCTTTGGAAGCCTTGCAAGGTTTTGAGGCAGTAGTAGTAGTGGGGTTTTTTCAAGAAGAGTTTTTAACGACTTCCAGCTTTTTTTTTTGTCACACTTGTATAGCTTGGGAAGGGCAGTGCTTCTTCCTTTTACTTGCATTTTTCACAGGATTGCTGCTGAGATCGTGTCTTGGCAGAGGATTATTCTTCCCAAGGCTACCACGCTCACAGGAGATTTCTCTGTGTGGCTGGCAAAACAGACAGGGAAGGAGGCAATTCCAGAGTGTGGGACCGAAGTAGGGTAATTGTACCCAGATTTGGGTGGGTGCAGCTTTGGAGTCTCAGCAGGACTCAGGTGCAAAGGTGAAGCGCCGGCAGCCCTGCTGTTGATATTACAGCCCATCATATGCCAAGGGCTGCAGAAATGCTATGGTTCTATCCCAGAACTGCAGAACTGTATTGATTTGTTTTTTCCCTGCTGTTGCAGCTCGACACTTCGAACGTTCCACTATAAGAAGCAGATCTTTTAAAAAAATAAACAAGGCGTTCAGTGTTCTTCGAAGGACAAAAAGTGGAAGTGCCGTTTCCAACCAAACTGACCGTGAAAGGGAAACTGTTGGAAACTCTGCTGCTGGAGAGGAAGGTAATGCTTTGTTCTCCTTGTGTTATCAGTTAAAATGGGGTAGGGGATCCTATCCACATGGGAACTGGATGCCCATGACTGACATGCCTTTCATGTGGTGGACTGTGTGTGATTTAAAAAAAAAAAACACAAACAGAAAACTCAGTCTTTCCTTATTTTTTTTATTTAAAAAGATGTAAGTGACTAGCAGGCAGGACTATTGCTGGGATGTGTGGGACCTCACGTAGGGCTGTTCTGGTAACAGCCTGCATGCTATAGCCAGCCCAGTATCTAGCACATGGGATGTGGGATCTTGGTGTCTGGGATCTATTACTGGAGCTGTCATTGACTTGCTCTGTAATTTTGTCCAAGAGTGTTCATCAGCATGTGCCTATCCCCCTAAAGCAAATGGATCACAGTGATCATACTTTATAGGAAGCTAATAAGTTTTGGCTAATGTTTACGAAGCACTGGGAATTCCCAGTGGGAGGATGGTATGAAAGTGCAAAGTATTGTAATTATTCCAGCATTTCTGTGGAATCCTTGGTGACAGACTTATATTACCTCAGCCAGGCTGGTGATGAGGTAAGAATGCTCTGCTCTTAAACAACGGGAGAGGCAAGTTTGTCTGATGCATGTCAGGGATGAGGGGTCTGGCAGGCAGTAACACTTAACATTTGACGCTCTCAAAGTAATAAGCAAATGTTACTAATCGCTCTGGACCATAATTATAAAACCAACATTGTCATTCAAGCATCAATAGGACTTGATGATCAAGTGGGAATCATTGCCTTAATCAAGGTCTTCAGTGAGCTTATTATTCCTTTGCTTGATGCCCCAGCAACTCATGTCTCTTCTCAGACCAAATGTCCAGGATACAGGCTTTAAAACAACAAAAAAATCCAACTTCTCTTTGCTCTGTATTAAAGTTCTCATTGAAACCCACACACAAAAAGAAAGGACAAAAGGCCACCAAATGCTATTTCTAGGCATCATTGTTCCGGAAGTGGTGAATTGGATTTAGTGAATTGTTTAGTATTCTACTTCATTTGCTTATTCCTTCAGAAGAGTTTCACTATGTTACTGTGTTCTTGGTACTTACTCTCCTGCTTCACATACTTGCTGATGTAGCCAAAATAATACCTGGTTATTCAAAACTGTAAACCTTTTCCATAAAAGGAATGTGAATATCCTCCTTGACCTGGAAACGCTATTAATAACCTTACTGTCCCAAATATTTTATTATTTTTCCCCAAGTAAAATTTTGCAAAAAGGTGTTTGTATCTCTATATAAGCAGACAGATATATTTCTCATTCCTGAGCAACTCTTCAATCCACTGTAAGCAAAAGTTCACCTTTCTTCAGAAGGAGTGAAATTCTGCATGTCTCAAGTCCATACTTTTGAAAAGACACCTCTTCAGGATGGGACACAGCCATTTTAATGACCGCTCTCTGCCTAGGTGTGTAGTTGGCATTAGTAACTGTTCCACTGACAGCTTGGTTTCATGTCCAGAGTGTGTGGGTGATCTGGATGTCAACAGCACCCATGCAGTAGCCCAGCGTAGTCCAGACATTAACAGAAGGAGGTGTGTAGATGACATCGACCTTTACATTTCCAACAGAATGAAAAGTACTGTTGTCTCTATTTTAAGGAACATATAATGGGGGCCTGAAGTGGCAGTCAGTCCAGGGTCCCACTGGCAGTGTCAAGGTTGTCATTCTCTCTTTGCCTCTGCTTGTGGTTTCATTCCTCTCCACCAAGCATGACTGCAAACTTGCAAATGTAATTGGCTGCACTGGAAAAACCAGGTAGGCATGTAATTACTTAATAAGCAGTTACTCTTAACTATGAGATCACAGAAGCTGGGTACATAAATTACTTCATTAACTACATTTGCAAAGAATGCATTTTGATTACCCAGTTCTGGAATTTAATCTTAAAAAAATGCAAGCAAGTTACTTGCAGCAATACAACTTCAATAAAAATCTCTATTCAGTCCTTTGCAACAGGTGCTTTGTGTAATGTCATTTCAAAGGCCCTCTCTGTTTCTTCTTGTTGGAAGAGGAAATGAATGTACTTCTTTCTGTAGCAGTTACCCTGACAGCTGGAGGCTGGTTTTTTTCTCCAGCTCTGTATATGTTCCTCTTTTATTTATCTTTTTTTAAATCCTCAGCTGCCCTGAACAGTCTGCAGTTGGACTTCTGATTAGAGCTGTTGGTCAGTCTTTAGGGATAGCTACAGTATGCTCTGCCCTGTGCTTGCTGATGCTCTTGTCCTAACCCTTTGAAGAAAAGGCAACCCCACGTGTCTGTCTCCCCATTGCCACTCCACTCTCTTGGGAATGGAGATGCTCCTGTGGTGGTGAATGGAGATGTTTCCTGACCTCAGAGGTCCCCACATCCAGTGGTGAAAGCTGCTGCTGCCTTTCCCAAGGTTTCACAGGTTCATGTCTGGGACCACCTGAGAGCAGCCCAGCCATGCCTCATTGCTCGAGGAGATTGGACAGCACTCCACTAGCTTTCCTCACCAGGCTTAGTCAGTGTATGTGCAGAATAAAGCTGAGACTATGCCAGCCTCACAGTGGGCACAGAGTGATATGTACCCTTCTTGCTGATAAGTTCTTATTGAGAAAGGAGCTGTCAGATCATCTGGCAAAGCTCAAAGTTCGTCTGACCCCAGCCTTCAGGATTTCCTCATCTTAGTTCAGATGCCTCTGTTTAATCTGTGTTTTGCCTGTATTTCAGTCAAAGGAGCTCTGAGAATGAAAGCCATAATGAGTACCTATGTACTGGCCTCCAGCATTCCACTGCAGTGTGTGTAGGTGCCCTTAATCTGAAGCTGCTGTGTTTTTGGGGCCAATGCTCAGTTGTAATATGACTGTGAGGGTGCAAGACAAACTAGTAATTTCTGATGTGGGAGAAAAAATATCCAAATGCTGCTTAACTTGAAGCTGAACGCAGTACTGGTTTTGGAAAACCCCTTTGCTACCTATGGACATTAAAAAATATGATGTATAATGTCAAATGTGTTTCTGTTATAATTACAGCAGAGAAACAGTTACAGTCTAATGATATCTTATACCTGGAGCTGGTAACAGTTCTGCACTGTGAAGATTACTTCACTATTTATGTTTCTACCCTGTGGTTTGATTTGTTTAATCAATGTTATATGTGCCTATTTTGGATTTAAATGATTCAGGCTTTCTTTGTTCCTCTGTTTAAATGTTTTTGTGACATTTTCAGCAGAGAATTGTTAAATGTCCAAACCAAATAAAGTGTCAGGTATGAATGAGAAGTGCGAACACTGATGAAAAAATATTTGAGGGAAGGAGGTGTTAAGATTTTCTCATTTTTAATAATTTGGTTTTTGCCAATAACCCATGCAAAATAAATATTTTTCTGTAGTGGAGGACCCAAGCTTGTGATATCTACCTTAGAGTAATTTTATTAATAGCACTTGCAGCTACAAATAGCTTTCCAGGACTGAAGTAGAAATTCAGAAAGTTTAGAAGAGATGGTTTCATTCTGAGATGTGAGGGAAGGTGACAGGGACATGCTTACGGCACTGATGCATTTGGGATGTAATATCCTCTGACTGGATCTAGTAGTGTAAATGACCTTGACAATCTACTTAAATGATGAAATATCTCCAAGCAAAGACTGCTCCAGCTTTGCTATGCTTATTTGTATCATTGTGCTCTTAGTTCGGCATTACACTTTAAATTCACTTCCAAGGAATACTATAAATAGATATACTCTTTACTCAAACTGATCTACAAATACAAGTTGTAAATCAGCTAATGTTTTAGGAGGAAAGAATTTGCAGGTGCAATTGAAAAAAACCTCTATACAATTTTACAGTAAAAGAGAGCTGTGTTTCTGGCTTTCAAAAACATTGATTAGTTCCATTTTGCAGTCAAGCCATTGTAAAAGAGGTTGAATTTATGATTGCTTGAGGATGACAAATGTTTTTCAAAGTCAAACTCATTCTTAGTGTCATGGTGGGTGCAATTCTACCATCTGTTATTGCTTTGCAGCGGTCAAGACCAAGGCAGCCCTGGCAGGCACTGGCAAGACCACAGAACAGACTCCCCCTTTGCACTGTTCAGGGTGAACCCTGCTGTATTTTTGAGATAGATAGATAGATATATACACACACATACATATATATGATAGATAGATAGATAGATAGATATGCTTCAATATTTGGAAAAGTACCTGAAGAAAAAGAAGGGAAGTGAAACACAGATGGTATCAAGCATTTCATGGCATTAAGGCTCTCTGTGTGCAGAAAAGAAAGTGGTTTATTGCGCCCCAGGACAAGACAGTGCAGGCCAACTTCTGTCTCAGGAAGGCTGCACCCCACAGAAATGCCACACTGTTCCTGTTTTTCCCAGACTTGATTCAGTTGCGGTTCCGATTTCCCAAAACAGCTGTACAGAGCTGGTTCAAAGTACTCTGCTCTAGAACGATGAGCCAGGCAATTTCCAAAAGAAAAGGATTGTCTCTCTAGCATTTCCTCTACTGCAGACCGATAAATTTTCCTGCTGCAAATGAGAGAGCCATAACTCTTTCAAGACGCATTCAGCTCTACAACAGTTTAATTTTAGTTATTTTGGGATTCCTTTGTTGAGAGGAATGTCAAGAAGCAAGAAGAGATGTTATAACTGGCATCACCTTCTACCTGCCCCCTCTATCAGAGCAGCATCCCTAGAGAATTAATGGAAGGCATTAAATCAAAATGATGGCAAACCACTGGGAGAATGAAACGCTGCATGAAAATCCATTGGGAAAGAAGTATTGCAGAATAAAGTCCCACACCAGTGCAAGGACATGTGACATTCAGAGACACAAGAATTTTCCTACAATAGGTTACACAAGCTTCATTTAAATTCTGGTGTCCAGATGCTGGGCAGCATGAGTGTGTGTCCCTGCAGATAGCATCATGTGGGGGGGTGGGCTGGCATCTCACATCAGTCAGGCCTTCTGGTCTAAATGAGGACTTGCAAACACAGAGCCAAGTTTTGTTTACGGTGACCTTTGATTAATCTCGACTCAAGAGTCACAGCAAACCTTACACAGTGCTTTGTTGTACTGAATACCGGGAATGAAGACAGAAGTTACACTTGTGGCAACACTATCGGAAGGAGCATGAAGCAGAAGTCAGCTGAAACCTGAGCACTGAAGGAACACTATTGTTAAATATTACAAACTGTGGGGATAATATATTAAGTACAGTTAAAATTCTGTAATACTATCTCATGGCCACTATACTAATGAATGTTTGGTGTCCTACATTGTGCCAGACAAGCAGAGTTTACTTTGCAAAGCTGGTCTTTCCTACGTTATTTGTTATTGTAATGGGATGTGTGAAAATATAAATAAAATTGCACAATAGTATAAGGGAAATATTTTTTGAGGAAAAAGCCCACACAATCTTTCTGAATGCAGATGACATTTTATTATATTGACAGATTCAGAGTGCTCCGTACAACCCCCGGTGATAAAAACACAACAGTCTGTGGGAAAACCTGCAAGAATCACCAAAAACGAGACAGAAAGTCTCCTTTCTAGATTCAGCAGCTCTTCGATGTTTAAGGACTGGAAATATAAAATGGTAAAGAAAGGTATGCAATACTCTTGGGTTTTCCAACTCTGGAAAACCTGGCCTAAGATTATGGAGAATTCCAATAAGACTGTAAGGGCTGGAAAATGGAGTCTGTTAAAAATGATACTCCAGCCTCACAACAGGCTGAGTGGTGCAAGTCCTCAACCCAATTGGAGTTGAAGGCCCTTAAATCGGCCTGCTGAGGCCCCGTTCACTATTCACAACCAGGTGCTGAGGAAGGGTCCACCGTTGGTGTACACATCCAAAAATGCAATTCAAAGACATTGCTTTCTAGACACGGCATCAGCTTATAATAGGCATGACAGGTTTTGATCAAACTGCACACAGTGTATGCAGGCTGTTTGGTGAAAAAATTATTATGAATTTTCATATTTTAAAAAATGTGTATTTGTGCATTTTATACATTTAGTTTGCCAAATGTTATTGTTAGTTTATCAAAATAGGCATTGGCCTTTCATTTACAGCAGTCTAGGCTGTTGGCAATACAATGTTCATGTGTATGTCTGGGATGAAAAGAAGAGGCAAGTCTTCAATGAAGAGTGCAGAAATTAATGGATCATGGAGTTATTTTGGTTGCTTAGCCCATCTGAGGAGAAAATGGTTCAATTTATAAATTGTATTTGATAGAGAGTACAAATCAAATAAAGACAAGAAGTAAAGCAGTACAGCCTGCTAACCGTAAAAGAGAAGCATTAGAAACTTGCAAACTGGCAAGAAAAATGTCTTGAGAAGATTTGCTCTGTTGTAGATTGGTCGTTTCAGAAGGAAATTAAGCATTAAAAATTCCTCTGAGAGAATCTGCATAAACTCATATTGAAAGTCAGCCAAATGCCACTGCAAGACTTAACAAAGCAGTTAAGTCATTGTTCAAGATGCAAAGAAACTTATGTAAGTTTATACCTTATGTAAAGATATATTTAAGTCTTGTACAAGTGTAGAGATTTGTTCACTGCCATGTTGCCCTGATTTTGCTCTGGGATTATAGACTGAAATAACATGAGAGTGTCAATAGCTTGTTCAATGCACAGTTCTCCATCGACAAGAAATATAACTGGATAATTCCTTTAGAAAAGTTTTCAGAATGAGCTATGGGAAAATGAGTGTCCAAGTCAAAAAGCACAGTTTGTTAGGATGTGAAGTGGGTCATGTAATGGGAAAGTAGTTCTCCTATAGGAATGTCATCTTCAAAGTATATATATATAGATATTAATTTATGCTATTTGTGTGCAGAGAATATCTAGGTATCCAGATTTTCATTTTCATTTTACACATAACTACCTTTGTAGCCACACTGAGAATGTAAAATTTGCACTCTTACTCTGATGCAGGGATCAGGACACTGGTGATTTTTGAGGAGTACTTGTACTTGTATCATCTGACTTAAAGCACCCCACTGAGAGGCCAGAGTTAATTGCCTCTTTTTTCTTAAGCAGAAGTGGAGAACATTTGGCACTTCCAGGGGTGATTTAACAGTTACAGGGGTATTGCTTCCTTTGGGTGCCTGTGCACTGTAAAGGAAGTCAGAGCAAGTGGATCACCAAATTGTGCATTTGACTTAGAGGCCTGGATTTAGATCAAGTGAATCCACCCATCAGGCTAGAGAGAACTGAACAAATTCTAAACTGAGCAATAGCATTTAGAAAATAGAGGAGTATGGGGAAAATGAAGCACCTGCCATTCCTGAGACAATAGTTGCATGCCAAACTTAAGTGAACATGTATTAGTGCAGAAACTGCTATTACAAGAGTATAAATTAAATTAACACTTGGGTATTAGGTTGGTAAAGGCTGTACAGTTATCTAAATAGACTTTTATTGCCTGTCAACTCCTGTAAAACCACAAAGTCGAAGTCTGTGCTACCGGTAGGTGCTTTTTACAGATGTGGAGGAGGACAGCTTCCCACCCCGAAGAGCATATGATCAAAGAAGTGGTAAGGGATGCAACATGGTGTTTCTCAATATTTTTTTCCTGTTCTTTCTTCCCCCTTGCTCTCTCCCAAAAGGTTTTGGTGCCTTGCTGGTTTGTTGCCTGCTAATTCTGCATTAGAAAATATTTATTCTGTCTCAGATACTGGCCTGTTAACTTTCATTTCACACTGAACCACTATTCAATAACAATCACTGTACTTTCATTTCTAAAATATGTCACTGAAAAAATATTAGCAGATAATTTTTTTATTTACAGGTTTGTCATGCTGGATTGGACCTACATACAAAAAATTTAAAAGCTTTCTCTCACCTGTGCAGGATTCAAAATAATTGGGGCTGATACACCTGTGATATAAAACTCACAGGTGCTTTTACTTCAACTTTGCTCACTGCTGAGTATGGATTAAAATTTTGAACTGACCTAGGGAAGGAGAGTATTAGTGACATGCTGTGAAATCAAACAGACCAGTTGAAAAGTGGAGTTTGAAAGAGGATACTCTTATCCAGTGCATTATGAATACAAAAAAGAACTCTGCCCACCATTAGTCCCTTCTCCCCACAGCCAAATTGCCAGGGCCAGCAGAGATCTTTCTCTCCAGGCACTTTGAGCATAGTATGGTTTTAATATAGGCACTTCAAAGCAAGAGCCAATCATTCCTACTTCACAGAATTCTAGGAGTGATGAAAGCAGAGGAATCTGGTAGGGAAACTACTGTGTGCTTTGGGTTGTCCAAGATATCTTGTCTTTCTGTTAGCTGAAGATAAATAAAATCTTCCTTGGATATCACAAGCCAAGCACCCAGTCTTCCACTAGGGCAACAAAACTAGAGAACAGCCTGGGATGCTACCAGTGAGACAAGGTGTACAACCCAGCACAGAAGGGATGGATGTTTATTGAGCTGCCCTTGCCCATGTGCTCTAGGGCCAGTAAGGAACTGTGGCATGGTTCTGAGATGTCTCTGTGGTCTAAAAATGTATTTTGTTCCCCTAAAATGTGTAACAGTTTTTTGGTATGTTTCATCTGTCTGGATTACATCAAAGGTCTAGGGCTGGGTTTTGTGGGGGGAAAAAGGAAGTTTGAATGTATTAATTGTAAAAAGATCCCTTCAAGTCCACTCAGCAAGCATATCTTTTCTTTCCTGCGCTCTTACTATAAATCATATCCAGGCATAAAACCTAGTTTAACTAACTGGCAGGTACTTGAGCCATGCATATTTCAACAAAGCAAACCTGTGATGTCAAATAAATACCTTATGATGTGCATTTCCAGGTTTTCCCAGGTTGTATCACCTGATTCCAGATGGAGAAATTACCTGCATTAAAATCAGCCGAACTGATCCTCATGAAAGTCTGGCCATTAGGATTGTGGGAGGCAGTGAGACCCCCTTGGTTCACATTATTATACAGCATATTTATCGAGATGGGGTAATTGCCAGAGATGGAAGATTGCTGCCTGGAGACATGATACTAAAGGTACAGTACTGTGGAGGTACAAGACAAAAATATCCTAACAAAGAATAAGTCAATTATAATGATATTTGCAATATTGCATTCAGAAAGACATTCATTTCCTCTACATGCTGTAATGATTTCATTAATTTAAACAGTTTCTGAAGTTCATGGATTTGTTTCTGTTTCCTATTCACTGACAAGCCACTCTGATTTCTCCTCAAACATGGTAGATCCAAAATGCCATGTAGGTCAATAGACTGTTGGCATTTCTGACCCAGTGGTGCAAAAGTTGTTTCTGCCCATAGAGACTGGGCTTTTTGTCCAGTTTGTTTCCACTGAACTGTGGGCCTAAATCTCAGTTGGTGAGATTTCCACTGCCTCACATCCCACTTATACCAGGATAGGTGACAGGAGGCCGATCAGTGTTATGTTATTTCAGCATCTATCTCCTCTGTATAATGTGTTCAATACCACAGAAGTGTTAGACACTGCCCACTTTATTTTGTCAGTGTTGCTCCACCAGCAGCCCCAGGTGAAACCTTTAAGAACAAACTTGGGCAGCCTCCAGGCATTAGCTGTTGACTGCTATTTCTGCTCCTGCTTCTATAGAAATGTACAAGAGATGAACAAGAATTGAACCAGATGGTTAAAGATCATATATCTTTACATCTTTACATCCCATCAGCAACAGTTTTTGAATGGGAACTGCACTCTCGGTTGCCCCAGCAACTTGATGTTCAGCAAGGATGGTAAATTATATTACTGCATCAGTCCTTAGAAGCAAAGAGTGACTACAGAAAATACTGGTTCCTTCCTTGCTTTGATACTTCAGCAGTGTGTGTTTGGAGTGCACAGGTATATTCACACTGCAAGCCAAAGGTACAGCTGCAGCTCATCCAGGTTTTCCAAATTTGAAGTGAACATTTGAGAGCAGGCTCCTTTGTTCACTGTGGGTGGGCCATGCTGCCGTGGCCAGACTGGTGCTGATGCCCAGGCTAACCAGCATGGCATTAGCTGGGATAAGGCTGCAGGAGCTGGAAATTGCATGGACTGCAAAGATCTGACACCATATCTCCAGATTTTCTTCCAGGTGAGACTCTGGATGTCCATCCCACTGTCTGCTCTGGCGTGCCTAGCTGGTAGGGTTAGTGAGTAGGTCCCCAAGTCCTACTCACTTTTTCTACTACATATTCCATGTGAGTAATTACCAAGGATGGAACGCTCTGAAGTTCAGAGCACCACCTATAAGCGACCATGCTTCCCTAGCTTTTGCTGACCCCAGTGGTATCTGAGGACACTTGAGGCTTGCCAAGGTTGTGCCATGCCTTCTACTTCATGTCAGACAGACCCTAGCCAAAGAGATTTCTCAGGATCACAATGTGGGCATACTTCACTGTAGTAGTGTATAAAAATGCCTCTGGACTGTAGTTCCCGGTAGTAGCTGGATAAATGTCACTCAGTTGTGCCTTTCATGGGGGTTTTTTGTCCTGGTGCCAGCACGGAGTGGCAGAGTTAATGGCACCACTGAAACAAAACTGTTCCTTCAGGGCACATCCAAACTGCACCATGAAGCTGTGACTGTAGCACGAATGGGCCAGCTCAGCACTCCACAGCTGTGGCTCACTGCCCAGGGATTTACCAAGGATTCTTAGGAATTTCAACCCCATCCTGCTGCAGCTCATGCTGTTCCCGGTACCAAGCTGGCAACTTAAAGTTAGCTGAGGTGTGTCTCTCCTGGTGCAGAACCCCCACCAGACAGGGACAGCCCCACCGTGCCCACACAGACAATCTTCAACAGCAAACACCAGCTAAATGCTTTTGTCCGTCCTGGGGACCGTTTCTGTTGCATTTTGGAGACATTTCGTAATATTTAAGTGGTTCAACCTGTGCTATGTAAAACTATGTGGAAATAACTTGTCTGATTAGGGTTTTCCAGCCAGCAGTGAGTTACAATCTTACAACTGGTTTTTATTTAGCAATATAAAGTACAATGCCTAGTCATTCTTACACATACGGACATGACAGGATTGATTGGAAGCTCTTTCTTTTCCCCATCCAAATTAAAAAAGTGGTAGTTGTGCAGTTTTACTGTCATCTGAGTTAAATCTTACCTGGAAAACACTGAGAAACTTAAAAAGTCTGATTTCTGGTGTGGTAAATCATCATAATTGCTAGTAAATATCCAGAGCATTTAAACTTCTGCTTGAGGCTCTTTTCTGCATTTTAATTAGAGATTCATTGCTGAGGAACAATTTTTTTTTACTGTACCTAGAACAGCTGGGACATAATGAAGAAGAGAAACAGCAGGAAAGTAGTGTGAGTAAAAGGAAAGGTTGGCAAGGCAAGTTGAAATCAGAAGCTAGTGGAATAAAACTAAGGTCTATGAAAGGATATTGAAGCTTGGGAGAGAACAATAAGAAAGATGGAAAATAACACATATGTCTGGAGACTGTCAGGGAGAAAGGGAAAGAAAAAGGGCAGAAACTGTCTGTACAGCACATCCTTTCCTTGGGGGGAAGGCTGTTCTGCACTGCAAACTTGGCCTCCTGCTTGACACAGTTTGAAATAGCACATGTCGCTTTGTATGAAGACATCTGTGTAAATAGAGCTGTTGTCTCCAGTGCCAGCTCAGAACAGACTGGCTTTCTGCTGCTGATTTACACTTCTCTCTTCCAGGTAAATGGCATGGACATCAAAAATGTGCCTCACAACTATGCCCTGTCAATCCTGAAACAACCCTGCCACGTGCTCCGACTGACGGTGCTCCGAGAGCAGAGGTATCGATGCCGGAACAGTGGACTTTCCCTTGATGCTCACTGCAATAGGGATGACAGTTTCCACGTTGTGCTAAACAAAAGCAGCCCAGACGAGCAGCTGGGAATAAAGCTGGTTCGCAAGGCCGATGAGCCGGGGGTATTTATTTTCAACTTGCTGGAAGGTGGCATGGCTGCCCGTGACGGACAGCTCCAGGAGAACGACCGGGTGTTGGCCATCAATGGGCACGACCATCGGTACGGCAGTCCAGAGAGTGCAGCCCAGCTGATACAGGTTTGTCATCACCTCTTTTATCGTGGTTTTTGAACTGTGCAAAAACCAAGCGGTGTGTTTTCAACATCCGTTGCAAAGCAGGGCCAAACACTGAGTTTGTGTATTGGAGGAAGGAAGGAGACGTTCAAGCTTGGGTGGGAATTTACTCCTCTAAAAGCCCCTTGATTTCACTGTGGCTTCAAGGGTGAGTGTGGGTATGGACTCTCATGTCTTGGGTAGTGGTGCCTGCTACCATTCAGGTTTTGGAACATACATTCACTGTAAATACCTGTATCCTCTGAGCATCATCAAAGCGTGATGCCGTCTTCCAAAAGGCATGCTAACCTGCACCCTGGAAGCACTGAGTCCAGCAGGATCCTAACTCCTCCAGCTCACTCTGGTGCAGACCTGGAGTGAACCAGAGTGGCCTAAGGCAATGGATGGCATGTTTCAGGATGAACATCACCCTCCCAAACTCAGTGATTTCCCATGGATGTATTCCATGACTGAAGGTAGTCAATTCCTTATAGGTATTTCTTACCTAAATCCAGCATATGGAAATCCAGATTTGTTTTGGAAAAATGGATTTGTAGCTGTAGTTTTCATAAATCTCTATTTAGATGCGTGTGGAGAACTAAATAGATGCCTCTGCAATGAGGCAGTGTTAAGACTAAGGAGTCTTAACACAAAACTGTCACCAAAAAAAATCCCTGTGCCTTTCTTAGCTACAAAATCAGTCAGCTTCTGCCTTATTTCCCCTCCAGAACCATTTTCATTTGTTTTCTTTGTTTACAGACTATGTTGGGGTTTTTTTTTAGAAAACTTCAACACAAAAAGCAAAGCCAAGAATCTTTTGTTGCTTTTTATCTCATATTTATAGCACTTATTATACTTGTGCATTTTTAAGTTTCATTTGGAGGCGTGTAGTGTGTTCACATACTGAAGAATTTCATAGGCTTCGATAAAAAGATGTCAAATCAGGCTGGCTGCTTCCCCTTTTCTGACAGGTATAATCAGGGTAATACAAGTCAGATGGAAAGAAGCATTCAAATGCATTCATTTTGTGGAGAGGATTCCTCTGTTAGAATAGATTCACAGTTGGTTGTAGCCAACTTTTATTAAGGAGTTTATGGCTTAGGTAAAGAAAATGTCATCCCCTTGCATAATGCCAGTTATTGAAATTCTGGTCCAGCATCTTTCTGATTACCTTATGTAGCTCACTAACTGGGAGCAGAAGGCAGAAGGGGAAAGGTTTAAATTCTCTGAGGTCAACAAGTCTGGAATGAAAAACTTTACCAAAAAAATTGTATTCTTGGAACAGTTCTTTATGGCTACAAAAAAAGGCAAAACACGGCTTCGTAAGCAAAAAACACATGCAGCCTAGAGATGAAATGGAAAAAATTACTAAACAAAATAACCATTCACATACAAGTGTTTAAAAATGTAACTAAAGCCCTTATTGGGCTCCAAGGAGTGGAAGTTATTTATAATAATGCTTGAAATGCACACCAGTTCTTGGGAATTTAAACAACATGCCCATCAAAGGAGAGATTCAGATTTCCAAACAGCCAAGATTACATTGCATTGGTCTGAGCTCTATGAATCACATTTGTTTAATGCAGAATTCCCAGAACCTGTGTCTTTTTTGTCATGTTTTTTCATCAATTATCATTTGCCTTTCCTGTTTCCATGTCATGACAGAGAAAAAACGTTGTATTAAAGCCACAAATGTTTTGCATTTGCTTCTTACATGAAGGGATATTTCACTGTGTCCTCTGATTTCTCAGCAACCACCTGGCTGTGGAGAGCCAAGTGTGTCACTTGCAGTACGTTGAGATCTTCTGATTTGTGGTGGTGGAAGCTACAAATACACCACTAGTTTCTTTAAAAACAGAACTAACATTCATTAAAAGGTGGTGGCTTGTTGGACTAAGCACAACTGGAAGAACATCAGATTTCTGTGGAATCTGACAGTTTTGACTTTTAAATAATGAATAATTGAGACAAATCCTATTCATCGGGCCTATAACAATTATACATTAGCATATGTGAAGAAGTTTTTAATCAGTAGATTAGATGTCTGGCTGTTTATAAGCTCAGTCACAAGAACTGAAATGAAGAAAACGTGGAAGTGGTGATCAGGAACGTGCACACATCATAACACTTGGGAGTTTGCTGCTTCCCGTTTGTCACGTCATCTTTAGTCATGGCCTTGTGTCAGAAGTGGCACTTTTAATCTAAATAACATGACATTCCACATCTGTTTTCCATGAGAGTGACAAGAAAATGAACAAGGTAACAGGTCAGTGGGTGCTCGTGTGAGCACAAGCCAAGCTGCATGGGTTGAGCCAAACTTTACTGACCCCAGATGTTCACCCGCAGCTCTCCCTCTTCTCTCTTCACCACAATTCGGAGCAGCTGTGGTGGACTCATGAGCCCCTCTTCATCGCAACAACTACGTCTGACACGCAGGTTGTGATGTGGAGTGTATCTGCGCTCCATCGGCCCTGGGAGAGATGGGGCAACTTCTGTTGGGAGCAGCACTGCTTCCTCTTTTCAAGATGCAGCTGCCTACGAGATGCTCAGAAGTTGCCACCATGTCTCTGCCTTCCTACTTGATTTGCTTTGGCTGTAATACAGATTTCAGTTACAGTAGATTGTTTCAGCTATTACTTGCACTCAGTCTCAAAGCTAACCTCATTTCTTTAATTCTTGCTTCAGCGTAAAATACAGAAAAAGAATTGTTTAAAAAGCAAGGGGTAAGAGAGAGAGATTCGAGTAAGTCAGTAATGAATATTCTGATTGGCAGAAACATTAATGGCTTTTCATTTGTATGTAAATACAAAAGCTGGTTTTGTTGTTTGGATAACTTTTTAAAACACTCTGGACTTCTGAGAAACTGCTCAACTTGACTGACCTGGAGACAAAAGTGATATTGCAATACAGACTCTTGTTGAACTTCTGCTAGTTGTTCTGTGATAATTAATCACATTTACAGCCTTTCTCTAAATAACCAACTTTGAGGCTTACCATGTGGCAGCAGATGATTTTTAAAAGGAAGTTGCATTAAGGTGAAGTTGTTCATTTTAGAGAAAACTGGATTTTCATGGGGCCACATGTCCTTGGGAGGTTTAATCTTGTTTTGTTCAGTTCCATCTCAATCATACTACAAACTAGGGACCAGGATGGTTTCCTTTCTGACAAGATACAACATTCTGCTTTTGGGTACCAGTTGAGTCCAGACTCCCCAAATTAATATTCCATAAAATATCTGGAAAAAATATCCAGAAAGTTATTTTGAAATACATGTGTATGCACCAAATGATATATTATGAAGCTGTGGAAATTTGAGTTTCTGGTGAAAAAAACAGTATTCCCCAAGATATTGGGAAAGCAACAAAGTGCACATTTTTTACTTTATTGGAATTAGCACAGCCTGAACGTCCATATTTCAGGCCTGAAGTTGGAGATTTAGGAGAAGTAGATTGCTTTTTCTTAACTAAAATGACATTTTTTAGAAGCTTTTTTAAACTCTCAGCTACTGGTATTGAATTCAGCTCCAGAAAAGAAAAAAACCAAGCTACAAAACCCAAAATCCCAGAGGGTTCCTCTGGCTTCTGTTAGTTGTCTGTGGGATATTTGATTTCAACAGTGCAACTGGATCTGGGTTTGGTTTCCAGCTGCTTGCTCAATGCCATCTCTCCTTGGAGCTTCTCCCCAGAGAGCAGGGCCTGTCACCGTGCCAGTGAGCGAGCCAGGAGGTCTGATGCCTCCCGGGCTGTGGTACCAACAAGCACTGCAACTGCAGCCCCAGGGGGATCAGACCTCCAGAGGTGCTTGTGTGGGGGCTCCACTCTCCATACTGAGCAATCCCTCCGGTATAACCTGAGAGGGTTATTAATTTTTATTAATTTAAAAATTAATTATTAATTTTTACATCCTCTGAGTATGCTTCTGTAGCATTGAGGTTATTTCTACACTTCATTTTAGTTCAGTATCTTGGTTTGCCCCTAAGGCAGACTTCCATGATTTACCCAGCTAAACTCCACTCTTCTTAGCTTTATCTTTGTATTACTGTTGTTTTGAACAGGTTCATGTGAATCTTACTCAGGAGTAAATGAAGCCATTTGCTTCTAGGGATACAGTGCTGATTCAATAAGAGAAAAAAAAGTCACCTGTACACAGAATTAACACTAATATCAGGCACACACAGAGCACCCTAAAAATAACACACAAACATAGCTTGGTAGAAGCACTGCAGCGTCTCTCAGGCACAAGTATTATGACTGCATTGTGCAAAAAGGCCTAGAAGCACTTTGAGCTTGGGTTAATTGTTTTTGAAGTTATTCTTCCAAGAATAAACTCCATTACTCTCTGTGCTTCCTTGTGCCCTCCCTCTTTCTCTGTGCTCTAGTGCAGCATGATTTTATTTCTCAAAATGGTTGCACATTATTTTTTTAAATCTTTCTTACATTTGTCACACTGATTGCATCCAGGTGAACTTAGTTACATTGTTTAGTCCCCACTTTCACCAGCCAAGGCTTAAGCACGTACATCATTTTAGGGTTAATTGCATCTTTCCCAGCTTTCCCATCTGTCAGGTAGCAGCAGCTCTGGTTGTCTGTCTGTCTGTCTCTACTGTGGCAGGCACATGCTGCTTTGCAGTGGTACACAGGTGTATGTAAGAGCTGTGGTGCACTGTGGTGGATCACTGTCTCCAGCCAAATTTGGGGCAGATAGGAAGGGTTTTTTTGAGTTAATACCAGATTTTCAAGAGGAGTGCCTGGCAGTAAACTTTTAAGGACTTCATTGGCCTGAACTGATGCTACTGCTTTATGTCATTGCGACATTAGTGGGAAATCCAAACCCCGCTTTCATGGTACCCACATTTCATGACCTCTCTGGGGCTGAGGTGCAGGGGTTTATCGACTAGGGCAGTGCAATTCACACTGTACCTCCTCCCACAGGCCAGCGAGAAGCAGGTTCACTTCGTCGTGTCGCGGCAGACCCGGCAGCAGACCCCCGACATCTTGCAGGAGACAGGCTGGAGTTACAGTAGCAGTGGCCCCCAGCCCTGTCCATCCGAGAGAAACAACCCCAGCAAGGTGAGGGCACGGGCACTCGTGTGGCTTCTCTACCATCCACGGGACAGGGGAATGGGAGGGCAGCGAGTGTTTTCATGTCTCAAGGTGTTGTCCCTGATTTCTGTCACCAGAAAAACATGTCTTACTTTGCAATGGAAACATAAAAGCTGTGCTCCTCATTAGTTGTCCACTAGTTCTGCTCTGGCTCTGCCTGAGGTGGGGAGGGAAGGAGAAGGCAATGGGCAGTGGTGAGGCAGGGATTGATGTGCACATAGCATCCTGGTCACAGGCATGGACCTGGCCAACAGTGTGAGCCAGCACCGGGCAATGCACTCCAGCAAACAGAAGAGGTTTATCTAAAGTTTCCTCATCTGAAACAAAGACTTCAGACAAAAACTTTTCATGTGCTGGCCTGAAAGACTCACATAAGCTCTTTGAAAATTATGGTAATTACTAGTCTATTGCTCATTTATGAAGATAACCCTTGCCTTGACTTGGCTGGCGGTCTGGTGGCAGACAACAGCTGTGGTCTCCTTGGCTGCTGCAAGCATGCTGACTTTCTGTGGAGCTTTGGACCCAAAGTGTTGGTTCTGCTTTGGCAGCAGCTGGAACTCACACGGTATGAGGGCTCTGAGGGCCGGCAGTGCACAGCATGGCTGGACCCAACCCAGGGACACTGCACAGAGCAGCCATCTCTCCCAGATATGGCTCTGGTTACCAAACTGTCCCTCCAGCTGCTCATGTGTACCTGGTTACATGTGCTCAGTGCATTTAGGCTCACAGTATGCCATCTGCATAAGGCAGAGAGGCTGATGGTTAAACACGAGGTTTTAAAGTAGAAATCAGTGTAGTTAGAGCTTTGAAAATATGTTTTATGAGTTTACCCAGTGTTATTCTTTGCACTTTAGACAGAACAGGGCATGTCCTTGCAGGAACTGAATTTGTTTACGTCACTGAATTTAAAGTCACGTGTCTGGCTAATTTGCATTAATTGCTCTGTGTGTCACCACCTATGCAACCTTGATCCTGGCCACCCATGCCAGGGGTGCATCAGGGAGGCAGACAGACAGGGCTTAATTTCATTCTGCCTGAAGGGCAGCCAATTCTGTCCTTAAAGGGACCTTTGGACCAGATACTGAGTGAAAAGCTGTAACCAAGGAACCAGGTCTAACTCTGGATTTACAACTGCTAAAAGACACCCATTTTTGCAGGTTTTTTAAGATTACATTATTCAGTGGGTTTATGTGTTAAAAATGCTAGTGTATATTTATTTTAGCTTTCATTTTCCATGAAGTCCCAATCACAGCCCTTGTTAGGTAGTACTGGATCAGCAGGACTTAAACCAGAGAGCAGAATCAGTGCTCAGTAGCCACTGCTGGGTAGCAAGAAGTGCCCAACTAATCATGCATCTGCAAGGGATTATTTCCTAATGAAGTAATAATGTCCTTAGGGAGATATGTGTAGGAAAGCAATCAGCTTGTGTTGCTACTGTATGATTTCTATGGAAGCTCCAAGCACCTGTTAGTTCTACCATGTTGATCCAATTAATTGATGCCACATGGGATTATTTGGGAAGATGATTTGTCTTCCATAATTGGCCTGAGATTCTCATTTTCTCATCCTGTACTGAGAGATGTTAAGATGGGAGCTCTTGGTTAATCTAATATTATTTTGGGTAGCTGTGAGATTGAAGGCATAATGTTGACTTTACAACAGTTCTTTAAAGGCTAATGACTAAGGATTTTAAAGACTAACAAATCATCTTTTGTTGGATAGGCCACGGCTTTTAAGGGGATTTCAGTTTGCCATAAGAGATGAGTACTACATAAGCACATGAGTGGGTGTGCTGCTGTGGGCTTCTGTTCAGTGCCACCATTTGGGCTCTTTCCAGGGAAGATCACCACCAAAAAAGAAAATTCTGAGCTGTTTGTACCTTCCTTTAGCTTTGAGTGTATGCAGTGGAGGGCTCATATCAGAGAAAATGCTCTGGCAGTAGATCAGGAGAGCAGTACACCCGGTAGACACAATGAGCTTCAGGCACTGTGGACTTTCAGTCTGATACAAACATTACTGGAGTGTTAGTTGCCCTTTTATAGGGCATGAATGTGTCAATTTGAATTTCTCATTATTTTTTTTGCTGAAAGTTTAATTGAACATCATTTGTAATTCAAGATCTTTAAACTGTAGGCTTTGGCAGACTTAAAATGGTATTTGTTTTAAGTAGACATTAGTGCAGGAGTAATGCTTCCAAGCCAAGGGCCTGTACAGTATCCTAATGCAGCACATGCTCTTGCCCAAAACCAAGGTAATGCTCGTTGGCTGGACTTCATTGTCAGGGGAGTTTCCTGAGTGTGGTTTCATGAGCATGGTTTGCTGAGTCTGCTAGCTGCTGCCATCAGTGGGATTGCTTTATTAGGTGTGATTAACAGAGAGATTGCTAGCTGCCTTGAATTCTGGTTAATTTTAAGATGTATTTTGTCCCCTGAGCTTACTGTAGGAGGTGATATTAGTAGGTCAGGAATGCTCTCTTTGAGGGAAACTGGTCTTGCTGTAGAGCATGTATGTACACATGGGCTGAAGTCGTCTTTTTATCCTTGGCTGTATTCAGCACCAAGAATAAATTCTAGCTTTAGCAGCCACCTGGCTCATGCAACGGCTCAGGAACTTCTTTTGGCCAAGATGTTGGCCTCCTGACAGCCTACCTCCATCTGTAAGCCATGAGGAGGCAGCTCTCTTTCAGGCCAATGGCAACCGGCCACGCGGCCCACAAGGCACTGTGTAAGAGGAGGACATTGTGACCATGTCCTTCTCTGGTGGCAGTGATGCCGGGTGTATGGTGTGCCAAGAGATTGGTCCCGCACAGGGTTTCAGGGATCTGTTTTCCTGTGTACAGAGATAGGGTAAACACAGCTCAAACTTCTTCTGGCTGCTGCCTGGATTCAGAAACGAGATGTCAGAAACACTTTTTTGCGCAGCTGAGGTTGCAAAGCCAGGCTGTAATGCATAAACAGGCCAGATTCGATTCCTTTGAAGTCACTGGGAGCTTTGCCATTAATTAAACAGCACTTGTTTTTAATTGGAACTGTTTTCTTACTCTTTTCTAACAAATTGTCTAGTACTTAAAGCAAAGAAAATGTTGCTCAAGCAGGCAAAGTTTCTTGACCACATGAGCAGGTTAACCTTCAGGTGAAATACATTGTCCAAACAGACACAGCTATGCCTTTTGCCTGCAAGACACGTGTCATAGCTTTGATGTTGTGATAATCTGCTGTAAATATTTATTTTCCAGTAAATATATAGAAAAGGGGAAAAAAAATAAAAAGAGGAAGAGATGAACTGTTATGTTTTTCTTCTCCTGACCTCCAGGGTCACTTCAAAATGACAGAAAAGGACAATTGTTTAGAAGAGAGTGAATTCAAATGCAGTCACTGATAAACACTGCCTTTTAACTGGTTTATTCACTATCTGTTGTACCTCCAAGCAAGCTCTACGTGTGTTTACTAAAAAAGGCTTTATGTTCCTTTCATCACTGCCTTGTCTCAGTCAAGTCACCCCAATTCCTTTCTATCTGCAACCACGTAAAAAATTATATTTGGAAGAATAGCTTCAAAGGAAAACTGGTTCTTCGTGGTTGAGCACACAAGTGCTTGTACCTTTATAATTCTTCATTGAAATGTGACAGGACAATTCGTTGCCAAGCACTGCTTTGAAATCTGTTTCTCTCTGTGCTGATTCCTAAAAAAATAGTGATAAACTAGCCAATGCTCTAATGGTTTTGTTGTCTGAGACTTGATGGATAAGTAACAGGACTGTGCTGTCACTTGGAGCCCCAAGTAGAATTCCAATTTCATGTTTGGTTACAAAATTTCAGACTGCAGTTTCATGAAAATTAGTAGTGCCCCTATCCCACATGCTTCAGAAAGTGGCCTTTTCCTGATGGAAAGCCGTTCCTTTCCAAGGGAAAAAGGATATCTTTGCACGAACATGGATGAAACATTAAGTTTAGTTTTCATAAAGATAGAACTACTATATTTAAAACATTTACACCTTAAAGACAAATGTGAAAGATTACAATTATCTGAACATTTATATTCTGAAGGTTTTAAAATCTTCAGAAATTTTTAGGTTCATTTGCAAGCCATAAGCCCAATTACTCTGACACAGTGACTGCATTCTGCATGGACCAGGTCTGATAAGTCTGAAAAAACTGTCTTTGGTTTTTGTCCTGGTGACTGAAAGAATTCCTCTTTCCACTGAACTCTTTGCCTTTTTGTTCCTGGAGTTCTGCGGCAGCCACTGTTCATCTGCTCAAGCATTTAGAGATCCCTTGCTAAGCTCCTGAACAGTCCTGTGTTTTGTTGTCAATGTTGCATCACAGATGGAGTTAGTTCCACCAGACATACCTTTAAAAAACCCACAAATCCAACACATAGCCTGCCCTAGTCCCATAAAGAATTCTTGCTGTAATCTTCCTTTGCCCATCACTGTTACTTAGGAAGACATTATGGACTTGTCTGCTCCACTTTCTGTGCTGCTGGCCCAGGAAAAAAAGTGAAATGTCTTTGTGAGATGTCAGATTTTTAAGAAGAGATTAATGTGGCTTTGAGTTTATTTTTGCATATTATGAATGTGAGGTCACACTTGTGAGTAAGAAGGGGTTTTTTAATATCACTTTGAAATGTCTTTAGAATGCTATTATACCTATGTATGAGCCTGGAATGGATGATGCTGTTCCTGCAAGAGAGGCTGGGATTGTCAGGAATAGATGCCAGGAGCACTGCTTATGAAATGCTTAAGGAAAGCAAAGCAGTTAACACTTAAATCCAGATTTTATTTGTCTTTTGAACTCTTCTGTAAGAACTGAATGCACAGTAAACATGACATTCAGTTGACAGATTTTGTTGGAGCTTGCGTTGGTTCTCCATCCTCCAGCATCCTGTGGATCTGTTTCACCCTCACTCATACACTAGTTATTGCATGACCAGCAGTTTTTCCTGATCTGGAAGAGAGGGGGAGAAATATGGGGATGACTGTCCTCAGGTAGTAGAGGTGGCCATCCCAAAGTGACCTTTTAAGTACAAGCGCTGGGAAGAGCACCCTGGAAGCTGCTGGCTCTTCACTGTAAATGCCGTTCTCTTTTCCTAAACAGAAACACTTGCTCCTCAAGTGTATTTCTACCCATATCTTACACAGAAACACAGATATATGGAAGAGAAAATGAATATCTATCTTCTAACATGTCCTCAACAATTTTATTCCTTAAACTCAAGAGGATTACTTCTCACTAACTATACAGATGATGCACAGACTGCAAGGAGTAAGATAAGAAGCATGACTTGATAGTCAAAGATATCAGGACCACTAGTGATATTAATATAAAGAACTTTTTTTTCTTTTTAAATCAGGTTTATTATTTACATTTCAAAGACCTGTAGGCTTGTATTAGCCTTAGCACTGAAGCAATTCTG
The DNA here is from genome assembly GCA_035584735.1 of Pseudotriccus pelzelni. Lineage (NCBI taxonomy): Eukaryota > Metazoa > Chordata > Aves > Passeriformes > Tyrannidae > Pseudotriccus > Pseudotriccus pelzelni. The sequence continues at coordinate 46,069,185 of JAWMRA010000130.1, forward strand.
ATTTTGGTAGGAGTAGTACCTGATTTTTAACTATTAAAGCACAGTTATCTTGGTGGTAGCTCTGACTCCACAGGTGCCTAAGCCCCACAGAGAATCCTGCCTGCCATCAGGAAATGTGGCAGGCATCTGGGAAGTGCGTCGGTATTCCCTTGATGAATATTTGTTTCGATGGAAAATACCTTAGCTATCAGAGAGGTCACCATGCCCACTGTGTTTGTTGTTGCTGTTTTCTCCATCACAGAGCACCCTTCACACTGTCACCTGTCATGAGAAGGTGGTGGCTGTCCGGAAAGATCACACGGAATCGCTGGGAATGACTGTAGCAGGCGGAGCATCTAACCGGGAGTGGGATTTGCCTATCTATGTGATAAGTGTGGAACCTGGAGGGGTTATCAGCAGAGATAGCAGGATAAAAACAGGTAAAATGAGGGGATTTTGAAAGTCTGCTTTAAATCAGGGGCTTCTTTGGGGAAACAGAGGGACAGTGAAAGAGCATCCCACCCTGGCATCTTCAGTCACACAGATTTTGGGATGCATCAGGTTAGAGGGTCTCAAGTCAGCTACCAGAAAAAGCATAATATGCAGCAGTAACCATCTCTGTGAAGTAGGATGTGGGAATATTCTGGTAGACAAAAAGGTAAATAGTTTTTCACAGGAAAATGAGCTTGCACCACCTTCACTTAACTACTACTATTCATTGTACAACCTTCAGGTGTTTTTAATGTAAAAGGTTGTGCTTATTTGTCATTGCATTCGTGACTTTGAATGAAATATACAGGAGCAGAATTCCCATCATATATGAAGCAACGTTAATGCCTTGTGGCTGAATATCACATCAGGAAACATTGGTTTCATAACACCATTTGGGTCCTGATACAACAGTGATAAAGTTAATAGTTTCCATCCCTCTGCATGAATAAGCCTTTAGAGAAGGAGAGGAACATTTTTTATCAATTGGTTTTGTGGGAATAGGTGGGCAGTGGAGGAATGATAAAACTCTCAGGTTTCAGGATGTTGCATCTTCAAGAGCCGAGTACCTCAGTACCCTGCATCTAGCAACCACACAGTTCACTTGCCCTTCATTCCCTATGCTCAGCTTCAGTCCAGTCACTGCCTGGAAAGCTGGAGGGACATTCTGAGTATGAGGGAAGTGAAGGCATCCAAAAGTCGGCCAGAATAGCTACAGCCCAGCTGGGCCCACAAGCTTGGTTCTCAGTACCCAACAGTGGCACACGTGGGAACCTCCCCCTTTGTGTCTGCTCATCAAAACCCTTGTGAGAACACAATAACAGGAGCAAAACAGCATGTTTCCCCTTTCCTCCTGCAGGGAAATGACTGCCTCTCAGTGAGATACACTTTCCAAAAAATATTTTTCATGAGGTAGCATGAAAAATTTTGCCTAGTTAATTTGATAAAATTTGAAACAAATGAATATGTGATGTTATAACAGTGCACCAAGCCTCCATGGCTTAGAGCAGCTCTTAGGCAGTTGTCCCTCTCATTGGGGCAGACCACAAGAAGAGGTTAATGTTCACATTGCACTGCCTGGACTGCCAGGGATTACATCCCTGCCAGGCCAAGCACAGAGGGCACCCAAGGAGGCCGTGGTGTGAGAGCCTGGTGCCAAGGGTAGCAGAGCACTTGGCACTGTGGCTGCTTGCATGACATTAATGATGTCTTTATTGTTCTCTCTGTAGTGATTGAGGTCATCTTTGCATTTTTCTCTGAAGCTGCTGTGCCTACACTATAAATAAGGCACACAGAAAGAGGTTTTGGCTTCAAACAGGCATTAATACGAAAATAATAGGATGTTATTCCCACAAAGCAAACTTCACAAAGAGCCAGCTGGAGTGGCAGCCCTCAGCTTAGGGAGAGCTGGGGGAAAAATATCTTTGAACTGCCAGGTTTCAAGCTCAGGTTGAGTACAAAAGTTGTCAGCTGGAAGTGGACATCAGAGACGTGGGCTAGCATTAGGTGCTAGTACCAAAGCTTGTTGGTACAGCAGGACCCCAGCTGTTCGTTTGGCTCCGGATGCAGGATATGACGTGGCAAGAAACCAGGACCAAATCCTCTGTGCAGCCTGGCAATACTCCTGTGTACAGGGACCTAGACCCTTCCCTCATGCTTGTGGCATGTTTACTAGCATATGCTTCACATTCACATTAAATCATAGGATTAACAAACTGCCTCATCAGGCAGCAAGTTCTTGGCCATGGCTTTGACTCACTTGTTTGTGGAGGTAGGAGGGGGATCCTGGAAACACTTGCAGAGGCTTTTATCATCTATTTTATTGGTCTCAGGTGACATCCTCCTGAATGTGAATGGGATTGACCTGACGGGAGTCAGCCGGAGCGAGGCCGTCGCCCTGCTGAAGAACACCAACTCATCAGTGGTGCTCAAAGCCCTGGAGATGAGAGCATGCGAAGGCCAGGAGGAGCGGGATCACCTGCCACCCCCTGAGGCTGTGCAGGCGACCTCTGAGAGCAGCAGTGAGTGGTCACCATCCTGGGTTATGTGGCTGGGGCTGCCACGGTAAGTCCACAGATTGCATCCTCTTGTTGAAGGGGAGTGGGAGGAAAGATTTGTATTTTCTGACAATTCTTTCTTTTGTTTGATTAATTGCACTGACATCTTAATTAAATCCAGGCTCCGTCACAGACTTGACTCTAAATACCTTTTTGTAAATGGGTATGTGTACATGGCAAAATAGACACACAGTTCCCCTTGCAGGGGATGATAGGATCCTGAATTGTTTGTCTTGAAAATGTATCTGGCACTTAGGGAGTGAAAGAAAAACCTTGCAGAGATACAGGACCTTGCTGAGGTCCAGGCTCGACCACCCTGCAGAAGGCAGAGCTACCCCTCCTGCAGCTCTCAAGCTTCACAGCCCCTTAGCCAAATCCCGCTGAATTGTTTGACTTCACCCAGATGTTGCAAACTGCGTGCAGTTGGCCAGTATCTCCAAATCACCTCTTTTAACCCCACCCCCGGCTGAAAGAAGTACATTTGTCATACACAGGAAGCAGCTGTGTTGTCGTTTCAGTTAGGATAATAAAAGCCACATCGCATGTCTTGTTCTCTCAAAGACGCTTGGTGTGCAGAGTGTAGTACCTACAGCTTCCTAGACATTTTGTAAAGTAAAAAATGAGGACATGTAAATCTGTGAATATGCAAAGTTAGCATTACAGAGTTGAAACTGGTATTCAGTTTTAAGGAATGCAAAATTTTGCTTACAAGTTTCTCTTGTCCGTACTCCTAACCCTGGCAGCAGTTCTCTTTCTCTTTTATGGGAGGGCATGAAAAGATGGTTTGTAGAACAGGTGGGCTTTTACTCTAGGCACAGTTTCAGGACTCCATTTCCCACTCTTGCATAACAGGTTAGATGCTTTCCTTCCTTCTAGTTGAGACATTTTGAGCTCATTCACCTTGTAGCAAGGTCTGCTGTGAAGGACAGATGTTTTTCGGGGCTTGGTCTGAGGCTAATGATGGTATAATGTGCTGAAGCACTGCAAGAGCAGAAGGCATGCTGTGTGTTTGTCACCTACATGCAAAAGGTTCCTCGTCCAGTGGAGAAGACTATGTACTTATTCCTGTGAAAGAAAAGCAGTAAAAAGGAAAAGGATTAAATGCATGACCCATAACTTGCTACCCCAGGCAATGGTAAACTTTCCTCACCCAGTCTCTCTGGAGACAGGAAGCCCAGGGAGATCCTCATTCTTGCTGACTTCTTCCGCACCTCTGAGCTTGACCAGCAGCATTGTGAAGGCACTAGAGTATGGGTAGTGCTCCCAGCAGAGAGACAGCAACAGACTAGAGGCCTTATAGCTGCTGTAATCTACCATGCTGTGTCTTACCTTCTGTTACCATCCATTGCTAGATGGACTGAAACAACTGCACCCTGCCTATGCCACCTTCATTGAGCTGTGTAGAAAACCTTAGCTGCCTGGTCATCATCTCCTATCCACAGCTACCTAAGTTCCCATGGCCTTAGCAAGGTGGTGGAGATGAAGAATAGAGCTCCACAGTACTGCAGTCTTGCATCCAGAGTTCACATCAATCAGTTCCGCTTTGCAGTTAGGGGAAAAAAATGGTGGTTTTCCCATTTTAAAAAGAGTCTCTGAGTTCACTCTATCCTCCCTCATCTGAAGGCTGCATTGTGTGAAGGCATTCTAACCCTTTTGGTCTGAAGGAAAACCAGCTCCAGTGTCAGCAAGGCTGAAGACAGGAATTCATTGTAACACTATCCCCAGCTGCAATGCCGTGCACAGAGCACAGCATGGCCCTTCTCCTTCAAAGAAACATTGGTATGCTGAGCGGGTACACTGCTCTGAACATCAGTCTAGGAACTAAAGCGGAGACCAATGCTCATTAAATGTGCCAGTAACAAAGGTGCACTGTATCCTTACTAGCAGCTGGTTGGTTGAGTAGGGGTGTGCGAGGATCAGGTTTGTGATTGATCATTAGGTACTATCAGACCCTTCAGTCTTCTCCAGCATGAGTGCGCTTACCCTTTGATTGAACTGATTCTCCAGGGCCCACATAAGACATCTGGAAGTCCTTCAACCAGTTCTCTCACTAGGATATGTATCATATTAACTCACTGCACTCCAGGTTAAGCATTTAACCTTTCCCTATCTAGCTTTCAGTTTGCTTTTGGCAAGGATCACTCTTTACTAGATATCAAGGTACTGTCACCAGTCTCATGACATTTTCCAGGCCTTCAGAGAAAATTGTTCAAATAGACATCTGACAGGTCTGTCTTGACAAAAGTACCCAGTGTGCTGCTATGGGGCAAGATGGTGAAGAGTCACCAACTTTAATTAAAATCATTTATTGGAGGGACTGCTCCAAGATATGCAAGTCTAAGAATGTTTAGTACAATGGATGAAAAGGTAGAAATGTCAAAATGATGATTATAGAGGACCATGCAAGGCTCTTGGGAAGATGGACAGGAAGAGGCTCACCTACATAAGACAAACTGAACAAATAGAAAAGGTGGTAAAACTGGTAGGCCAGGAATAGGCATGATTTAAAAAAGGAGGAGACTTGATGGTGGATTATTTAAACTCTGTTGAGAAGGTAAAGATGTGGCTCCAGACAAGCCCTTGCAGTTCAGTGTGTGTATCTGTTCACAACAAGCAAGGTGAAGAGTGCAGAGGCAGCTTGACCTCATGACTTAGAGAGCAATGTTCAGGCTCAGGAAGCCAAGGGGAGAGAGTCTTTCCTTCTGTGTTCCAAAACCATGAAAATCACTTGAATGGTCCCATAAAATGTGCCAAGTTGAACTAAATACTAGAGCATGTCTACAGACCTCTGCCCATGACCGACAAAGTTGAAAACAGGCTAACGTTAGTAACAGTTACATGATTACATGATTAAGAGTAGCTTACTGCAAATGCCCAGTTTTATTAGAATATTAGAACAGAACTCTCTTCTTTCCCAGGGACTGCAGACATATCACAGAGACGGTCACAGACAAGAGACACAAATAATGAGAGTTATGGAATTATACCATTTTTCTAGATCAAGTTGGTAGCAGCAGAATCGGACAAGTTATCTGATCCCTCACACTGAAGCTCAAAGACTTGGAAAAGCCATCTTGCATAATTTAACATTTGTGGATTTCACTTAAATGTCAATCCTTTCCTTGTGAGATCTTAGAATTGGCTTTTGTTACTTTTGTATGGCTTAATAACGCATAAACAGCTCCTCTGTTCCTTCTGTAGTACAATCCAATATGTGGTGGTTATAAAATAGATGCACATGTGCATCTGACATCTGTCAAAACTTGGCCTGCATGCAAGCAGAGGGGCTGTGGGCTGGGCTCCAGAAGGAAAGAGTGATGTAGGACCTTAAGCATTCCCACCTGAAGACTTATTTCAGGGTTGCAAATTGAATTGTTTGTTGTTGAGGAAGACAGGTCTCCTTTATTGGTAGAGGGACATGATGTTGTGAAGGATACAGAAAGGAAATAACAGGGAACAGCTGGTGAAAAGTATTTCCCAGCTCTGTGATGCTGCTTCTACTCTTGCTTGTTTTCCTGCTCTCCTTTCTTTGCTCTCCTCACATTTCCTTCTCTCAGCTAGCACTTAAAAATACTTTATAGATCAATCCTGTCATAACATTTACAAACATTAGCGCTTCACATGAGTGCTTTTCTTCATCTGCAAAGCGAGACGAAAAAGACAGGAGGTGGCCAAAGTCACTAAGCAGAACAGGGGTAGAACAGGAGGTAAACCATGAAATTAGGACAGAAACTCCTCCAAATTAACTTAATCTGGGTTCTAAGGCTCTGTTGGAAGCAATTCTCAAATATTACTATATTCCACTGCCACTTGCGCACTGTAACGGGACAGGGGGAGGGAGTTATGCTTTTCATAGCTGTTATTGCAGAAATTCTCCTGCAGTTGGGCTGGTTTGCATTCCCAGAGCATAAGGCTGCTTGCGCTTCATGAAAATCAGCAGGGAATCGTACATTTAACTGTTTGAACATAGGCACTTTAAAATTCCTTGTGCATCAGTAACTGATGCTCAATTGTAGTATTTTTTTTAGGATGGGACCCTGTGGCTAGACCCTGGAAACTGCCAAATCTGTATCTGAGGCAAGTTCACACATAAATTATTCCTTGTTCTCATCTTTTGGAGTATTTACAGATAGGGGTAGAAGACTGCAAGCTGCTCTCTTCCAAGGCAGAACGTGGCTCTCTTTAGACTGGTTGCATTTAGTGAGTTATGGCAGTTTGACTGGGTCAAAACACACAAACTGAAGCTTTTACTACCACAGAGAAATAATCTACTCAAATACACTGTGCAACTTCAGATGACAAGTATTTATTTTCTCTGTGTGACATTTTCTAGACCCAAAGGAACTCACTCCCTTTGGGCTGCTTTTTGCTCAGGCAGAGCAGGCATTTCTGCTTAGGCACCGAACTGTTCAGAGCAAGCACTACGTGCATTACACGCCACTCAGCTTTGTGCATCCTGCCTGCCAGCATCCTTTTCACATTTCAGACAGTGCTAACAAATACTTGATGGATGGTGCACTGCCATGCTTACACTCTATCCCCTAGGATGGAGATACTTAAAAATCAAATTAACGGCGTAAACACCTCCTATCCACTCCTATTCTGTCAAGAGTCAATCTCTAGCTCTGGCCAGTGTAATGGGTTGGATCTGCCTGCACCAACACCCACAGCAGGACCAGAGAAAATAGGAAGACTGAGAGAACTCAAGGGTCACCCGTTTATAAACACTTCGTGAAAAGGGAAGGAAAGGGCTTTCCAAACTCAGCATCACACCAGCACCTCTCCTCCTGATTTCCTGGTCTTTGCTGCCTTGTCACAGCAGGTTATATCCCGTCCCTCCCTTTGGTGAGGCAAAAGGCAGTGCAGAGCCTTGGAGTCAGGATAGAGTAGTTGCTCTCCTCTCTGCTGTTCCTTGTTTCCCATGTGTTTCATCTGCTCTGGTAGTGAGAACAATCTCAGTGCTAGGATATTGTGTCTGTTTTACTTTAATTCAGCATACACCTTGACAACAAATACGTATTTATGCTTTCTGGACTGATGGAGACCATGCAACTGATAACCTTACAGAATGCATGTAAGACTTGCTTGGCTTCACTGTGTGTTCTCCTCCTGTCTTTACCTGCTTGCCTATTATTTTTCTATGGCATTAGTATTCAGCTGATCACCTTTCAACTTCAGCAATGTACTCCTTAAGGCAGTGAGTGTAGCACCGGGCAACAGAGACCCCTGGCCCCCAAAATCAGCACTGAGTTATAGCACTAACGGCTGAATCCTGGCATCGCTTGGTCATGACCTTGATAAGTACCATCAAACATGGAGGGTTTAAGTGATTCTGCACATTGAAGAAGCCCACAGATGGTAAAGTAATAATGCCTGGCTGCTGAGGAAAGAAGCACATGTCACCTGTTTCATACATTAGCAGCCAATGAATTCTTGTGCAAATATTACATACCTACCATCCTGGCAGCAAGCAAGTATTTGTAGGTCCTGGGGGACTAATCTAGCATTACTATAAAACCTTGCTATGAAAGACACTATTTGACAAACACAATTTTTAAAAAGCTAGACATATTGGTCTTTAAAAGCTATTCATCTTTCTACAGAAGTGTTAGCTGCTTCTTAAAAGACCTAAAAAGTCTCTGAATAGAGCTTGCAACAGTTGCTTGATGTAAGCCAGACTATATTTTCAGATAAAGAATAGCAATTGGATTTTCAGGCTATTCAATCATTCCTGGATACATCGCTAATGATGAGTGGGTTAAGTACTATGGACAGAAATTTCCACCGCTCGCTCTGTAACTAATGAAATTAATTTGGTTAAAAGAAAAGAAAAAGTACTGAAATGAATGCGCTCAGAGCAATAGGCAACATATAAGAGTCTAATAACATTATTCTTGCTTTCCCTTACTCCTAGTTTCAGCTATGCTTTGACTTAGCATAACATAAAGTACATTCAAAAGACAAATGGAGGGAGACGTAGATTTCAACTCTGTTGCTGTAACATGTTGTGTTAAACATTATAGTGAGGACAAGTCATCTTGAGAGCAGACTCAGTTCTCCAAAGCACTGACTGACATGGATAAGTTTCTCCCATCTTCCATGCTGTGACTTACCACATTACTTGACAAGAAAAGCTCAGGATCCCTTCTTCCACCAATACTTGTCTTTGTGTCATCTCTGTCATTTTTGTAATTCATTCCATGGGCCTTAAAATTATTTAGGTTTGACATGCACCACAGTAGTAAATAACTGACTGCTTTGACGTCGTGAATCACATGCAGGCTCATATCTGGACAATAAACAAGTAATTGGGACTGTACAGTATAAGTGAAATATAGTTTTTTGGATTGCTGATTTAAGAACATTAACTCCAGTCTTAAGTGTTTTTCTCCATCACACCAACTAGACAATTTGCCTAACATTTTACCTTATAAACCAACTAATTTAATATTTTCACCCCAAGATTACTTAGCAATTTTACTTTCAGAATAACTGGTCGTGGAAAGCAGCACTATGGAAACAGAAGTGTTAAGTGCTTAATACGGTGGAACCCTGGTGCTATTTTGCACCTTCAAAACACTCTATGGGTGCGTGAAAAGGCAGATTCATCATTAACGGTTCATCAGAATCTGAAGCTAACTGTAAGATATTTAATTAGACTGGTTTGTTTCAGGTATTTGTACAGCTGCAAAGAAATCGTATTACGAAGAAATACATCTGGAAGTCTTGGCTTCAGCATCGTAGGAGGTTATGAAGAACTTACTGGAAACAAACCATTCTTTATCAAATCCATTGTTGGGGGAACACCAGCATACAATGATGGCAGAATTAGGTAATGATAACTATATAAACAAAAGTAGCATTTAAGTAAGTTTTTCTTCTAGTTAATTTGTGGTTGGTTGGTTGTTTTTTTTTTTTTAAAAAAACATGTTTGATGAAGACAGTGGGGAAGGGGGAAAGGACTCATTGATATAGAACTAACTCTGACAGATCTGGAAACAAGACATAAGTATCCTGAACTTTAACAGATCTGCCTTCATAGCAGAATGTTTTCAGATGTCTAGCAATCACTACTATATTAATAAGTACAAAGATAACTCAGTTTGATCTCTGGGGCAGTACAAAGCATGCCAGAACTAAGAAGCTTTCCCACATACCCAGCTCCAAAAAAAAACCCAACCAAAAGCCTTCCCTGCAAACATCAATACAAATTTAAGAGAAGAGATGCCCAATTATGGTGCAAATTTAAATCAATTAACAAGCCTTAAAACATAAGTTTACTCAGAACATGGATCATTCCAGTACCTAAAGAGGGCCTACAAGAAAGCTAGGAAGGGACTCTTTACAAGGGCATGCAGTGACACAACAAGGGGGAATGGCTTTAAACTGAGAGATAGTAGGTTTAGATTAGATACAAGAAAGAAATTATTTAATGTGAGGGTGGTGAGGCACTGAAACAGGTTGCCCAGAGAAGCTGTGGATGCCTCACCTCTGTTCAAGGACAGGCTGATTGCAGCTTTGAGCAACCTGGTCTAGTAGAATGTGTCCCTGCTCACAGCAGGGGGGTTGGAACTAGGTGATCCTTAAGGTCCCTTTCAACCCAAGCCCTTTTATGATTCCATGATGATAATTCCTATCTGACAGAACTATATGCTGTTTTCTTTCAAGTATGTCTAATTAATTATAAATTTGTAAGAAAACCAAACAAGTGAAGTATTTTTCACCTGCTTTATTCCCTTATTCATGAACAGTAGTCAGACAAAGAAGGAACCATAGTGCTAATTTCCACCCTTTCCTCCCAGCTTAAGGACATGCTTTGGCATTTGCAAACATTTAAGATAAGAAGTCACCTTGTTTAATTGTTCTCTGGCATTTGCTTGTTTTTTTCAGATGCGGTGACATCCTCCTTGCTGTCAATGGCAGGAACACATCAGGAATGATGCATGCCTGCTTGGCAAGGATGCTCAAAGAACTGAAAGGAAAAATTACTCTCACAATTGTGTCCTGGCCTGGCACTTTTTTATAAAACAAATCTTTGTAGAGAGTAATTTAACACAGGGGAAAAAAAAAAGGAACATCAGTCTTTGCTTTTTGGGGAGCTCAAGTATGTACGTATAAAGAAAAGGTTTGTGAAACTTCAACCTGCATGTCAAGAAAAGTCAAGTTTAGGCAAAGCAGTAAAACCTATCAGAAAGTCACTTCAGAGTGACCTAAGCTACAGACTTAACCCTTTCCTTCCCTGTGTTCTTAAGGGGGTTTTGTTGGGTTTTTTTATACATATATATATATCTATTTAATGCATTATAATAATAATGAAATTTAAGGAGCAACAGCTCCTGCTCACCCACTCTGTTTTGATTTACAAAAAGAAATCCATGAATAACTTATGGAAAAATTTCTTGCAATTTTTCAAGTTGCAATAATCAGGTGAAGGGTTTTATCCGACACATTAATAGCACTTTGATTTTGTGTATCTTTTCATGGTCAGCATGAAAGCTGGTATTTTCAAGACTTTCAAGTACTGTTTGTTAGTCTGTAAAACTGTGAATTAAATTTCTAAAATAATTAAATATAATTTTAACTGTGCACTTGTACAGACATTATTTTCATCCAAAACCAAGTGACCTGGTTTCCCTGGTAGGTTTTGATTAATACTATTAAATCTGGGATTTTTATATAGAATTATTGCTTTTAATGCAGTACACTGCACCCTGCTAATGCCATGGAGTAAGTATTCTAGATAGCACCCTGATTGGGCCGTACAATTTTTGCAGGACCACTCTTATCAATCACACTTGATGCTGTTCTGACTGAAGTAAATCTGAAAATGATGATACGTCTCTTAAAATAGTCCTTTGTCTTTCTCTGCAAATTACCCATGTTCCACAGTCTTATTTTTGACTCACAAGCTTGCACTGGGAAGAGGATATGTTTGTTAATCTTTATCATGTTAAGGACAGCTGTTCCCTTAGAACAAAGACTAAAATGAACTTTCTCTTAAGCCACTGATAAACAGCAGGGATGATTATCCAGCTTAATTCATCCTTATGCACCCACACAAACCAGACATAATTACCAACTGTATCATCACCACATTTAGTGTTCCATTAGATTAAGAACAATCGGCACCTTTCCCACTTCCTCTAATTTTTTTTTTGTTTCACCTTAGTACAAGGTTCTTGAAGAGTCTGCAGTTTCTGCCTGTCCCTGTAGTAACGGATGACCTTTCCAAATAGGACTCCGAAAGCTATACTAAACCCACACTGTTCCAGATGTTGGCATATAATAAAATAAATGCACATTGTTTCTAAAGTCAGTGAGAGAATGACCTTCCCATTGGCTTATGAAAAAGGAAACAATTTAATACAAAGAATTGTTTCTAAAGTCAGTGAGAGAATGACCTTCCCATTGGCTTATGAAAAAGGAAACAATTTAATACAAAGAATTTAAGCCCTACTTATATTGTAAGAGCATAAGCCTCTAGCTGTAAGATGTTTTCTCACTGTTCCTTAAAAGACAAAGTCAGTCCAAGAATCTTAACATGAAAAATTCAGTCTTTTATTTTCAAAAAAACCCAAAGTAACCTTTGATTTCAAACTAACAGAACAAGATTAAGAGCAAATTATTATAATTCCCAGAAAAATAACAAGATTTATAGTAATCTATTTCTGGCACTAATATATATGCAAGTAGGCAAAAATCACACAAGCCTATTCCACAGGGGCAGCTTCAGTGTTTTCCTGTTCAGGAGCAGGTTCACCACTGGCTTCTTTTCCTTCTTTGCTTCTTTTGGATTTTTTGTGTTTGTGCCTTCTGTGGCTGTCCCCTTCTTCACTGTCGTGACGACGTCTGCTGTTACTAAATAGACAGAAAATATGCTTCAAACACTTGACACTTCAGGCCCCATTTAATTACAGAGGACCAAAAAAAACAGCTTCTGCATTCATATTTGAAAAGTGGCATCTGTTCCCATTCCACCTCAGAGCATTTGGATGTGAGTGCTAAACTGAATTTTTCACTGAGCAGTACATACCTCCACCCACCCTGTACTTTTTGTTGGGAAAATGGAATGATTTTTCACATTTGTAATCCGTATTCTAATAGCAATACTTTTAAATAATGTCATGTCCCTATTGTCATTCCCTAGAGTTAACCTTTATTTCTAACTCAAAATGGATCATGTAGAAAATTTTCCATCAAGTGACCATGAGGGATATTTTACTTACTGAGAATCACTGTTGAGTTCTTTTGTTTATGCTGCTGAATGTCAGCTTCACTCCCACCTCTTTCTGACCGACCATTTTTACCCTTCTTTCCCCAAATTCATAATTTCTGTTCACCAACCGAGACTGTGACATACACCATTCAGTACAAGGTTATCCGGGGACAATATTGCTTTTCGTCTGTCCCCATTTTACATGGCAGACTTGTTCCAAGTAGCACACTTAAGTGTTTACAGTCCTTCCACAAAACTCCAGTTTGTTTGGGGTTCTTTTAAAAGTTTTGGTTTTTTAAACTGGGCAAGTGTTTCATACCTTATTAAAAAAAAGAAAAAAGAAAAAAAGTCAAACCTTCGAGATGACTTATGTCTAGTCTCTTCCTTCTCTCTGTGTCTCCTGTCTCTGTGTCTGTCTTCTTTCTCTCTACTTGTTCTATGGCGGTCGTAGCCTCTTTCTGCATAGTCTCTGTATCTGTAGCGTTCTTCATCACTGATTCAAAAAGAAGATATTTTCAGGACAGTAACACCAAGCAATACATATATATGAGAAAAAAAAGAAATTTTTACTCTCAAGCTAAATGATTGCAAAATCTTAATATTGCTTCTGGGTGTCTATATGCTCACAGGACACAATGCTCAAAGGACATTAAAGCTCTTCACCTTACACACTAGACTTCTGCAGTTTAGTGCAATTTTGAAAGGAAATTGTGCAATAAAAACAAAAGAAAAAAGAATACAACAGTGTCCTATTACGTTTGTACGGAAGTTACCAAGCTGTTAGGTTAAACCTGTATCTAACTGCAAATGAAATACAATCCTACGTAAACTCCAGCAACATCTTCAGATCAGCGTATGTAACACTCAATACTTACCAGCACACTTTTCGACTATTACACCATTTGGGCAAATTAGACTAAATTTTGGTACACTTGATCTATTTCCTTATATCAGCTTCAAGAAAATGAAAAGCTAGGTATGAAGAGACTGACAGTAAAATATACTCAGTGTTTATGGGTTACTTCTAAGGTTAATTTTTCTCCAGTGCCAATGCCATCTCTACTTCCACTCCTCTGTTGGATTACCATGATTGCTGCCCTGACACAAGGCCAGTAAAAACCCCTAAATATTGCAGGCTAGGCAAGATTTTAAAGGCTTTACTTAAAAACATATTTTCATATTTTGACTTGGTGAAAAGGGCAGTTTCAAGAGTTCAGTGAAATTTAAAAAAAAAAAAAGATAAGAGCACTATCTGTTGCTAGCCAACATCACTCAAATGCTACATTAGTATAGCTTAAAAAGGCATTATCATTTAATCATTCCTCTGCTAAGAAAATGCTACCCAGATAGTGTCCAGCATCATTTAATAGCACAACCTCAATGCAAATGAATTTAGTGTAACTATTTATATATATCACATGAAGTCTTCTGTAACTGTAGTTTAGCAGAAGATCCCCAACAAATCCTAAAGAAAGGCACAATGCAACCAGGCCTTCTGAGGCAGTACTGAAAACAGGAAACAATTTAGATACTATCAACTTGACAAAAGGCAAGTGTTTTGTCTTTGCCAACATTTACCATTAAAGAAAGTATCTTCCTGCAGTCCCTGAAGCAGCAGAACAGATCACACAGATTACACAAGGAGAACAGCTCAAGTCTAAAGAGATTTCTCACGTCCTGGAGCAGTGAGAACTTTGATCACACCAATTTTATCTGCCATAACTTGGATCCTCTGGATGTTTCCCAAGTGAAGACATTACATTAATGACTACTACAGCTATGCGTGAAAACCCAGAGTGAGAAGGCAGAATGCCTGAAGCAACAGCACTAGTCTTTCTATGAAACTCTGTATAATTATATCATTAGGCAAACTTCAAAAATTAGCAATTTAAGACAACGCAGAGAAGCATCAAACACCCCACAGAAATCCTGCTTTTTTAAGAGACACAAAAATATTCACACGTCAAAATCAGGAAAACCACAGCTATTACGGAACTAAAAGTTATGATTTTGCCACTGAGTAATACAAATTCATCGATTTTATAATGCATTTATAACTACAGATCTGAGAGTAGGTGGATCACATCCTGCAAAGTCCATTTGTGACCAGATGACACAAAATCACAGACTGACTGAGGCTGGAAGGCATGACTGGAGGTCATCTGGGCCAAATACCGGCTAAAGCAGGGCCGTCAGGACAATGTCAAGACTGTTTCTGGATATCTCCAAGGATGGAGACTCCCCAGCCTCTCTGTGCAGCTACAGTTTCCTCTCAGTATCTGATATTGTTTCCCAAAACTATTAAAAAGTTAAAATATGAATAAGTAGCACTACCTTCTGATAATCTTGCCATAAGAAATCAGATGGCTACTTGTAAACTTATGGCTTGGTTTCAAAGATGAGACCCCAAACCTTTCACATTAATCCACAGTTTGCATCTGTTCTGTTATACAGCTATTTGAAAACACTCTACAAAAGTTTAAAAATATTATGGGAACTCCTTTTTAAACCTTATTTTGGCAAACCACAAAGGAACCGTGACACCTTCTTAAGTGTGTCCGAAAACAAACAACTTCTATAAGTAAAGTAAAAAATTAGTTTGCCAAGATCAGTATGGTGGGAACTTTCAGGAACACTCTAATGCCGCTCAATGTGTTTTGACCTTAATCACACATTGATCGTGGAGTCGCGTTCAATTTGCTGACTATCAGGACACCAAGTCCTGTAAAGCTAATCTCTAGCCAGACAGACCCTCGTCTGCTCTGCTGCATGGGATTACCACATTCCATGACCTTGGAAATACAGTTGCTCGGGTTTTAGTTTTGGGGTTTTTTTTTAATTTTTCAAATTGCTGAGGAAAAACCACAAAATGTTAAGATATCAATCAAATTCCGAAGTCTACATTTTTAGTTGTAACTAATTGACTAAATGCACACTTTCCTCTGAGGATAGCAGGGTAAGAGCAGAAAAGAATATAAAGATAGCTGAAAATTCAGCTTTTTAAACCACATTTTGGTTATACTAATAGAATAAAAACAATTCCCATTTTCTTACAATTTTAAGAAATGCTGTCGCACAAACATAGGCTATTTATCCAGAGAATAACTACTAAAACCATTGAAAGCACTGATTTCTGAGCAGTAAAAAGCTTAACACAATCCTTACTCCAAATCCCAAAGTATCGCTCGATCAAAAGTTTAAACAAAGAGAATATAAATAAAAGTTATAAATCTGTGCAATCTCTAAAATAGTTTACATTCTCTTCCTCACAGCTCAATTAATTTTATTTTCTGAAGTGCATAGAATTGAAAATCAACCTTCCTAAAAACATTATGTCTGCATGTTCTTTCTTAAGCCTCTCCCACCTTTTCTGTGATTCCCAAACCAACTTCTCCTAGTTAAGGGCCTCCCATTTTCTTACGCAGCCATGTGGCAACAGCTTTGCTACAGATGGTGGATAATTTAGTCACACAAAGTTGAGGCCTGCTCTTCCCCCTCCTTTACAGATAACTCTGGCAGCAGCACAGAGATTTCTCAAGGCCTGGAAGTTATTAAGGTTCATTTCAAGCACCCTTGAATGACCAGGGTTCTTTCTGGCCTTCAATCAAGCTGTCTGAGAAACAGATGATTAGAAAGGTCTTCAGTTGTCAGAAACTGACCCTAGAACATAACACATGCACACGGGAGACGACATCACTACTCTGGCATACGTGGAAAATCCCTCATCTTGCACCCAGTTTGTGTCTTCAGCTAACAATCATCAGGCAATGTAATGTTGACTCTGGGGGCTCTGGTAAGAACAATCTGCCTAATAGCTAGCATATATATTCTGCAAAAATTAAAACTTAAAAAAAAAACCACTAAAAAAAGCATCAAATATTTATCCCAAAATGCTTAGTAAATAACAAGCAGAGGAAATTTAGAAAAATCCAGCATGTCAACAGACCTCTGCTCTATGGAGTCATACAGCATTAAATGCTCAACATTAAATGCTTTGTACTTGTACATATGAACCACAGAACAGTTGCAGCTTTTTTTTTTTTAAAGCCGTTAGAGAGTTGAAAGCTGAATTAAGTTATCTGCCATGATTTTAATCACCTGCATGAAAATGAAAAAAAGTTCCTGACCTTGAAATAATAGTTTTAAAGAAGATAGATTATTATCCAGTAAGTTTTAACAACCAAATTAACAATTTTAGCAGGTAATTACAACATTAATTGAGGCCAAATGTTGCAACACACTGCTCTTTGCACCAAATCGGCAACTAAAATTTATTTAGTACAAATCTATAGATTTTTTCCTAGACCTACTGATGTCAGAGGTGGGTATTTCAGTCATTCTCAAGGCTTAAATCGCACCTTTAACCTGTAAAGCACTATGACCAGTTTGGATGTACTGTCCATTTTTTTCACTTCTGTTTTACATTTAGAAATTTAGAATTTTCCCAGGGAAAAGGGTGAAGGGGAGGCAGCCACATCCTCTAGCTCTTCGGAATATACAGCTGAACACTACATTTTAAAGTCGAAGTACACTATTTAAAACAGACAAGGGTTTTGAGCAGAGTTACAGCATGCTTGAGCCATTTCACTAACCTGTTGAACGCACTTGAAGATGGACTGTGATCTCGGTCCCTTTCCCTGTCTCTGGTACGTTCCCGATCTCTGTCTCGGTCCCGGTCGCGGTCCCGATCTCGGGATCGCTCTCTCTCACGTTCCCTATCTTTCTCTCTTCGTGCATAGTAATCCCACTGTTTGCTGGTGTCTAGAAGACTAGACCACGAAGGTGCAGAACCTGCAGGGTGTGGAAAGGTGACTAAAGAGAGAGATGTAGGTATTAGAAACAACAAAATCAGTATTCATATGGAAATTGCAATACTACTTATGCATGGAAACACAGAGGTTTATCAGCCTCCTCTGATGGCGTTTTTCAATTTTTCCCCTTTCACATTAGAGTTAATTCTAAGCAAACACCGCATTTTTTCTATGATGCTAACAAAACCCTCTGGCCCTCGTTTAAACACTTCTTATGAAGATGTATAGAACCAGAAAATATACCCCAAAGACTGCCTAAATACTTTTAGAATTAAAAAAAATTAAAATATTGTGCAGAGATCTGCTGAAAGAATCTGATTTTATCTGGTCAAATGGCTTTGTTTTGGGGGAGCAACAAAGCAAAACCAACCAGAAAACAAAAGTGCCTTTTGAACTTGGTTGCTCTGAAACTACAGGTCTGAAACTTTCAGAAAAAGAAGCAAAAAGGATGCTTCCAATTTTATATTTAGACGCTACTATTTTTATCTTTTATAACTGTATTTAAAATACATTAGTTATAAAGTTCTCATTCACTAATTTATATTCTATACTGTGCAGTGTCATGCTTTTCTGATTACAGATGTAACAGGAGCTTTAGATATAAATTTAATCTGAGAGAAGAAATAAAGTTCCCACTTGTGCTTTGTATGATGACATTTCTAATGAATACTCAGGACAACCACCAATACCACTAAATTATAATAGTTTAAGAAAATTAGGCATAGTCTTAACCTAAAAGATGATATGCTTTAGAAGCTAAGAAGGAAGTCACAACACTGTCTCAAAACCGTTTTTTAGGGGGCTAGCAATGGGAAGAGGGAGGAAAGATGCTTCTCCACTGCTTTCTGCCAACTTTGATGTAACACATAACTACTATTCCCCAGATACTCTGTCCTGCCCTCCCTCTCCATAAGTCCCGTGAATGAATCCTGTAAACAAAATAACAAAGGCTGAGTATTTAGCTGGAAACAGCACTCTCTAGCGGACTTACAGTACTGAGGACTTCTCCCTTTCTGCTTATCTGCCTTGCTAGCTTTCCTAACTTTCAATAAATCGTTTGTTTTGAGCTCCACTTCATCATCTATAATATGAGAACAATATTTACTTGACTTCACGGTGTCACAAAGAGATTAACGGTACAATTAACATAAATATTCACTGAACAATGTAAAGTGTGTTACTGATACTGTATTTAAGACTGTTGAGTTAATAAAACTAGTGGCTTCTGTTGACAGCTATGTTCAGGCTGCCTTGCCTGTAATGTCTGAGATACGCCTGCTCCAGAAAGCTTTGGCAGAAGCTTAAGACAGCAGTTTGCCAAGCACCCAGAGGAGGAACACAAAAGACCTTTTGAGCAGGCAGCGGAGCAGGAAAAAACATTTCACTGTTAAAACACATTTACAATGAAAAGTATTATAATTCATTAAAAAAGCATTTATACAAGGTTTTGCCGCTAATAAAATGCTTCACACTGTTTAACTCCAGGTCTACAGACAAAATGAAGGGTTACCAGAAAAAATTGCCCTAATACAATATTATGCTGTTCATTATACTGCCAAAACCTGAAATTCTTCAAAGGAAAGCAGCCAGAAATAGCAAAAAAACAGCTGGACTTTAAAGACTGCTAATTTCCTTGACTTGCCACTATGTCAACAACACATGTATGGTCTATAAGACACTGGCTGCCAGAGCATTCTGATCTAAAGTTTAAACTTAAGTTTAAACTTTAAATCTATACTACAAAACAATTATTAATGATAGTATAAACTATTACAATAAATTTCAGTTACTCCATCACATCTGGAGCAATTCTCATCAGAGAAAAGTGTGTTATTTCCACCCCAACAACATGACATAAACCAGTAATTTGACACTGTGCATTTTTATATCTAGATTTTCACCAGGAATTATTCACAACACACAAGAAGCTTACTTTTTAATATGAATTGGTGTTCTCCATTTACTATACAGAATGAAGTAATTTATCACTTCTACTATTTCTACATGGACTATTCCAAGAATTTCTGCAAGAAAATAGACACTTACAAAATTAACACTGATTTTATTTTTTAAAACAGGAACAGAGCGTTGAACAATTAATAGTTTTGGAGACTTGAGTCCTGTTTTGGAAGTTGTTAAAAGATTTAAAGCTTCATGCTGTCACAGTGTAAGGCAAACTATTTAATGCATCTTCTTTGTGCCTCAAAAAATACTGACTCTCCAACTGTTCCTGTAACATTAAATGTCTTCTAAGTTCATAGGATACAAAGAACATTTAGAGCATGAAACAGAGAGTTGCTTGAAGAAAGAGCAAACAAGCACACAGTACAAGTTGCTTCAGTGGCAGATCAAATGCAGCTCACTAAAATTCAAAGATCTGATGGCAAAGGTAGCACCAAATTGTGGAAGATTTAAGAGCAAACTGACAAAACCACATTGATGCAGTAGAGGAACAAAAAGACAAAACAGACATTCCTGAAGCTGCAAGTTAAGAATGTAACTTTCCTAATGGGCTTGCAATGGGAAACATGCCTTTTTCTAGGGAAAAGACACCAAAGCATGAGCTGAGGAATTTGTATAGGCAGAAGAAAGGCTAGAAACCTGCATTTTGCTCATCTTTCCCTACAATTTTGACAGGAAAGCTGGGAAACATACAGACTATCAAAGAAGACAACAGGTTGGAGGTTCAGCACTATCATCCAAAGCAACTGTTAAACAAATATACTTAGTAACTGTTAATCACAATGATCATCTGTACCCTACTGCACTGCTGAGCTCTCAACATACCTAAGCTCTGATGCACAGAGAGCACTGGTAAAATGCTGACCAGCGACCACATTCTGCAACAGGGACTATGAGAGTGGGATGCTGGCCAGGAACACATCCTTCACTAAGAGACAGCAACAGCAATAAAACGTTACTGAGCCTCTACAGATTCAGAAGTCCATATGACAGGGAGAGCTTAGAGACAGGCAATTTGCTCTGTGAAGCAAATACGAAATTCTACCAAATACACTGGGAGAACACTGGGAAGATAGAGCAAACTGTGCTCCTTGGTCTCCATAAACCACATAAAAAGGCAAAAATAATTTTTTAAATCCTGCTGAACAAGTTCAAATTCAGTGTTGGCGTAACCACAATAACAGTCATCAGTGCTGCAACAACATAAGCATACCATCACCTCTGAAGGTCAATATAAAACTAGGAAATATTCTTGTGTCCCTGACAATACTTGACAGAGGATTCTAACAAAAGAGAGACCAAAGTGAAAAAAACATTCTATATCAGAGACTAAATATTAGACGAAATATACATACGAAAGACTGTAAGATTGCTTTCCCTATGATACTCTGCATGGCCTTAGTTACATGCCTCAGCTTTTACCTTTTTTGCTAAAACTTCAGCAAACACAATTTAATTACTGCTAAAAAAGTAGTTAGTGTAAAGCAGCTGTTTACCCACATCAAGAATTCTTGAAAACATAATAAGCTTCCAATGCATGAAAGCAAACATTTGATAACTGGTGAGAATCCTTAGAATGTCAACGAAGTACCACTTGTTACTCCATAAACTGCTACAAATTGCAAGGTCATTACAAAATGTCATTTTGTATGTCCATGCTAAAGACTCAGGAATATTTAGGAGATTTTCTGAACATTAGATCTGTGCTGAACATTACGTATCCCCAGAAACGGGCAAAACTTTTCCTACCATTGCTCCTCCCAGCAGCTAGGGTTCAAAGGAACAAGGAACAAGGCAACAGAATTCAGCTGAAAGAAAAGGCACTAGCCATGGGGCTGGATGGCAGGTGATCTGAAGGCAGGCAGAGGTCATGACTGGCAACATGCAAGGTCCTGCAGCTGAGTGAGGGCGATCCTCAATGTCAGGACAGACTGGGTGATGAATTAATTCAAAGCAGCCCTGCAGAGAAGGGCTTGGGGATACTGCTGAACAAAAAATTAAATATGAGCCAGCAATGTGAATCTGCAGCTCAGGAAGCCACTTGTATCCTTGGCTGCATTAAAAACAAGAGTGGCCAGCAGGTTGTGGGAGGTGATTCTGTCTCTGTGTGCTCTCACGACACCCTACCTGGAGTACTGCATCGAGCTCTTGGGCCCCCAGTACAAGAAAGACATGTTAGAGCAGGTCCAGAGGAGGGCCACAAAAAATGATCAGAGAGCTGGAACATCTCTCCTAGATTGTTTAGGTTGTTCAGCCTGGAGAAGAGAGAGAAGAGTCTGGAAAGACATTACTGAAGCATTTCAATATTTGAAGGGAGCTTATACGAAAGCAAGATGGAGAGA
Source organism: Pseudotriccus pelzelni (assembly GCA_035584735.1). Lineage (NCBI taxonomy): Eukaryota > Metazoa > Chordata > Aves > Passeriformes > Tyrannidae > Pseudotriccus > Pseudotriccus pelzelni. The sequence goes on from JAWMRA010000130.1 coordinate 46,091,041, forward strand.
GACTTTTTACCAGGGTCTGTCAGTGACTGGACAAGGTGTCATGGTTTTAAAATTGAGAAAGGGTAGGTTTAGATTAGACATAGGGGAGAAATTCTTTATGATGAGGATGATGGGACACAGGTTGCCCAGAGAAGTTGTGGATGCCCCATCATTACAAGTGTTCAAGGTCAGGCTGGACAGGACTTGGAGTAACCTGGTGTAATGATTGAAAGGTGTCCCCGCCCACAGCAGGGAGGTTGGAACTACATAATCTTTGAGGGTTCCTTCCCGCCAAAACCATTCTTTATCTTCCCATTTTATCTTTTGGCACAAGAAGCAGAGCTGTGCTAGATAACAGTTCTAAACTCACTGTAGGTTCTGTGCATGCCTGTGATGAAGCTTTTATTTTAGTTCACTCTAACTGAAAGAATGGAAAATGAAGGCTTTCAGCATCAGATTTTTTTTCCATAACAGTAATTAAAAAAAAAAAAAGACTGACTTTGCAACAGGATACCTGAAGACTACAGAGTCTAAGAGAAACAGCTTCTCAAAGGAGAGGTATATCACTCAGGATTTTTCAAGGACTGATCCTGCTGGTTCAAATTCCGATGATATCTCAACGGTACTTGTTTTTCTGCTTCTAAATCCTACCACTTTCTAAAAAATTCTCCCTGACTTGTAGTCAATATTATAGTATATAATTTTTCATAATCACAGTTCTGCAAAAGCAGCAGGAAAAGATATCCAGTACACAAGTAAGCAAAACAATAGTATTTATCAACAGGGCTTAAATTTGCAACAGCATGTATCTATTTACAGTGGTCAGCAATGAGCTTTCACAACGAACTACTGACAGGACCTGTTTAGTCTTCTAGCTAAAATGCTCATAAGTATATCAAACAATCTGATATAATACCAGTCAAAATGTTCAAATCCAGCAACCTCACTTACCACTGCCATATGAAAATGCGCGAACAGAACGACCATCATAGCCAGAAGAATGCCCGCTGTCGAAAAGAAAATACATATAAACCCCACGATTTACCATCAGAGCTACCTCCTTCAATAAATACATACTTTCAGTATTCTGCACATGTACTAAATTTAATCTGTATTTGCTTCAAAATGCATCATTCCTGAATGAAGCCATTCTCATTCTTTCTGTTAAAAAGTACAGGGGTGAGTATATCTAAGAACAGGTGAACTTAAAATGTGTAGTTCTATAAATAAGCTATTAAATTAGCTACACATTGTCTAGAACAACTTCTTCCAGTGGTAGTGAACTCAAGTAGGTAAAAACCAGAAGGGCTAAAAAAAGATGATAGTCGCACAGGACATAATTCAAACATACATAATTCTGCCATGACTTTTAGCACTTCCTACATAACTTGCATGAATTATCTTTGCATATTTAACCTAAGTGTTATTTCTGTTCTCGAAAGCACTTCAACACTGAGAAATATGTTTTGGGTTAGCTTAGTTCAAAACAGGAAAAAATCCACCAATGGTAATGAAAGGCCCATGCAGCATCTTAACATTTAAAAGTATGAGAAATAGTTCCCAGGTTTCATAATAAACTTGATTTTTTCACATCATGTTTCAGAAACCACATAAATATTCACCACAAGTAAAGGTAATGACCGCTGCCTAATAGTTAGAAGCAGCACTCACAGCAACTGTCAGTATGAAACAATAAATTTACTTTCATGCACCTAAAATGCCTCCAGTTAGGTTTTTTTCTCAATTAAATCAGATGAGGACTTTCTCAGAGATTTACCATCATCATCCTCTAGCATATATGTTAATAGAATTTTCAGTTTCAAAGGAGCAGTTGTGTACATCTTCCTTTTGTGAGATCCAGAGGAATGACAAGAGGCTTGTACAATCTTCTTAAATGAGCTTTGTATATGACCTGGTTTTGGCCTTTAGCTAAATTAAATACTTTTCAAGGATTGTCTTAGCTGACTTTTTTTCTTCCATTTTAGAAATTTATATCTATATATAAAAATACATGTATGCATGTACATATAAATGTATATGAAAAAAAGGTATTGAAAAAGTACCATTAGGCCTATTACAGCTGAACACTTAAAACAAACAGAACAGAAATACAGATTTGTATTCTGTGGAACTCTGGAATTTCCTGTAATTTATGAGGGCTTGAATCTGTGGCCAAATTGTTTGTGTGCATCTATAAAAGAGGATATGGTAGCTGAAAATTATACAGTTCACTTAAATAGGCCTTCAGATTACTAAAGACTACTTTAACAATCATTTACCTTGATTTTGTTCTTAGGTCTTGGCACTGATATCCTGTCAAAACTATAAATTATACTGATATAGTGCCATAATTAAACTATTAAGTGGCCAAGTAACCTACTCAAGGAATAGGTTGAGAGGTGAGAATAGTAACATTTCTGTAAAATTACAGTAAAAAACTGACACTATCTCCCCACTCTCAGATACAAATCCATAACACACTGGGCAGTGCAAGAGTGCTTACTCATTTATTTTAGTTACAGAATACTGATATATTGCTTTATAAGATTTCAAACAGATAATCACCTTTCTATTGTGGGTATGAGGGAAGGTGGAGGACCGCCAGGTGGTGGTGGAAAACCTGTAACAATAAATTAGGTAAGGGGAGGGGAGAGGAAAAAACTACCACCCATAAACACATAGAAGAACTAGGCTAAGCTTACAATAATAAACAAATCCCAGAGAGAACAATGAAAAAGTTGTTCCTTTGTAAATGGGTTTTATTTTGTAAGACTAAGAATGACTTTCCAGCTTTACAAAGGCAAAACATTAAGTATGCATTATCAGTGCTTCAAATAAAATATTTTATCATTATTAAAAATATGATAATTTAGAAGCATAGAAAAATTCCTGCCCATCTAACAATACTTAATGAACAGCAATCAAAATTATTTACTGCATAGCTGAGAAAAAAAGGTTTTCAAGAAAAGAAGGAATATACATCTAACAAACTGGCTGATTAGGTTTACCAGTCAACAGCATTTTCACACATTTTGTCTTCTGCCTAGCATCAAAATAACTGAGCCTACATATATACATACAGTTTAGTATTTATGACTGTTTATCTATGTAATTAAAAGGAAGTTGATGAGTTGCACATTACTTTTCATCTCTTAGTCAAATGTGGGGAAAAAAAAAAATCGAAGCAAATTTACCTGGTGGTGGCACTGTTATTGGTATACCTAAAAAGACAACAAATGATATATCAGATATAGTAATAGTTTATGTTTATTACCTGTAGATCTAAAACCAGATTGAGCTATTAATACATACACGATCAAGAAGAATGATAACATATTTTCTGTGTCCTCAGATCAACATCTCACACTAACACCAACTGTTAAGATTTTATGCGAGCCTTGTGAAATCCAGCTTTAAATTTAAATTGCTATTCTTTAAGATCTTACTTATTAAGAGGCAAAAATAATAAAGAATGACTCAGGGTCTCAAGATTAGAATTAAATTCATAAAATGTTTAGCATACAGAAAAAAAGTAACATCCCATAGACTACAATTGCTTTATTTTATATTCCATGGCTAGATGGAAGTAAATGCAATTGGCCTCTGACCTTTAACAGCTTGTCAGAGGAAATAGCAGGTCCACATGAACAAAGTATTCTAGCAGCAGTAAGCATTACAGATGTTTGAGCCAATGTTATGACACCACAACTAATTCATTCAATTTTTACTTAGAGGGGAAAAGAATGTTTGGTTCTCTATTTTCTTGTAAATATCTGAGAAAGAAGCATCCTTTAACAGAAACACGTGGAAGAATAACCTGGTTTTCAGATCAACCTTAGTTGTTACGAATCTAACTAAAAGTTGAGCAATTGTTCCCAACTAAATTAGCTGACCTAACAAAATATACTGCCTCAACATGTAAACCTATCTTATTCACTATGAAAGGCATGATTACAAGATAAAAATAATCTGTATACTTTATAGGACATTATCTTCTCATGCTTTGCGAAGAACTAGCTTCACCTCAACTGAACACATAGAACACTACTACATGAAAATAATAAACTGGGCTCAAACAATACTGTCAGAAAATAGAGTACTTCAGCAGGCACAGAGCACTTCTAGTTATGAACGACTCTGCTTCCATTAAAAAATACATACTTTCAATCTCACTTTTCACTGAAAAACTTTGGGGAGGGAAAGAACTGAAAACTTTTGCAAGTGCTGTCATCCATTTTGCCATAGCTGTATAAACATCCAGACATTAGTATGGCCACGGCATGATGAAATTTATGTATATCTCATTAGTTCAACACTAGAACTAAAAGACTACTGCATGGTATCAACATTTTACTGAGTCTATGTCAGGAACAGCCAATTGCCCCAGATTGCCTCAGCAAAAGGACAGAATGAAGGAATATGCAAGCTGAGGAAGGGTAATTGAAGTTCACTAATTGCTGGTGATTACACCAACATGAATTCCTACCAGCATTAATCCTATAGGTTTAAACAAACTGTGAAATACAACTGAGGTTTCTGGCCAATCCTGAAGATTTAAAATCCAACCTCTCAGCCAAAACGTAAGTCTGGAGGTAGTGAGCTCCAACAGCCAAATTTCTAAACTGCACGAGCAGTTTTCTCTTCACCAGGACACAAGGTTTCCAGTGTGCATTATTATTGTAAAGAACACTTGATACCACACCATAAAATATTTGAGTGTGACATTTAAAAGATAAACAAATCCCAATGACAACTTCTGAAAGAAAAGGAAGACTGAGAACTCAAACTGTTGCATAGCACAAGTGTTTTCAATTAATCTTTTTCGTTTAATTGTTCATATTGACAGATTCTTCACAAGCCTACAACATAAAAAATACATTCATAAAAACATAGAAAAATACCTCTTAACAGCTTCTTTCATTATGAAATTAAGCTAGAAAAATATCAGTTCTCTCAAATTGATTTGTTAGCTCTACTTTATGCTTAAAAAAATTTTAATTGCTGCACTAAAACCAATATACTGTTAGCACTGAACATGGCTTTCAGCACTACCCAGAGAATTGCCTGGAAAACCATCAGCTAATACTCTTTACAAAAAGGAAAACATTCTGATTAAATAATTCATATATTCCTCAGAATTTTATCTTGTACAGAAATGAAAGTAAAAATCTCATCACAAGACTGAAAGCCAAATGAAAATTTTAACTTGAAAGTCATTCAACAAAACTAGGACAAACTGAAAACAACTAATATCCAGAGACCAAATGCACAAATAATTTCAATGAACTGGTTTATGCAGTGTATTATACTAAAAAAAAATGGTTAAAACATCCATTTTCTCCTCAAAACCTTTAAGAACATTTTAAAATTCATCATCAATGCTTATATAATTTTTAAAATAGAAGCTAATTTACTTGAAGGTATCACAACAGAAGAAACAATCTACATTCCAAGTTAGCAAGTAACAGTGAAAGATCTAAACAAACGTTTTCCCTTACTTTCTTCAGTAACATACAACTGACACAAAGCAAGAAAAAACCCCACAAGCTCCAGTTAATGGAAAATTATGCATCTTGTAAGTCTTCACTCCTTTGCCTTCTACTAAAGCAGTGTATGAAAATACACTTGTAGCGTCATCAGCCAATGACTTCTTCTGACAAAAAAGACTCTGAAATATTGTTAGTTCTTGCAATGTAGGGACTAAACTTGTGCACCAGCACATGAAGGTGGCTTAGCATAGACCTTGTCACATCCCTACAACACACTGTGCTGCCACAAAGACACAGCAAGCCTAAACCTAAATACTCAGACTCCTGTCTCAAAAGCAATCCAAATGGCATCAGTGCAGCATTTTACCTTATGTGCTTAAAATTGTTTTCAGGACATTGTATACCACCCTACTAATTCAAGGCTGGTAAATATTTACAGAAAATATTTACAAGTAGGTTTTACTAAAGAAAAGCAATGCCACATGTGCTCTGCTTGCGGAGTAAGGAATCAAACATGATCAATGCTGCCAGAGCGTAACAACATACTGCAAATTAGCTGAACTGTGTAACAGCCCACAGAAATGTAATATAACTCAACTTGGTGTAAAAAACTTCTTTTGCCACGGGCTAAATTAGGTCAAATTCCCTCTATCACAAAATAAAATGTACACACTTAGGTTGCTGAGGCTGAGAAGATGTACAGTCACTTCCAAAACCCTGGTATATTATACAACAGAAGCTCAATACTTTAGAGGAATTTCCTTTTTTTAATATCACCAATACATGTCACATTTTAACTACAGGCTTAAACCAAAGCATGTAAACCAACTTTTAGAGCCTGGGTAACAGGAGAATCCACGTTCTTCTTTAGATGTAAATTACTCCAACATAGCCATAAATCAAATAAACAAAAACTAACACTTTTTTTGCCACAGCCCAGTCATCTCCTAGGACTATTTGAAAGTTTTCTGCATTTGGCCCTTTGAATCGTTCCAGGACTTGTTCCTGAAAAAAGATTTGCATCACAAGAGTGAATGAATACAGGACAAGGGATCTAACTTCAAAGCAAGATCCTTTTTCAAAGGCACTTTTGGAGGATGTTTTATATTTGGAATACTTAAATTTTCTGGCAAGTAGTCCTAGTTTAATATTGGGTAAGCATAGTTTTTTTCCTCCGCCTCCATTGAACCTAGGAGGGATGGCAGAATCTATTTTAGAAACAGCTTTGAAGATAAAGAGTTGGCAACTGCACAATTAAAACACAGGCCTGAAGAAACCAAATCCACAGTTCTTAATCGTTATTTTCTAATCTACTTAAAGCACAGAAGGATGTTCAAGAAGACCTTCTGGGTAAGTGTATATCATAAACCTGTCTGTAAACCCTAAGACTAAAGCCAAACCTGCTTGCTAGATCTGTAACACATGTGGATTTCTTTCACCTTTAAAAATTCAACAGGTGAGGGGTTTCATAAGAACAGTCCAGTACTTCCATGTGACATTCCTGCATCAAGTGTGTCTGGGGCATCTGTCAGAGTTCTTCTCATTTTTCTTAATAATATACAACTCAGATCACCTTTTCTGAACCACAATTACAAGTCAAATAATTACTTTCTAAAAGATTGTAATGCATTACATTATCGGAAAGGTTTTAATGCAGCTTAAAACCACAGTGAGCATTACTGTCATATTCTTCTCCTTTTTGTCCCCTCCCTGTGGTAAGGAAAAAGCACAAAATTGCCAGAGCAGTAGCATATTCTCTCTTCAGAGGCTCTTTTATATTTATGGGGAAAAGAAAATACTAGGAAAGGCCACAGAATTATTTAATCTTTATACCTCTTCTCTTCCATTTTCTAGGTTGCATCATTTTGTGTATGACCAGAGCTTGCCAGGCAGCGGAGTTAAAGTGTTAAAAGTTTTAAAGTTTTTAGAAGTTTTTAAAGTTTTAAAACAACTAGGAGCAATTGACGAAAGCAACTTCTTCTATGAGGACTTAAACCCTATAAAGGTCCACACTTACTGCTCTGAAATAATAATGTTACTTCTTTGCTTATACATAAGGGTATTAACAAAGAAACTTTTAAATGATTCCCTGTGCAAGCAGAGTAGCAAAGAAAATGATAAGCATGATTTCCAGAACAAGTCAAGCAAAAGAATGCAAGGAACAGAAGGAGAATAGACCGAGAAGTTCTACCTTAAAGCAGTCTCTCCTACAGACAAATGCTTCACTTTCCTACTCAAATACTCCACAAAGTTTCCCCATCTATTTTAATTTCTCACTGACCAATCTTCAAAGTTTCTGGCTGAATCCTTTTGAACTTATGGCCTAAAAATGATCAACACTCTGGTAACGGAGTTCAGGTAACTGAACATTTGTGCAAATGTTCATGGTACTTCTCCCAGTAAATTTCCATAAATGTCAAGTTCCAACAAATGTTCAGGAAATACCAGTAAATTTAAAAACAGATTTAAAAATGGGAAGAGTTCTCAAAAAGCTTTGATTCTTCTAAGATTCACAGACACAGAACACTGGAAAAAAACATCAGGGACTAACAAGACCTCAGACTGAAAGAAAGGATAAAGCACAAATCCGATACTTAACCAAACTTCTGGGAGTTCATACATGCTGTATGAAAAGGGGAAATAGAGCTTCTCTTGCTGCTACGACCTTAGACACCAGAGAATCCAACTTGTGAGACAAATTCATTGTATGCTATATTTTTGGTTTTGTACAATGGTTTGTTAATGTGTACTTCTCAATTGCATTAACACTTACTGAATTGCAGAAAACAGCTGCTCACTTCAAACATTTTCAAGAACAAAAGAACCAACAGTCTCTTGGTAATTATTTACTACTTGGGATTATGCTGAGAAAATAAAGATAAAAGTTTCTGTTTCTGCCTTACAGATACATTTAAGAAAAGAGCAGAACACAAAATTCTGAAATTCTGCACAATGCACCTCAAACATTTGATGTTAATGAACCTCTCATTATTCACACCCTATGTAGTGCAGGATATTTACCTGGTGGGGGAATCAGAGGTGGAGCAGTACTGACAGTTGGAGGGGGTGGGAGGAAAGGAGGTGGTGGAAGGTGGGTAGGTGGAGCTCCTGGAGGGAAAAATGGAGGTGGCTTGGTAAAATTGTCTACTTCAGGATTAGAGCGTTCTGAAAGAACCTGTAAAATATCAAACTCTAGTTACAATTGCTATGTGAAAAGGGTAGAAGATAGGTTTCCTCTCTTTCCAGCTACTACAACAGGAAAGTATCACTTCACACATTAAGAGCCATATTCAGATGGCTTAAGTTCTACCTGCATATCTATGCTCAACGTCCCACAGTTGTCATGTACCTTTAAAGGTCTAAGAGCAGCCAACAGGGGACAACAAACATGAGACTACAGAGGGAATATAAGCCATCTGAATATGGCCCAAAACACCATCTTCAATTTATATGACGCAAAATATTTTAAAAATCAATATGAAAAGTATGAAAAAACCCAAGACTATAAATTACTAAAACATTGTGAGATCAGATGAAAACCACATGGCCCCATTTTTAATATAAACACTACAATCCATTATTATTTTCACTGTTTAATCTTAACCTAAGTTAAGCTGCATGGAAATGCAACTAGGGCACCAAGTAACCTTGATTCTTCTCTCTGATTCTTCAGGAGAGAAGAACTGTATTTCATCTTAAAAAATTTCCTTGCTTTCCTAATATAATACAAGTCTAAAGCCTAAGATCATAAACATTAATCTTGCACTTTATGGTAAAATAGTACAATATAATTAAAAACAACCTACTATCAACTATTTATTCCTTCTCAACTTATTTTTAAATGACTGCATTTCTCAAACTGCATATGAGGGGGCTTTCACTTTCAGCATTAGTGTCTGGCAGGAATAGGGGACAAATGTGCAGTTTAAATATTTATCTTTGTCACTCAGTAAACAAAACCTAATCCCATGCAGATCTAGCAGAGCCAATGCTGTCTCCTGAACTGTAAATCTGCAATATCGCTCGCTTCCTTTCAGTAAGAGGCATACAAAAATATTTATCTTTTGAAATTTATCAAATGTTTCATCTTAATATATACTCAGTAACTGACACAACTTTATTCCTGAAGTTAAAGTTACTTATGTATTACTCATTCATGCACACTGACATGTTTTAATCAGAAGCTGTAGGGAAAGCAAAACTGTCTTTTAGTCAGAGTGAAAATCTAGAGTATAAAACCTGTATGTTGCTGTTTTCATTAGCACGCCGCCGTCCTTCCACCCTGCTGATAGTGATGGTCTGTCCAATCACATCTATTGTGCCAGATATTCGCCTGCAACACAGGACAAGCCAGAATCAACAAGCAGAACAAGCAAAGGATAAAAAAAAAAAAAAAAAGGAAAAGAGAAAGAAGAAAGCCTTAAGGACTTCTCTCACTCCAAATGCCAAAGTTCTTTCTCCTGTAGAAAACATAACAGACTGTTTCTGAAAAACATTAAATGTGATGCATTTGCTGAAGTAAGCGAGTGTATAGGACTAAACAATGTAGCAATAAAGACTCCTGCAGGACAAAGGCTGACTCTCCAACAGTCCCCTTCGACCCCATACAAGATAATACATCTACTCCTACAGAAGAAACCAAAACAAAACAAGAAAACAAAGAAAAAAAAAAGAAAGAAATCACAAAACTTCAGTAATAAAGTAATAAATTATACAAAACTTCAACAAAAAAAATGTAAAGTAGCTATAAACTATTAATTAGAAATAATTTCTAAATTGCATGAAACCACAATGAAGAATTCCATGGAAGATCAAGGGTAAGACAGAAGGCAGAATTAAACATAAGCAAATCCTTGCATGTATATTATTGATATTGCAGCACATATTGAACAAAATGAGATGCTATTCCTCTGGTCTTGGAATACACAATCTTAATATCAAAAAAACAAAGTATATGAAACTAGTAAACACTGACTCTTAGACTAAACCTTCAAAAAGACTTAGACCAGCCATTCATACTCCTGTTCCTCAGTTTCTTTCAAAATGCTGTCTCTCTCCCTCAAACACCTCTAAAACATTTGCATAATTAAGCAACACATTCACCTCCTTTAGAGAAACCAGCAGTAGAGTAGCACAAGACCCACCTCAGTCTCTCTCACAACCTAATCAAGCAACAACAGAACACAATATAAATTAAGAACATTTACCTTAGAAGTAAATAGTGACGGATTTTAGGAGAAAGGTGACAAGAAAAGCAACATGCACATACACCTTCCTCCTCTCCCAATTTCTGCCAACTTGCATTTTACAATTTCTTTTGAACACTTTCCCTTTTGATCTCTCAGATGAGATCAGTTTTGCCTATTTTTTGACTCTGTGACTTTTATTATTTTTTTGATTTTCAACTTTTCAAAGAAGATTAAAAATGCTACACTAAGGGTAAAGACATGATGACAATTTACTGGATACAAACAGTAAAATTCAAAGCATAATCAATATCTGAAAATCTTCAATAAATCAACTACATGGGAATATACTGACACTAAAGAAGTACTCCAGGCATCAGACCACAAAATATGACAAGGATCTGATAAAACCTGATATCTGTGACAATGGGAATAATCATTTTGAAGAAAGGAATAATCTGTAGTATAGAACTTTCCTATTTGCAGCCTTAAAACAAATGAAACCCAGAAACTAAGCTTTATATAAGCTTTATAGAAAACATGTAACTCTTATGTAGATAGAAAAAAAAATATCTGTGTAAGAGTTATAAAAGCCAGGTTGGATAACGCCTTGAGCAAAGTGGTCTAATGTGAGATGTCCCTGCACAAAGCGGGGAGGGTTGGGACTAGATGATTTTCAAGGTCCATTCCAACCCCTCAACATTCTGTGATTCCACCTGATTTGCAGCCCACTGCTAATTTCTAAAAGAGGTTAAAAAGCAGGATTCACTTAAGATCAACTGCAGTAGAAAATGAGGTACAAAATTACAATACTAACAGTTGAGAAAAAATTTAGTACTGTAAAACATTACAATACTAGTAGTCGAGGTACATCTGTGTCTCACCCATAAAGGAAATGATAGTAGAGAAAACTGACAATATTTACTAATAGTATAACATATTACAAGTAAAAGAAAGACTGGGAAAAAAAACTTTCATGAAATTTCCATAGAAACAAATCCATAGAAAGAATTTTTTTCTAGTTTTAGAAGACAAATTCTTGTCTTTTTTTGCATCTAGTGAGTGTACTGCTAACCACATGAATACAAATAGCAGGGTCTACAGCTGGAAGTTGAAATTATAGGCTCAAAGTTCTGCCAGACCAATAGCTCTGACTCCAATTACTTGAATACCTAGATTCCAACGCAGCTGAAAAAGATGCAGACACTAGAGCACGAAGGAACAATTAGATCTCCTAGAGATAATATGCAGTTCCTTGGCAGACTGCATACTGAGGATGATCCAAATGCCTGTCTGCTGAGCTTTTCAATATCTGGGTTTAGAGCTTCCGCCTGGATTCTAAAGCAAGCTTATTAAGCACAACAGTTTGGAGTAAAAAAAAAAAGAACAAAACAGTCCACTGGCACAAGAGTCTGAGAACACAGATGCAAAACAGAACATATATAGACTATACAGCAACTGCTCCAATGATAACACAAATTTAAGAAATTCTCTGGTCTTCTCACATCCCATCCTAGGAGTCAGATTATTACACTCTAAATCCTGAAATAATCAACACTTGCTTTCCTAAACATCCCCAGTGGTCTTGCATGGCATTCCAGCACTATTACACCTTGGATTATTATTTTGCTTTAAGTAATTAAATTGAGAACATAGGTATTACAAAACAATTGTTAAACCAACAATTGTTTTCACTGTCTCAGTCTTCACTCTGACAGTTTGTTTGGTTTTAGAGTTCGAAGACACTCGTACTCCCCCATCGCTGGTATCTTAACTATCTAAACCATATCCTTGAAAACTCATTTTACCTAGCTTTAGTCCTTGTGTATGATGGATGACACTATTCTACAGCAAGAAGCCCCTGCTTGGCTCACTCCACTAATTTACAGGGTTTCCACTTGGGAGGGATGTACACAGCAGAATCAAGACTCTTCCTCTCTTGCACTGTTTGCACACTGCCAGAAAACCTTGGAATCAGCACTGAAAACACGCACAGTGACACCAATGCAAGAGTACTGGCATTAAAGCAGTATGTGACTCAACCACATTACAATAAGAATTTTGGCTTGGGAACCAACTCAAACACACCACTGCATTACCAAAGGAAGCTTTCACTTCATTTTTCTAGATTCTGAAGAGTACACCTATGCTCACTCAGTCTCACTTAGCTGGTGCTTTATCATTATTATTTAAATAATGTTGAATAGTGTTATCTCCATTGTTCTTCCCAACAACTGCCAAGAGATTTAATTTTCATAATGATAAACGACTTCAGGAATTTGCCATCATACCTTGAACTTCAAAAATTCCCTATTTTCAAGACTCCAATAATGATTTCATTAAGTACTCCACCAGAAGAGCTTGAAATTGAACAAGAGGAGGCATATATTCTGTTGCTAATGGAGCAGTAGATGACACTACTGTCAAAAATGTAAACTGCACAAAAGCAGGGGAGGCATCTGAGTGCCAGAATTTGGCAGTTTTTGTAAAAGGGCAAATCTGACACCTTGGATCTTGTTTAGGGTACAGCAAGCTGGCACATGGAAAAATTTCAACGACACTCTAGACATTATCTAAACTAATAATAAGATGTTAAGCAGGCATTACTAGGTTTCTGTCTGTGCTGTAAGCAAAGGAACAGCTTGGTTTGTCCCTTAACACAGTGAGGGCACCTGGGATACAGATGAATTCCTAATGGATACACCTAAACAAAAAAGGCAATCCACACGTGTGGGATGTATGTGAACCCACAGCAGAGTTCATATAAAGTGTATCTTGAAAGGAACATTCCAGCAACTCTGAGTTATTTCACTCTAATTAGAGAATGGTTATTTATGAGCCATTTGCACTAAGAATACCATTCTCCATGGAGATTTAATTCAGAAAGATAATCTCATTTGGCGAGATGAGTTTATTTAGGTTCTACAGAGCAAAGAGAAAGAGGGGAACAAAGAAGCAGAAGGAAAAAATAAGACAAACCCAATTATTTTCCAAGTTCATAGCTTCAGAAATCCCTTATCTTTACCACAGATAATCTAAATAATCTGCTTTTTGGAACACCTCCATACCACTTTTCAGAACTCAGAAATAGTCTAACTACTGGATGACACATTTATTCAGCAGATGTATAAGATAGTCTAATAATAACGGAATTATAAAGTACCTCAAAACTAATATTTAATATGTTTTTCTGTTCCTTCTTGATTTGCTTATGTGCTTTGTTTTAGTTTCCTCCTCTTTGAGGACATCCTCAACTCTGCTGAGCTCACTTACCACTGACTGATAAAAATAAGAAGCAGATTTACTACAGAAATCACTATCATAGAAAACACTTTTTTTTCAAAATAATATCTGAGTTTCCATCATTTAGTCTTGCAAGGCTAGTCCATGAACAAGAGAAACCTGTATTTTTTGACAGCAATGACAGATCACAAATCCATTTTCTATTAAAAAATCTGCTTAGAGAAAAGCCAAAGCACAGATAAAGGTAATAAATAGCTCACTGCATTGATGGGCTAATTTCTCTGTAATGCACTCTTTAGTAAAAGCATAAATGGAGGTAAAAAACTTCTGGCAGAAAAAGTTTTCTGATGGAGAGCCATTCTAGGTATTGCTTGAATGAGAAAAATATCAGCTTTCGCAGCCAGCTTATAAATGAAACTTCTTGTTATTTTTCTACTACTAAAGAAAAACTCTCACAGTCCTTGAAAAGTCAGGTAAGGAAAAGTACTGGTCTGAAAAGAAGTAAGATATTTCTATGAAGTAGCTGGTTAGGACAGGTCTGAAATATGTCAAATCCTCTTCATGCCCTAGAAAACACAAAAGTCAAAAGAGGTTCCTTCATGTTTTTACCTCAGTTGTGGCTATGGACACAATAAATCTTTAATTAACTACCTCTAGAGAACAAAAATTTTACTTTATACCATATTGTTTGCATGTGATGTCCATTTACTAAACCATTTCCATTATGAACTTAACTTCTCCTTCAGGGCTACACTTTAAGTTTATGGTACTCAACAGCCCCAAGTACTACAGAAACAAGGCAAGAAATTCAGGTGTCATTTCTAAACAACTAATATCTCAGTTATAATTAAGACAGCCATTGTTTATAAATTCAAGCAAAATTTCTCACACAGACACATTACATGAACAAGCACTGAATTTTTTTTTTAATTACACATTTAGGATTCAATTCTAGTGAATTAGTAACACCAATTTCCTGGTGAACAATAACTATACACAACTTCCATACTGGTAGGGAGTAATATCAACTGCTAGACCACAGAGGTTTTTGGGGTTTTTTGAGAAATTAATCTGCAATTATAAGTAAATATCTACTGTACTCAAACCAAAAAGGTAAAAATAATAAGCAAAATTATTTAGTGTTTGTTTACTAACAGATAAAAGAAAGCAAACCCCACTATCTGTCCCCAGACTTGCAATTAAAGAGCAATATGTAATGCAATATCCATGTGTAAAATCATCCATGAAGGAATGCTGCAGCCCTGAGCAGTAAGTGCTAGTGGTAAGCAGTAATTTAACCTTAGCATCATGCCTTGAATTTTGTTTCCCCTTTACCTTAACTACTGTGATTTATCCCTCCTGTATTATTCCTGCCACTTTCTAATGCCTGAACTGGCTTTTCTGGAGGCAGTGCTTGTGACTGAGAAGAGCTGCTGCTTCTTCCGGTGAGATCAATTCCCTAGGTCTTCCTTCTCCTTACCAACCCCCACACCAACGCTCCTATACTGAGCTGCATCAGCTTTCCCTCGTTTTCATAAAGTGGATCAAACTATTGCTAGAAGCCAAGAAAAGTTTTATTGCTACATGAGAAAGGCTTCCAGCAACAAGGCTATTGCAAATGCCTCATGGCATAAAAGCAATTATTTTAAATTATCAAAGAGTTCTATTGCTGAAAATTTTCTGCCTACCTATAATAAACTCTTTAACTAAAGAAAAAATAAATCCAATCCCATAAAACACAGCTTGGTTATAAAGAAATTAGTAATATAGGCTTTTATATACAGAAAACAGTAGCTGTGTTAAGGACATCATTCAAATACACATAAATGCATTCCATATAAGTTAAGACATATTCATTCACTGAGCCAATCTCAAGACTCCTGAGCATACAATTTCCTTTCAAAATCTCTTCTGAGCACTTGGCACAAATACTTCTTTCTTTATAGAAGAATCTACTTTAAGCAAATGTATCCAAAGGAACAGGTTTTAAAAACAGGAAGAAGTCAGGTTTGGTATTGTAACAACTTACAATTACAGTATTCACACTAAATGTATATAAAACAACCTACTCTAACCACTGAAATACACAAGGGATACAATGGTTAAAGTGACATGTCACAAAGTGATACAGTTGACACAACAACTGTAAATTTCACACACTCACTGAATCTACGCAATGCAATTTTCTACAACTTTAAACTTGGCTACATTTTAATATCCTGGTCACTAATTACGTCTTAAAGTAGTTTAGAGGTTATCTGTCCACCAGGGAGATGAATGAAGACCTGAAATCCTGTAACAAAATCTGTGTAAGATACAGATTAGGAATCTTTACCCTGTGAACAACACATTCCAGTTTGAGAACACTGTACAAGAACAACATATATCAAAAACAATTCAGAAAAGAAAATTATAAAAAATAGTTGTAGGGTTTGCCAAAAGTTTGGAAGACTTTTATTGTTTCTTAGACAAAAACAGAAACACAAAGAACTAAAAATCTACTAAATACAGAGCAGTATAACCCGATAGCTCAGAGAAAAAATTTAGGCTACCAGAAGGAGTATTCTAGGAGTGAAAGAAAGGGATAATTGAACACAAGTGCCTCTAAATTAGTCGAGGTACTTATGGATGCAGCACTAAAGACAGGTAATAGCTCAATCTTTAACAGTCAATGATGAAAGTGTACAGCCTGTTCAACTTCTCTTACTATCAATTATAATACAATGGCTTTTAATCTGCGCAGAACCAAAACTCCTGAACAGGATCACTAAATAACTAAAGTAAACTAAAATAAGTAACTACAGTAAAGAAGCAGCACAGAGTCATCCTAAGCCAAGTGCCGGGTATCAAACAGTGGTAGCTTAGATATAAAAGACAACTTCTTTTTCTTCTTCTATAAAAGAACTTCTCAAAGCCTGGGGCTGGGAAAAGCAGGGGAAGAAACCTAGTAAGGAAATAAATTATCTCATTTCAAAGAAAGCATTATAAATTATTAAAATATGGAGAAGCTAAAGCTACCTTGCAGGAAAGAGACTGGGTTCCAGGAATTCTTCCAGTTGTTGAAGTCATAACTGTTTGATTCCGTTTTGTTAAACCAAAGAGGTGGGTTAGCTAATACTCATAAGGACTCAAGCTAGAAATATTTTGTTGGCCAATCTAATTCTACAAATTTTTATAAAACACGGTGTCATATATCAACAACTGGATTTTTGTAGCTGTCTTATTGTTTGGTCCTGCTGTTTTTTCTCCCTTTTCCTTCTACTTTCTCTTTCCCAAACAGCCAAGAAGGTAGCACAGCATTCATGTGTGATTAAGCTAAACGTGATTAGGGTATCTCTTCTCCTCATTTCTACCTGTTACAGAAACGTATTTCCCTTTTCTTCCTACAAAAATTGTAAGTTTCAAACTCATAGATGTAAGAGTGGAAAGAGTTTTTTGGGTTTGAGTTAGAGCTAACTGACCTGTTTGCTGGAATTCCTGATTTGAATAAGGCAGGTGGAGACGTGAAATCAGGTTTGGTCGACTGTACTGCCAACTCTTTCTCCAAATTTCCAGTTCTGCCCTGCTGTACCTTCAAAATAATGTTTCATCATTAGGTTTACTCTCAGAAGTGTAGCAGCTCCAATACTCAACACAGAACATAGCCAACACGAAAAGAAAGTCCAACTTTACTCAAAATTTTAAACAGTTACCTCTCCATAGCTAGCAAAATTACGTATTTTGTAAGGATATATTACTTAAGTACTGTATTTATTATATAGAAGAAGCAATATGCCAGGGAACAAATTATTACAGAAGATTAGACAGTTTAAATATTTATTTTCCAAGCATTTGATTTGTACATGAACAGACCAAACTCATTTTCTTATATAACTTCCTGCATGAACAAAATAACACCTTTATTTTTAAAAGAAACTATTTTAATAAAGATCTTCATAATCTTAACAGAGATGTCTAACAAGCCTGCTATCCAACAACAAACCATGAGACAAGAAACTTGAATGGCTTCTCCGTCTGCCTCACTACCATGAGATCTAGTAACCACTTAATTTCCAAGGCATACCAGGAAGCCACCTCATACTTGGGGTTACACAAACTGTAAAAGATTTGTCATTAACTCAGATTGAATACTTCAAAAATATCCTACTGTTTCTGAAGTACTGTAAAATTCCACGGACACTTTATTAAAACTATGCAAGACCTTTGGTGCAAGCACTTCAAGTATTGTTTTACTTCAGCAGCAGTTGTACATGAAAGAAAAACCTACATGGGTTAGTACTGAAGACAACTTTGTACTGATTCTGTTTTTAAAGTCACTCCCATTGTACCAATCATGGAGCTACATCACCCTCCATAGCTAGTTCATTCATGCTATAACATCAGATGAGCCGTCATCTCACAGCTTCTCGTAGGCAAGTGAACTAACTACTAGGTTTCTGCAGAATCTCACCTAAACACGGTCACATCGTTCTCAAACTCACAAAAATGAACATAAATAGTTATGAGTCAATAAAAATCTAATTAATCTTTTGGATTCAGAAATATGAGAGGGGAAAAAGTACCGAATAGGTTTGGTATAGGTTTGATATAAGTATTTATCTGAAAAATCGGTAAGATTTCTATTAATTAATGAGTAACTGGAAAACATAGGAGGTAGTCTTGCCAGTTAAGGAGATTAATCCAAATATATCATGTAAATTACATGAGACTTAGTATTCCAGAATAGAGGAAAAAAATTAATAATTACATGTAAACTCCTTGTTAAACACATGACAAACTCTTACAACAGAATTATTATCTGTACTGTTTGATCACAACAGTCAATACTGAGCTAGAAATAGGCAAAGCTTTAGTTTGGACTACTTATTTTTCTTCCTTTAGGACAACAGTTTAGAGAAGTTTGAGAGTGTCATCAGATGCAAATTTTAACTCCTATTGCCCACCATTTCTAATGTCCCACAGCACTACAATAATGATCACTGAGGACAGCAAAAAACCCCAGAGAGCTTCTGATCTGATAAAATCAAAATAACTGAATACCCTCAAGTAGCATAAGGGAACACAAAAATACCTGTCTACAACTGACACCTCTGTCACAGGAGTATACAGAAGAAAGCAACAAAGAGTTGCAGGGAATTTTAAAGACAGTTCAAGAATAAAAGTGGCTGCATATTGAAAATAAGCAAAATAAATAACCTTTGCATTTAGTATCAAACCAATGAGTAAATGAGAAAATGAGAAGTTGAAAAAAAAGTTTAATCCTTAGGATAAATCCTATCATATAGGTTCTTCTGCTCTCTGAAAATCAACATTTCTGAATGGAAAAATTATTATACATATTTTGATTTATTGCCTTCTAATCCCAAATGGAAAACAGGAAAATATGGAAGGTTGATTTTCTCATCTCAGAGTTGTCAAGATAACTGTTACAAAACACAGTAAGAGCTAAAACAACACAGTAAGAGCTAAAACACCACAGGAAAAATAAACATGCCATTATCTACTAAAGCTTCCCGAGCACATCTGCACAAGCAAATGCACTACACCTAAAAATAAATCATCACATAAAAAAAAATTAGTTTCACTGGGAAATTTGTTAGCTTACGAGGCCACTAACTCACATGCTTCCAGAATAGTGACGAACAAAGCAACGCTTTTTAATCCGCATTTTGTGACATACACAGAAAGTCACTGATGTAAGATGAAGAGTATGAACAATGGCTGTGTCCATTTCAGTTGTTCTTCTATCAGTCTGTGGTGGCACGGGAAGCAATACTCAAGAAAAATGAGAGCAACCAACAAAATTTACTAAAATTCACCTTAAAAAGATGGTATCTGCCATCGAGAATCTCTGCACTTGGTCTTACTTCCATAGCTTTGTCTTCAGCCTAAGTTAAATAACACATTGCCCATTAAGATACCATATAACTCTTAAGTGATGGGCCACAATCTCAATAAAGGTACAGATGCAATCTAGCTGTAGTTGTCTGTCACGCTATCCACACAACTGCCACTGAAGCAACACACTAATACTCAAGGTTCAGGGTGGGGAGTCAGGTGCAAACTCTAGCGAACACACTGAACTGGGCAGAACAAGCTTACAACACACAAGCAGCTTTACAGGGAAAAAACCCACTTACAATATCAAAAAAGTACTATTTACCGTAATTTTATTTGTGGTTGAGGTAACTGGTAAAATTTCAAGACCCATTCGTATTCTCTTTTGTTTTTCACAGTAAGCTTTCCAGGTATCTTCATTGAAACCATAGTTAAAATAATCAGAGAGATCAGCCCCTTTAAATAGAAAAGGACAGGTTTTTAAAACATTACGAAGTTCATCTTTTCTTCACTGAACACACATACACCACTATTGACATGAGCAAAACTGACTAGGTACTGACCTAAAAATACATGACTGAAATGTACAATACACCAGTAAGCACAGAGTATTCATGGCTACGATCAGAAGAACATTAAAATTTAGTCTTGCTTAGCGTCATGAACTGGGGATCAAGAGTAAATACTTAGAAAATATCCTAGGATAATTCCCCATATCTTTACAACAAGATAAATGTAAGATCTACAATTTTGCTGTATGTTAAGTGAAGAAGTGCTCCCTTTTGCTTTGGTTCCTAGTTTCATTTGATGCCATGAAGTATTTTTATTGTAAGAGAGAGACCAAATGTAAGCCAAATGCTTAGAATATATTTCATACAGCTAACAGTTCAAACAACAGATTACAATCACAAGTTATTTTTCCTATTTTGTAGACACTATCTGCACTGCCAAAGCCATATACAAACACTAGAAAAAAACTATACACAGAAGCAAGATGTACTTCTACTAAAAACACCAACCAATGCTGGTATTATTAGACAAGTCTGGACAAATCGCTTGAGCCAACGAGATAATACACAGAGAAGATTTATGAAAAGCCCATATGGGAAGCCCCAGTTTCTTCTTCAAGGCTTCTGAATGTCTATGCATGAATACAATGCAGCACAAACAACTACATTTCACCATTCTTCCTGCTCAAACCTGCTGGAACTGTTTTCCATTCTGCTTTACCTTCTGTCCCCTGGCACAGACCAGTGGCAGTGATCTCTACAGAAACACAGATTTCCAAGGAAAGTGCAGGATACACATGTATCAAAAAAAAAAAAAAATAGGGCATGTCCTACCGTCTTTTTGCTGACATGTGATGAGGATGCGTACCAAGAAACATGGCACACCCACACACTCTCTGGCACAGCAGGAAGGCAACAAGTAACTTAGTTGCTTTCTTACAAGTCAGACTGCTCAGTACCTTCTAGGCATAGGGCAGGTGATATCTACATGCAGTCAACAGGATTACTATTAAAATAACCTACTGAACACCTACATATCAGTTAACATAAACCAGACATCACCTGGCTTTCTCCAAGGCTTATCTTCAAAAGAATCTAAGTCTACTTCCAGAAGCGGCACACCATTAATGCTCCCTGGCGCATCCAGATCCAGTCCTTTAACTTTTGTACCTGTAAAGAAAAGTTACCAAGTTAGAGCCTTTTGTCTCTACTAGCCAGAGTTGCAACATGCTTCAGAAATAATAACAGAAAAAAAGCGTTAAATTTATCAAGAAGTTTTGGAAGTTAAAATTATTTCCTTAATACAAAACAATACAACGTTTGGGAGGTTTTTGCATTTTTATTAATATTACTGTGTGAATTTTCTTACCAGAAGATCCATAAGCTCGTCCTCCTGCCTTGATATTGAGATTCACAGGTGCTGCTCCGTAACTTCAGGAAATTAACAAAAAATGAATTAGATAAAGGAAACTTTCAAACCAGAAGAAAACAAAAAACAAGAGATAGCTAGATCCAGAAACAAATTGGACCCAGGCTCAGTCACCATCCTGAATCTCTAGCTTTCCAAGCTGGCAACACTGTAAAAGTAAAGAGATCAGCCTAGGAGGAAGAGAGAGTACCTTTCTATGCTCAGTAGCAACTTCTCCAACTAATAAACAGTTGTGAAGCAAGTCCCAGTCACTCCTCCTGAGTTGAAAGGATAAACACCTTGATAGAAACAAGAATGGACAGAACCAGAAGAAGAGAGAGAGAGGAAAAAATGCAGTTCATTTAGCGATACAGACGACAGTCTGGGGATTAGAGTAAAAACAAAATAAATAAAAAAAGAAAGGGGTTAGATGGATCATTTTCTCTCTTCATAATCATTCCATTTAATCTGTACAGAAGTGGAAAATACAAGCATCTCTCTAAAATGACTGAAATGCTGTTTTAAAGTACTTCTAGCAACCACCTATCCCTGTGACGAACAGAAAAGTACATAACTTTTCACTTTCTAAAATACTTGAGAGCTTTCTTCATAAAAATGCACTCAGAAATCTAAATACTGAACAGATTTAACTAGCTTAGGAATTACAGTATTATTAATTCGTAACAGTAAGAGCTAGCTTTCACTACCATTTGGGTGCAATGCATCTTATCCTCATAGGTGACCCTTAAACATAATGAGAATATAATTAGAAGGCAAGTGTATCCACTTCCATGCAGTTTTAGCTTTCATTCAAGTGCTACAACAGCATAAAACTGACACAAAACATTAAACTTTCTGATCTGCCATGCTGTATTTGTGCATGACTTTGTCAAACAAATCCAATGTGTTTTTTTACACAGCAGTGAACTACTGTAGGAAAAATCATTTAATCCTATAAAAGAAACTTGTCTACTGGAGTTAAAATTAACAGCAATGCTCAGTTTGTTTTAGATTACTGCCCTTCCATGAATTTTCTGTCCAATTTGCCCAGAAAAAAAGGTTTTTCAGAAAACAAGCATTTCTATATAAAACTTTCAACTCCACTTAAATTTAGGATCATCTGCTCATTGTTTTCTGTACTCATGGAAAGAGCACCAGCAAATCCACAGAGAATATAAATTTAATTTTGCTTTAGTGTCATAAAATTTGAAGTCACTGCCTACATTACAGGAATATTGCAAGGTATTGAGAGTGGAAAAATAAAGAACTGAAAGAATTGCCATTTTTTTAAATATTACATTGATTTGCACAGTAATTTAGGATATGAAATACTGAAAGTTTAAAAATATTGTTTCAAATGGGAGTAAATCACCTTCATTCTAAAGTTAAGAACACAATGATATGTATGAGCCAGACCTACCTGCAGACCTGTCATATTTCTATTAAGAAATAGCATCCTAGTAACTCTGGTTTTAATAAGCATAAAAATATTAGGATGGCCAAGAAAAACAAGCAAACTACTTTTTCCATGCAATGAAAAACACTATTTCATAATTCTGGGTAAAAGTAACACTGTTGAAAAGCATTCAGAGAAAAACAAGCTCTTTCTCAAAAGCAGAAGAAATATGGGACAATAGTAGCAGCAAAAAAATTCTCACATGGTACAAATGCCTAAACCAGGATCTTGAGAAATAATCTCCAGGGACTGGCAGCTCTATCCTGAACTACATTAAAATCTTATTTGAGAACATCAATAGGAATTGAAACTACAGAGGTCTAAATAGAACTGCATCCACTACAAACAGGATGAGGCACAAATGGCTCATGCCCTTACCACCCTGCCTCTGCAACAAAAATGTCACTATGACAGTAAGAACCCCAAAAATGCTATATAACATAGCCATTCCAAAATAAAAAACAACTCTCTTCTTTACAAACTTAATACAATTATTTCTCAAAATCTGAAAACACAACTCATAAAACACCTTCTCCTTGTACTTCACTGATTTCATTTCACTTTGTTTTCAAGTCATTCTACCACTAAAAATGTTAAAGAGCTGAAATAACTCCTCATTGCCACTTTTTGCACATACAATTTGACATTGACAAGTATTAAAGAGACTGAGTTAAAAATTAAATACAATCTTAAAAGTGTTTATAAATAACTTACCTAAACTGTGGAGCTCCTGTTTTAATATCTCCTATGGTGACTTGAACATCATCTTCGTCATCATCACTATCACTATCACTGTCATCCTCAGCCTCTGCCACTTTCTATGAAAGAAAAAGTAATTGCTTAGACAAAAGGCAATCCAGGTCTAAAGATGGAAAAAGGTATTTTTCCACCTTTAAAGTGGAAAAATAATGCAGACAAAATCATCTGCTCTAGAAATCTTTGAAAGAAGAAAATTCTCCTCTTCCTAGTCCTTAGAAATAAGTAGCATCAACAGTAAATTTAGGAGGTTACAAGTATCTGAAACGTGGCATTTCCTAAATAAGCATAAAATAGTTTCCACTATCTAATATCCTCCTTCCCTCTATCTAGCTCATATACACTGGTTCCACTCTTACCTTGTCATTCAGAAAAGAACTTAAGAGATAAGCAAGACTAGATTCTTGCCATCATCAATGACCTATCCAGAATAACTCAAATACATGTTTTTCCAGTCGATTATGAACACTGCACTTCAGAGAAATCTATTAATTCTTAGTATCAGTAAACTACATAAAATACTTCAGATTTTTCAGCAAACAGGCTGAAAAGTCCGATACAAGAGCATGCTTTGCGCTGTTCTGTCCCATAGCCTTTAAGCTTGCTGGTAGACAAAACAGACATGCCAGTTCATACCAAGAGTTCAACTAGTCCACTATTTTGGGTTTGTTAAGTGTTTTGTTTTGATTTCCCCTTAAGAGAAACCACAGAGGAGAGAAAAAATGCATATACTCTCCCCTAATTCGTTCAGCTGCTGATTATTACTAGCTTGGGGCATCTCCTAAGCCAGTTATGGTTTGGTTTTTTCAGTAACCCCCAATGGATCTTTTTCTCAAGTACTTGTCCAGACTTCCCTCAGACTCATAAAAGCTCCCAGCAGTGACACTCTTTGGCAAGGAGTTCCATAGCATTGTCTACTGCATAAAGATCTAACATCTTTTATCTGTTTTCAGCCTGACTCCTATAACCTTTATTTAGCAGTCACAGTCCTCTTATGCAAGTGACTGTGAGGAGTCAATCCTTACTTATAGTCTCCATACATGATTTTGTCAGCCTCCACCATATCCTGTGTATGTCTTTCTTCCCAGCTGAGAAGTCCTTGGCTACTCAGTCATTTGTGGTATGAAAACTACCTCAATTACTCTTGCTGCTCTTCTTCTCTCAACTTTCCCAGTTGTAGTAGTCTTTATGACAGGAGGGGAAAGAACAGCAGTCAGAATTCAGGGTGCAACTAAACCATGAATTTATGGTATAATGATATCTTCCATTTTGTTCTATATTCACTTTCTGCTGCGTCACATGATTTAAGTGCTTTTTAGACTCCAAACTAGCACTTAACCATCAACTTTGTAGGTCTTTCTACACATCTTAATGTGTCCCTCCTAAGTGGTAATGATCAACTCAGATCAACTCAAAGACCACAGTTTTATTTGTAAACCTGTTTTTTCCTCAGTGAACATTACTCTTTCTATTCAGAATTCAATAGTCGTGTATTATCCAGTCAGTCTTTGCTCTTACTCTCTTGATTAACTTTGTAACATCAGAAAACTTGTGATTTCACAACTTAGCCCTTTCCCAAGTAAACACATTAAATAGCACAGGTTATGCACAACATTCCCGAGAATCCCTACTGGAGGTGACCTTCCTTCACTATGAAAACTGAATCTTGACTTCTACCCCTTGTTTTCTACCTTTTACACATTAATTATCCATCTGGGACTCATTCTATAGCTGCATAGTTTTCTTAAAATCCTTTGGTGAGGAACTTCTTCACAAACATCGCGAAATCCAAGTGAACTTTATCAACCAAATCAGACTTATTCATGTACTGCAATCCTTTAGCAAGAAGCTGAACACACCAAAGCCAAGTTGATTCTGCCCGGGCGTCCCACAGTTACTCACGCACAACTGAGTTCTACCTCTTGTTTATTATACTATTAATTTGCCTGGTACATAAATTAGACAAAAATAAGCAGCTGCTTAGAAGATAAAATGTTGGAGTGCAGTTCATCCTTGCTACACACCATTAATATAATTTACATAACAATGAAGAGTCTAGTCACAGGGCGGAGGGGCAGATAGATATCCTGTAAATGACAGCTGAAGACAGAAGACGGTCTTTCAATACCACATGGCTGAAAAGTGCAAGTTCACCACTCACTCTCCAGGCAAACTTTCTCAACCAAACCCCATTTCTCTTATAATGAATGATTTCTTAGCTTCCTCCTCACAGAAATATTCACTTTTTCTTATTCAACCAACTTGAACAACACCCATTTTTCTGAGTTGCTGCTGAACCTTCACGCGTACCATTTACCATGAAGTTCTCAATTTTATGGAGATATGCTAATGATATCCTAACAATGCTACATTTTATATAGGTGAAAAATACAAAGATAGGCAAGTACAAGGAAATTGCACCTTTAAGGATTTCCAGAAATACTTTAAAATCAGCAAGTCAAAAAATAGTGTATTATTATTGCCTTGTATCTCACAGACTAAATTTACCACCCACTTACAACATTAGCATCACACAAAACACCTTTGATGAACTTTAAATAAAGTATCTTTTCATTTTAAGCAACTGAAATATTTAAGTTTTTATAACTTTTTCCCCCAACTTTATATAAGTTGTACTATCTTTCATAAGAAGCTACTGAAAAAAATACTTTTGAGAAGCCAGTCCTTAAAACTTACACAAATATCATGATCATGGTTTCTGCATCACTCTAAAAAAAATTCTTACAAGACACAAGCTAAAAAATCCCAGTAAAGTAAAACTACAATTTTTTCATAGAACATATTTAAATTGTTCCCATCACAGTAAACTGAGTCCTTTTATCAACAGTGCAACTGTAAATTTAATTTCCTGGTCCTTTCCTTCATCACATTAACACTGAAATTTTAAGACATACTGAACATTGAAGACTACTATCAAACAAGTCTGTTATGTTGCCTATGAAAAGCATAGGTAATTCATCTCTTGATCCATATTTGCACATAGTTCTGCAAATGCTGATTGTTTATCCCATTCAAACAGGAAAAATGATCAGAAGATTTTATTTTCCTATCCCTGAGAAAAAACCAGAGCATCATTTTGAAAAGGATGTCTTGAAGAAAAGATAGCTCTCTTCAAGCACCATCTTCCCCTCCCCCACCCAAAAAGTGGAAGTACTACTAATTTATTGTCTGTAAATTAGTTTTAAAAAGTGGAGCACAGCTGGAAACTTGACTTCCTAATTTAGTAATTTCTACAGTTTCTGCAGATCACCAACACCTTTTAGAAAATATAAAATCAAAGGCGTACACTTAGTCATTAATTCATTTAATTATAGGTCCTAGTCAAATCATGAATTCCGGGTAAATCACAGAATCAAAACATATTAAAGCAGTATTTCAAAAACACATTTAAAACTACCGTTTTCACAACGCCATTTTCTGCAGCTTCCTCTTCACTTCCAGGTGGAGGTGGAGCACTTAAACAAAAACAAACAGAAAAAGATGAAACTAGATATTTATGCATGTGTTATTTCACATGTATCAGCTAATGATGAAAATACCTTTGCTACATCAGTCTAAATGAAAAGCCAAAGCTCTAGCTGTCTTCTGCACTGATTAAAAAAATCAATTTATTAAAAAAGAAAAATCTATATTATTTAGCTATCATACTAGCTGGATGTTTGCAGAATAGTTGGAAGTAATGAGGCATTACACCTGGATCCTCTTTTGAAATCAAAGTGAAATATTTCATAATACATGAAGGGAGAATAACAGGGATTTTTTCCCTGCAGATCGACATTTTTCAAAGACATAATGGAAAAATATTTAAACACCCACGGGTAATGTTGCACTGAAACAGAATTCCCATATCTGCATTGTGAAATTTTCTTCTACACACAGAATAACTACAATTCCAGTATTAATTCAATTATATTTTAACTGTAGAGTGAAAACTGTAGAAGTTTTAAAACTACCAGTCCACTAAAAATGACCAGTTCTGTCAAATCCACGCAAATAAGCTGTCTCATTGGGTCTATCTACTGCTGTTTCTTACATAGCAATTATTTTAACTTCCACAGTTCCATTAGCTATTAGGATGCTGCACCACAAATAGCACAATAAGCAGGGAGCCATTTAGAAACAATATTCTTTCACTGAAAAGGTATTTCTGAGATGAGTGAGCAACTGCCAATTTTTATGGAATAGAGTTATTCTAATCCCATGTTCTGTTGGCAAAATACCCACTCGCGAATTTTGCACCAAAACCCAACACAGCCCAGGTATTGCCTCAGGATTCAAGCTCGACTATTTGACTTCATCACCTGGTAAAATGACAGACTTATATATATGAAGAATGCCAAAACTAGGAGGCCAGAGACCAAAACTTTTAAGAGGTAAACTGTTCCCACACTTCCAGAGTTCCAAACACAACTTGTAAGATGTGTACATTAACATTTGTTATGTTTTTTTGTTCAAAACAGCCAAAAGCCAAACTAGACACTATTGACCAGAAAATGGAATAAACCGATTCTAAAGATCATTCTGGCTGCCATGCAAGTAATTTTCCTAAATAACAGTAATACTGACAGAGATGCCAGGTCAAGAACATGAGGAATCAACTGATAAGGACGAGTTTCTAAATAAGGAGAAAATAAATAACTAGAATTCTTTTTTCTGGAAAAGAGATGGATTCAAGACAAATGCAACAGAGGTCTAAAAACTTGTTAAGTGACAGAAAACAACTCTGCCTCTTATATTACAGAACCAATGGGAATCAAATAATTGCATGTAGCAGCTGCTTCACAGTGGTATCACATATAGTCATGTGGTGGAGGTCATTACTGCTTTATCATTCTGTGCCTGTCAAAAGTTAACGTGAGTTCAAAAAAGCAACTGAGAAACCTTAGGAACAAGCAGCCCACCAAGGATAACTAAATGCAAGAGTTCTCACTGAAAAATGGAAGCCTCTATAGAAAATAACAATGCATGCTTTCATGCATTGGCTTTCCCTTTATTTGCTTAATATATCTTGACAATCAACAATCTGCATATTTTACCAACTGTGGGACTTCCTTCATTCAGCATGAGCAATTGATTCTCATTTCCAGTCAGTCCTTGCTACTAATCTTCATTAACTTCATCAGATTTTCAAAGAAGCATCTTTGTGCTCTACTACAGCTCCTTATAACTCAAGCAGGCTTCCCCCAAATACTTCCAAAGTATTTCCAAATCTTCTGCAAATACTGCCTTACTAGGAAAAAAAACCAACCCCAAAAGCCTAAGCAGATGTGATCTGTACCTCCAGCTATCTAGTAACCTTTCACTGCTTCGTCATATTCTTCTTTTTGAAACCACCGGGCAAACTCTTTGGGAGACAGGCAGTCTTTTAGTTTCTAAATTATCTTGAACAAATGAAGTCCTGACCCATTACTAACACCACAAAGAAGAAGGATTACAGAATTAAGAGACCTGTTGACATTTTATGAGGGGTTACTGCTGTCAATACAGTTAAAACTTAAAATAACTTTCATACTCTAGTGACCTAATTTCACAGAAAAGCCAAGGCCAACACACTATCTTCAGGACATTTTCAAAGACACCACAGCATGTTCAGGCACCACCAACTTTTAAGCAGCTGGGAAGAAGAATGTAATGAATACAATTTTTGTGCAGCCATGCTACAGGGCTTCCAGTTGCCAAGACACTCACTCACCTAGATTTTTCTTCCTCTGGTTTCTCTGCTTCATTTTCATCTACCACAAGAGAAAAGAAACACTATTTAAGAATAAAATCGCCTGAATATCAACAGTGACAGATATCTAGCTATGCAGATTAGGCAACTCTTCAGATTACTACTGAGACATGTCCTTAACGTTTCAATTGCGAAATTAGTCGAGCAGACCCCCAAGCCCTCACAGCGCTCTGCACTGACAGGTCCACGACATAGGCCAGGCTTAGCTTACAGGTTTCATCACCATTTGAACGCAAAGTCCCTAAAGTTGTAAAAAAAGTTTATGTATAAAAGGCTAAGGCTGTTTCTGTACTGCAACGCCGGGAGCGGGGGCAGGGGCCGGCGGGGGGAGGCTCGGCCACCCCGGGGGTGCGTGTGGGGCGCGGGCAACACGCGGGGCCCCCGCGCCCAGGCCCAGCGCGCCTCGGCCTGCACGGCCTGGCCGGAGCGGCCGCGGCACCGGCAGCGCCCCGGACACCGGGCAGGGCAGGGCAGGGGGCCGGGACCCGCGGGCGCCGGGGGGCTGGCCGGGACGAGGGAGTGGACTGAGCGGCCACGGGGACGGCGGGACGGGGGGGACCCTGCTCAGCGGCCCGGCGAGGCGGCGCACGCCGCGGCCTGCGCACCCCCGCACGGCCC
>JAWMRA010000130.1:46121374-46150340 GCA_035584735.1 Pseudotriccus pelzelni
CTCCCGCGGGACGCGCGGGCCCGGCCCGAGCAGCGCCCGCCGCCGCCGGGCGGCCCCGCCGCGCCGCCCCGGGACTCTCCGGTCGGCCCGGGCCGCGGGCGGGCGGCGCTGGGGCAGGGGCGGCTGCGAACGCCCAACGCCGCCGCTCGCGGAGGAACCGCCGCCGCCGCCGCCCGGCGCTTCCCCTCCCCCGCCGCGTGAGTGACACGCACAGGAAGCGGGCCCGGCCCGGCCCCGCGGCGCCCCGGGCACCGGCTGCGGGGGGCGGCCCGGCCGGCCCGGCCCCGGCACTGCCCTCCCCGCACAGCCGGCCCGGCCCGCTCCCTGCGCCGCCGGACTCACCTCGGCTGCGCCTTTGCCACCCTCCCGAGGCGCGGTGTGCTTGCAAGAGCCGCCTTCCCTGCCTCTCGCTGCCCTGTGCTCTCCTGCATCCCTAAAAGCCCGTCCGTGCCCTCAGCAGGGATCACGGACAGCGTGGCGACCTCCTCCTCGAGAACATCCTTGCCTATCTCCAGGAGCAGGACTGGACTGAACACACGTGCCGTGCTTCTACTGGCGGCTGATGGCAGCTGCTGGGGGAGCGTAACCACGGGGTAAACACGCTCCTGCTTCTACCAGTGCTGTCCTGGCTCTCAGCTTTCCAAGGGACTCTCCCAGCTGGACGTAGTACTTTAGCTTTAACAACTCTTTGGAGATTTAATTTTTTTTCTCCACAGATGTCCTGATTTTATTTTTAGCTCCAGTAAGTTTAGCATTCGTATTGTGCTGTGAGCGTTCCAGAGTGTTTCTCTGCATTTCATTAAGAAATTGCTCAGTTTTCAAAGCAATGTGAAGTAGCGAGCCATTTTTCCTGATAATTTTCTCACTTTACATCTGTGAATGCTAAACAACAACTGCACGATTCATTAGAATATGTAAGTACCAACGTGTACAAATGGCATTTTAGGATGTTTGTGAAAACTCAAAACAGGGACCCCGTTTTACACAGCAGGTCAGCTTGTGAGAAGTCAGACTAGAAGGTTTGACTGTAATATAAACACATCACAGCTCTCAGTGGGGGAAGCTTATTTGAATTGCCTGCATTGAGAAGCTTGTATGAAAGTTTCATGACATTTAACTGCAGTTCAGATGAACAACCAACCATCTCAAAAATTTTTTCATCTAAAATTACGTGTTTGCACTTCATGTACAGATACAGATTATGTGGTGTAATTGGGTATGTTTTCATCATGCAGTTTCACTTTTATACATATAATAGTGCAAAGGCATTTTTCACCCAAGACATTTCTAGATACTTGTTTCTCATAAGACAAATCTGTATTATAGTACCTACTATTAGACATTAGTGTCTGAATTTTCATTCCTGTGTTGTTTACTTGCTCATTTAATACACTCTTGGCTGACATTAAATGACATGGAAGAACTCTAATAGTTTCCTTTGATTGCAGACACAAGGAAGAAAAAAGAAAACCACGTTTGTGAAAAATACCACAAATAGAAACCAGGAGTAGGTGTAGAACATAAAATCTCTTAAATTACGTTGAAGCAGATCCTCAAAACAGTTTTCCTCGCAGTAGTGATGTAAAAATCCACCTTGAACAGCTTGAGCATCTTAAAAATTGAAATCTGACCCAAGAAAGGAAGATCTTTACCCACCTCTGGCTCTGGTTGGAGAGAGGGTGCCCAGAACCTGTTTTCTGCTTTGTTTCAAAGGACAGAGTGCTGTTAGCCTACATGGCTTTTTAACTTCTGCCCTCAAAGGTAACAACTCTCATCAGATTAAAAAAAAACTTTTAAAACATTTTTTAAACATTTTGAAGGTAAAAAAGCCTTTTAAAATAGTAGGACAAGCCACAATATATATAGATTTTGTCTATGGCACTTAACCATACAGCAAAAACTCAGAGATACATAATCTCTGAAGTAATTCAATATGAGAGGAGGATAATTCTACTTGTGTATAAGCTCAGGGGCCCAGTGGTTCATCGTCCCTTCTTGGCATTCATTTTTCGAATCAAAATAGTCAAGAAGGCTATTAACTTACATATTTTTCTGGCATCATGAAGTTATATGCCCTAAGATTGACAGATTGGGGTTAGAACAGCGCAGAGAGAAGAGGGAAGAATATGTCTGGGTAGGAATGTGCACAGAGCACAGTGGAAGGAAAGTATCTGACTTAATTACTGGAAATCTGGTGGTTCTGCATTAACCATGTTTTTCAGTGTTTGGAAACCAACTGAAACTGGGAGAGACCTAAGAAGACCAGTTAAGACAGGGAGGATGAACTAATTAAGTATTTTATCTTTTTGTTAATGCTGATAATCCTGCTGTGTTAGAAGTATCCCTCTCACGCTGCACTAAGGAGGTTGCCTAAGTGAAATACTGTGTAGAACACAGGTTTAGAAGCGAGCCTTCAGTTCTCTGGGGAGAAGAAACTGTGTGCGGGTGCTTGTTATGGCGTTTCTGACAGTTAGCTTTGGAACTGCTTTTGAGATAAAGGGCTTTTAAAAGGAAGAAAAGGAATTAAACTAGTTTGTCACGTCTCCAACTGTGTAGCGTAAAGGTTGCACTTCTTGAAGGAGAACACTCCTCGTTGTCAGCGCATCTGCTGACATCAGTTATGAAGTACGGCATCCCGCGGCAGGGCGCAGTGCCGGCAGTTTCCCCTTTCCGGTGGTGCCGGGACGCAGCACGGCCCTGTCCCGGACAGCTCCTGCCGCTCCCACCGGCCCCGCCCGCAGCCAACCCGCGCCCGATACGTCATCGCGCGGCGCCCGCGGCGCGCCGGGCACGTGCGGCGTGTTGTGCTGTCACGGCCATGGCGGCGCCGGAGCCGGAGCCGCTGCGGTCCTTGAGCCGCCGCTCCTGGGAGCCCGCGCTGGCCCGGGCGCACCGCGCCGCCGTCCTGCTGGACGCGCCGGCCGCCGAGGCGCTGCACTGGGGCGGCGGGGCGGGCGAGCTGCTGGCGGCCGGGGCTCTGGCTGTCCGGGCGCTGTCCGCGGAGGCGGCAGTGGCAGCTGGCGCGGCCCGCGTCGTGTTCGTGCTGAGCGGGGCGCTGCGGGGCGGCGCGGCGGCAGCGGTGCGCGCCGTGCTGGGGCAAGGCGCCGTGCGGCACTGCGTGCTGGTGTGCGGCGGCGAGGCGGAGGGCGGCGGGCCGGCCGAGCTGGAGGAGACCTTGCGGCGCTGGATGGGCGAGGGCGGGCACGCCGAGGTGGTGCTGCGGGGCACGCCGCTCCTGGCGCCCGTCTCGGCGGAGCTCTGCCTGCTGCCCGCCCTGGCGACGCTCCTCCCGCCTCTGTCCGGCCCCGGCGGCCCCGGCCCCGCGGAGGTCGGGCTGGGTGGGCTGCCCGCCGAGTTACGGACGGCCGTGCGGGCCCTGGTGGGCGACCTGGACGATCTGTTCTCCGCCCTGGGCCTGCGGGAGGAGAACTTCGCCGTGGGGGCCCTCAGCAGGATCATCGCCGCTGAGCTGGCAGGCTACACCCCAGCCAAGAACAGGAGGAGGACAGCCACCAACAAGGCCTCTGTCGTCTTTGTGGACAGGACGTTGGACCTCGCTGGTAAGACATCCACTGCTGGATTGGTACCTGTCATCCCTGCAGGCCCACACCCACCCCACCAGGAGGGTGTCAGATTGTTTTGGTGGCCTGGGAACATGTTTGACACCATGGCCACGGTGATTGCTTGCACATCCATGTACCCCAGTGGGTCATGAAAACCCAGAGTGAAGCAGAAGGCTCTGCTGGCATTTCCACTTTGCTGCAAACTGGAGACCTTATTTGTGCCTGTGTGTCACCCCAAGGAGTGAAGGGAATGGTCTGCACGTTTCAGATTTGGCCTTACGGATTGCTGTGAAACATTTCCTAGTGTATCTACGTGTCACTCTTAGCATTATACCTGTGCAAGCAGATATTGATCTCTGTATACCTGTAGCTGTATCTGTTTGCCTGGAAGTGTCCCTGTCTGTGTGTGTATTGGTACAGGAGTGGCTGCATTCACTATCCCATCATACCGAACTCCTGCTGACTCACACACTCTGTGGGCCTGGTTCGGGTTATGTTAACTGTAGTCAGTAATTCAGGTCACAATTTTTTGCCACCATGTGTCCCATAGCAAATGCTTGGCACAATGTTGAACCTGCAGCTCATCTGTTTCTGAATTTTCTTCTGTCTTTTTTTCTCTCATAATTTTGCCTTTGTGTATCCTTGCACTGCTGTGGAGTTCATAACTGTCAACAATGTGCTGGGCAGTTAGTGCTGTGTTGAGGTTTGGAAGATTGCTTGGAAGGCTGCAGGAGAGAGCACTTGGATGAGGAGCCCTGAAAGGAAACTGAGAAGAGTGCCCATTTGGGGTGGTAACTAGGCAAGGATTTATGCATGCGGGTGGTGAGAAGAATTAAAACCAAGAAAAAGAACCTGATGTGGGATGACAGGGAGCTGCCTAACAAGGACACTATTGAGGAGGCATGAAGAGAGATAATTGGTACCAGCTTAAACCTGGGGAAAAAAGTGTGGAATCTGGTACTTCAGTTGGAGAAGGTTTTTGGGTGATAACATGGAGGCTATGGTGGTGCAGCTTTGAATGGGGACCATCAAAGCTCTTGGAGTAAGGATGAGAAATTAAGGATTTGTTTTTTTAGGATTTTGTTCTTCTCAGTACCTGTAACTGAAATTGAGATCCCTTCATGGAACCATTCTTTTGTTATCAGCAAACGTCTCGAGAATTCACTGGCGGTTTCATTGAAATATTCCTATGCTTTGGACGTGACACTCTTGCCATCAAGTACAATGCAAACCGAAGGAAGAAAAATTTAGTGCATTTCAGATGTAAAGCACTATATGGACCTCAATTTAGTGCCACACAATGAGATTTGTTTCATGGTTTGCTAAAAACTGTACAGTAAAAAGTTTACAACCCTCCCCAGCATTTAAACTGTGAAATCAATTTTAAAGAAGTGGGAAATGGCAGAATTAATTTGTACCCGAGACCCTAATTTTCTTAGGCATATTCAGCTTTTTATACACTGACTTTCATGGCCTCCTACCTCTGACTCTGCTTCTTGGCCTTCAGCTGAATGAGTCTGTTGAGTTTCGGCCTTACACTTTGTAAAGGCTAAAGCTTCCTATCTGCAAGTTTACAGCTTGGTATTGGCAACTGGGCCATTGGATCTTTTTTGCAAGCAATGATATGTATTTGCAGTCAGCAGTGTAAAAAATAAGTAATTTTGCTTTTCAAATAACAGCTCGGTGCAGATGGAAGCCTTTGAGGTAGACTTTCTCATTTGGAGCTCATTTCAAACAACTTTTAAAATCTTCCATCTCTAAGGATGCAAGATTTTGGATTTGATTTGTGAGTGTCTTATTTGTACCAGAACCTTGTCCAACATGCGGGCTTCAGAAATGAGCAATGGTTATGTATCCATGAATTATGAGAATACTTTTAATATTCCAAGAACTTCCACAGAAACTTGGAAGTTCATTAGGAATAGATGCTGGACTACTTTCTGATTAAGTAGTCAGGCTACTGCTTTGAAGAGAGTGACTTTGAATCGCTATTGGAAGTCTATTCAGTCTATCAGTATTTTCTAACTCAAAGGCCTGGATAGAATACAACTTTAGATACCTCTAGACGATGTGTAAAGGAGTTGCAATTACAGATGTCTGATTTTTGGCTCATGTTCCATTCTTATCTAGAGCAAATAAGATGTTAAGGTGGAATAACAAATAAGTTTTAGTATTACCAATTGATTTCTAATAGCACAAATCAAAATATCTCAAAAATGCTTCTTCTGGTGCTGCAATTGCAAAACTACTGAACTAAGAGAAAATACTGTTACTTAAATATTAAGAACTTTCTGTTTTAAAGAACATAATAAAAAATATTAAGTACATTTTGGTAAAGAACCTCTGCTGCCAGTGTCAAGAAACTATGTTGTTGTGACAATTTTTTTTTAAAAAATATAAATATAAAAATATATATATATAATATATATAATATATATATTATATATATAAATATATAAATATATCACATATAAAATGGCACATTTTTCTCTCAAAAAAGTGGGAAGGCATCTGACTGGCTACGTTAGCTTTCCCTGTTCCATGAAGCGAAGAGTCTTTTCTGAGTGATTACTCTAAAATTTGGATTGTGCTCTCTTGAATACTTTTTATAATATATTTTTTTATGTTCAGCATTGCTTATATATGCTGTATTTACTGAGTAGAGAGGAAAATACTGAATTAAGATAATTAATTCTCCTTTTTGTCCTGTGTGGTATAACATTCAGATGAGCTCTAACAGGGAATTTATTTTTATGACCTTTGTGGCCCTCACTGAAAAGGCATGGCTTCAGCTGGGGATGGCAGGGATACTGCCCATCCCTGCAATATAGAATCTTCTGGGCAAAACAGTTCCCCAGAAGGTGGGATGTGTTTTTATGCCCTGGGTAGATTGCATGTTTAGTACTTCATGCTCACTTCTTGAATTCTGATTGTATAATACTTTGTTTCTGGTGTCCCTGATCTGTATGCATGTGCTGCTTTAGTTTGCTTACTTATTATTTTAAAGTCCACTACCTTTGCTTTAAAAAGCAGAATAAATTCTTCCAGCTAGAAGAGCACCCTTATAAGTGACACTGATTAAAGTTAGAACTAACTTTGGCACTTTAATTCCTCTGGGTTTTTTTAATCTCCCTAATATTTGCACCCCTAAATATTTGCATTATGGTACCATATTGTAGCTCCACGCTCGTTCCACGTGTTTCTTAGTTACCACCTTGCCAGCATTCACACCTTTTATAAAGTAGTTTTTGCAGCATTCCAGGTTTCTGTTTTCATTTGTTAAGCTCATTGATATCTTTCAGATATTGGTGTTCGGAACAGCTTGACACATTTCTCTTCGCAGTCTCTTTGAGGTTTGCAGATTTGGGATCTGGCCTGTTGTAAGCTCAGAATCTCACTGATAAATGCAGGTGATTCTGAAATCCAATACAATGAGCAAAAGACAGCAAATAATGCATCACAGCGGGTGGCTGTGCACTTACTGTGTAGTTTTGAATAATGACTTTTGTATAGGTGTTCTTGAAGTTGGATATTTCAGTGCTGTCAGCAGCAGCACTTTTATTATCTTTAGCACTTCTGCATGTGTCTGTCAAAATCACAAGCATGTTTCCCCACAGCCAACTTGTGTTTAACTTTCTGTATCATCCCCTTCGCTGTCAGCCAGGCACCATCTTCACGTCACTCCCCTGCACCGGTTGTAGTGTTGTCAGTGTTTTAATAGATACAAAAAGCACAGTTCAGGCTCATGAACGAAGTGCAGGTACCATTTCCTTTCAGTTTCTGGGAGCAGCCACACTGATGAGAAGGTGCAGTAATCGTGCTACTGCATAATCCTGTTCATAGAGGAGAATGACAATGAATCCTAACATACTTTTCTGGTAAAGTCTGGTTCTGACTAATCTCTCTGTTTGATTATTTTTGTTCTAAATCGTTTGGTTTTAATTTTCTATGTCTTTCATTATATTTATCATGTTTCTAGTTTGGAGTGCTTTACTCAGGCTCTTTTTGTTTGCAGCATCTTCCAGGTTGATGCATTGGTGGATTGACACTAAAGTCTTTCTAGAGGAAACAAACCCTTGTCTTTTTTCTTCTTTACCATCCAAGCTGAGGCTTTGGAAACATAAATAGTGAGGTCTGTGGAGTACAGTAGTCCCTTTTTTTTTAAACCAGACTGGGGCTTTGACACAGAAGGCAACTGATGCTTAAATTATTATGGTTACTTGAGGTTGAGACTGCAGGTATGAGGAGTGATGGCAGCTGAAAGTACCGTGGACAGTCAGTACTGCAGGTCCGAGTGCAGCCTTTGCCGTGGCGTGGTTTGTAAAAGTTTGGCTATCACGGAATAGGAACACAAATTTTTATAACAGGTTTCTAAATGCTTCAGATGTTCTACTTGTAATAGAGGCTTTACAAGATAAGGCTTTACAGGTAAGCAAATAAATGGAATGAGTTTTCCCTGTTTAAAGAAAACTGCAGGTGACTAGGTCAGTGCAGGATACCTAGAAATTACACAAATCTTGAACATATGCTTAAGTATTTCTTATCTCCAAATTTGCTGCTCTTTACGTATGTTGCAATAGCTGTCTATGAGAGATGGGGAATCTGTCATATTTTTATGGCAGTACTCTGATGCTGCTCTGCTTGGTTGCAGGCTTCTGCGCTGCTACTGCTGGACTGCAAATTGTATTTTTGGAGGAGGGAGGAGTTCGAGTGCTTTTTTATTGGTTGTTGTAAGATTCAATAGTCAGCATAGCACGGCAGGTAATGACTACTTTCACGTTCTTTCATGTGTATGAAGGAGAATGTAGATCTGTCTTTTGGCAACGTAGAAGGGTGCTCTAGTTTGCCATTAATGCTGCACAGTGGTTCCTGGGAACATACAGACTGCTTTCCAGCACTGGTTAACACTGGATTAAAGGATATGTCAAAACATTGATAAGGAACTGGAGCCCCAAATATCTTCTTTCAAGGGAATAGATGTAAATATTTCTGCCTTCTGATATTTTAAGCTATTCTCACAGAGGTGATGTATTGCCTAAAAAAGTTGCATCAGAGGAATTGTCCCACTAAAGTTCTTTATTGTAAAATCTTCCTAGTGATGATATTCAGAAAAGCATTGGGTGAGTGTGCGGTGTTGAAACATCGTGAAAACTGGGATGAGTTTGTCCGTGTATCTTTCCATAGTCACCCATCCTGAGCTAATCTATAAAGCAGGTAAAACAGCAGATGTTAAGAAAGCTTGATAGTGAGGCCAAAGATATGCCTTGCATACTGTTACAGTGCACACTGACATATTGAAACTTTCTTTGAGGGAAAAGACCCCAGTAGAAAGTAGCTGCATTAGTTGTTGGCTAGTGAGCAATGCCTTTGTAGTAGAGCTGCTTTCTAAATCAAACTCCTCTTGTTTAGCAACTGACTTCAGAATCTTCCCATTGCCCAAGCTCTCAGGTTGCTTATGTAGCATGCAGTTGTTCCTTAAACGTGTTATTTTTTTGTTTTGGTTTCGTTTTGAACCAGACAGTAGAGCTAGGATGAGAACATAAGAATTGGAGCACAAGTGGTATGACATAGGGCTCATAATGAGCTTAGGAAAGTATTTTCCAGTATTCCTGTCATTGATGCCTTTCTGGGGGAAGCAGGGGGTGCAGTTAATGAGTTCCTGGGGTCTGTTAAAGAATTGGTTGGTCGACTTTGGTAATTGTGCCAGCTACAACTTATCTGAAATGTCACGTATTTCAGTTTGTAACTCTTAATGAGAGGAAAAAGTGAAATTAGAACAGCATGTAAGATTTCCTGTATCCTGAAGGCTGATGTTGCCTGGCATGAAGACTCCTATTTTGCAGCGGTCAGATAACTTCTGCTTGTCACTTTAATGCCTGATCTGTTTGCACATTGTCAGCACTGAAAACCATCACTTGCCTTGAATGCTCTTGGTCATGAGAAGCTGCTGAGTGGCTGTGCTCTGAAGTGATGAGCAGAGAGGACGGAAACTAGTCCCATGCGCCCTGCTGAAGTCACAGTGCAATTGGAAAGTGATTTCCTGTCCTAATCTTTTGAGGTTCGACTGTCTTTTCAGGGTTGACAGTGATTTTTAAAATCTCCAGGAGATGTTTTGTGATTTATTTGATGATTAAAAATTTGTTTTACTACCAAGGAATATCAGTTGTGGGAAAGAGACTGAGGTGGCATTGACAGTTCATGAATCAACTTGAGTACGCTGAGAATTCCCCATATGCCAGGAAGAAAGGAGGAATGTTAATTATTAATGTGGTTTTATTTGCATTCAAGGTGTTTCTTGTCTAGCTAAATGTTGCTTGCATGCAGCAGATATGGAGAGATAGACATTGCTTTCAGCATGCGGGGGTGGAGGTTCAGAAGGTTACTGTTTGTTTTCCCTGTCTAACTTGGCAAGTGTTGCAGTGTGGCGTACAAGTGACTGACCTGGTAAGAAGCATATAGGGATTTTAGAGAGCAATATGGCTTAGGAAGTCACAAAGACAACCCAGCTCATTTCATCTGTACTTCAGTGGACTTCTGGCTGGGAGTGGTAGAAAAGAAAGTTGTCATTCTGTGACTATTCACAGAGTCTTTGGTGAAATAAATAGGTAATCACAGTCAAGTGTCCACACTGCAGTACCACCACATGCTGAACACGTGTGCCTTTCTTGCCTTCTGTGGATAAAGGCATTGCTGGCACAGAGTTTGACTTTATTTTTCTCCTCCTCTTTCATCCTTGCTTCCTTTTTCAACTTCTGCAATTCACAGCAGTGGATAAACCATGGAAAACCATGGTTTACAGCATGGATACCTGGTTGCTATAGAATGACTGGAGGTAGCCTTCTGCTTATTCAAGAGCAGTTAATAACCTGATGTTACAAATGTTTCTGATGTACGGGCCTTGTTTGAATTTATGGAGTATGTGAAGCTACTTCAGCTGTTGAAACAGACCTCCTCTGTCTTTGGAAACTATGAAAAGGTAAGAGCAGATAGGGTGCCATGCAGATGGACTTGGATGGAGTGGGACCATAGCCTGAGAGATCTTTTTCCTGCTGCTCAGTGGTGCTTCAGAAGTTCCTATTTTTTCTGTTTAAAGCCAGAACAATACTAAGCTCAGCACTGCTGTCCAGCCCTGTGTTGATGGCTGAATTGTAGCTTAAGGGGCAGAATACAAAGACCTTCAATTTGTTTCTGACCTAAAGGCAGTAAGGTTTCTAGTCCCCCTCTCTTGACTTTTTTATCTGTAGTGTGTGTCATGTTTTTCTGTTTGACTTGGCTCACGGTTGTCCTAATGTTTTATAAGTTGGTTGTAGCACCTGTGTTAAGAGTTCATGAATGGGAAAAAAAGCATGTGTGTTTGAAATCAAGAAAATTGGAGAAAACATGCCAGCTGGAATTCAGAGTTTCTCTTGGAACATGGTCAGGTTGACAATGTATACTCTGTAACTTGGGTTGGTTTAGTTATTTCATGTTTGTTTCACCTGAGCTGCCCTCAGTCCATATAGAAGCGATCTTGATGGTGACATGCCATTGGTAATTGTTTATTTTAATATCAGGCCACCCTGTTTGGGTAGCTATTTATGCAAATTGTAAACATTTCTTTTAAGCACAGTACTATTAGTTTAGGCAGAAAAGTATAGTGTGATGTAGTGTGTATATACAAATATTTGACTGCTTGTTTTAGTAACTATTGCAAATATTATTTAACAACTTCCTTAGGCAAAGAAAAATGTTTTTCATGTCTAAGTGCAAAATCAGTGAATATCTAACAGTTGTAAAACTAAGTCTAAGTTGTGCTTTTTAAATTAATCCTTCTGAAGTGCTTTTAACTTCACACATTCCAGAAATGAATTTTACTTTTGTAGCAATATACCTTTGAAAAGGTAAACGTGGTTCTTGATGTTATGAGTACCAGCGTCCTTCTCCCCAAAATGTGGTTATTATTTTGTTTTCAATTCCTCGTGTTTGGGTTTTTGATTTTTTTCTATTTATCCACCTGATAGCACCCTTTTTGGATCTTTTTTTTATTTCTTTTTCCACAGGAGCAGTTGGTCATCATGGTGACAATCTTGCAGAGAAGATACTTTCTGTGCTTCCCAAGCTTCCTGGCCACAAGACTGATGTGATGGTTAACATGGTGGAACTTACAGCACTGCAGACTACAGATGAAACTTGCAGTGTTATAGCACCTGGCTGCTTAGCACAACCAAAGTAAACATTCTTTTCTTCTTTCTTTTTTTAAAATGGTGAATGTCTTTCTTATCTCTCTTTGGAAAAATGAACAAGAGAACAAGTCTTAAAAAAAACCAACTAAGCAACCAATCAACCAAAAAAAACCAAACCTAAACCAAAAGAATCAGTCAGGCTTACAGCAAAACACCATCTGGTCATAATTCTGCTGTAATATAGTTGTCTATATGTGTGCGTTAGGTGACCAGGCCAGATAAGACTTCCAAACGTGGGAGAATCTCAAGACCTTTTAGGTTTGAGTTGTTTAAATTTTTGTAGCTTACTGCAGTAGCAATCAGTACAGAGTAAACATCAAGAATTTCCCTTGTGACATTTCTTTTTCTGCCTAAGTAACAGGTCATGCAAACAGGTAGGTCTTAATTGTGACTTGCTTTTCCCATAGGCCTCTTTATGGTTATAAAGTGAGCTGCATGCTAAATTTTTGTTAGACTACCAGTTAATTTAAGGTTTTATTCCTGTTTTCAAGGACAGTACCTGTGGAGAAGGATGATAAGGCACAAATTTAGGTATACACACAGCTTCGTGAGGGCCTGATTTTTGCTTAAACAAGAACAATCCAAAACCAGTGACTTGGATTGTATTTAGCTATATATAATTTGTATTTAGCTATATATGATTTCTAGCTAAGACTTTACATACAAAATCCATCAGATTTTATGTTTCACTTTCTAAATTTAGTTGTCCACTTAAACTTTCCTGCAGCTTCTGATATTATGCATAAACAGGAAAATACACCAGGTTCTGGTTTTCACTCCACAAAAAAAAATTTTGCTCAGTAGTGCTCTAGAAATTAATGCAGTGCAGAGGAGATTAAAAGTTCTTTCTGTTTTGCTATAAAGTTCTCCTCATATGTTAGAAAATGATTTTTCAAGATGGGCTATCTAATATAGTTTCAATTCTTCAGATTTGACTCCTTTTGATGTTTCAAACCTACACTCAAGCCCTCCTCTCCCCTCTATCCTTTTCCCCACCCGCCACTCTGCAAAGAGTTCAGAGTTCTGCTGTTCTGACATTACACACATTATTTTCTGAGAGCTTCCAGACCCCTTGACACCTTCCATCTCCCACACATGCTGTAACTGGGTCCACTTTCTAGGTTTCATATTGCGTAACTCACTTTTTCTGCAGGAGTTGAAGGGGAAACGTTTCCTCATAGAAGTGGACTCAGTTGTAAGTTGCTGCTGGGGTGACTAATTAGAATAAAATTTATTCTGGTTTTCTTCTCACTCTCTGCTTTCCAGCCAATCCCTGAAGTAGAAGTGAGATGTCCTTAAGATCTGTCTATGCAGCAAAATGAAGAGGTCATTGTCTGTGGTAGAACACTGTGGTAGCTGTTTGTGCTAACTTTGAGTAGCTACGAGAAATAAAGAAAATTCTGACAGCATGAACTAGGGAAAAAAATAGATATTTATTACTGACCTATGCTATTATTCCATTGTTTTTTAACATTGACATTGGGGAGACTAAAAGTAGTATTGGTATACCATGGTGAAGTTATGACTTCAGTCATATATTCATGTTTTTAGGAATAGCCAACAGAGTTTTATTGTGTTCTAAGACGGCTAATAGGATATAAATACACAAAAGTTTGTTTGTATATTTGCTGGCTCATGGCAAGGTGCCCTGTGTTAACAGTACATTTAGACTTAATATATTTTGCAAACTCTTCTATGGACTGGTTAAAGAACAA
Source organism: Pseudotriccus pelzelni (assembly GCA_035584735.1). Classification (NCBI taxonomy): domain Eukaryota; kingdom Metazoa; phylum Chordata; class Aves; order Passeriformes; family Tyrannidae; genus Pseudotriccus; species Pseudotriccus pelzelni. Next base: position 46,134,875 of record JAWMRA010000130.1, read on the forward strand.
CAGGATTTGGCTGCAGGATGCCAGTGTGGCAAATTTCGATGACAGCAGCTGATGCTTGGTAGCGGAGCAGTGGTGCCATTACCACACCAGTCTGTAACAGCTTCCCCTAAATACCCTCCATTTGCAAAGTCATGTTACAGAATCTGTTGCACTGGAAATTTTTAAGAACAGATTAAGCAAATACTGGTTTAAACAGGCTTTATCTTGCCTTGGAGCAGAGCAAAGGGACTAGATGACCTCTGAAAATTACTCCTATGATAATTGTTCACAACTGAAGAAGAATGGAAGGCCTTAAAATAGTCTCCAGATTCTAAAGAAAATGGCTCTGTGATGTTCAACCTGTGTTTCACTTTTTCTCCAACTATGTAGTTAACAGGAATAGTTTGTAGTTTCAAATAGGCATTTCCAAACGAGCTTAAGACAACTGACGATGAGTACTAGACACTGTAACAGTGGCTGAACATGTGGCTGAAGGTGGCAGTTGTCATTCTGTTCAACAGGACTGTATTGTCAGTGTTGGATTATAAACACCAACATTAATTGTCTTTGCTAGTGTAAAATGACCGTTCTTCTGAAGTACTGAAATGGATTAAAAATTCCCACCAGTAAGTTTCTATGTCAATTCTGTAAGAAATTCCATAGGATGCTCTCAATTCCTCATCAGCACGGTTATTGCCATTAGTAGCTGGCTCAGAAGTGCATCTTGTAATTGAAAACTGAAGTCTTGATTTATGGTTGTCAATGATGCATGGCAAGGAGTGTTTCTCTGCTAGTAAATTTATTGTTTACTCTGATTAGTGAAAGTGCCAGCACCTTTCCCAGGAACAGGAGCAGTGACTTTGGTTATACCCAAGTGGAATGTGTATGGCTCTTCTACGTGAAATTTTGTGATCAGACTGTGGCATTTCAGACTCACATATTCAGAATATTTTTATAATGTTTCCATTGTTTTCTCTCAAGTAATATTTGAGCATGCTTTGGTGAGCAGAGAGAGAGAGTCTGGTCCTTCCACACAGCTTACTATATTTAACTTTTCGTGTGGAATGCCACTCCAGCAGAAACATCTGGGATCAGTTACAGAGTTAGCAAACAGAATTAATGAATAATTTATGATTGGTGTGGTGAAATAAAGCAGGATTCTTTTCTAAAATCTAAGGAAATAATGGGCTTCTTGAAAGATTTAGTTGAAAATGTAAATGCCATATGCTGCTTGAGTTACTGTACTTTGAAGGTGTTCCCTTTGTGGGGAAGGGAATTTCTTAAAAGATAAAAATTCTAGGGTTCTAGGTTTTATTAGTCTTATTAGCCTCAAAAATCTCGCAGAGTAATTGTTTGCCCTGCTGTAGTCACTGACATGTTACTGTTCCAGTGTGAGTGTTAGTAGAGTTATGCTCTTTGAGAATTGTGTCAAAATATTTTATTCATTTTTATATACAGATGGATGTATATAACAGAAAAGAAACAGGCCATAGACATTAATCTAAAGACATTCACTCTTGATCAGAACTGTTGGTTTCTGATTTAGAAAAGCAGTAGCCATCCTATCCTTTCAAACAAATGATATATAATACAAGTGAAATCTTAGTGGTAGAGGTGATTTGGAAAAATTAATTACAGTTCTCTTGCTGGTCTTTGTATTTTGGTAACCCACACAGAATTTTTGAAGGAATTCTTCCAAATTTCAGCTTCTGATTTTAAGCATATGTGTAGTGGCTTCTAGAAGTTACCTGCTTGGATGAACATCAAGCTCTGTGTATTTGTAAACAATCCACCCTGTACATTTGATAACATTTTGGTCACATTTGTTTGTCAAAGCACCTATCTTGTGTTTTTCAGATTGTTTTTTTTAGCATGTGGAAGCATCCCATTGTCAGTAATGAGTTTATCTCAATAAAAGGTTATCATTTTCACCTCTTACAAGCTGGTAACTGAGGTGCATGGGGGCCCCATGGCTCCCTAAAGCCCCAAATTAGGGTTCAGTGCTTGAATCCTGGCCACAGGTCTGTGGTGTATGGGAACAAGAAGTAAAGAGTTAAATGACACCACGGGCAATTGAAGGAATATCTGTGTTTTCTCTTTTTTTAATCTGCTCTTCTATTACCCAGGAACACTTTTGATGTGCTCTGCTGTTTTGCTGAATATACTGAATATTTAATTCCCTTATGCACATTTCAAGAACTTGCTGAATAGAGATTTCTCGCCTGTTTTTCCTTTCTGCTCTTGTAGAAAGCATTGATATACAGGCCAAATGTTTGAGACACAGCACCCACAAAAATCTTTCCTTAGGTCTCTCCGTGAAGAATGGAAAAGTAGGCATTCCTGCGGGAGTTGATTAAAAATTAGGACATTCCTGAAGATGGAATGGTAAAATTTCAGTGCCTCATGTTAATGGTAGTTGAAAATACATGCTTCTCCCGGTCCTGCTTGGTTCTGAGGGTGTTATTCATGTTTTGGATCAATTAGTACTGGTGTGATGATGCAGTGCTTTTCTGGTCCCGGTGGGACTTGGACAACCATGAGTGTAAAGGAAGGTCATGAGGTGAGGAACTGGTATGGCAGTTCTGGTTCTGCTGTGAGCTTGCAGTGTGATCCTGGGCAGGTCACTTTAATTTGTTTCTGTGTCTGATTCCTCTTGTAGTTCTTGTCTGAGGAACTTGTTTTTTAAACCAGTAAAACAGAGAGTTTCTCAGGAAGTTTGAAGATGGCAAGGCAGAAAAATCCTAGTGGTTCTGATCTTTGGAAGGGTACAAGTAACAATGCAAATGAATACAGGGAGAGTTAGGGTGTCAGAACAATCAAAGGCAGGATCTCCATTTGTCCTTTCTTTGGTACTGTGTCCCTCACATTCCTATGAGGAGTGCTTTGTTGCACTGGGAAAGGGAGACAGTTTTGAGTTGTATCCCTCTGGCCTCCTTTCCCGTGAAATGATGGAACAGCAGTTCCAGTACTCTCTGTTACACACACTGCAGTATTCTTTGAACAAACTAATGTATGATGTGAATTTCAAATGAAAGATTTTTTTGTGTGTGTATGGCAAAGAAAAGAGCAACAAGAATTAGAGCTGAAGAGGACATTAAAGTCTCCCTTAAGGCCGGGACATAGACTTTTTTTGAATGGCTGATTCTATTCTCTTGGAGTTTTTTTGTTTGGTTGTTTTTTTAACCAGGCAACAAGCATCTGAAGGATATCAGTGATGTTTTGTTTTGTTTGTTGTTTTTTTTCTTAACAGTTAATTAATTGCAAGCTAGTTTTTGTAAGGATGCTTCTTGGATCTCTTTGTATTTTCAAATTTTTTTAAAATATTTCCTTTATGTCGGCTGTAGATATTAATTAGAAAAAAACCCACAACTTTTTTTTGCATACAGTTTATAAAAGCATGTTAAAAGAAGGTAATTTGAGACAGTGTTATTCTTGAATGAGCTGAAAAGCTATGGCAGAAATTAGAGTAATTTTTCTTTCTGGAATGTTAATATTAAAGAGGAAACATTAATACCACAGTAAGAAAATCCAGATGTCATGACTATATTCCTTCATATCCACTGTGAGTCTTGCAGAGGAGGAAGGGTAACATAAAAAAGTAGATGGCAAGGCTCTTTCAGATGGGTAGAGCAATGCTGAAAACAGCTTTTGGATCTGTCCCGGTACGTTGTCAGTGGTTATTCAGCAGCGGGATCTGCCTGCACGGGGCTCCCTGCCTGTCGCTGCTTCTGGGGGGGGTGCTCCTCCATCTATTCCGCTGCTGGACACTTCCCCCTGCTGGGAGCTGTGCGCTCCTGCTCTCCCAGGACCCGGCCTCCTGCCGCTGCTGCAGTCCTTTGATGAACTCAGCTTTAAACCTAAACTCAACCCCCCCAAGACAAAAAAAACCCCAGCCGACCAAAAAAGTCACTACCCATGCAGCTCTTTCCTATCTGCCTTTCTGTACAAGGTGAGCAGCACTTTTGTGGAGAAAAGGAGGTCTTAACTGCAGAATTTATGAAAAGCAAACATGACGTTGCATTAAATAAAACTCTGAAACTTTCTTTTGCCAATGACAGGTGAAATTGCAGACCAGCCCCGTTCTTTTAGGACTCATGTTGTGCTGCTAAAGTCCATTTACAGGGAGATGAATTGCACATTAGGGGGGTTTTATGTTGGTAAAAATTTTATGTTTCCTTTTCACCAGTCCAGCCAGGAGATGCTTCACGAAGTGGTAAAGGCCCCAGGTAGGAATGCCACAAACACAGTATTCTCGACTGCCATCGTGCTCCTGGACCAGCAGCCTTCTTGCTCATCACTTTTATTTTACTCATAGGGACTTAGAGTGCATCCCTGAGTCGAGGCCCATTCAGTTTCCTCATTGTTTGAAATTTCTCAAGGCATCTTCTTGTTGGGAATAACAGTCTTAGCTGCATCAGCTTCTGGGGTTTGTCAGTCAAGACAAGCTTTCCAGGAGACACTTTCTGCTCAGTTTCAAACCAGCCTGAATCAAATGAACATAATTGGCTGTTGCCATGGGATGAGATGAACAAGCTGATAAGATTTATTATATCTTACCATAAATGTGTATATTTGCCCAGATCTTTTCAACATGGGACCTCCTTGAAATGGAAAAAAGGAAGGGGTGAAAGGGGTGTGCTGAGAGTGGAAAATTCTGGAAAGAGGTTAAGCCCTCCAGCTTGCCTGTGCTGTGTAACATACAACATTGCTAGAAGACCTTGCTGCTGCTCTGCAAAACCCCAGTTTGTTGCAGTAATAGATTTGCTGAAGCAACTGACAGAGGAATCTCATGAGGGTTCTTCATCTGACCGTTCTCCTGCCTAATAGGTGCCATGTTTTTGTCAATTGCCTGTTATGACAGGGCTCAGAAACCTTAGAAGTTGTCTTCTAGATAAGGGGAAGCTTGAAGCTTATTTTCCTTGAGATAAAGAAAGAATTGGGCTGACAAGCTCTCGGCACCAGCTGAGCGGTTCTTCCTTATCTCTGCCTCTCAGCCCACAGAAAGGCCTTTTGGGGGTTGTGGGAAGCTGGACTGCTCAAGACTTTGTTCCCTGTGCTTTGAGGACCTCTAACTGCCCTGTTTGTCTGGGCTACCCTGGCTTAGTAATGAAAGTGTTCGACAGAATTCAGATTTTTTTCCTTGGCCCTCTGACATTATCATAGCTATCCTCAGAGTACAAGATTCTAGAAAGAGGTTTCAGATACTGTTGCCTGTAGAACCAGCTAGGTGAAAATGGCAAAATCAGAACCCTTTATGCTTAATTTTTTGAAGACATGTTCTTAGTTCTTCTGAAGAAGGACTCCCTGTATTTATATTCTTCTCAATATAATCTCTATTTGAGTACTGTCATTAAGTCCCAAATTTCTGACTTTCCTTTATCCATAAACACAATAAATCTGAGTGTTACCCAGAAGTTGTCCAGCCATCAAAAGGTCTCTGAATATGGAGCTGGTTAGCAGACGAAGGTAACAATGCCTGTAAGGAAATTCAGTGAGTACAATCCCTCAGCTAGTTTATTGTCTAATTGTTCCCTTGTCAGAATTGTGCTTTGTTCTGCAGGTACATTCCTTGCAAGATATAAAGAAGGACAACTCTCTTTCTGATTAACTATCAGAAACAGTAACTACTGATGTCTGCAGTCGGGACAGAAAAATCTGTATGTTGCTTAGGGGTGATGGTTTTTTGGCTGTCTGCAGCTTTTGTTTTAAAACTGACATCATTTTTTTGTTCCCTTAGTGCCTTTGTTTGTGAATTTTGTGAGTTTTTTTTCCCCTCTGTAAGTTAGCAAACCGCTTTTCTCTCAGTGTGGCCACAGTGCATTTTCCTGCAGATGTGTTCAGAGCTCAATAGCAGCATAAAAGTCTGTTTAAGTAGACTGTGATTCTCCAAAGTGAGCTCTGATGTGTCTTGTGTTATGGTAGGATCTCCCAGTGACTATTGCTTTGGCTGACTTTGTGACATTTTTCTTAGACTAGCTGTTACTCCACTTGGCCAACTGCCTTCAGGTTTGCCTCCTGAATGACCCCGATAGCGAGGTTTGAAAATGCAGTGATATGCATTGGCCTTACTACATACCACGGAATTTCTCATTTGCTGTTCAGTCGTAGTGCCAGAACGGAGAGTGACTGAGTGACCTGGAGGAGTGTTTTGATTTATCATTCTTATACTGTAAAGTAAGCCTTCTGTATCTTACAACAGAGAAAAATGTCCGTAATGGTCTGATGAGAAGAACAAATGACAGCTGCTCATTTGGATGACAAAGTAATGTTTGGGAAGGAAATGGTATTATCTGTTGGCAACAGGTTTTGTTGTGAGTTTTGACTATGTGGGTTTATTTCTTGATTCCAGACTTAATATAAAACAGGAATCAAAGCTTAGGCAGGCTCAAATTAATGTGAAGTGAGCTATTTACCTGTCAGAGCTTGAAGATGCTTTTGCTCTGGAAAGTAGACAGAATCTGTGCACGTTGAAATACTTTATTTTTATACAGATAAATACTTACATGACAGTTGAGTTTAATTTTTTATGACTGTTGATTTTATTTTTTTATAATTGAGCCAAAAATTGAGCATCCTCTTCTGTTACTTGGCATGGCTAAGTAATATTTAGCATGACTTCTGTTATTTAGATGGCAGATCTTTTGGAATTTAATTCATAAAGCCTAACTCTAGTGCTCACCTCTCTGTGTGTATGTTGTTTTCCTGAAGTGTAGTAAAGAGATGCTGAAATGGGTATTGCTACTTTATAGCTCTTCAGAGTTTCAAAAGTGGTTGTGAAAATTGACCAAACCAAGCCAGTTTTTATGCCCTGATGAACTACGGCCCCCAAAACAGACCACCTGCGGGTACTCACTGGATGACCGTGCTATACCAGCTATCACTTAATTTGCATAGATTGTGAATATATTTTTTAAAATTATCTTCAGTTGGTAAATATTCCCATCCTCTGTGGGAGAAAAAAGTCTTATGACCTAACCAATTCTCCCCACGACTCTACTACTTTTTTAAACAAGCAACCAGAAAAAGAAATCCATATTGATCTATTTTCAGATGCTGGAAAGAGCCACAGAACGTGTGTTGAACGTGTATGCTGCACGTGGATGCTCAGGCTCCACTTACCCCTTAAAGAAGGAAAATTAACCTCGACAGAAAAAGCTGCAGTTCTTATTAATGACAGGGGAATGTGTTGTGGCTTCAAACACTTCTTTGCACAGGTTGGAAAATTTGGTTTGGTGGTAAGAGGCGTATGTGAAGAATTAGCACCCAACACACTGCTTATAGAAGTCCTCCCTGCTTAGGAGGAGGATGCAGAGTTAATGTCATATAACTACAAAAAGTGACTGAAAATCCAGAGATTTTGGATTAGAACAAAATTCTGCTCTCCTTACTCATTCTGTGGCAGGCAGAAGTGTATCAGGAAGGGCTTGTGAGAAGATACCCAGAACACAGGGTAAATATATGCAATGTAGACAGAAGTCCTTATCTCGTTCTCTATGACAGATCAACCAGAGTATGGAAATGGTTATAAAAATGAAAGCCTGAGGCTGGAGCTTTATTCTTTTTGAATAGCTGTCAGTTTGGACAGCTAGAATTGTCCATATTAGGTTTGCATGAGATCTGAGGAACCTAGGGCTCTAGGTTTGAATTGAAACTATGACAAATATGCTACTTTGAAGTAACAGAGGGGAATAATGAAGCTACGCAGGACCAAGCCTCAGATTCATCTAAGTTTCACCAACATGATAGCAGAAAATCTGGCCCTGCACGTTCAAACAACTTGTCTTTAAGATGTAAAGTCTGCTTCAGATTATTGTATTTTTTTTACTCTTTATTTTGGATCTCCAAGTATCTACTTTAATACTTGTTCTCAACTCATAAAGGGAGTGTCTTCGTTTTAACTAGTTATGCCATAAGACTTCCTAAGCACTGATTTTTGTGGTAACTGAGTCATTTATGGAAATGTCTGTCTTTCCATCTGTGATGAAGATGTATTTTTGTACATTAAGCCCTCAAAATGGCTTAGTGAAGAGGTTGCATTGGTTACTCAAGGCTTGAGGCAAGCAAGTGAGGAAGAGAGGTCAAAGTCAAAGGAGACTACCAAAAAGTGGCCTTGTAAATCAAAAACACTGAGGAGATGGAATTCCTGGCATTCCATGGTATCTGGTTATATTTTCTTACATTTCTCTAATAAGAAAAACACACTTCAGATGTGTTCTTGGTAAATGTTTTCACTTGTCTCATCTGTGCTGCCAAATGCGACCCAAAATATATTGGTCTTACATGCCTCGAAAACATCTACTGGATAGCTAACTAGTGCATCTGTAAAAGTGAACTTGGCACTCCAATGCAATCCCTGAATGTAGATTCAATTGTCAGCACCTCATTACTAACTGCTCTTTCCCTGGAATCATTTTTATTAAAATAAACTTATGCAATAGCTTTAAAACACAGAGTAGAATCCTGTAATGTAACCTATTGTGTTACATGTAATGTTCTCAAGTAATATGTTTGTTGTAAGGATCAGACTTTGTATTTCATATAAATCATTGCTTTGTCCGAAAATGAAATTAAAATTCCTCACAAGTAACTCCTTAATATACACATTTTAAAGAGCTGCTTGGCAAGAATTTTGCTGTACCTAGTAGTGTACAAAATCCTACTCAGAAGCTTTCAATTAATTTGATTCATACAGTAACTTAGTCTGGCATTCTGCATAAGCTGTCCTGCAGCTTGTAGGAATGAAACATTTTACTGAACCATTTTGTTGGACTAAAAGGCAGCCAGTTGAAACTCAGACAGGACAAAGTGATGGTTATGAATATGAGAAAGTTTTAGGGAATTATTTGCATGCACTATTTTCCTTCACCCTTGCAAGGTTTGGCAAGCTGTTAGAGGAGCAAGAGCGGATTTTGGGGCAATGCTGGAATGATGGGCTGCTTTATTAGTGACCAAGAGGGCTAAGAAGGTTATGATGTATCTGGGAAGCCTTTCAGCATCAAACCTTCTCTTTATTTTGTGAAGAAGTTTATATCCACGTGTGCTAATTGGAAAGCAGGGTGAGTCAGGTCACAATAAGCAATTCCACTTCTGAAAGTAGAAAGAATTTCACTTTTCAGTGATTTTTCTTTTGTTTGTCTTGAAGGAAGCAAACTGGCTTCAGCATTCATCTGGATGCTCAGTTGGTTTGTTTCTGACAGTCTTCCAATTGCTGAGATGTGCTTGGTTGTTTATCTGGATCAGCCTGCTTTCAGTTGTTGCTCTGGGGTCTAAAGATCAAGTGCCACTTTTGCTTTTGAATGGTGGTGGACAGCTGGCATAACTTTTTTTTTTTTTTTAAACTACATGACAATGAATCCACATCCTATTCAAGGCTATGCATCTTACCTTTCTGCAGGAGACCCTTTGGAGAAACCTTTGAAGACTTCCAAAGAGTGTATTATTGTGGGGGTGGGTGTGCAAGAGAAGAAGAGGAAGAAGCACTCCTAAACCTGGTCCCATGCTGAGTCAATACAGTCCTGAATACCTATCAAGAAGTGACACCACCACCATGTATTTGGAGCTGAAACTCGTTTTTCCAAGTCCAAGTATGATGCATAGCTATCATAATTGTTTAAGAGCCCCTTTGGTACTTCTGTTTGAATAATGGAAAAGTGTTAGGGTATCTAAATGTTCTGTGGCCTGTAATAAAGGCTCTTCCACAGAGATGACTGCTCTGAAGCTGTTACAGAAGGGAGGCAACCTTACAGGGGGCTAATAGTTGAAAATTCTAACAGTAGGTATTATATGTTTAGAAATAACATAATTTAGAAAAGGAACAGGTAGGTATTAGAGGAAGGACAGAGTTAAACTATTCTGAAGTGTCCTGACTACATCTTAGAGCAAGGACACTTTGCCCAGTGGATAGTTAATCTTCTTTTCTCTTTACACAGAACATGTTCAAAATCATGTCTGTATACAAGATGGAGCTTAGTGGGATTTAATACTTCAAGGATTAGTATGACCTAAACATCAGTCAGCTTCTGTCCAAACCAGCCCTACTTTCCTGAGATGCATCTTGCTTGTTATCCATTCTGTCTAAGTAAACTGCCATCTCCCTCTGCTTAGAGTGTCAGCAGACAGGGTTAAAATGATCCAACCTTGTGTTTGATAAGTACACTTGCTGTAGATCAAAAAGAGGAAGCCTTAACAAAGATTAATAAAATCCCTATTTTATTGGTACACTTGACTTCCAGTAAAGTTTTTGAGATAATCCAACTTTTGAAAAAGACACACTGGAATTCATATATTTTAAGACAATCAGAGGCATTTGATTGCAAGATCATAGACTTCAGAGGTTCTTGAAGTCAGTAAGTAACTGTCATAAAAGGATTTCAGGCAAGGATGATGATCTGTTTCTTGTTGGTGCAATTGCCGGGCATGGTTTCTGTTCCAGGCTGTTTGCATGACTAATGCTTCCCTTTCTCTCCTGCTTCAGCCTGGTAAGCAGGAACAGCTCTGCAGGGGTTCCTTTTCCTAACCCCTTACCATCCCAAAGGGCCTTTGTTTCCTCAAGACTTGCCTGAGGGTGACATCTTCCAACATTAGCATGATGACAAAAAACATATTGCAGTTTGCACAGTAGTCATGTAATGGTGTGAAACATCAGTGGCAGTCAGTTTTGCAGACTGTGAGTAGAGCTGGCTTCAGAAATATATTTAGGGGAGCGCCTGGTCCTTTGCCAGCCATTTCATGCTTGTGTTATTGCTTCTTCCAATAGTTCAGCTGGAGCAGCCTTACTTGCTTAGAGGAATTTTCGTCCCAACAAAAGATTTGATAGTTGCTGCAGAAATGTATTTGTAAGGCTTTTGTGTGTTCTCAGTGTTGCTGGTCACAAGCTTATACACGTAATATAACAAGTCACTGTTGTAGCGTAACAACAACAATCAATGTGGACTGAGGGGGTTTATGTTGCTTGTGACAGGGGTACTTATACAATATTGCAATTCTGGGGCTGTATTTTTATTCCATCTGTGTACTGTTTGGTCAATATTTTTTTATTCATTTTGTTCTGATCACATAGCATTTTCTAGAAAGGCACAGTTGGTAAATTTTAAAATTTCTCTATAAAAGGAATTGCTAGTCACTCTAAATCCTCCAAATTAAACTCTGGCTCAATATGGAATTTATCTTCTTATCTTTTCTATTACTAAGGCATAAAGATAAAAAGTGTAGTTTAAGGAAACTGACTTTATGTTTCACAGCATATAATCCAGTGGAATACTTCATATTATATTGTTCCCTTATGTTTCACCTTTCGTTGACCTTCAAGTTTACAGGTTCAAGTGGATATTAATGATCTTGGGAATAGCTAGAATAAACAGAACTCAAAGGTGATGAGAACCCATACTCCCCAAACTGTTTGTTGGACTGGATAGTTTTGATTTTTAACTCAGGAAAATGCTGTATTGCCTGTGTATAATCAGATGAAACACTGTAGAAATGCTGTCTGCCTAGAGGATATCAGTTTGAATATATATATATATATATATATATATGTAAAATTCTATTTTAAAAAAGTTCTGGATGTTTTCCAAGAAATTTTTCACTAAGCAAGTGTATTAAACTGAAACAGAAATTTTGTATTACTAGTCTATGTAAATGGAATAGAATAAGAGGATTTATAAATCAGTTTTCAGATACTCTGTGTGCATGTGTACATGCATACATTTGTGCTGACTTTTATTATGGTAAAATGCAGTCCATGAATTACTTTTCTGCTAGCTTGAATAATTTATTTTTTTTTTGGTGTTATACACACTGGTGTCATTGGTTTATGCTATTATTCTTTGATATTGGAAGCAGCAATGAGTGGAGTTGCATTACTTTTCAATAACATCATTAATGCACAGCTGCCTTGTCTCATGTATGTGGTTATTAGCAAGTAAAATTGTTTTGTGTTATAGATGCTAAAGTGTGTATGTTAAACTTTTTGGTTTCTGAAGCCAAAAAGCTTATTGTGTGTGTATCATAGCATATATATATATAAATATGTCTGTATTTAGATCAACATGAAACAAGACTGTGGTTAAAATGCTTGTCCTTACAAGTTTACATGATGCTTGGACTGAGGAAATGTTTGATAAAACTGAAGATGGTGGGTTTGGCAAGAGACAAACCTGCCTCAGATGGTGGTTGACCACACTCCTCAGACTTGTATATATATCCTAATTTATAAGTATAGCCATCTGTAAAGCAGATACATGAATGAGCAAAAAACAGTGAAGTTTCACTTTTATTTTTTTAATAATAATAATAAAAAAAGACAAAATGTAGAATGCTATGCTATCATTTACTTCTCTTAGGAGGATTTTTTCCTCTCTTTTTAATTAATTCCTGATGTGAACTGAATCCTTGCCAACCTTTTAATAATTAATTGTTGAATTTTATTGTCGTTCAGTTTACCTGTGGGACCAAAAATATGTCAAATTTTAGGAGTCTGATTTACTGTCCATTATCTGTGAGGGAGGGGAAAAGAATTTAGCCCAAAGCAAAAAGAGCCTTGGGTGAACAAACGTAAACAAAGAACTTGTGGGACAGTTTGGGGTTGCTGTGTGTTTGTTGTGTTTGTAAGTACCTCCTGAACTGTTTTAAGTTCTCCCATGCTCTACTGATAACAGGGAGCATATTTCTTCCTGATTTGGAGTATAGCAGACATGATTTTATTGGGGCACAGTAGTTTGTATGAAATATAGCTTTTTTGCTACTTTAAATGATAGTGTTGTTTAAAAGCTGTTTTGATATCACTCTTTCACAATTCTTGTCTATCTGAAATGGACTTGTGATTTTGTGTGTTCTCAGCATATTTTAGACCTTGCTACTATGTCAGTGCAAATCCTGTTCCATACTTCATATGCTTCTTTGTAAGGTGAATGGAAATTTACTCTGTTGTGATACTCAGTAACAAATTCAAAGAATACTTTCCTATTACTGTTGATCTCAGTCACTGGCTGTGTCTGGTGAATTTTATTTTCTCTTCTAATGTTAATTAGCAGTCTGTTTTATCATCTTTTGTCTGAAAATGATGGCAAAATGTAAGTTAACTTGACTGGGTGTACAGCATTGCCCTGCAGTGTCGGTATCTGTAGGTATGTGTTTATGAATCTAAATATCACAGCTTGAATATAATAACTTGTAACTGTTCTCTCTCTTATTGCTGTGTTTTAACCAATTTTCCCCTTGTGCACTAAACAGTGTGCCCTTCGTTTGTGAGCCAGAGCTTTCCAAGAGTAACCGCTGTGCTCTGCCTGTTGAATTTTTTTTTTTTGATGGCCATGTGGAGTCAGCTGTAGACAAAACCAGTAATGAACGAAAACGTGGGCTGTATCCTGTGGAGCTGCCTGGAAGTCACTCCCAGCTGTCAAGGAGTAGGCAAAGCAAGTTCTCCACTTCCCAGTTTGGTTTGCAATGTGATTTTCTATGCTGGCTCAGTGTTACTGCCACAGGGAGATCCATGCCAAGGTGAAAACAGGGGAGAGGAGGCAAAATATTATGAAACTTTTTGACTTCTAGTGGCAAATCTTGCCTTTTTATGAACAAGTCTACTGTATTAATCCGATTAATACTGTACTTCCTTGGTATTTATATCTGTATATTGAACAACATACAGTGAACTGAACAATAAACTCCTGATAAAAATGTGTTACTTCTCACCCTTATTATTACTACAGATATTTCAGGTAGTCCAGAGGAGAATCCAGTGTAGAACTGTGTGGCTGATCAGCAGCTCCCAGTTTTGCTGGGACTTTAGCCTTGCTGGCTGCAAGTTGATTTCCAACACTTTAAATATTATTTCAGAACTGTTTTTAAAATACCTGGCAGCTTCTGTTATATACTTTTTTTTTTTAAATAAGTGTTTTAAAATAAATTGATGGCAAAGGGCTCTTAAGAATTTAGTCTTATTTCAATTATCTTATTTTTTCTGTATCTTTAGAATGGAATTATATTTTTAATTAAAAACTTATGCTGCTTGTGTCTTGTAGTAAAGTAATTCTATAATTTGATAATGAAATTTTCTAACATCTAATAAGTAGTAATTTGGACATATAGGAGTATGCTCCAACGTATTTTAATGGTACAGAAACTTTTATATACCAGGAAATACTCCTAGTTTAGATGTAGTAAATAGCAAAGTATATCACACAGGAGAGGCCTTTGGTTTTCTTTTTGGGGGAGGTTCAATAGTTTGCAGGACTAGCAGTATAGAAAATTCATTTGCGTGACCCTTTCTGTTGTAGGACTTGATTTATTTTTTGCTTAAATATTTCATGAAGCACTGAAACATCTTCTGAACTTTGCAGTGCACTGTTATTGACAGATTAATTTCTCACAGTTTCATCTATTTTTGTAGTGGGATTATTTCTTTAAAATTCCTGTTTGCAGTGTGGAAAAATGCAAATCTCAAAACCTTATGCATTGTTGAGGCAGAAAAGTTGGTGTTTTACCAGCACTCTCCATGACCTTTAGTGAATCAATTGTTTTATCAATCAAATTATGCTACTATGAGTTAATTAATTAACTTGATCTTGATGTGACACAGCCTTCCTGGAGTATATGCAGAAAGGAGAGAGAGGAAAGAAGGGTCTGTATAAACACCACATGCAAAGGCTGAATCTATCAGCCTGCCATTAGCCCTTTATCTAAGAGGTTCTTGGCATATAAATCAAACAATAACCTCTCTGTTTTGACTCTGTGCCAAAGTATACAGCCACAGTTGAGTCTAGGACAGATTACACCCACCAAGTGGCTTGAGGGCTTAGAGTGAAACTGGGAAATAACCATTAAATTCTTCAGGAACTTGTTTATGTTATTTAATGTTGGCTGTTGGACTTTTTTTTTTTTGGTACCATTTGCATGTTCTAATCATAAAAACCAGTACACTGAGGCATTTTAACAGACATCTAAGTGAGAATGTGAAAACAGCGTTCTAAGTTGAAGGGCTTGTTTTTTAAAATGTTTTGTGTGTTATGCCACATTGCAATATTTTTACTAATCTATGGCAGAGGTGGTAATATCCATGCTCCTGCAGTTTTCTGCAAGCACAATACAAAGATGACATCAGCATTTTGTTTACTTTTTTCCTCCAGTTAGGACGGATCAGAAAATGGTTCAAGTTTCTACTGTCTGAGGCGCATTTAGTTAGGCTGAGCTGATCTGCCAACTACAAAATGTCCAACAGCAGAATTATAGTCCACTGCTAAGGGCCACTTTAAAACTTATTTATTTTACTTTCTTAGAAATAAATAGTGTTAGTCCCTTTTGGGGATGTGCGATTTACATTTATCTAAAAACAAGAATTTTGAAGGTTCTGTGTTTTCCTGCTGAATCTTCTGCTGAACACATTGGCTGGCCCATCAAGTGCATGTGCTCCGAGCACTAACTCCTAATGAACTTAGAGTCAGTTCTTAAATGAGTGAAATATATAGTGTTGTTCTCAACTAAACCCAGATGC
>JAWMRA010000130.1:46150440-46297203 GCA_035584735.1 Pseudotriccus pelzelni
TGGCAGCAGGATATGATCTCTAACCCTTCAAGAAGAATATGGCCACACTTTGTCCAGGGAGAAAAAAAATGCAAAACTTAGATAGTAGCAGGCTCTTGACTACATTCATGGACTATTCTCTCTTAGTAAGACTGAATTGCACAGGACACAGCCATGCTAGAGTCTGAACTGGAAATACTGATAGCTGTTTCTGTATGGAAAAGTTTAGGTAAATTATATTGGAGCTATTTGGTCACTTTTAGAAGGGTGAAATTAAGAGCAGATTCATTCTCTGAGCCCAGCCGTGTCCTGGGAGCGTGGCGGTCACAGCTCTTTTCATCCACATGACATTCCCTGCAGCTTCTCCTCACCATCCCGTGGCCTGGTGCAGCCGTTGTTCAAGAGAGGCTGTTCCACATCTTGTTGGTTCTTTCCAGTGGGGGGCTGCTGTGCAAGGAATGGGGTGCAGCCAGGGGGCTTGGCTGTCCCCACCACAGTTGTTGTGCTGGCGCTTGTCCCCAGGAATCCACAGTGTATCCGGTGTAGCCTTGGCGCAGCCTCCGCTGTCTCCGAAACAGCAGGGCAGTTGGAGGAGGGAGGATGTCTCTTGATACGTGGCCCCTCGCTCCAGGCTTGTGGCCAGATCGTTGCACCTTATCGCAGGCTTGTGCTTCCCTTTGGTTTATTGGTATTCAAGTGACATATTGCCAGCAATAGATCTGCCCTTTATAGTAATGGCCTTCTGACCACCTGGTGGTGTTTTTTGAAGTGCTGTAGTGTGGACGTTGCGTTGCCTTTAAACAAATGTGTGTTATTGCAAAGGCAATAGTTGGCAGCACACGTACTATTTATTTGGTTTTTAGCAGTTCTGTGATATTAATGACGCTTTAATTTAATCTTTACTGAATTTTTCCCTTCTTCCTCTTGTGAAAATATACAGGCGCAGCTGAGGTATAAAGCTACATAGACAAAAGGTTTTGCTGATACAGTAACCACAGAATTTGTCACGTGTTGAGGCTATCACAATTTTCTTTCTGATTTTTTTTTAGCCGTGAAACTACAAACATGACTTTGTTATGCTGAAATTCTGTCATTTCAGTTGATTAATTTTTGAAGGCCTCTCACAGTTATTTTCTGTCACCTATTCAGAGCCTGTGTCAGCAAATTACTCCTTGAAATCCTGTGTTCTTTGCCAGGTGTAAAAATAACCACATTTGCTTATTCTTCCTTCCTTAGTGTCTTGCTTGTATGATGTTCTCCACCTGATTATTTGCTTTTTCTGATGTAGGCTGTGCTTTCACCTGACCCCAAGAAGTTTAAAATCAAAGCAAAACTGTACCGTTTCCCCCCCCCCCCTTTATTAATTTGAGCTAGGGGAGATCTGGGAAGGAAACTGTAGATAGGATACGGATTTCTCAATTTGGCCTTTGTAAAGGTTATGGAAGAGACTCTTGACCTGTTTTTCAGTAAGCCTGGGAACATGGCAAGGGTTACATGTAACTGAAAGAAATGCCAGTGTTTTATAAGGAGAAAACAGGATGACCCGATCTTGTCCTGTTAGGCAAAGAAGTCCAGTCAAAAATCCAGTAATAGATAATGTACATATCAGTTTTATGTTCCTTGACTGGAAATTAGGTCACACCAAAGTAATTTGCAATGGCTTGCCAGAGACTACTGATGTGGCTGATAATTTCAGTGATTATGGTAGCCTGCTTGGACGAGAGTGTTTGACTTGTTCTTATTAGTTAATTATTCATGCTGATTGAAGAAATATACTGGCAAACTAATATTGTAAGTGCTAAGTGGGTCTAGGAATGGTACATCTGAAAACATAACTGTAAATTGGGAACACTTGGTGATTGAGTGGACCTATTTTCTAGTATAGGCTTATTGCTTCTTGCCCTCTTGCTCTTGCATTAGAGACCTTGAAGATCATATTTTAATAACTTATAAGTGATAGACAAGATCTGGAGCAGTAAAGGAAGTAAATATTTTTCTGTACAAAGCCCTAGTCATTTCAGCCAAGGACAGAATTGTGGTGGTGTGCGTTGGACCTCCCAGGGAAGTACCCCCGGGTGCATTTCTTTAGTTTTGCGTCTGCTCTGAGAGTTTGCTCTCCACTGACTAGCACCTGATTTAACTTATTTCCAGGCTGCTGCTTCCAGCTTGATAAAAGCAGATCTTGGTGCCACCAACCTCTCCTTTCTCCCCAAATATGTTCAAAATGAGTAGCTTTGAGACTAAGCCTACAGATGATCACAGGTAGGTAGGGGCACTTTCTGTGTCAGATAAACTTGGCTATATTGTCCTTGCGGGACTGGACCAGACCAGATCAAATGAATAAGTTACAATTATTTTAACAGACACAAGATTAGGCATTTGATTATCAACTCATAAATGTCTAGATCAAGCAAATTAATATAGTGATGTGAGCTGTGTTGAAAAATTACCAACTTTTTCCTGTCTGAGTCAATGCATAGTCCCTCACGGAATGTGTTGCTGAAAGGTGTTCCATGGGAATGAGAACGAGCTCCCCTACAGTGAATGAAGCTACCATGCCATCACCAAAAGCACTGCTTGCCAAACTGCACCCTTATTTCTGCTCAGGGCTTTGGCTTTTTACTTCTGGCGTCTTGCTACCAGCGAAGAGCAGATTTCATTGTGTGGCCTTTCCTTTGAATATTGTAAGTTTGAGAAGCCAGCTACTTAGCTACTTCATGGCTAAACTGTTCTATTACTGATTTTTATTTCTCCACCTCTCCTATCTTTAATTAAAGAAAGCGTGCCTCTGGAGACTGCAGATCAGGGCTGCTTTGGAGCACTTGCAGCTATCTTCAGTCAGCATGATACATCTCAGTCTTTCTGACCTGGTTCTGATCAGCCCCCCTCTCCTGGCTCTATTGGCAGCTGACATGTCATTTTAGGATTCATATAGATTATGGGTCGGATGATTTTCCTCTTTGTCTTCATGATTCAGCTTTGAAAACTGCATACAAATACCAGTAGGGAAGCTGCATCTTTTATTTGTCTAGATTCCTCCCTCTTTCTTTATATCATTCTTTATTGTTGTTCTAAAGTATGAATTATATGCAATTAAATGTTAATTAGTTTTATAACAGAGAATGGCTCACTGAAAAAAAAAAGTGACCTATGTGTATGAAGGGAAGGGAGAAATTTGCGATTTTCAAAGACTTCAGCTTTGGACATAATGTGATATTTTTGATTAATAAACTTCAAATTTTCTTCCAGGTAACCGCTACACTTGTTTTTATTAAATGCTGTTTTCTGAGGTGACTGGTTAATAGGTACAATGACCATAACAATGAAAGGAAGAGACAGAGTATGAAACCCGTGAGCAAAATTCCAACTCTGTTGGTGAAAGTGGTTAATCACACAGGCCCTTGAATTTTAGTGTTCTCTTCTCTTTGTCAGGCTTGCAGTGCTCTGCAAAACATTTTGTAATAGAAATGCACAAAAGTGGGCACTGTAATATTTACCTAATGTTATGGCATTTATTTTGAAGGGTGGTTTTGAGTTCCTAAGCTGCACTGTAGTATAACTGTAAAGAATTTATTTTTTCTCAAGCAAAAACTCATCCTTCAGATAATATCTTTAAGGGGTTTGTAATGCATAAAATATTTTTTAAAACCCCAAACTATATAGTTTCAGAAAACTACTTTCAGAGTGCAGCGGTTCACTATATAACCTGTAAAATCAATAAGTTTTGGGAAGTCAGGGAATGCAAGAGGAAAGAGAAATTTGAATTGGGGTACTGGATCTCATACAAATCCGTGATTACCAGTGTCACCGGATTAGAGCATTTGGACCAAAGCAGAGGAACTCAGATGAGGAAAAAGAGGAGGGGAAGGGCACCATGACAAGGGATGGAAGGCATTCACAGACAAATGTCTCACCAAAAGGGGAAGATAAGATAACATATTGTCCAAGTGTTAGAAATCTCTAAAAGGAAAATGTTGTGGTAACTTCTCAGATCAGGCAGGAGGCAATACCACAGCCCTGTACTGCATCCTACTGACTCATTCCCAGCAGTCATTCTTGTCTTCTCACTGATGAAGATTAAGAATGGGCAGTGTTTCAAAGCAAAAGCCCTTCTCAGAAAGGGTAATAGAGGGGGAACAGGAAAAGTGTTTGCAACAGAAAACATACAAGTACTTTTGTGTCTCTTTTTCCCTATTTAAAAAAAAAAAGTCTGAGTTTAGAAACTGTTGCTTTCTCTGGGTTGACCTAGTCAGTTGAGAGTGTTAGCTATTGATATATATTGATCTCATCCTGTTTATATGTTGTTTTATATATGATACCTAAACCACTAGGTATTCTGCAAAGCAGTGGGAAGAAATATGTCTACAGAAACTCAGTGGCTTACACAGAGGTGCAAGCATGCAGGAGTGTGGTTGACTCCCATCTGCTTTTAGGCTGTACGACAGTTGTTTTGCTTTTTGCTATTTTTGGTGTATTAAAGCAGCCCTCAGGGATCCTTCAAACTTTAGTTCTTGGGATTAAAGAAAACCTACTGTGGCTAAGGGAGGAAGAAAGAAATTACAAAGCAAAAAGCAAATCAACATACCTCCCTTTTTTTTTTTCTTAAAGCGGTAGTATGACCTATATTTTTAGGTTTTTGTTTAGTTTAAAATATTTAGTCTGTTATTTTGGAGGGGTATTATAGTTTGAAACATTAACAGGTAGAACTACCAGCTGAAACAGGGACTTGTAGTGATTATACAAATATAGTGCATGTTGCTTTCAAAGACCTTGCTGTCTAAAGTGACAGGACTAATCAACACATGGTGTGGAAAGGGAGAGCAGAAAGCAAGGATAACAGCTAGAAAAATGGCATAACCTTATGTATATTCTGACTTTTACTGAGGTCTATAGATGCTTTGGGAATGAATTTTCCACACTTAATTGTTTGCTAAGTATCTTTAAGAAGTATACGAATAAGAAAGATGAGACTACAAAAACGTGCAAAATTTGGGAGGCTTTTATTTTAGCTTCCTTATGTTGCCTGTTTTCCTTTGTTTGAAAGGCTGAGCTCCTGGCATCTGTGTTTATGTGAGACTCTCTGCTTATATTTTTGGTCATGAAGAGAATTGTGAAAATAAGAACAGATTAAAAATCTTAAAAAGAAGCCTGAGTTTTCTTCCAAGTAGGGAAAAAAGTATTTTTAACTTTAGCTTCCTGCTCATTTAGGCCCAATTCCTGGTCTCTATTGATTTGGTATTGGAACTGCATGTTCAGGAAGGGACTAGTTAACAGGCAAGGCATACCCTGTGAACAGGATCAATAGGCTGCATTTAGAAGTGCTGCTGGGTGGGGAGGACTCCATCATAATTGAGTAGATAGTGTGTAAAAATAGCATACCTGAGGATCATAGAATCACAGAGTCATTAAGATTGGAAAAGACCTCCAAGATTACCAAGTCCAACCTCTCTGCCTGCTAAACCATATCACACCTACTTGGTTTTTCAATGCTTCCCAGTACAGTGACTCCATTTCCCTAGGGAGCCTGTTCCAATGTTTGACAACTCTTTCCATAAAGAAATTTTTCCTATTGTGTTGAAGCATCTAGTTGCTTTGGAAATATGTCCCTTATTTCTTGCATTGTCGTACGTTAAATGTCAGTCTGCTTTTTCTTGTGAGGAATTCCTTCAGAGCCTCTGCCTGTGAACAGTTGCAGCATCAGTGCTCAGATCACACTTGGCAATGGAGTAGAGGGGGTTGCTGCAGGTGTTCCAGCTGCTTTTGGGAGCTGCTGCCTCCCGCCCCTGTCACTGGAAATTTAATTTTTAAATTTAATTTAATATTTAATCTTAATAATTTATTTTTCTTAAAGCATGGCAGTAGGGTGAAGTTTGCTCTTCTTATTCATTTATGATTTGTTCAGAAGGAGGGTAACACAACCCTCTTCCCATGGTCCTTCCACCCACTCAGGCTTTGACAGAGGATGTGGGTTTCTAGGATGTCTGGAGTGGGGTTGGCACTCTTTACCTGGCTTGGGAGACAGCTCAGATTTGCTAAATACAGCCCTGCTGTTGCAGCAGAGCGTAAGCACAGCTGCTCTGTAATGTGTATCAAATTAATTATTGGGGGGTCTTATTTTCCATGAAACAAAGCTTGTTTTGGCATTTTTATAAACATGTTGTAAATTACATCAAACATATTTAGGAGTTAAGTGTCTCCTGAAGAAAAAGCAGAGAGGAGCTTTCTCTTTAAAATAGAAAATAAATTAAAAAAAAAAAAGTTCTGCAGGGTTAATCCCAATGTGTGGCTTTAGCCCCAAGCAAGGATTTTTCCTCTCTTCTCCCCTGCCACTGAGAAAACACTGAATTCATTCACACCAGCAACAAATGCAGTTTCCTGGAGGAGAGAGAAGGCTGACAGGGAACTGAGTGCAAATGAGCTATGTAAATACTTAATTTAAGTTTAGCAAAAACAACAATAAAAAGGAAATCTGTAAGTACAGCAATCATAAGGACAGTTACATTTTGCTATGCATTATTCTTTTCATTTATGGAGAATCCATGAATCAAAAGTGTTGGTAGTTCATCAATTCATACCAACAGTCTTCAGAATTGGAAGTACTGGCTTTGGGACTTAAACGGTCATGATGAAGCTAGAGCCTATCCTTTCCATAGCTTTTTCGTAGCTGAAGAAGTTTGAACTGTTTCTGATATTCCCATGGTAGTGGTTACTTTGAGGATTACATGTTTATTTATTATATGTGAATTCTAATGCTTTATAATTAGTAGCAAAAAAAATCTGGCTTCTTTTCTCTAAAACTGTAGCAACTGTTCTGGTAAGAATAATCAAGCTTTTATAGCACTGTATTTTTGGTTGTATCCTGCCCACCTCAGAGATTACTAAGTAGAAGCACTCATCTCAAAATATAAATGTTGCCTTAAGCCTACTCCATTATTCAAGCAATGTTTAGTGTAACCCTGTCATATTCTTATAGTGATCCAGCTGCCAAAGCTCTCTGGGAGTCCTTCATGAACCTCAAGCAAAAGGAAGCTGTGATGGAAGCCAGGAGACACCTTGTGGAGGCTGCGAGCAGAGAAAATTTACCTATTAAGATGAGCATGGGTGAGTAATGTGACATAGCCTTCCTGACATAACTCTCTTGGAGAAAACTCACCCATCCTTGGTTCACCCCCATCCTTGTGAGCATTGTGGCTGCCATAGGATCTTTCTGGTATACAAGTGAGAGACAATTTTATTTTGTTTTAAATACAACAACCTTAAAAAGATCAAGCGCCATGAAGAAGCAATGGATTTCTAGAAAGAGGGTTTTAAAGGCATATACAGATGGTTAGCAGTGCTATTTGTCTTTATTTTGCAAAGCATGAGAACTTAGGTTTTTCTTAAAAAGCCAGCAGGATTTGTGTCCTGGAAGCAGGCATTGAAAATGGCAATTGATGGAAGTTGTGCACATCGTACATGTGACTGCGTTATATAGGTAGTAGTTGCACTACGTAGGTAATGAGTTTTATGTAAACTCCCTGTTTCAAGGGACTTTAAGCTGAAAACCATGTCTGGACACTCTTTAAACATGAATTCTTCAGAATGTTAGAGATGGAGATTAAAACATAATGACTTTCAATAACTCTTTTAGAATCTCATTCTCATTATATACCATACTCAGTGATATGCAGGAATTGATATAATGTTAGTTTTATAAAAACTGATATTGCTCTATACCGCAGTATTTTCCTGTATTATACATACTTTTGGGACTATTTTGAACTTTTCATCAAGAGAGAAAGATCCTCATGGAATAAGAGTAATAGACTTTTATCTGTGACTCCAGAGTAAACTTCCAAGATATTCTAGAAGAATTAGATGTACAGCCAACTCATGAACTCTTAACAACTATAACATGTAATATATTATATGGCCTTTACAAATACCTGGTAGATTATTAATCAGAAATTCTAAATTTTTGTAACATTAATGCTGTAAGCTGTTTTAAAGAAATGGAAAAGGAGCAGCTGTGAGAGGGCTATTACAAATTTGTCTGAAGGAGGCAAGGCACAGTTAAAGATTAAAATCCTGTTTAAGCTTTCAGTGTACATACATTCACCACAATAATGTTAAGAAGCCCCCATATTTTGCTATGACGTGCACCATTAAAACAATTAATATTAATGTTGAAACTCATCTTTGTTATAAAAGTAATTACTTCTTGTCTTTGAGAGGCAACAATCCATCTACAACCTTTGCTCCTTTGTGTGAATGATTAGATTAGCCACCCTTTCTTCTGTGTCTCCTTCCTGTGGTATTCAGTGAAGGCTGCAATAACCTGGTTCTTAATCATAGTAGCTGACACTTACGTATGGCAGTCTAAATATGTCTGATGTATGTGGGCCCAACATACTGTTGTACAGAAACATTTTGGAGTTGATGGTGACACAAATTTCTAATTTTTTTGTCTTTTTTTTTTTTTTTGTGTAGCATAAACTGATGTTTATGGAATTTTGTTCTTTTGTAAATTGTATATTTATGTTGCACTAGTATCATAATCAGTTGTTAATTTTGTAGTTGAACTTCAAAGGGCAAAATAAAATTCGAGGCAGTCTTGTAAATGATAAACAGGGATTAAATGATAAACAGGGATAAAATGATAAACAAAGAAAGGAGGGCACTACAGTCACCAAAATAAAAATTTTTTATTGAGCATAAATGCAGAAAACCCAAAAGTCATGCCCAGATGTCACATTGTGTGATGACATGTGTTTATTATTGACTTTTTAAAACAGATCTGCATTTTTACAGCATTCACTGCTTGTTCATCATGCTGCAGAACATCTTAGTTCTCTGTCAGGAAGCTGAGAATTGTGTTGTTTATCAATTGCTGCATTTGCTGAGAAGGAAAAAAATTCTAGTAGCCTGTTCTGGTGCTGATTGCTGTGTTTTCTTGAAAGTTTCCTTACACCACAGCTGTGATATGAGGCAACATTGGCTGGAGAGACGGGAAATGCTTTCACTCTGCTCTGTGCTTAGACTTGAGTTTTTAGGATTTTACCTCAGGTTTTGCCTGTATTGCACATTGGTTTTCCCAACACTAAGGGCATTTTCTGAGGTTTTTATGGCTCTAATACTAAATGTCATAGAGTTTTTCTAGCATGAAAGTTTCCTCTTACTCTCTTTACTAAGACCAGCTGTGTCAGATGGTTAGAGTATTTTCCTTACTACTACTTTCTTGCCTTTTTTTCCCCCTTGGAAATAAGGAGTGAATTACATTTGAAAGCAAAGCTTTGAATTACATTCTGGTGTAGCCGAGCCCTCCTGCAGTGGCCACCTGCCTGAAAAACTGCATCATGTGTGACACTGGCAGCATGGAAGCCCTGTGAAGAGATTGGAAACTTGATCCCATCCTGTTTCCATATTTTCGGTGTAAAGAAAATAAATTCAGTTGTTTTCTGGGCTTTGAAAGGCTGCTCATTGCTGTGAGTTGTGCATGTGCTTGCCCGTGTTTCCCTGCAAGCAATGTGCCTGATGGCCAGCTTTCCTCTTTCTCTGCCTGGCTGCATATGGCAGGAGCTCTGATAGTTGTGGGAGGACACACAGCTCAAGTTTTTACATCCTGGTATCTTCTCAATGTGTCCTCCTCCTCCTGAGAGTATGAAAACCATAGAAGGGGACTCATGTCTTCTCTTCAATGCCTCTAAATGCAGACCGCTGGGAACTCCATCTGCTTCTGTTGAAATCAGCAGGAGTGGAGAGAGGAGAAGAGTTTTGAGGAAGGAGAAGAAAGAGAAAAAAAGGAAACAATGTTGATCACATTTTTTGAGCTGGAGAGATTGGAGTGTTGCTTTCAGATGTTCTTAATGTGCATATCCATTTTATTAGTTGTATCAAGGAGAGTGGTAGTGGGGATGTCTGAAAGTTCTGTTGACTGTTTCAGAAGGAGTCTGTGAAAAGAAAGTGGCTGGAGTTGTACGTTTTGGTGGATGGATTCTTAGAGCAAGTGCAGTTTCAAATTTAAGACCATCTCCCTGACATTTGTAAAAACAGCAGGATTCTCGCCTTTTTCTGTAGCTCTGTCATACTCAAGTTTTCAGGTGGACCGTTAAGTGGTCTTATACGGTCTTTGAGGAAGATTTGGGGTTTTTTGGGTTTCTTTTTTTCCTTCCATGTACGTCTGAGGAAAGAACGTATTTTATCTGTCACTCACTTTGTAAGTGAAAGAACTATGTTGTTGTTACAAACTTCATCAAGTGATGGAGGGTAGTAAACTGTTCAGAGCTGTTCATTGCAAGCATTTTAAAATCCTCTTTCTTTTTGAAAGAAGAATTGCAAGTTTTAGGAGACCGCATCACAGAGGGAGACAAACTGCCACATGTTGGTCCATAAAACCAATTAGAACATAAAACTGTGAAACTACTTTGCCCTTTGTTTGCAGAACAAAACCTGAGCTGTATAGCTGGGTAGCATATTTGATTTTCTGCGGCCAGCCTTAGAGAAGGCAGAGATGAGCATTTTGCAGAATTCCAGCCAGCACAAAAGCTTTACATGTGCTACATCCAGTTTACATACTGCTTAATTGGTTTAATCCACAAATACATAATATGAGTATAATGGTTTTTAAGATGTAATTTCCTTGGAGTTGAGTAATGCTGTCAGTATTGACTTTTGGAGAGTATTTGTTTGATGTTGCTTACTGTGGGTGTGCAGACATTGAACTCCTTCTTTACAGGATGATATAAATGCACTGAAACCATGTTACTAACATAGTAGTTACATCTGAGTTTTCCCTTAACCCTTTCAGCTAGCTACATTTCCCAAAACAGTGGCTGTTTGCATGTAAATGGGTGGAGTTGTCCTTTTCTAGATGCAATTTAAATAAAGAGGCACTAAAACATTCCATGTCAATCTGTATACACACAAACACTTTAAAAAAACCTCAAAAGCCAACAAACAAGGCTTTTTAAGAACTACATTTTGCTTCTGAGGTAGTTGCATTTGTGTTTTAGGTACCCAGGTGAATAATAAATACTTGATAAAATCTGGTCAGATATCCGTAGGTGTAAATTATTTTGGGATAATAAAAATCCTGGCATTTTAAAAAGTATATTTTATTTAAAGAATTAAATATTGTTTTGAAAAACTATTTGGATGACAGTTTAGAGGACTGTCTTAATAGCTTTTTGGTGAGATTTATAGCATCGTGCTAAATTCAAATGAGATTGCAGATCCTGGGAAGGGATTACTTCTGCCCACCTCTTAGTAAGTTACTGTAAGGAGGCTGCTTGGAGGCAGTGGGGGAGTTGCTGCTTTTTACATTCCTCTACTTCCTGTTCCATTCTTCACAGGACTGATGCATATCTTAATCATCCTCTGAGCATGGCAGCCTGTGAATCTCTCCTTTAAAGCTTTTGCTATTAGCATAGTACTTGGCAGTGGTAAAAACTTTGCTACTTATGTTCTTTTGTGGCTTTAGCAACACCCTTGCTCTTCTCTTTGAAATGAGCACAGTAAACCTTGATCAAGTCTGAATTCCTTTATTGTGTCTTTTTACTGGCATGGAGACTGATGAAAGTCAAAACACTGGTATAGTAAGAGGAATGAAGTGCAGTGTGCTGTTGCACAAACCCTTGTTAGCAAAAGAAAAGCCATTTGGTTTCTTTCCATTTGGACTGTACAAATACAGTTTTAAAAACCAATCTGACTGTAAAATTAGCAAAGCCTCAGACTCTGTGAGGTAAAAAAGTACTATAACTTTTTCAGACAGGTTGGATTGCATGGATTGAATTGATTTGGGTAGAAATGGGAAGATGCTGACATTTTAGCCTGGAGATACAAAATAACATTTTGAGTTAGAACTGTATGTTAAAATGGACTGGAAAATCTAGATCAATACGTTATCTAAAATCATAAAGAATATAAAATGTGCATATTTTTTGTTTCCGTGGTTTTTTAACGAAAGTTGCATTGGACTGTAATGATGCTTAGTATGCTATTTGTTCTTTACAAAACCAGTGTAAAAATATTCAAGACTCGATACCGTCAATGCTTGGAGTAAACTTTTGGGATAAAAGCTACTTTCTTAGAAAATGAGCTAATAAAGTAAATAAGTACATATATATCTTTCTAGATAAAACAAGTCTGATCTCAGGTATCTAAAATCTACCCTGGCCAACCATTAGGACAACTCTGTGATAGAGACAAGTAGTAAGACATTATCAGTCTGAGTTTGAGGTTCTTACAAGGGAATAGAAGGCAGATAATCACTGCAGAGCTCGACAAGGTCTGCGGGGTGTTTGAATCCATTCTGCAGCATTTCTCTGGGTAAAATGGGTACCTGGATAACAGCTGGGCTTGCGAGACACTGTAGCGCCCCATTTTGCGGAGAGGACATCATATTGTAGGCTGGTTCTTGGGATGTTTGTCACATGTCTGTGATGCCTGTTTACCTGGTCTCCAAATTCTTCGGGCGACCAAGCTGCAGAATCAGTGAGGCAGCAGACAAAGTTTCCCTCCAGGTATCCTCATGAAGGAAGTGGTTTCCTGTACCAGCTAGCTGAGACAGGCCTGTCTGAGGAGTCCCAAATTCCTGATGGTGGGTCTCACAGTGCTGCTCCAAGGGCTCCCTTCTCTTCTCAGGGCACTTTTCCAAGGAAAGGGGATTCTGCTTTTCTCAGACCTGAATTCCTTCCATTGTGCAGCCTGGATCCTGAGCAGGCGGTTCCTGAGTTAAATTAGTCTGCTCTTTGTCTCATCAAAAGTAACAGAAGTCCTGCGGTGTAGGACTTTCTAGCCAAGTGGATTTGTTTTTTCCTGCCTAGTGCAATACTAAGTTCCTGATTTCTCCCCGTAGTGCAGCTAAAAACGTAGTCTTGACCTAAAGCAAATGTTCCCAACCTCACTGATGGTCAGTATAGCAGATGTTTTGTTGCATCACTCACCCCCGGAGGCAGGAAGGCTTTTTGCTTCTCAGTGTGCTAAATGTTTTTGAAGACTTTGAAGCGTTTCTGTAAGTTTTAGATATGTGCCTATTTGAGAAGTTTCTGTATAGGTCTTTGCATTCCTGGGAATCAGCCTGTATGGGCACCCTGCACTGGTCTTACCACCCTTGTGGAGAAAATGTTCTCCTTTATGCACGGTTTGATTTTTCACTTGCTGCAGTGTGTGACCATTGCTTCTTATCCTCTCCCTGTGCATCTCCCAGGTGTCTGATTCAGTCTTCCCTGAATGTAATCACTCTTTACATGCTTGAAGGCAGTAAATAACACCCCTTGCCACTTTTATATCTTGAAATTAAGCAAACCTGTCTCCTTTAGCCTTTACTTGTGCATCCTTTTCTCTAGCTTCCTAAACCGTTGTAGTGACCCTTCTCTGGACCTGCTTGAGTGTGTCTTGTACCATGGAGACCAAAACTTCATGCTCCAGATGCTGTCTCACAAGTACTAAACAGAGGCTTATAATCTCTTCCTTCTGCCTGCCAGCTGCGTTTTTGCTGATGCCACCTAGTACATTTCACTTGCGTTGGTGCAAGGGCGTGTTACTGATTCATGTTCAACTGGACAGACACATTTAATCCTGAAGTTTGAAGGATTTGGGTCACAGATTCACCGTTAGACTATTGCAATGACATAATCACAGAAAAACTTGAAGTAGAGGCTGGAAAAAGAAGATTTTGATTGCTGCAAAACAGTATATGGAGTGTGGCAAAAGGCTTCTACGTCTACAGTCACCTATGAGATGTGTTCTTAGTGAGTGCAATTGTTTCTACAGTTGAAAAGAGAACTGGAAACTGCTCTGTCCCAAATGTTGAAAGATTGTGCTAGCAAATAATAAACTTTAATCCTCCATGTTAGACTTTTGCTCGAACACTGGAAATCTGTAAGAATGAGAGGACTCCTTGTGTGCAGTTACTTAAGTTTGTTCTTTTTAACTGCGTTTGTTTTATTTGGGCAAAAGCTTGAGGATGGAGAAAGAGGTACTGTGCCAGCTCCAAACACAGGTGGTGACACTTTAATACCAATGTGTTTAAGAACGAAGAAACTCATAACCAGTGGAGCAACACAATGTATTTCATGAAGAAGAAGAAAAATCTAAAGCCAAAAAGGCGGCTGTAGGCAGCTTGTTCTTATCCAGCTCTGTCAGTCTTGTAGCTGCTCAGCTGATTCAGTCAATTCTTCTTTCTGTTTTTGTTTTTGATTCTTTTAAGAACTTTGCAGTTTCCTTCATTTGTCTCTTACCTTTCCTTGCTCCCCTCCCTCTCTGGCCTACTGAATTGTCTTTCAGTAATTTGTATTCCTTTATGACTTGAGGAAAACACCACTTCACTACTTGACATCTACCTGTTATTTGTGCACTGGTTTGTATTATCTTTAATGACAGAGTACTAATTTGACCCTCAAAGTGCAGGTTTTTTTCTGGGAAATGTACACAATAAAATCCACCTTGTTTAAGTGAGAAGAGAGGAAAAAATTATGGTAGAACATCTGTGTCATTTACACATCCTATCTGAAAAAAAGGACCTTGGAATCCTCAACTGTAGAGATGAAAAGAGTGGTTTGGAATGTGCAGCTCCACAGGTTTGTTCTACTGCAACAACAGCTACAGCTTTTGGGAATGAGTTTGGAAGGGATCCTGGGAGTTAAGTCCTGCCTTCTGCTTAAAGGAAACTTGCCAGATTTAGAGAAGGAGATGGAGATAGATAATGTGAAGTGGACTCATAACAAAATTAAATAAGTTTAAAGCAGAACAGGTTAGCAGATGTTTTAATCCAAAACTGCAGTAACTCAGGAGTGGTATTGAAGAAAAAGACCTGAATTTTCATAGAGCAGTCTGTAGTCCCTATATTGCCAGGATTTTATTTGGAGGCAAAATTTCTGCTTCAATATTTTAGGAAGGTATTCCCCACAGGTGACTGTAAGTGGCTTTTTGCTGTTCTTATTTAGCAAATCAAGTGTTGTTCAAATTTGTTTTGAGTGTTGTGAGTTGATTTGAGTTAGGGCTTTTTGTTTCTTTGTTTAATGACTACTGCATTATGCATTGTGTGAATTACCTTAAAAAAGAAGTATAATATTGGGACTACTCACTCTTGATTTAAGTTTAAAAAAAGACTTCATCTGGTTCTGAAGTACCAACTACCATAATTTACCCTAAGGTCTTGTTGAATTTTTTTTACTTTATTTTTAATTCTGTGACTTCATATTCTTGCAAAAATAACAGCTCCTAGGTTGAGTTAGTTTAAGAAGTCTCAGTAAAGGTATTTTTGTCTCAACTTTCTTGTTCTGTGAATAATGTACTGCACACTAAGTAATCCCTTGTGGTGTAAGATGGGTAATGGTTCACGCCCTAATAAAATTGTAAAGTGTGTCATATTTGTGTCTCATAGCTTATTTCCTTTGCACTTCACTGCTATAAATAGTTAGCAAATGGAAGTGAAACACAGAACCCTGTGCAGTGGTGGGAAACAGAGAAAAATATGCTGGTGGTATGTTTTTTTTGATTAAATTGTAGTTGGCACATGGGTGCAGGACTATTTGGCTAACCTTACTGTTCTTTTTAAGAAGAGAGTGGGGTGACAATAGTCTTTCTATGGGTCCGGATTTTTTGGATAAAGTTTTAATTTTTTTTGTTATTTTTATATCAACTTTTTTTCTAGACAGTAAACCCAAACACTTAAATATGAACTTGGGGTCATATCCCCATCCCTGTCTGGTTGTGATTAGAGCTGAAGATAATTCTTAGAAATTTAAAAATAAACACAAGTGTGTTGCTCTTGCAGGGATTCTGCAAATATATAATTTCATTATTTGTATTATTTGCTAATATAATACTGCAAAGCTTATATTAACTTCAGTATGGAGTCTTTTTGTCTTAATAAAAGTATAGTGAAAGCCTATGTTAATGTGATCTTTTTCTAGGCAATTTAGATGATGTTTGCAATAATTGGGAGTAAACGTGCAGATAAACATTTGTGGAGTTTTAAAACAAAGGCTTAATGCAAACTATATTGTTATAAATTCTTTTATACTGTTTAAGGTAAGAGAAAATGGCTTTGAGTTAAAGCTTAAAAATTTAAATAGCATTTATTTGCACATATATTGGTAACTAGTGCGGTTTTGAGAGATGTCACGATTAGCATTACTTCATTTTCCGGAATCTGTAGTGATAGTGAATAAACAAACAACTTTTATGCCAAACAAACCAAATCAACCAGGAAAGGTTGAAAGGCTTCTTCCAGATTTTGAGTATTCACGAGTCAGTGTTCACTGCAATTGCTGTTATTTAGATCTGTGGGGAAGCAGCCTGGTTGAAGATAAGGTAGAACTTGCTGCATTGTGTGTTGTGATATCTTCATTTTGTGCAGTGCATCAGCCACAGAGACTGTGTTTTGCATCAGCAAGAGAGCTGATGAGTATGGGTTGGGAGATGCTGACTCTGGTGTCTGCTTGACATGCAGCGGAAACACATGGCACCTGCGCTTTGCTGGGACACTGTGGTATTTGTGGCAATCAGCACCAAGTACTGTGCTTTGAGCCCTCTAGTCAAAAAAGGGAGGGGAACAAGCTCGAAGAAAGCGGCTGAAAGTGTTCAGAAGGAGCAAAGAGTAACTGAGAACAGCCTGTGCTGAAAGATTTAAACCAAGGATACAATACGTGTTGGTGTGCTTGCAAAGTCCTGAAGTGTAAAACTTAAAACTGGGTGGTTTGCCCAGTGCTTTTTTCCCTAGGATAGTTGTGTAAGCCTCTTCATTCAGTCTCACAAAGGATGACTCGTTACACAAGAGACATGGTGAATTACATATGGACGTACTCATACGATCATCATGTTTTCCATCCCCTATTTGTTTGCTTACCACCCAAAATGATTGTTAGGATATTCTCAGCTGTAGGAGTCTTCCAGAAATCATTTGAGAAATAATCAGTCCTGTGAATAATGTAGCAAAGAAGAACAATGACGTCCCTCTCTCTGGGACAGCGTGCCAAGAACACGATGAAGTACTTCAGTGTCTGAAAACATATGTCGTAGTGCTAAATGAGGACATGCGCAAGCCACCTGAAATCCTTCGGGAATATTATTTTAAGACAAACAAGTTGATTCATTTCTGTGAGAAGCTTAGAGTGTTCTGGAGATAACTCAACCAAATTTGTGGATTTCAAGTCCTTTTACAGTCAGTCAGTTACTGTTTTCAAGAGCCACTGGGTTTTAAGAGCTGGAGACCCTCTGGTTGGACTGTGGCCTAAATACTCTGTATTTATTAACTTGGTGGAAGAGTTAAAAAATAAGCAATAAAATATGACCACGATACATATTTAGTCAAGATTAAGAGGAGTATTTGGGAAATTGTGGTGTGCCAGTATTAAATTAGAAGTTTAATATTGATGACAGCTCCTAGGAAGCTTAATTCTGGAAGACAAGATTTCACTTGTTTATTCAAAGAGTTCTAAAATTTCCTTTAATATTTGGAAGGACAACCAGAGAATACTGTAGACACTGGATAGAGAGGGTTGTTCCTTTTTTGTGCATACTGATTTAACATTTAAAAAAGGGAAAACTGAATGGTAGAGCATACAAAGATGGAAACAATGATTTGAAGCACCAGAACATTTAAAAACAAAGCTCTGAAGGACAGAAAAGAAAGAAATTATCAATTCATATTAAGACACATGAACTACCAGTTGTATTTGTCAAATCCTTCAGGATTTATTTGGAAACATGAAAAAATAAATTGTCTAGGAGTCATAAATCATGACTGGGGTCATATTTAGGCATCTGCGTCGAAGCTGTTAATAACAGGTGCTTAAAACTGAAAATCTTGATGATTAGAGTGCTTTAGTTATATTTGTCCCACCTAATTGATTAGGTTTTATTTGTCTTAAGGCACATAAAAGAATTTCAAAAGAATGCTCAACAGAACTGTTATCTAAGCATGGTTTCCATTTTGTGATAGCAGACTAAGATTTTTTAGCAGAGAGAGTAAAATAGCATGTGGCATTTGTTTGAATATAGATGATCTGTATAGGAACACTGTCAAATCATGGATTTAATGACACCATACACATCTAGTGATATGGAATACACTGCTTTTGAGGTAATAAACTCAATGCTACGGTTGATGAGACTGAAGTCAAGTCTGGTTAGATGTTTAAGCTCACATGGCAAATGCTAGTTGAGTTAAGTAAGTAGAGTCCAGCTTTATTTGTTCTGGGTGTATGCCTCTATTCCAGAGTTTGCTAAACCTCAGTGTAGTTGTCACCATTGTCTACAGCTCCATGAAAACCACTGCTATACCTTTAGACATGTGAGATGTGACAGACTCTGACCTCCCCTATCTGTGTCCTGTTAAAGTGGCAGGAGGAATGGGGGTCAGTAAGGGCCAGGAAGGAAGGCCAGTCTCAGCTATTCCTCGGTGTCACAGTGCTGCAGGGGGCAGGCAGCAGGAGGCTGCTGTGTTTATGGGTGTGCTTTAGGGACTGCTGAGATCCCCAAAATGTGCTTATCCTGGGATTGTTCTAGTGGGGACTTGCTCATACCTGTGACCATGGGGTTATCTGGACAGTGGTGTTCCTGCAACAGGAAAGGGAGAGGCTTGCAAGTGACAACAGCAGGTGGGTTCATGTCTTTTGGAGATGAGCGTGTATTCTTAGAAATAAGCCTGGGCACTCTGCTTTCAGTCTGCTGTAAGTTAGAGCTCTTTGCATCCAGAGCCTTATTGTGGAGAAGCCAGCCAAACAGTGTCTCATACTAGCCTAGTTTCCATCTCTCCAAAGAACTAGGGATTAGTCGACATTCTTCTCTTCTTTATTAATAGTTTAAGGGCTGGATGACTTTTGAAGTAAACTAAACAAAAGTTGAGATCAAATTATTTTTGTGGCACTTGCTTTTAAAGATTGCTATTGAAACTTCCCAAGAAGTATAAAACCATTTTGAGTTAATAACAACATCTGGAAATCACACTAGCAAGGAGACATAAGGGGCATCATCTGTCCTGCTAAATTGCTCTCACTTGGTTTGTAAAATATCCAACTCCCTTAGCAGTACAGTTGCCCATTTGGCTTTGTGGAGTACAAGAGCTTTCTACATTCCTCTCAAGAAATTCGGCATTGCTACTAGGAGAGATAGGTCTGTATTCCTAAGACTGTGGACAAGCAAAACAATTTATCTGGATTTTTTTCAGCCCTCTACTGACTTGAAAAATCTCATCTGTGAACATAAGGGTGCCAAGATTGTTTCTTATTCATGGTTCTTTCAAGTGAAAAATGGACCTCAGCAAAAGCACGCCAGCCAGTGAAGCTCTGTGTTCTTGCATAAAACTGAACAAAGTTTAAAGCTGTGTGTATTTGGCGGTTCCTGTAGTCTTGGAAGAGCATCCACTTATTTACTCAGTTGGTCACAAAATGTACTTTCCTCTTTACTTGTTTTCTTGTCCCTATGGAGGTAATTAACTAAGTGTTATATGAAACAATAAGGCCTCTATGTTTAGAACCGTGCATTGATAATTCTGACCTTTGCTCTTTTGACACCTCGTTCGTCCGTAAATTTTTATGTTAAAAAAATATGCAGTTTTGGATTATGAATTTAAAAAATTACTTTTACCAGTAAATCTATCTTGAAAAATAATTATATTCCTGAAGCAATGCCTCTACTGAACTACACAGACTGCAGCATTAGTTTAAAATGGAAAAAAAGTCGTACTGCTGAATTGTGTCTTGATGTCTATAAATGTGGTTTGTCCAGTTAACTTTTTGTTTAACTGTTGAGTTGGAAGTCTTTCTCTTCCACTCAGTCTACTCTCACTACTCAAAACCAGATTTTTGACAGACCTTTAGTATCAGTTGCTGGTAGTTTCTGCTACAGTATGTCTATCTTGAATGATCTGCTTTACTGCTAACAGAAATACTTCTTCCCTTCAGTCTTAACTGCACACATCACCATTAGTACATGTAGTATGAACTGTGTTATTTTCTTTGTGGTGCAATTTTGCAAGTGTTGGTATTCAGTGCTGCTATTTTAATATTTAACAACACATTATTTATTTCAATTAATTATTCAGAAACAACCAAAACCAAGCCACAGCTTCTGTAGTGTAGAAGCTGGCAAAACTGATCTACAGTTCTTTTGAGATCTGCCCTGAATTCTTGAAAGTTGGAGGTGGAATTCAATCTCTGCATCCCAATATGTTTGCAAATTAGTTATCATAGCAGTGAAGGATTGAAGGCGGCCATTTGTATTGAATTAAGTCTTGTGAACATTTATACAACTGCTCATTAGATACTCATCAAACTTCACCTTAAAATGAGTTAAAGTTGTTTGCCTCCGCTCATCTCCATTACTGGAAGACTGGTTGATACAGTGATGTTTCTTAATGTTTTGTGTAAATATATGCATGCTTTATTTATCCCCATTGGTTGTACTATCAATATTGAACCTTAATGTAAATATTTTTCATGTATTCGTAGAGACCTCTATATTTTTGAGCTGGGGCAGGGAGCCCATATAAGCCAGGCATTTCTGTTTTGCTTTATTAACTTTGATTCTTTGCCCGCCTAATCACTATAGTAACCTCTCTGTGCATGTGTCAGAGTTTCGAGTTAAACTTCCAGGAATGGGGGTGATTGGAGCTGCATGAAGTGCTCCAGGAGGGAGAGGCTTTTTTTTGAGGCATTTCTATGGCCTTGTTTTTACTGAAACTATTATCACCTGGTTTCGAATTGTACCTGCTTTTTTACAATGAGGAGGCCTATACATTATTTCCTTCTTCTGTCATTTCCAGGTTTTAACTCCTCGTTTACAGCAGATGCTCTCATCCTAGCCTCAAAATCCATATTTTTTGGCTTTATACTGTTATATTTCATCCCACTTCCATTAGTCCAGTGCTCAAAGCAATCCAGCTGTGCCTTCTGCTCTTTCTCCTTGTTAATGTTGTTCCACAAGCTTCTGACGGCCCCCATTCTGGAATTGTTCATTACCAAAATTTGTACTGTAAATATGTACATGCACACAAATGAACATACTTTTCTTATTATATGCTAGTACTTCTCTATTGCATATTACCTGCCATCTACTTTGGATGTTTCTTAGGTATCTTGCAGTTTTTCTAATCCTAGCCTTTTCCTACTCAAATATGGTTATGGCATAGTTAATGCTATGCTAGATCCATGTGCATTATAATTAGTTCGTTAATTGGTTACATATCAATTTGTAATGATATTCTTTGATGAATATACTTTGCATTTCATCCCCCTTTTCTGTGTCGTGTAAGGTGTTTTTTTTCTTGCACACCTGTCCTGAAGCTTTTCATACTCCTGGCATCAGCTTATAAGGTAGCTAATTTTACCATTTCTTAGACACAAATATTTCTTTTCTCTTTTCCTAGACTAGCCTAGTCCCTGTTATCTCTTCCTTTGCATCCCTCATTTTTCGGAGTACTAAAACGCAGAGCTGCTTTGTCACACTGACATTGAGAATCTCTTGAATGGAACTGTTCCTTCAGTAGTGAGACTGGTCCCTAATCCATCATCTTTCTGTCACTTCTGTAATGTCCGGTTTCATTCCTTACACTGTTATTTCATTCTGTTGCCCAAGATTCTTACACTGGTGCACAAAGATTTTAATTGTGCCAAACTAACCATGCATAGTTTCTTAGCTGAATTAATTCCTCCACATCATCACTTACCGTTTTTCTTCTCTGCTCCCCATCCTCCTATATTCTGTTAACTTGAGTTTCACTGTGATACTTCCCAGTCACCACCTACCCATTTTATCCTCTTTGTTCTACTTGGCAAGAGGCATGAAGCTTTGAAATGTTTTTTTGTTGTTGGGTTTTCTTTTTTGGTTTTTTGGTTTTTTTTTTTTTTTCTTTGTGTGTGTTTGGCTTTTGTTTTGTTTTAATATTGCTTTCAGTAGATACTGTTTTTATCAAGTCCTGTATTGGGATTTAAAGTAGTTGACAGAGTTTGGGACAAATGTACCTGTTTCACAGATGCTGTTTGATAAGTATTAGTGGCAAAGGTTATTTCCCTGACAATATGGAATTCCTGGCATTTTGCAAGAAAGGTTATCAGTATTTTTAAATCCCTTAAGGGTGGTTGAGGTCATGCTTCTCTTTTCCACATCCAGGAATTAAAAAATTATCCAGTGCTTTGTCAGCATAATGTAGCCTTCACAAGTCAGACTTTGATGCCCACACAAGACTTCTGGTGATGCATGGATGTAGAGTTTGGAGCAGAGTACGACTGTGATGGAGGAGGAAGAGAGCAGGACAAGATGCTTACACCAAAGTCTTTTCTGCCAGTAATCGCCATCTTCTGCCTGTGAATCTCAGAATATGCTTTAGAAGAACAAAATAATAGTCGAAATATGATGGTGTGATTGAAATCTGTCTCCTCTTGATTTCTTAGGACCTGTCTGCCACATTGCAACACAAAATGACTTGAAACAGAAGAGAGACTTTAAAAATCCAAAAGGCTGGTAGGGTTGAGATTAGATTAAATTCAGTCTGTTGTGCTGAAGTCTCCCTCTGTGAGCAAGCAGCAGGGAAGGTGATGAGGATTTAGGCCTCAGGAAAAGTAATTTAATTGCTGATTACCACCAATCACTTTCCCAAATTCCTTTCCTCAGCTACTGGAATAGTTGTATTTATCAGCCAGCTGTCCAGGGAGAGTTCTGTGTAGAAATTGGCTGGAACTCTCAAACCCCGGATCTGAGTGATTCCATGGGTATTGTAAATATCACAGATGAGATGCTGGATTCTGTAATGCCAATGTAAGTTTTGTTAATGACTTGCTAAGGTCAGGATTTTACTTATATTTACATATGTGTTGGACTTTCTGTTGGTGGTACTCTGAGGGTGGGAAACAGTTTGATTGTTTATCTAAAATGGTGCTGAATGGATCACAAACTGATCCAGTGCTGCATCTGGATTCACTTTCACAAGGAACAATATGGAACAAAACTCTTGATTTTTTTTTTTTAATTGAAATCAGAAGTCTTGAAAGCCCTCTTATTTTACTGTTTCATATGAGGCAAGGCTGGCAACTGCATGTTTTCTCAATTGAAGCAAGTTATCAGATTTTGAATACGCTACAATATATCAGGACTGCTCTAGGTAATAATGCAGTCATTATCAAAGGTATGCTGCAAGGCATCATGGTTGACATTTTCAAATCACCGTGTAAATCTGCCTGACACAGCTTTAAAAGAAATAAAACAAGACTGAAAGCTCCAGTGTTTAGTCTAAAAACACACATGGCCATGGTTGCTGTTTTAGCCTATGTGGGCTAACTGGAAGCCTTTTGTTGGCCCTCCGGCCTACTGAGTGGTGTCAGCTTGATTTGTGTGTTAATTTGCTGACTTTTCGGTTTGATGCGTTCCATTAAAATTCACATAAAGAGCTTGTGTGCTTTTGCTTTATTTAGCAGCTTTCCCAAATCTAAATGCCCTTCCAAAGACTGCCCTTGGTATCACTGAAAATAAGAGAAAAAGCTTTCAGCATTTATTCACTGTTGGAATCATTTATTCACCATTTATATGACACTGAAAGGATAGAGGGAGATGGGGAGCCTTGTAAAGTGATGATATAACCAAACGCAGAGAAAAAAAACAGAGGGAGTTTTACAAGAATTTTCCTTTATGGAAAAATCCTGAGTAAAATGATGGATGATGTCAGCCATGAACCACTTAGCATCAGCTCACCCTAGTGTCTTCCTGGCACCAAAGATTGTCCTGTTAAAGGATCCTTGTCACTGTATTCATATATCCATGCTCTTTAGGTCTGGTTTCTTGAGGAAGATAACTTGTTCTTGGTAGAGGTTGCAAGGAACCAGCCTTGGACTGGATCACAGTGCAGACTTGCAACTACGATGGTGTTTTGACATAATTTTTCCCTGCCTGCTGATGGCATGTGTGGTCACCTGTGATGATTTTCTGGGGGCAGATGAGCTGCCGTGGGTCTGCCTTTCTTCCTGAAAGACATTCCTTCTGAAAAATTAATTGGTTGAGTACTTCAGCTGGCACTTTAATGTTGGATGGAATTCTGTAGTGTTTGTGTGGCCCAAATGATGCCTCTCATGCTTTTTTAATAAGGAGATATCTACAGGCCAACTGACATTATATCTATTGTTTGACTCCAGACTGATCAAAAATGCATCCTGGAGAAGTAGTGAGAGGGCGTGAGTTTGGTGTAAGGTAAGAGGCTCACAAATTCCCATTGAACTTCTGGGAAAAACAGAAAGATTTTTTAGAAGCAGTTTTCAAGTATTATTTCCCTAGCTTAAATGAATGTCCCTCTATGTCTGAAAACAAAAAATTGTATTGCCTATTATGTCAGCATCTGTTGTGCATTGTTAAAAACCTGACATACTACAAGCCTTAAGCCACAATTCATGGATGAAGCCTTTGTCCTGACCTGTTGCTGCAGCTGAAGTTCCCAGTGACTGCACCGAAGCTAGGATCAGGCCCATAGTGGAGAGAGCCTCTACAGTTCTCTATAACCCTTCCACTATAATTTAAAAAATTAAAAATTAAAAAATAAAAATTTGCCCCCACTGAATGCTGTTTCATTTTTTCCTTTCCACAGGCAGAGTCACCCCAGAACAGCTCAGTTCATACATTAAGCTTTTCAAAAATAATCTCAAAGCTTTGGAGAACCATTGTGGTCTTCTACAGCTTGTACTGGCCACAGTCCAGACTTTGAAACACCCCCAGACTTCCAAATGGGACAACTTCCTTGCCTTTGAGAGATTACTTCTGCAGGTATGCATTATGTTTAATTTTTGAATTTCCATTGCATTCTGTAGCTTGCGTTTTTTCAAGAAGTGTATTGGATGTCTTGCTAAGAGCTGTTCGTTAGTACCAAACTGGTAAAAAGAATGGGAAGCTACATACTCAGTATTTTATAGCTTTTTCTAAGGAATTTTATAAACAAAAGGGTAGGCATTAAAGGTGAGGTATATAAATAATCTGAATTGGGTGACAGTTGTATATCTATATAAAGTTTCAAGACAATATAACTTTTAGCATTGATTAGGATTGTTGTTATTGTTATTATTATTTTCACTACCAGCCTGAAGACGCTTCATGAGGTAACATTCTGAATCAGATGCAGAGAGGAGTTTGTTATGCTGTTAGTATAAAACTTGTGTAGTTTGCTGAGTAGATGAAAGCATAGTTGGAAATTCCATGCGCACAGGAGAGTGAGGTTTCTCTTGTTCTCAACTGTCATCTACCCTCATCTTTACCACCACCACATTTTTTACAACATCCTGTTGGTGACCACAGTATTATTTATATGCCATTTTGTATCACATTTGGGTTTCTCTCAGGAAATTAAGAGTTAGTGGTATATCGAATGCTATCCTACTAACCTTTGGAGATGTAACAAAGAAAAGAGCAGTTTTTTTCTAAGAACCTGGTAGAGTTAATTTCTGCTGCAGTTCAGGGAAAGCTCAAAATTTTTCTTCCTATGCTATCTCTTCTGCCACTGTGTTGCTTTTAAAAGAACCATCTTCAGAAATCCTAGCAAGAGGCAATTCTTCATGAGCTAACTCCTAATGAACTAACTCCTAATGAACTTAGAGTCAGTTCTTAAATGAGTGAAATATATAGTGTTGTTCTCAACTAAACCCAGATGCTTCTGTAAAAATTAGCCATCTTTTTCTAGATGTGGAAAACAAACAATCAACCTGACTCTCCCCATGATCTTTGGCAGCAGGATATGATCTCTAACCCTTCAAGAAGAATATGGCCACACTTTGTCCAGGGAGAAAAAAAATGCAAAACCTAGATAGTAGCAGGCTCTTGACTACATTCATGAACTATTCTCTCTTGGTAAGACTGAATTATTTTTTAATACCATAAGCAACCTTCTTTAGTTAAAAAACAAGCACATCTCAGGTAAAAGAACTCATTGCAACCATTCTTTAGTCTTTCTGGACTGTAGAAGATGTGACTGACTACCCATAGTCCCCTTCTGTCTCCTGCAGTGAGTCATATTCATAGCTCTTCTCAGAAGCTAAGTTCCATCTTAAAACCAGTTTAGCTTTAGAATCTAAATAAAGCTGCAAACTCAGCATTGTTTTCACAGCAACAGACAGCTGCCTGTGTAAAAGGCATGCAGTAAACCAGCAGGGAGCAGAAAAACAGAGGTAAGAAACAACCAAACTATACATTTCGTAAAAAAGAAATGTTTAACAAGTACTGTCATAATCGTAGGTGGCTTTGGATTCTACCCACTGCCTTCCACTCATCATATTAAGGTAAACTGTGCTAGCCAAAGCAAACTTTCTAGGCTGACATTTGTAGCTGTTCCTTAAGAGCATACTCATTTTCAGTAGCTCAAACAGCAATTGTTTTCAATTATATGGACTTTGTTTTGAAGACAGTTTTCTGAGCACATGGCCTGTCTCTGAGCCGTTGACGAGGGTTTGTAAGAAGAGCAAAGTACTGCGACCCAGGATATTTTTATTTAAAAAAAAGAAATCAACTAGGACATTACATTGTGAGTGGGTGGTACATAGCACACTGCACTAAATTTTATGTTTGTTATGGTAGTTTATTTCAGCAGTACTACTGAGAAATTATTTATCGTATTTGTTATGTTTCAGCTATTTAAAAATAATAAGGAATCATCAGTAAAAAGTAATTGTTTCAACATGAAGGTAGTATTGTTTCTATTGTATATTGGAATGACATAGAAGACAACTGTTTGGGAAAGATCTGCTGGGAGTAATACTGTTAGGTTCTGACAATGTAGGATTCTAGATTTTTCGCTGATGGATGCATGTCAGACTCCAGTTGATGTTAAAGGAGATAACCCAGTATAAACAGCTAGTGTTAGAATCTCAGATTTCCCAAAAAAATAAATCTGCGCAGTTTTGGAATTTCTGTCATTGCTGGATCTCTCTGATGGGTCTCATGATTCTCTGCTTAGTCTGCTTTGTGCTTTTCAGAAAAAAAAAAACATTGTTGACAAGGAACCTTTAACCTTTTCTGTTTTTATCTTTCTCCCCGCTCCTTGATTCACTCCTTTCAGTTGCAGGTACTCAGTTCTAAAATCTCCTGCTAGAGGTAGAAAACAGCCCACTTCTACTATTTTATAATAACTAAAGATCTCTCACTACATTTTTCACACTTATGTTGGCTCAGTAAATTTTTTACAACTGCAGCAGGAAAGTTTGGTTTTGACTGAACGTGCAGCTGCATGCTTACCACAGAATTGTCCTCTCCTTAACTGGGGTGGATGGATGATCTGAGAGCCAAATTGGATTTTGGTGGAATCATGGCCTTGACCTCAAAGGAAAGAGGATCATGTGCTGGTGAAGTGTAATGCATCAGAATGATTAATCTTGTTGATCACAAATTTTCTCTGTGTTCTGCTCTACCTCTGCACATGATAGAGCTTGCACTACCCAGAGGTTTTAAATGATGTGTGAATTGAAACGGTATATCCTATTTATCAAGGAGATATCCTGCCCTATCGTATTTTCTTTCTCTTGGGGTCCTCTTTCTATTTTTTCCGATTCTAACCGTCCATAAAACTGATAGATGAGAAGGTGAACACAAGCTAAATGCTACACCGCACTGGCTGTAACTCCCCAGTATTCCTCGTGCAACTGCTTGTTTTCCTGCAAGAGAGAGTTTAATATTTGGGGAGGTAACAAAGAAAGAAAGTGTTGCCACTCCACAGTTTTTAGCTATTCCCTGTTCTTCTAAAATGTGTGACTTTAATGCTGTTCATTAAGCAGGATGGGCCCATGAAATACAGAATCACGAGAGGCGCTGTCTCCAGAGTAAATAGTACATGACACTGTGAGAGAAAAAAAAAGTTGTTGTCTTTATCCTACAATACTCATATATTCACTGAGGAGGGATTTCTGCTTCCAAATTCAGTTTAAAAGTGCGCAGCAGACAGTGTGAATGGGGCTATAATTGTGCCGCAAGGAAAAGAGGTGTTCCTCTTTCAAAGGGTGCTGCTCTGAAATTGCCTGAATTGGGTGCTACCTTTCAGAATTGGCTGCATTGTTCTGGCATAATTTTGCTCTCAGATTTGAGAGTAAAGTACTTGTCATACTGAGTAGTGGTCTATTTTGTTAATACCGCCATCCATTTAAATTCCAAGGCTGAATTTTATTCAGTGACCTCTCCCCAGAGGGGGAGGTATGTGTTTCTTCTTTAGGATGAGAATATTTACTTCTTTTTTAAGATGTCTGGGCTAACCTCCCTTTTAAAACATTAAATGTACCAGCACTTTAAATAGCCATATTGCCCCAAATAGGGAAATCTGGAAGATTATTACATTCATTGTTATTATAGTGTTGGCAAGGGAAATGTTGCTCCTTTTTTGTGGCACAGAGTTTTTGTACCTGCTGACCAGCATTTCACAATTTACCATGAAATTAGGCAGCTTCAGCGTTGACCTAGAAACCACGATGCTACCATTGGATCTCAGAACTGTCAGAGTTTTGTTTTGTGATGGTGATTAATGTCACATAATCTCAAGAGTAATTGGAATTAAATTCATACTAAATCATACTAAGATAGCCCCACAAAACCAACAAATCCATGAAATCAATCCATAACTAAAAATCCCTAACACATTTACAGCTTCATTGTATAGATGGGTGGATATGGTTACCTTTATGATGCCTGTCCAGCTAAAAATCATTTCAGTTTTCACCTGTTTGAATTGTCCAACTTCTCACATTTAACATCCCATGATCTGGGATCAAGACCACTCCGAGCTTTGACTCTTTTCATAACCCGCACTGCCTCTGAGGTAAGTGCTTTGGTGATTGAGCCAGTGCTCCCATACGTGACATTTCCCAGCTGAGGCATCAGAAATGCCATCAAGTGAGTTTGGAAATGGCCTGCTTCTAGCAGATATTGTGGACAGCTACTCAATTGACATGACAGTCCTGTTGCTCCTGGATTTGTATAGTATTTTCATGTTTAAAATTCCCAATACTAATTAACTAATTTTAACTAATTTTATTTTATTTCTATTTTCTCATTTTGGTGCTCTAAAATTTGTCAGAAGACAGTTTTTATTTTTGTCCTTGGTGTCTTGAGAAACAGAAAATACAGACATGTTTTTAAGAGAAACAGAAACTTCATGCCAGATGTCATTCCAATGTTTTTACTTTTCTGTTGGCGGAAAGTGGTTATGAGGTTAATAAAATTACATCATTCTTTCTCCTATGAATATTAGAGTGCAAACTCACCCAAAAAAAAAAAAAAAAAAGAAGCGGAAAAACTGCAATACAGCTGAGTATTTTATATTGTAGTTAATGTTCCAGTAGCAAGATCTAATAGCTAGGTTGTTAGTAACCATTCCATCCTGTGCTGTGGTTCTCTGCCTTTTTTACAAATGCAGGGTATGCATAACTC
This sequence comes from Pseudotriccus pelzelni, assembly GCA_035584735.1. NCBI lineage: Eukaryota > Metazoa > Chordata > Aves > Passeriformes > Tyrannidae > Pseudotriccus > Pseudotriccus pelzelni. The sequence continues at coordinate 46,179,781 of JAWMRA010000130.1, forward strand.
ATTACTTCGTAAATGGTGACATCATTATTTATTTGCACATAATGTGGTAGGCGTTGCTCACATATGCATGCCTGCACAGAACCCTCTGCCAATAAATTTAGAAACTCTAAGACACCAGCTTGCAAATTTTCTGTGCCCAGAACTCACTGTAGCTTTCATACTTCTCTACAGGCTACAATAGTTACTGGGTGACTTTTATTGACTCTAAGCTGGAATAACCCAAAAGCTTAAGCATCGGCTTCAGGCTACTGAAGCAAGCAGTTTGATACAAAAAAGTGAGGAAATAGCAAAGCTTTTGGAGTACTTCCTCTTGCTCTGCAAGAATAATTCATAGTATAGAGAGACCTTTATTTCTACATAGAATAGATTAAGATCAGTGACATTCCTCCTTGTTATTATTTATATTGCTTTACTTAACATGTAATTTATAATTACATAGCTCAGCTCAGTGCAATAGATAGTCTTTTTGGTGACCTACAATGTTGAGCAATTAATCTCTTTGGAAGAGCTATTGCAACAGTATTTGGAAAGAAGACCCATGGTGTTAGCTGCCTGAATTTAGAGATTTTATATTTAAAAAAATAAATCTTGAAATTGATCAGTCATATTTCAGCATAAATCTGCATATGGAATTAATTGTCTTGGTGGGAGTTTTGCATGATACCATGTTGATTGCAAAGGTCATCCTCATCCTCTGGAATTTGGTACCTTTTGGATGAGATAGCAGTTTGGACAGTGGAGGATAAATTATGGTTTGTTGGCAAAGTGAAAACGGTCAATTGCTTAAGGTTCCAAATTATTTACTATAAGGTCTTGTTTAGCCATTTGTTTGTTAGACTTGCTGCATTTAAAGTGGAGTCATGTCCAGAACATGTAAACCATTTGGATTCAGCCTTTATACATGTGATATTTTTGACTCTGCAAGTATTTATTCTATATAAAATTTATGTTGCATTTTATGGCCTTGCTTAAAAAATGGTATATACAAGCCATGAAATAGTGTTGCTTCTTGACACCTGCTTCATGTGGTCTCAGATTGTTTCTTTTGCTTGCTCAATGCCTCTTACATTCGTGATACCTTGTTTCTAACAAGAATTCAACTGTATTTATGGGGTTTCTATACATTTCTATAAAACAGAGCCCTAAACTGCTGGGAACACTTCAGTGCTACAGCAATGCAGAAAAAACAGAGGACTGAATTTGAGGAAGTGATGAGCTCTTTTGAGCGTTTGATGTGACAGTCCATAGAGGAGGAGCTTGTTGGTTACAATTCAAATTCCATGTGCTAAGAGAGCTTGCTTATGAACCATTTCCCAGGTTTGGCATGCCAGAATTAAGCCATTCCCACTAGTTTTGCTCAGAAAAGAGGTGTGTGTGTATATATGTGTATTTACACATACAAATTCTGTTATATATATATAAATTCTATCTATATGTATAGATACAATTCTAGTCAAAATAATTTTCTGTGAGTAGAATGCTCTTTTCAGACTGTTTTGAAGGCAAAATAAAATACAGGTTGGAATTGTTTTAACATTAAATAAATGCTTTGAGAATGAACAGAAGCTATTTTTACAGATAATTTATTAATCTGTTGAAAGAAAACTATTTTAAGTTTTTTAACTCTGGCTGACAAGAGGTTAAAATATTTTAAGTGTGGTTATGATATCACATGGGAGTTAAGAATATCTTTCCATATTCTCGTCAAAGAAATGTGTTTTCATATGGTCTTGAAGTTACTAAGTACTGCCATTGTGCCTCCTATTTAAAAAGCAGAGACCTCCCTCCCTCATCCTGTGAAAGATCTAATATTTTATATCCAGACACAGGTCACCTAGAGCCTCTAAAATGAGCACTTAATGAAGAAATGTCTTTCTTAAGTGAACAAATGTCTACATCAATAAAATTTTAAAAGCTTTGTGGGAAGAAGTGGCTAAACAGATTAAGTCAATTGAAACTGTTAAATTAATGTTCTATGTACAAAACCAAAATACTTCTTGTAAAATGAAAGAATCCCAATGTATAAATGATTGTAATTGGAGCCAGCTTTTCAGGCGGGAAAGCAGAAAACCACTACTACCCCCTCTACACACGCACACATATTTATTTTGTTAGAAGTTTAAACAATTAATACCTTTGTAACATAAACTGCTTACTTTCTGTAAAAGATAACATCAATGGGGCTGAAAGATAGATGCCACAAATCCCTGCCAGTGTATGTAGAGGAGTTGTGAGGGGCCACAATATTTACAATATTAAACAAGTCACCATTTACTCTTACACACATAATTGGGCTCCAAGAGACAAAATTTTTGTTGTGTGTACTCCCAGTAAGCCTTTGCTTTGCTCTACATGTTGCTCCACTGATAAGAGTTGTGTACTACCTGATTTCTGTTAGATGCAGGATCTCCTTTCCAGTCCCTGCTTCTGAAGGAGGTTGTTGGCACCCTCACAAAAAATTTGTCTCGCTTCTCTCTGTTTTGAATTGCACAGGACAGGCTGTCATACATGAAACAGGTTTTATAAAAACACTTTTCCTAAAACATGAGAATTATCTCCAATAGTCTGGGCAAATCTCATGGCTTATTAACCTGCAGAAAAATGACATGCACTATTTCGGATCTAACAAAGTGGAGGAGTCAAGCACTCTTGGCAGCAGCATCTTTTATTTTGGGAGGCAGGGACTGGTAAGCAGTGCCTTTTTAGGTGGGGCTTCTGTTGTCACAGGTAAGCAGTGCAAGACTGCAGATTCCCTTAATTCTTCTTTTTGCCTCTTAACTACAGAAATCCCATTAGCAATGCCCATTCATCAGCCTCCTGATGGACAAGTTAATTGGCAAGATTTTGCTGCGTACTGAATCAAGTGTGTTATTGTGGTGTTAAATTTATGCTAATAAGCCCATTAATTTGATGTTAATTGTGTGTCACTGGCAGGCAAAGTCATATATGAATGGAGATGGGGAGTTAGGCAGCTCCATTTATGCTCTAGCATTTAATTTTGTATCCATTTTGTTCATTATGATACTCATGGTTATTTGATAAAAAGATGTGTTTGGTGTAATTTTTTGAATGCTTTCAGTTGAGATGGTTCACTCAGCTTGACATAGTCTCAGTTAGAAAAGCAGGGTTTTTTGAAGATGATATGTAGGATTTCTTAGCTAATAATCCAAATGGATTTTTCCCCTTCTATAGGTTTGGAGCAGGACTGCATTTACTTTTGGATTTTTTTATGCTTTCACTAATTATATCATAGCCTTTAAGGAAATGAGCACTGCCTTATTTTTACAGCCCATGTGTCCTCCCTAGGTAAGATTCCAGACACTGTTGTAATAATAATGAAATCAACGCCACAAAACACAGTGTATAGTGAGAACTTTACTCACAGGAACTGCTTATTATTTAGGTTCTTAGCTCAAAGGCAGTAATCACCAATCAAATCTCTTATCTGCAAACCAGTTTGATAGTGCCAGCACTGCATATCTGGGTTGGAGTGTGATCATATTGGTGTGTCAGCTTGGTTTTCCTTCCTTTGGAGGGTATATTTGATTATTTCCTTCAGACTAGCAAGGAAAAAGCAGAGAAACAACACATATGAAAATTAATGAAAACTTTGCCATGGACAATAGCCAAAATTAACAGTAGGGCTGCCACATTGCATTCCCTCTGTCTCCCCAACTTACTGAGTTGTATATTTTCCTTTCCACTGGCCCCCAGACTTCATTGGACGTTTCTCTGCACATGGAGCATGCATAGACATACAGGTACACATTACTTTCAGTAGGAAAGCAAGTATATTCATAATTTGATTTCACTTATTTGATGGAAAGCAAGGTGGTTACTTTTCTGAGCTTTCAGGCCAGCTGAAATTGGGGTGGCCTTGGACTTAACTGCTTTTCCTGACTTAAGATTTTGTCTTTTAAATGTGAAATGGAACTGGCAGTATGTTAGAGAACTCACAAAACCGTGTTGTTGTTGCCTGTTTTCAACGAAAACCCCACCCAAAAATGGAGCTACACAAAGCTACACGAAGAGACAGTACTACACAACAAGTTGATGTGGCTCAGTCCGACTATGGAGCCATGGTAGATTTTTCTTCATTATTATTGCATCATTTTTGGTGGATGTATAGATTTTCTTGATATCATCTGCTCCTTTCCAGTAAAGAAGGCTTAACTCTCCTTGTCTAGGTTAGAAAAACAAGTCTTGTTTGAAGGCAACATATCTTCAGCCAGGAAGATATTAATGGAATTTTACCTCTGCAGTAGGCCACGAAGAATAATTTTTAAAATCAGATGTGGCTTGCCAGGGGTCTGCCTGTCTAGTACTTATTGCCATGTATCAAGATGACCAGGTAGCTCTACTTAAAACAGAGTTGATGATCTAACTCTTCCCCCTTGGAGAAGTGTAGAATATTAGAATTTAATCAGATAGGTTACTACATCTGCTGTCCCAAAAGTATGTGTAACAGACAAATGACTCAAACTAGTAGGTGTTTTCCACATGATCCTGAGTTTTCTTGGGAAGTCAAGAGAGATTTCCTCTAGTGGTTGTCTTTCTTTAGATTTTCTCCAGTTCACGTCTCTTTAGCAAAGTTACCTTTTATTGCCATGAAATTTCTCTAGGAACTTTCCCGATCTAAGAGGATGTCTCTTTGGAAGCCTGCCTGTTTCACCCCACAGCACTGTTTTTGGGCACAAGAGCATTAAAATCATCGTACCATAGGCCTGACAAAAGTGGATTTATGCTTAAAGCTGCCTGCTGGCTGTGGTGTTCCTGGCTTGGCACAGAGCAGTGTGAAGACTGATACAAGACACACTGGTCTAGCAAGACCAAAAAGCAAAAGGAAATATTTGTTCCATACCTAGAAATTTACCTGCATTTACCTTGTCTGAGGCTCCTGTAACATTGTATTCTCTGTGTTTACTGTTCTGTGTATTTAACAGAAATGCTTTGTTAATTAAAAATGTGGTAGGCATAGAAGAAAAAATTAAATTTCCCTCTGGATGTCCCCCCTGCACCACCCCATCCCAGACTGTTCGCCTTTGTGTGCCTTTAAAACAAATAGCATATGGTTCTGTGACTGTTCCTGTAATTTAAAGTAGTCATGTTGCCTGCAGAAATGAAGGGCACCACGCACACATAAAACTTGCACAGTATTTTCTAATGAAATGCGACAGCCCATTTGTGCAGCTGTGTCTAATAAGGCATGAATACAGTTAACTGCTGTTTACCTCCTCACACTGTTTGTTTGAAGAACAGAAATGCTGTACATTCACATTAAGCAGTTCAGTATAGAAATCTGACTTGGACTGACTATTGGTGGGAAGTATTTAATAATTTTGTAGCAGGTTAAAACATATGGTTGTAGTTACAATAAATAAATGACTTGGTCCATAAACCATTGCCATTCAGCACAACTGTCATGTTGATGTAGGTTTATCCTTCAGGAGAATAAAATGTAGATAACAGTTAAGTAATAGATGACAGTCTGGGTCTTTGGGGAAGGGAAAAGTTTCAAATTCTTTTTAACTAGGGCATTTGTAAGAGAAGAGGAAAAGGTAATGTGCCAGAGATGAGAAACTCTCCAAACATGTTTAATTCTACCCGTCAGGTTTTCTTCTAGTATTGCTTCCCTACCCATCCTCAAGTCTAGGAAAAGTAATATAGCTGCTAAGCCATAGGCAGCAAAGAATTCACACATACTTCATAGTTGCATCTGACTTACCCTTGCATAGTAGTGCTGCCTTTCCTATTCTTCTGTGACAAAAAATAAGGAGCATTTCCTTTTAGTTTTTAAAAAATATCTCTGTTTTTTTCTGAATTTCTTAACCCAGTATTCTTCTGCAACACAGAAACAAAGATGACACAGTTAAATCTGGGAAGATGTAGGCACTGTATTATCTGTAACTATTAATAGCTGTAGCTATTAGATGTATTTGCTCAGAGTATTGTTTTCCAGTACTAGGGTCAAAGTGTTGTTAACCTATAGGATTGCCAAGGAAGACTGGCAGAGGTCCTCAGTGGCCTCTTTATTAACAGACATTTTAATAACGGTTGTGGTGTCCCTGGTGTCCAGGCTCTCACTGGCTTGATTTGTTCTAGTTCTGTTTGGGTTTGAAAGTGTATTTTTTAAATCATTCTTTCTTATATCTGTTTTAACAGATACAGTTACGAAGAGAACTCTGAAAGTCTCTGCTTATGTAATAAATACAAAAAATTTAAAAAGCTAAAATTCTTGGTATCATGTACCGCTACCTAAAGTTCAGTATGTGTAATGGACAATAGCCTTAACTGGATATAAGTCTTCAACTGTAACTATATGATACATAGGATTAAATTTCAAAATATATGTTCTTGTAGCAAAAAACCCAAAGAAATAAAATAAAAAAAACAAGTGAAAAGCTCTCTTAACCTCACTTAATTTAACTATCCTTTCTCCCCTCTGTGTAGGCTTTTCCCCAGTCTGTAGGTGTATTTTCTGTCCATGTCATTTAATTTCTGGAATTCCACAAAAAATGCTCAATGCTGAAGGAGTCAGTACACAACATTCAAGTACTCTGCATTCCACAGCAGTTCTGGAGAGCTTTAGAACAACTCAGTTAGCACCTTCTGTGTCCTCGTACCTACTGTTTCTCCAAGCTTGTCTTGGTGAGAGGTTGGCTTTTGCCACCATTACTGGAAAGCTGATGCTTCTTCTCCTGTGTCCCCTGGAAAAAAAGACTGTCTTCAAAGTTACCCACTGTAAGAGAGAAATGGTTCAGTGCAACTTCTCATTGCATCTCCAGAGACGTCAGCAGATACACAAGGACAGACACTGCTGCTGCTGCTGCTTCAAGGGAAGTGACAGTCACTGATGTAGGCCAAGTTTTGCATTGTTTACATCCTGGTTTAGTTTCATCTGCTTGTTCGGTGCAGAGAAGAGGTTGAATGTACTCAAGACACGTGTGCCAACTCTTAATTCGTAGGGGTCTGACTGCATGCATTGACAACAAACATATAGATTGGGAAGGCACCAGGTGTTTCAGGGGACAGAGTAGCTGGGAAGTCTTGTTAACAGGATGCAAAACTTCAGTGGTTAGCTTGGGGTTCTGATTTCACTGAGTTGATGCGGCTACATGGAATGAAATTTTTTTAATGTATGAATTCACTAGTGTAAGGCTAACAGTTTGAACTTCAAACATCAGAAGCTGCAAATGGTTTTGTTTCCTCTGTGAAATTAATTGTTGCCTAGCCTGTCAGTTTGTGCATTTGTGTTTTATCCATGGCCTGAGCAAAATCTCTTTTAGAAGTGATCACTAGCACAAAGTGAATGGTTTCTTTAGTATATGGTGTTTGGACTTAGAGAAGTAAAGATAAGCATGGAGTTGTGTGCCTCTTCTCATCCTGTTTCCCTTCTGCAAGTCGAAAGAGGAGATGCAGTTCTAAGACATCACTAAAGCACTCTGGCACCAGTTATCTTGTCCTTTTCCTGCATATGCTGGTCATAGGAGTTTTATTTTCATAAGATACATAGAGCCAGAGGATACCTTTAAATCTTTTAAATGTTTTCAGTAAGTAGTGGCAGGGGAATGGAATTTCTTACATAAAAATACAAAAGCTAGATGCTATCTCACACTGGGAGAAACAAATTTCAAGCACATGGGCTCTCAAACAATGGTGGAAACAGCAACTCATGGATGACCAGGTGACCTGTTTTTCTGTCCTGAAGAACTAAAAATAATTTACATATTTTTGTTTTTAAAGCATTTGCATGTCATCTTGGTGTGATTACTGGCACATGTTGTATTGATTCAACTTTATTGTCGCATTATTCTCTCACATTCAAGGGCCACATGTGCTCCGCATCTGTTGAACATTGAAAGGCCTTTTGAAAAACATCACCATGTTTTTGTTCTTAAAAATGCTCATGACAAATATCACACTCTTGCATCTGCTCCTGCTGTTGGTTGCAAACAGGATGCACTAGGCTGTGCCTACTGTCCAGTTACAAAACCACCAATGATAACATACTACATTTCCTGTTAACTGAAGTGATTAATTGCTTGACTATTGGTCCTTGTTCCTTGCACCAGAATGACTGATAGGAACGAATAGGAATGCTCTCTTTTATAGTTATTCATGATCAAACATAATCTTGTTTTTGAGGAGAGCATGCTTTAAAAATGGCTAGCATAGTATTCAATATCAAAAATCTCTGAGAAACTACTACTTAAAACATTCTGGACAAAGTTGAATGTTTTTTGAGAGATCTGCCAGTACTGTCTTGGTTTGGTACATTGCTCAATGCATTTTATGGTGTGACTGCATGACTGTTTGCCACGCTTCATGACAATGGCGTTGCATTTATCGTGAACGTCTGATGGTGTGGAGTATAGGCATTGTGAATGCCATCTGTTTAGAATATGTGGTTCCCTGTACCAAACCAGTTGCATGCAAAGAATATCGCAGCGTGATTTTCACACATTATTTATTTTGTAGGGCAAAGTTAAAAACCATGATTAGCATCTTCTTACATTTTGCCTTAGGTGCGTATTATATAAAATCTCATTGGAGATACCTAAACCCAAACTCAAACCTGAAACATGTTTAGTTCAGCTTAGAATGAAGGAGACAATATTCTCCTGACTCAATAATGAACTTCATTTCTCTTTTGGGACTTGACTTCTGACACAGAGAGAAGGCCAAAATAAAACCCAGACTGAGTGAGGGCCCCGACTTAAACCTGCTTTTAATTAAGCCTTGTAAAGAAGCTTTTCTGCTAAAACTCTCAGGTTGAAGAGTTCATGCAAAAAAACCTCCCTGTGGCTTATGAACAGCCAAAGTGGGGACATTCGAACACACATTTTTGAATAGTTTAAACCAGAAAAAAATCCAAGTGAGAAAGTCCATATTATTTATTTAATGCAGTTTTTAGCAGGCCACTCCTTTTCCAGTTATCTTACTTTTTCATTATTCTGTGTGTTTCAGTTTAAAACTTATTGCTGCTACAAGATGTTTTGATATTAACAAACATGAAAACTGAATTGCTTTGTTTTCCTTTTTTCCTAATTGCACATAAATCTGACCCAGTTCATCTGGACACAGTTACAGGGTGTTAGACATGTAATACACTTTTCAAATCAGAATCCTTGCACCAAGACAAAGGTCAAAGTAATTTTCTTGTTTGTTTGTTTTTAAAGGGATTAAATAAATGTAGTTTTACCACAAGGAAAATGACAGCCCCCATTGCTCAATTATGGCTTTGAAGTTCGCGTTTAAATGGGGGAAGAAAATCCTGTCTGAATGGGTGGCAGGGATGATTTCAGAAGTGAAGGTTGTGTGTTTTCTGTGCACAGTGATGCTCCTTGTGCAAGGCTTCTGCTAGATCACTTACACTATCAGCCCCAGACAAGAGCTCATACCGCATTAAAACAAAACTGTGGCTTCAGTGACACGCTGTAAACAAAAGGGGTGGGATACAGTTAATGGCAGCAGTGTAGCGCTAAAGAAAAATAAATAATTTCCTTTTACTTGCAACTGGCAAATGCCCAAATCCTGAAACATCATCAATCATCCTTGATGACTAGATGAGATCATAAACTGAATGAGGAAAAATAAACTTGAATTTAACTTAAATTGTGATTGGCACAGTAAAAATTAGCTTTCACCCAAAAAAATGGTTTTTTCTTCCAAAACATTTCTAATTGCCGCCCTTCCCAACTTTTCCCCACCCATTGCAGAACTTCCAAGTGCTCATTACTGTTGGTAATGTCATCCTTCCACGTCTGTTTCAGCATGTGCTTTTAGTTTTTATGTTGAGAAGCAAGCTGCTTTTGCGTTTCTTCCAAAAAAACATTTTAAGTGTAGTCTTCATATAAATACTGAACATCATGTTATTCATAACCTCATCATTCACCAGTCTACCAGCTGAATAATGTAGCAGGTATAGAAGACTGAGAAGAAAAGGATGTTATACAGACCAGAAGAGCTATTCTGACAAAAATCTGTTGGGGAAATACTTCCTGAGAAAAAATATATGGAGTTTATTTTTCAGTTCTTCACACATCTACAGCTTATTATGAAGAAAATACACACTCTGGGGAACAGTTATGTACTGTCAGGAAAATTGACTTGATATTTTAATTTTTACAGCTGTTTGTGTTTTGCACCAGGACTTTTTACAAAGTTTCTATATCATATTCCTTGAGAGAGATGTTTGTTCTCCTGAGTGGATGGATTTACATATAACAGTTTAGTTGTGGAAAGTTGCAGACCTGGTAGAAATAGTACTACAATTCCACCAATAGTAGGAAGTCCTGACATTGTGAAGTCAGTTTTGGAGTGGGCAAACTATAGAATTATTTAAAAGATAAAGCAGCATGTCACAAATATTGCGGTCAAGCAATGATCATTACCAATTATTTGAAAAACATCAGACATGATTGGGAGAATCAGTTTGACACTGATTTTGATAAGCAATAAGCAAGGGAATTTTGTATTTTTAGACCACTGGTTTAAAGGCAATGTTACATCCTAGCTATGGAACGTACCAAGTAAGTTGAAAATATCAGTCTTGTTCTTAGGGGTCTAATTGATGCCAAATTGGCAGAGATGGAGGAGTAAGGGAGCTCGGGCTACCCCCTAACCTCCTGAGCTTTTGCATACTTACTTTATCAGTTGTGTAGATAAGGGCTTTTTCTTCACCGTGCTGTCAATCTGGTCCTTGCTGTAAGATGAAAACGCTGAATTATTAATTATGTAGCTTGAGCCTGGGTTCAGCCATCCCCTGTGATATCAGATGTGTAAAGTGAGCCTCAGCTGGTAATTACTGTGTATTACTGATGAGTGTTGGGAACAAACTATGTGAGTGACCTTTTCAATAGATACTATGAGAGGGGTTTTTTTCCCCCTTAATTAAAAAAAAAAAAAAAGCGCATGAATGCTGACTTAGAATTGCTCTGATTATGTTGTGTTAAAATGGTGGATCGGTTGTGTTGTTTATTTACATACTAAGATTTGAGGGGAAAGCTATTCTAGACTGAGCTGAATTTCTGCCAGCATATGATGATGCCACACTATTTTATATGGAGACAACTTTGTAAGCTGAGAACTTGTGATTTTGGAGAAAAGTCTTTTGAAGACTTGCTGCTCATTGCAGCTCAGAGGGATGCAGATAAAATAGCATTTTAACTTTTATTCCCCCAGTTATACATGTCAGTTTTTCTGTCTGTGTTGGCAGGAGGCTCAGTTTGTGGATAGATGTTTATCCTTTTATACGTGATCATGTTCATGTAATCGTTCTTGCCAGAAAGTGGGAGCGTAAGTACAGAGGATTTTGAGATAACCAGTGTAGCTTTTGTGGACGTGGAGGTTTTGATGTTAGTCTGTGAGAGTTGTCCCAGTGGCCAGTGCAGGAGTGTTTGGATGTGAGAACAGTGGGCTTTGTGGGAATGTCTGGCTGTTGTGTGGAGAGGGAAACACAACTGCCATGCGCTAGGGCCACACGGCCCTTCTGAGGCCACAGTGTCTTTTGAAAGAACCAGTAGTAAAGGTTAATTGTAACACATTGTTCTGTTTTGTTTCAATTTTGCTTTACTCAAGTTACCACGTTTCTCAAGTGGTTCTACATAGAGATTTAATAACCTTGTCTTGTAAATTCATCATGTGTTTAGATGAGATGGGTGGCTAATGAAAATTGTGACCTAGTTCAAGGCTGAGAACTGGTGGAGTGGTACTTTAGGATCAATTCTCAGTCATTTTGCAGTTGGCTCAGTGTTTGCTAGTCTGGATGTAAAAAAAGAGCAAGGTGGTTGTGCTGTTTCCAAGGAGAGCTGCTCACTGCTCAGAGCTATGTCAGCTCTTGCAAATCCCATTGATACCTCAATCTCAGGATACAGAGTGAGTTTGGACATACCAGTAGTCCCCAAAAATTTTCAAATCAAGAAATTTTCCCCGTTGTTTTGCCATTGCCATCCACAAAGTTGCCTTTGCTGTGTGGTTTCTACATTCGTAGCTGCAGCGTCATGGCCTGTTCCAAATTTCATGGCCATGGCACTAAATGTTCTGAATCTCATAGCATTCTTTGCAGAGAATGGCATGATATATCAGCTTTTATAGTTCACCCTTGCTCTTTTCCTAACGTTTGGGTTATTACTGGTCATTTGGTTGTTGATCAGCTACCTACTAGTTATTCTCAGGCTAAATGTTTTGAATATGCCATTGTTCTGTGCCATTTAAGATAAGGATAAGTCGGTAGATCCATGTATTTGGAAGAATAAGGGTACGTTCTGGAAGATTAGGTGAGTAACAAGTATAACTTTCAGGCATCTTCCATGAATTCAGCCCTTCAGATTAAATGTGACATGTTGCTGTTCCTGTGGTTATCTAGAAATTTAGCAAGCTGTTTTTTCGTAAAAGCAGCAAGAATTAGGGGTAACTGAGAGATTTTAGAATTTTTGTTCTGATTATCATTTCCTCTTTCAGTAACAGCAAATTTGTATTTTTTGTGTCCTTCACTTTATCCATGTGTACCAAAAATTTGCAAGTTTTAAATGATCACTAAACTAGCTAAATTATCATTCTTCTTGTTCTTCACTGATCCTTTGGGAGTTTGGTACTGGGAAGAAAGATTCCACGAGACAGTTCTCCTGCAGGAATGAGGAATTCTGATCACTTGTTTCGCAGTATTTGTCCACTCAGTGGACTGCTTTGCATGTCAAGATCTGGCAAAGAGATTTCACTCCCAAGGGGAGTGGAAGCCACTGAGGGCAGTGGATAAATTTAAGTAGCTTCATTTTCATTTTCCAACGCTTCTGCCGAGGATCTTCTAAGCCCTCATAAAAGCTGTGCTAAATAAAAGAAAAGGACTTAATGTGTGCATTTGCCTTTAGTGCCTAATGGAACATTTGTGCCATATATTCACATAATTTTTCACTTTGGACATGAAGTATATAGAAACTTCGGGTTTTTCTTCAAGGAATTTGGTTTGTCGGGGAAACATCTGGTTTATGTAAATGAGCAAGGAATTCGGTACACGAGAAGATGATTGCAAAATAGCATCTGTGCGGTCCCTGCGTCAGTCATTCAGCTACATTTTGTAAAAATAAACAGTTGTTACTTCCATGATTACCATCCCTTTTTCAGTGCGCGGTGTTAAGGAACGTGATTTGCTCCTGCGAATTTATAAAACTACCAAAAAAAAATAAAAGAAAAAAAAATGAGAGGGGGAGAGAAGCGGCGTGTCCGCAGCAGATACGACGTGTGGGGATTTTCCTGGTGTTGGGTAATTGCTGTAGGAGGCCGAGTTCAGCCGGGATCGCTTTTCCAGGCGGGCGCTCCAACAGCGCCACCTGCAGGGCGCGGCCGGGCGGGTGCGTTGGTGCCCCGCTGCTCCTCCTGTGCCCCCTGCGCTCCGCGCATCCCGCCGAGTGCGGAGCTCTGCGCTCTTCCCGGTGCTCTTCTGCGGAAGGCGAGCCGCTAATCCACCGCGGTAAACTCAAAGCGCCGTTAAGCACAGAGAAACAGTTCCCGTGCCACAGTTTGATTGTTGGTTGTTTGTTTGGTTTTGTTTTGTTTTGTTTTAAATCTGGCTTCGTCTCGGCCGTGTTTTGTTAAAATGATTTTGGTGGCATTTCTGTCGCGTGTTTTCTGATGTGGAAAAACAAATCCAAACCCACTTATCACATGAATCATTGTTAAAGTCAGCAGTAGTCCTCTGTGTAAAATCTGCCAGTAAAAGCCGGGAGGATGGGGATTAAACCTGGAGCACATTAAATTAGTTCCAGTCTATCCCAAGCAGGCTCTGCATTGCTTGCTTAGGCAGGCAAAACGGAAACAGGCAGTTTATAACGAGGCTGGTTTAAAAACTGTGGGGTTCATTTGAAAAGATTTATATCCCCCACTTATATAAACATTACAAACGTGGGCTGCAAGCAGGAGGCAAATCTTTATCGAAATCTCTTTAAGAGCTTTTTCATTGTGAATAAAATGGACGGCATGTACTCTTGTTTGAAGATTCGCCAATATCTGTACACTAATCTTTTCTCAATGCTCTGACTAATTAAAATACAACTCAGGGTAGAACAGCAAGACCACCAACCGGTAGTTTGCTGGGGTCTGACAAAAGAGACCATAACTGAGGTGGTGGAGAGAAATTATTTGGCTGAAGAAGGAGAGATTGTTCTGAAACAGGTTTAGGTTTTCTGTAGTGGTTATTAAAAAAAAAAAGTGAAATTTTAAAGAGAAACAACAGTGTCTCACCCTCCTCCCTGGTAGATGCTGCCATTCTCAAACAGTAACACAGAAATTTTGTGAGGTTTGTGATCTTTGCTAGGGCCTTCAGCACTGTCTGCTGGTAAGACCAAAATATTTACTCCAGAAAAATGAAAAGTAGTCTGGGATATGAGGGTCCCAGATGTCAACTGGAGTGGCTACGCTCATTGTAACATTTGTGGGTAACTTAATTGTGGTGGTGTTATTTTGAAAGTTTATTTTTAGAAGGATTAAACATACATTAGTGCAGAAAAAAAAATCTTTTTATTTTTAGTATTAACACAATTTTATTTCTAGCTGTTGGAATACTGTTTTACTTCATTTAATGTACATTATAAGAGTTGTTCAAATCCTGCATTTAACAGAAAGTGCTTTTCATATTTCATTTTGATGTTAATAAACAGTGTCCAGAAGAGCTTTGTAATACTAGTCTGCCTTCCAAAATATGATCCAAGACTCAGACAAATGATTCAAAGTATTTTGTGCACTCTAATATGTAAGCCATCTCCTCTGGATTCTCTCATCAAACTAAGGTGTGGCACACCTCTTTTTTTTTGCTGCCATGGTGTCTCAGTACAGAATATCACTTATAACCCTCATGTCTGATTATCATGTCCTGAGAGCAGACTGACAGATGGCCTGTTAGAAAAGTGGGAGCTTTCTATGCTGTTGAGGGAATGAAAAATTTTCTTGTAGTTCCCAAAGAAGAAATTAGGATTTTCCTGCTCTTACAGTGGTATGAGTATGCTGCAATGATAGAAGCTCTCTCCCTGAGGTGTGGGAAGCCAGATACGAAGGAAAGAAATTATATCAAAATGCTGTATTATTTCTCTTGTAAGAGTTGTGCAAGAGAGGCTGTGACGTGCATAGACCTATCCATACTGGCTTTTGAAAAAGAAGCCAGTTTATAGGGAGGTCCATCCTGTGACTGCTTGATGGCTCTCACTAAATAGGTCACAGTGGGCTCAAAGTGAGCCTCTGTTGTATTGACATCAGTGTGCCATGACTCACAGTGTAGGTGGGGGCTGTAAAGGGAATTCTTTGCTGTGCTGAATGCTATTTCCCATACCCAGGACTCAGCACCAGACTGTCAGAGCACTCAAATTAACACTTGGTAGCGTAAGAAGCTATCGCTGCTTACAGGTGGAGAAAGAGCAAGAAACCTGAATTTGGACATGGAGGTGAGCATCCGTCTCCAGAGTATCAGCCTGGTGCCTGACCACTCGGCCATGCCTCATTTCTCTGCTACCAAAAAGCACCATGGGGAACCAAAAAATATCCTCGAACCTCAGCTTCTGGCATACACAACTGAATTTGTGGGGGGTTGTTCTGCTTGTTGGATGGGTTTGTGGTGGTTTTTTTTGTTTTATACTATACATACAACCACCTTTTTTTCACCTTTTTATTGCAGTCTGAATTGTATTTTATCTCAGCACAGTTTGATATCCTCCTAGAATATTTTTTTTAAAAAGTAGTTCATCTAAAAGTAGCTTAAGTCAAGTCTGGTCTTATCTTTAAGTCTGGAGAATTTTTATTTTTTTTTAGTTAGAATGAAATGGAATATACATTTGTCCAGATCTTCAGAGTGAAACTTGAACATAAGAAATCCTTTCTGCACGAAGCAACTAGGAAACATATATGAAAGTAACTGAAAACTTCTGAAGTCCTTAAGTGTTTGGAATGACATGCATGATTTAAGTGTTTTTAGATATTGGGACCAGATGTCCTGTGCTCCAGTCATCTCCCTTTGCACAAATGTAATATCATGAGGGATAGTTATGCTGACTCAGACTTTTGGCTGAGTGGGAGGGAAATCCCAGAGGAACAGAAAACTACATTTGTTTTTCTAGTTGTAGCTTATTCTGGACAAACCGATGGGGAGGAGGTGTGGCAGGAGCAATCCCTGGCAGCCAGGATGCCCTCATATGGCCCTTACAGCTGGAGGCAGGAAAGCAGTTGGACGCATTCTCTGTCCAGAGCACGAAGCCAACAGCAAAACCACTGCTAGTGCCACCCAGCATGGCCTGGATCCATGGAGGGCTGATGGGAATGCTGAAAGGAACCAAAAGAGGGGAGGATTTGCTGCATGCCAACCACAGGAGGGTCATGTGGGCCAAGAGGCAAAGAACATCATGACTAACAAGCAGATGTTGGGTATGCTGTCTAATAAAAAGCATCCTAAAAGTTCCTATACCCATGCACACGTGTGCCCAACCCAGGGCACGCAGTCTGTTGACCACTGTGTATGAATACCAGCACTGAAGATTCCCACTGAGCAAACCCTCAGTCGGCAAGGCAGCACCAGAGGTGACTGAAAGAGGGTTCTGGGGTGAGCTTGAATTGGGCAGGTGTTCCCAAGACCATCAACACCCAAGCAGCAGCCTGATGAGGACCCGCGGGCTCTCAGCAGCCAACCAGGCAAGGAGGAGGCAGTGCCAAGAGCAATCGAGGGAGATTGAAACAGTTCCAGGGAGCGCAAGTGGCCTGGACTGCGGCAAACAGGAGCGAGCAAAGAGGGACCTGGCACGGCAGTGAGGGCACGGCACCGGCAGTTTGCAGGGCAGTTGGGGCAGGCAGGGCGAGCAGGAAGGGCTCCTCTCTGACCATCCAGGAGCAGCCAAGAGAGGCAGCAGGCTCAGTAGCTGGTAAGGAACAGCAAAGAGATCCTTTCAGCCCCAGTCTTACTAGCATATTAGTTTAAGCTTCCTGAGTTATGGTACTGACTTGCTGTAAAGCTCGATCCCCTGTAGCTGCAGGAGTGGGATTTCAGAAGTTTTTCATCATGGCACTATCACAATTGAGAAATAGTTGTAATTTTGCTGATGCCCATGTTTCACGTGATGTTTTATATTAGATAGATACTGAGTAGTCATTGTTACTGCAGTTCTTGCACACTGATAGGGAAAAAAATGTTATTTTCTTTGAAGTGTCACTGTTCTGACATCCGCTGCTCTCTGAAAGATTGTAACATAATTAGTTTTTAATGGTAGTGGAAAACTAGACAGGAAAATTAAGGTTTTAACCTGATACATTTCATAGGATGAAATCAGATAGAGTTGTATAATTAAGCTTCTTTTATTCTTCCCAACCTAAAAAGGGGAAGGAAAATGTTCTTCCTTGTGCCAGTCATGCCACAGTGAGCATCCTCCAGTGAAGAACTCCTATCAGTGAAAGATTGCTTCTGCACACAAAAATGGACAACGGACTTCTAAGTTATAAACTTACTTATACATGTGACATCTGCCTTTAATCACCACGAAAGCCTGAATCCTGCTTGAAACATAGTGAGCCTTGTACAAGAACTAGAAATGTCAGTACTGTATTGTGATAACATTTACTGTACTGATTAACAGCCGTGGTGCTTTGCAGTGGACTGATAATCTGCCTTCGCGTGTCTTTGTGTTGCCGTTCTGTCTCCTTCCTGTGGTTCCAGCCGGGGCTGTGGGTAAAGCAATGGGATCTTCTCCTGTACAAACCTCCCATGTCCATATATTTGTGCTTTGTGGTTTATGTCATATATTCTGTTTTTGTGTATTGGCATACCAAGGTGTAAAATATTTCAAAGACAATACAAAACATTTCAGTATGTATTACCTTCATCCTTTCTGCTATTTCTAAAGTATTTTTCCCGCACAGTCCACAATTCCTTTCACTGTAATTAAGCGTTGTGCCAAACAGTTTATAGTTTTGTTCACCAGATGCACTTTATGCAGTGTTCTATTGAGACCACTGAGTTTGTGCTTTCTGCTTGTTTTCTGTCCTTTCATCCTTGAAAGTCTTTGTAAAATATACATGCCACTGAGAGCATCTCCACCAGCTTGAGAATTGGAAAAATCATAGTTTCAACTTCCCTTGTTTCTCATGTGCCTTTCTTGACCAGATTCAAGAGTTATCTCATACCCTGAAATTCTCTTCTGTGTGAAGAAACATACACAAACTGTTTTTCTTCCTCTTGATAAGCAACTGTCTCCCACTCTGAAGAAATTTACCCTTTCAATTGTTTTGTAACTCCTTCTAACATTATCTCTAGCTTTTCATGTCCTCTTAGAAATGTGAACATTAGGACTGCACCTGATATATAGGAATTAATCTTATTAGTACCACATACGATAATAATCCTGCTCCCCTACTTCTGTCCCATGGATACTGTATTTTGTAGTTATATTGGTCCTCTCGCCATGGCTTTGAGGTAAGTATGTCCAATGTGGATTGGATCAGAAGAGTAGTTGAGTTAGATTGATTTTTCTAACAAAGTTAATTCACTTTTTCTACTCAAAAGCAGCTGCCTACAAAAGATTAAGAGAAGAGGACAAGGTTATATGATACTCTCCCTGCTCCAACCATTGTGAGTTCTGCAATAGTTGTGATTTCTGTGTATTTACTAATATTTGATGGAATTTTTCTCTCCTGTGAGTTTTCCATCATCTTTGCAAACCCAAGTAAGAAGTTAGCAGCAAAACAACCTTTGGCAAGAAGTTCCACATCTGGGCAAATTGCAGGAAGAACTACCTCTATTTAATTTGTTTTTTAAACTTGCTCTTACCAGCTTTGTTTATTGCCTATTAGTTCTTGTGTTGGGACAGAGAATGAGCAATCATTCCCTACCTGCTTTCTCTAGTCAACTCTAATCCACTCTCTAGTGATTTTTTTAGGCCTTTTCTCTCCACTGGGTCAGCTGTTTTTCCCAACCTGAAGGGTTATAAGTAGTGATCTAAGCAGTGATTAATTCCTTTTCTTTATCCTGAGCATCTCTTGAATCTTTCTCAGTAACTATCTCCTGGGATAGACTCCCCCCCTTCTGCAGATACCATCTGCACTATTGAATGACCGATTTGGTTGTAATATGTTTTTCTTGATTTATATCCCTTTTATTTGTTTTCTCTCTCCCTGTGGTTTCTTATCCTTTCCTTTGTGGTGACTGAACTCTTTCCCATTGTTTTCCTCAAAGCTGATGTGAGTTTTAACTTCATAGGGTATTACGTTATCCCCGTACCCCTTTTCTGCATTTTGAACCCCTACCATCTTCTGGCAGTTTTCTCAAAATTCCAAGGCTTATAGAAATAAACAGACAGCCTAAAAAAACCCACACACATGAAAATCCTGACGTGCATAGCACCAAGTTCTTTCTCTGATACGTTTTATCTTGACTGTGCCTGTAGTCCTTTTTCATTCTTCTGACACTATTTTTGCTATGCTGATTCATATTTTTACCGAGCATGCCGGTGGAAGACATCACGGCTAAAAACTTTGACTGAGTATGTTGGAAGTATTTCCTTTTTAACCTGCTGATGAGTCTCTTATGTCAGGCATGAGGTGATTTAAGTATAATTGTCCTTATCCTTGCAGAGCTTTGTCTAATAAAATCCAGACTTGCGAAATATCCTTTTTTCAGTACGCTGTTGTTGCTGAGCCCCCATGAACCTATTAAAATATCTTCACACTGCTGTACACTTAGATGGTCTCCAAAGAGAGAATGGAAAACACTCACCGTATGGTGTGATGATGCATTGCCAGACAGCATAACTCACTGCAACGAGGTGATTTCTGTGCTGTGGAAGATCAGATATCAGTGGACATTTGAATTTTCTCAAAATGTATGTATAAGTCTTGCCCTTCTGACATAGTGACCGAATCTGCTTCTTGTAGCACAGGATACAAAACTAACTGAAGAAGTTCCAAGATGATTGAAAACAGGAAATTGTTGTAAAGCAACTGTGGTGCTCAGTAAAGGCAGGAGAAAGGTGTTAAGAGGAAATCTTAATTACGTTGTTCAAAATATAATTTCTTTTATGTTCTAAGGAAATTAGGTTAAAGAAAAATACTGGATTATACTACTTTGGCTATGGGTTATAGCTGGAATCCAATTTCTTAGGTCATGATCATGGGCTAGGGAGTTATTGGCTGAAAGAACTGTCTTGGGCTTTGCTTTTGTTTTGGTTTTAGAAATGATAGGGATTGAACAGCTTGTTTTAAATACTTTTGTTGTTATCACATATTAGCTGTTAAGTGCTACGATTTTGGAATTACGCAAGACACGTTAAAAAAAAATCTCTTGACCAGAAGAGCTTGCAAATGTTGTGCTTTTAAAAGCTTTTAAAAAGCCTTATGTTGTCAGTAAATTTTTCTTGCCTTTGACTTGTCACTGTGTTCTGCAGTAAGTGCTAACATCCTGGATAGATATTCAGCAGGTATGTCAAAGGACTGTTGGTGTCTGTCATGCTGACTGATAGGCACCAGTTAAGCATCTGGCCATTGACAGTGTATTGAAGAAGTCATCCAAAGAGCAGATGATTATTTATATATATATATATATATATATATATTTTTATCTCTTGGCAGCCTTAAATTCTAGTTCACATAGACTTCAAGCCAGCACTGTTGCACAAGGAAGCAGTCCAATTCTTGGCCTTCACAGATAGTGTAAGTGTTTCTGTGTCCAAGCGGTAAACCCAAGCAGAGAACCAGTATGGTTAAAATGATTTGTTTTAGTGCACAGACACAGAAACACTTCAGCAGGCGCAGAAGGAAGAGGCTGCTGTGGTGAGCAGAAGGCAAGAATGAAGGCCAATTGGGAGAGCATGCACATAGGATGAATGTGAATCTGTGCCTTTGACAGCATGAGCCAGGTTAAAAATAGCTTCTGAAAAGCTCACTCTTTTCCTTTTATTTGTTTTTTATTTGTTTATGGTAGAATTTTAAGACACTGTCTGTCTACAAGGGGTGCCTGGAAATTGTCTCTACAGTTTTGAGAATATAGATCCTTGGACAATGTTCGGACTGGGTGATAAATGCAGAAAAGGGTTCAGGAGATAGAATTGGCTCTGTATTTCATGAAAAGACAGAAGAGTCATTAAAAGTAATGACAGAGAAGAGAGGTCCTAGATGTTTTTTACTGTTTCCTGTGTCTCTCACTAGCAGTTTAGTTCTATGTTCTTTATATGTGTATTCTTAGTGAGTTTCTGTATCATCTATCAAGTGAAGAGGCAGATGCTGCCATTAGAGGAGGATGCAGTCTCTTGGACTTGGCAGAGGCAAGTCGTAAAGCTGTTTTGGTCCCCAACAAAAGGCGATGTGATCTTTCTCCTGATCTTTAATGGCTTACACTTCTTTTTTTACTGGAAGCAGCCATTTACTGCCAGCACCTTACACCTCCACTGTCAATCTGCTGTGAGTTTGCTCGATGCTTTGTCTGCTTTCCCCTAAAGCTAAAGGTTGCTCCTTCCCCCTGCAAGGTTAGACTTTATCAGCCCAGCTGGAAACTGTAAGTTTGAGACTAAAACTTTACAGACATGCAAACTCACTTCCTGCAAGATACTGGTTATCTAAAATAGCCTGTCTGAATTACTGGATGCTTTATACTTTGGCACAGGCAGATTGAGGTGTTTCCTAGTGGTGAGAGTGTAGTACTCGGAAGACCTTCGTTTTTTGTGCTCTGTTTTGGGTTGCTTATTCTTCAGTCATACCCTACAGATATGTAGAGAAGACAAAGTAGAGGTACATTTTTGTCAAAACCTGCCCAAGTCAAGAATTACAGTGATTTCTAGAGCTTCCTATGGAGAAACGTAATTTGAGTTGTAAGATCATACTTAACTGATTTATTGTGTCAAATCACTAGTAACTTTTAGGCCATTTAATGAAAACTAAATACATGAAATAATTGTTTTGCTGGGAGTAGGGAGTCAAGACATCTTCTCAGCCATAAGGAAATTATGTGCAATCAACCCCAAATCTCAGATGGCCAAACAGTGTAAAACAACAAGTAACAGAACTGCAGCATTTGATTTATGGGCAGCTGAGCACTGCAGGCAGCTGAGACTCCTCCTTAGCTTGGCAGCGCCTGTCGTTTTCACTAAGATGACTATTGCTGCAGAGATCTGTTGCCATCAAAGTAGCTGAGCCAGTTTCCCATACCTTTGAGGTCCTCCCTGAGTGCCATTGCCACTTTTAGCAGCTAGAATCTTCCTGCCTCCATCTGGGCAGTGGGAAGGTTAATATGCTGTGCAACAGAATCAGAAACCACAAGAAGTCCAACCCAGGTAAAACATGAAAAATCAAATAGAGCAACTTTGGAAAGCTGCTTGTGCCACAACTCTTTTCCCTCCTAAGTTTTCAATAAAAGGAGCTGTTATTAAGTAGAGTGGTCCAGGAGCCTGGGGCAGCAAATGAGCCAAGGGCTCGTGAGTGATCCTTTTGCTGATTTTACCTGCAGCTGGGTTATGGGGTTGTTTTTTAGTTTTGTTTTTCAGCAATAAAATTCTTCACTTGTGTAAAGCTGTGTGGTTCCCATTCCAAAAAGTTCTGTTAACTCATGCGACCTCTGAAGGAATTAAACATGTTTTGCTTCCTAAATGGAAAGCCGCTGGAGTATTTACATAGCGAAGTAGTCTCTAAAGATTTATCTCCTTCTTCCTCCTGGATTTTAAAAGAAAATAAATTCTACTTGCTTGAAGCTGATTTTTGCTTTAATATTTTTAATGATGTGTTGAGGACAGGGGGCTGGAAGCACAGGGATTAAAGTGCTCAGTTCTCTTTTCAGTTTTGTCAGGGACACGTGTTAATTCAAGGAAACTCTGACCCTCCTCTTCTCTTCCTCCTAAACTTGCTCTGTTTCCTATTGTGTAAAATGTATTTAATGATACAAATGACTTTAAATTCTTACAGGTTTATTTAATATTGAAAATAATGGCTCGCACAGAATTGCAAAATGGTTTTTCTTGGGTTTGTTACAGTTCCTCTTAGGTCCTGTAGATCCTATAAATCACATTTTAAATGTCGTTTTGTAGCACAATATCATGTTCAGTGTTTAAAACTGAAAAAATTATTTTGTACTTTCTTCATTATTCTCCCATTTGCCAAAACTCAGGTCTTTTGCAAAAATCAGCAAATTGACGTCAGCTCATTTACCCTTAGGGACACTAAATTATTACATGGCTTAAGTTCTAAAAATAAATAACTAAGAAGGGTGGAGGAAAGAGATGGAAAACAACAACAAAAAAAAATCTGTCACAAATTCTCCCTGGATTCTGAAGAACATATGATGATAGCATTAAAATGTCCAAACAATGCAACCCAGCAGAAGGTGTTAGAACTTGGGCCTTTTGGCTGGCTCTGCATTAAGCAGCATTAGTGTTTTTATATAGCCTTTGGAAAGCTCAGAATTGACCTGTTTTTATTATTTTTATTGGCTCCCTTGGTGATAGACAAATGGGGCTAACTTGAGGCCAACATAACCAGCAGGAAATTTGGGTCATGGGTAGTTACATTTTTAAAACGTGTGTTTTAGGGCTGTTCAATCAGGGTAATTGATTGATTGTTAGGCGGTGCGGAGAGCCCCTAAATTATCGGAGGTGGCCAGATACTGACAATCTGCCAGTGGATTTTGTTTGAGGCAAATTTCCCAGCTCCCTGTGGAGCTATGCTCTGCAGTGAAGCTGCGAGTCCCATTTTTTTTCATGCACAGTCCAGTCCAACTGGCCTGTTTGGACAAAATAGCCTCTGAAATTTGGCAGTTCCATTTGAAGTCCTCTGTGGTGCCATTTCCCAAGAGATAAGAGAAAAACATTCCAGAGAAGTTCATACCCCAGAAAGACCCTACATGCATTCTGAAGTTAATGGTTTATTACAGCTCTTTAATTTTTTTTCTCTTTCATTTTTACTTTGAAGATAAGAGGTGGCAATTGTTACTTGAAGTCGTTGAGTTTTAGCCTGCCCTGTAGTAAATCACCCTGAAAGTTTATACACAATTTTTTTTATCATGTATGTTTGGAAGTTTGCCAAGGTTGCTGTACATGTGTACCTGCAGAGGCTACTATCCTCAAGCAGGAGCTGTTGACTCTACTGTTCTGTGCAACCATGTGCATCCTCAGTGCTCCATTCATGTCGATAGTCTGTGTATGCAAAATATAGCTTTTTCAAAAATTCATCTTTGTTGGTGTAGCAGCCTGCTATGAGATGTGTAGAGATGGACTGAAGTAGGGTTTGGGTGTTGGGAGGGAAGGAGAGGAATAGGTGATGTGCCCAGCAGATGGTAGATGATGTTTAATAATATGTAGCATAGATCTTGCCTCTGCATAAAAGTGAATTCAGATTAATGTAGATTGAAGCTTGTCATCTATTCCAGAATAACTCCACAGATAAGTTAATCTTCAGTTCTTAGATTTTTAGTACTGATTAGGCTTTTGTTAACTGAGAATGGCTTGCTCATGATAGCTGCATACCTCTGAATTCCTTGAAGTATTGTCTTTTTCCATTTTAGGATCTGGATGATCTGGTATTTGTTGTACATAAATACAGATGAGAATTTATTTGATGTCACTTTTCAAGAAGAGAGCAGGTAGTACTGAACTGAGGCAGGGCTGAGTTGAAATTTGGGAAGCAACAGCCTTGTCTTGAGGATGGCTCAGCTGCCAACATACACCAGACAAGTACCAAACACTGTAGGTTTGCTTCTCAGGTGGGGCAGCGCTTGGACTTGCTGTGCATGTGATTTAAAACTCCCTGCGCAAACACAGAAGGTGCCAGCCTCTACCAAATTTCTAAATGTTCCTTTTTGGCTCCCACATGCTTTTCACCACTGTAGCTTTGTAATTTAACTGCTTCAAGTCTGCAATTGCACTTACTGTTAGGTTTACCACGTGGGTAATTAGAAAACTCTTCTCTAAGGTATGTATTCAAATGGAAACAGCATCTGACCACACTGAAGTCCCATGAAAGATGGGTCCATGGCAAAACTTAGATGTCAAGAGCAGGGTGGGGCACAAAAGTTTGCAGAAGTGTTGTTTCTTATAGCACAGCCTGGAAAAAAGTTTCTTGAGAGCTTGAGGAATTCCTGTTTTCTTAATGATCAAGATCTATGATGGATCAGTGTAGGTATAAAAACTACGTGTCTCTTTCTAGTTTATTTGATTTGTCTTTTATTTACCTATTGTGAATCAATTTAAAGGGTATATTGCTGGCTGTGGTCCCTATTTACCATGACTAGTCTGTGTGAAGTTACTGTAGTAACAACCAAGAATAAATGTTTGCAGACTTGACTCTTTGTATTACAAGAGGTTTGATGTTTCACTGTGCACTATGAATTGACCCACAGGTTTTCACAGGGTGATCTGTTTGGTGATCACAGGACAAGGGGCAGAGTACTGGTGTTGCAGGAGACCCCTTAGTTGGATCCAAGCAATCAGTACCACTGGGAGAGGAAGACTCTTCTCCTACACCTCCATTCCCAGACAGAAGCAGTGTGTTGCTCCTGTTTGCCTTGCCACTTCTCCCCTGATCGCACTGCTGAGCTCCAAACTAAGCCGCAGCAGAAAACTAGCATGTGAAGATTTCACCCACCAGTGTTTGTGGGCAGCGAGGGTAGCAGTTTGATGGTACAGTTAGTCACTGTGTTGCTCTGAGTGGCAGAGACGTACACGGTGGATCTAAACCCCAGCCCCGGTGTTACATGATGTGTATGTCAGTGTGGCACTCGAGGGTATTCATGTCTGAAGTCTCCTTTTTACAACCCCAGTAAAGCTGTATGGAGACCTCTCCCACAGTGAGGAGAAGAAGCAAGAGCAATTTCAGTTACTGGGAAATCCCAGCGTACTCTCAGTTTTACCTTCCTTCTGTCTGCCAGCCTTCCTCTCTTTTTATACACGTTATGATCATCTTCCAGCCTCACAGCCACACTTCTCCACACTTCCACATGGCTTTTGCCTTACTCACCTTGCAGCACGGATGTGCTGTGACAGTGAGTGTGACCTGCCTAGCAAAGAGGGCCTTTTTGGTGTAGAAACCCACTGTTGCATGGCATGAGAAGCTGGTGAGCGGGCCGTGAAGGAGGCTGAGGGAGAGGAGGGTCAGGGCTCATACCAGGCTGATGATCCTTGCTTCTGTCACAGAGCTCTTGTAGGAGACCATGCTGGTCACTTAAACCACGTGCTTCACAGGTGGTCCCCTCTGTTACTGATTTTCTGGGTTTCTGACTTGAAAGCTTAGGGGAAGGTTTGCAGATACGCTGAGAGCGTGCAATAGCAACTGAAGTCAGTGGAAGCCCCTACTCCAGTACAAAATCAGCCCCAAGGATGAGGCCCAAAATTTAGACGAAGTGTTTGACCTTGTGCTTTCTACCCGTACCACAGGAATAGATGCTCCCATCCTCTTACCGTACTGGTACATGAAGATCTAATCATCAGGCTTTTCAAGTGCTAAGGTGCTGCTATCATGAGCTCCTAAGGAAAAAATGTAGAAAACTAATAAATTTGCTGTTTGAGCAGCAAGTGAGTCACAGCACCATTTGCTGACTAATGAGAATGTGAATATTGAACAATGTTTTATTACATGAGCTCTGCTATTACGAGAAATAATAACTTGTGGGTGCAGGCAGGAGTATGTCTCATACTAATTGACAAGCACTATGGAGGCAATCTGACATGATCTTCCTTTTGGTTTTCAGACTATTGGCGAATCAGAAATGCCCAGTGTTTTGAACCAGTTATTGCCAATGATCAAGTCTTACAACGAGAGAACGAAAGATGATTATACCTGTGAGGACTTCCTTGTCTTGCTGGTATACATATATTCTGTGGTTGGAGAAATCGAAAGTGGAAAAGAGCTGGATGCAGCTGAAGAAGCGGTGAAAAAGGCTCTAGTCAAGGCAATTTGTGATGAGCCAGAGCCATCTCCTCTGTTCCAGAAAATTACAGGTAAGATTCTGCTTGTGTGGTGAGAAATTGGATGGTTGGGAATGTGAGAACTGGGAAAAGTGTATAAAAATGGCTTGACTGGTCTGTGGTGCTAAGAGTACATGAGTAAGCAAAAGGATTTCCTGTAGATTTGTTCCATCTCCCATGTTCATATATGCCAAATGCTGACAGGCTGTCCTTGAAGAGTGCTGAGTCTGATGAAAGCTCTACAAGTTGTTCTTTTTGTTAAAGGTTGGCTAAGTTCATGTGTTTTTGTAAGGTAATCTTTTCCACAATTTCTTTCACTGATTGGTGTAAAGTTGACCCTGGGAAGTCAAAGTTAGTCCTGGAAACATGTTCAGTGAACCACAGTTGCTTTGTGAATATGAGGAGTTGGCCTGTCTGGCATAAAAAAAGAAATGTGTCTAAAACCAACACTGAGCTTTTTGCTGAAACAACATGAACATTAGCCTTTAAAAATAACATGCTAAGCCTTTTTTTAGGTGAGCCCTCATAGAGCAGGAAAGCCATAACCTCTTGCTGCTGGTGTCGCATTTTAGAAAAAAAAAGATTAAAAACCTTATTTAAAATGAATGAATTATGGCTTGGGGTGGCTTAGTGTGGCAGAAGGGATGTCACTTCCTGTTATCAATTTTTCTCAGTATCTGATAATACTGAGGAGGTCATTGACCAGGTCATCTTTGAGGTGGTAAGCATGTGAAAAGAAATCAAGGTGTTTTAGAGGAGCTTACAATTGAAAGTCTTTGCCAAGGATGGGCCTAAGTGTGGAGCCTCAAGGGAAGTGGAATAATACTGCTGTTGATTATTCTGGTACTATTCTGCTTCTACTTTGAAATACAGGTGTGGTCTTACCAGTCTGCTGTTGCTTTGAGTGTAAATCACTATAATGGTTGAACGACTTACTGCAGGAATGGACATATTCAGTCATATTTGCAATGTGCTCTTATTTTGGTACTCCTGGCCATGGTGCCCACAGTGTTCCAGGCTTCTTGTAGGCTTTTGCTCTCTTTTTTTTTCACTATGTACTGCACATCTTGTCCACTATGTGGTGTTTCCTCAGAACTTCAGTGTTGTCTTCTAGTGGATGTGGCCCAGTAATTTCTAAATCTCCATTTTCATATTTTCCATTTTCACCTATGATCAGAGATGTTTTAAGGCACAGTTTTATCACAATTTCTCTTCATTGGGCCTAATGTAAGTATGCAAAGATTTTAAGTCTCTAAAACTTCAGTCAAGTACCAAAGAGAAGCTGTGGAGAGACCCAGTACAGGTACTTTTAGACCAAGCGCATCATTGTTATGTGATGAAGTTAATTGCGTAACACAAAGCCAAAGTCCTTGCATCCTTCTTTCTGTATCTGTTTAGCACAACCACATTTGTGCTATCTGCACATGCATGTGATAGTAGGTCCCTTTGCTTGCATACTTTTTTGATTCATCAACATTCTTCATTTTTACGTATTTAGTTCTTTTTGAGTTATTAATAGGAGAGGACAAAGCAAAATTAAAACCAACTGTCGTGACCAAAAATAAGGATTCTCTTGGGAGCAAAGTATAAAATGAGATTTCTAGGAATGCTCCATTGGTAGTTTTCAAGGCTTTGTTCGTCCAACAGTTTGCTTGCTTAGCATTAGTGGAATTTGCTGAATTTGCCAGTTGCTATATTTGCCGTACAGTTGAATTGGGAAGACTAATAAAACTTGACCAGCCTTAGACCTACTCCTCCTTGATCTCTATTTTGCCAGGCCTGCGTTTCACACCCTGCTGCCCTCTGAACCTTAGGTACTTCACTCGCTACTTGAGAGGCAAAGCAAGTCAGAACCATAGGAGCATCCACAGGCTTTCCTTCAAAGGCGTAGCAGGACTCTTTTTGTAGCGGGGGTGAAAATCAGGGAATAGATAGCGGTGCTAGTCTCTCCTTTTTTGCACAATCACAGATATAATGCTGAAACATCTCCTGCTACCAGCAGAACTTCTATGAACTACAGCCTGACTATTCCTTTTAGCAGATACTGGTTGGCATATTTTCAGAAAGGCAACCCAGCTCTGCAAGTTAGCAGCAGCCATGTGTCTGGACAGATCATGGTTCAGACCCACAGCATTTTGCCCTCATTTTACTGTAAGAAACAGAAACAACAGAAAGCTTTTTTTTGCTCTTGCCACAAAAGTTAATTAGACTAAAAAAAAATTGCAATAATTCTTGGGATCTCTCACTCATGATCAGAACAAGTAAAATGTTCGCAGTCTTTTATTGTCACCTGTCCATCAAGGTAAGTGATAGGAAGAATGTTAAATGGGATGTTTCAGGAGAGAAGACTGGACCAGTTACTGCATTGAGTTCAAGGCACTGGCTGCTGGCTCACTCCTCACCACCAGACTGAAGTTTCAAACCCTGCTGGCAGTCCATGATTGGGCAGCTGATAGAAAAATTCAACTGTTCCCTGTAAAAAATGTACAGAGAAGTTATAATACATAGGCTGCAAAGCCAAGCACTCCAAAGCTGAGAAATGTCAGTAACTGTTTCCCATGTAACTGTCATTTGACTCCAGCGTGCATTGTAGCACAGTCTTCAATTTCATTATTATTTACTGTATTTTCTATGAGCAATGGCTGCGTTCGGTGTATGGACTGACCACCACAGAGGACTAGAACAATATAGTTTTGGTTTTTCATACATACAATGAAGAAGTACTTATGAAGTAAATGAGACTGTATGATCTTCAGCAAGTAGCTTTCTTTGGGTCTCAGTTTGAAGTTGATGAAGTGGACTGGTGTTCTCAGCTTTGTGTGACTCATTTTGGAACTTGAAGCAGAAAACCATGGCATTACGTATTCAGGTACTGGTGATTATGTGTCTTTGAACAAAGAGGACTTTGTGTTCTGCTTCCTGATACACCTACTACCTGATGTTTTGGGTTTCGTTTGGTCACAGCATTGCACTAAGGCTGTTTGGTTGGTTTAAGCTGAAATTAAAAGCCATATCTCAGCTGTGGCTCTGAACTGCTGCCTCAGCCTTTTGCTTTCCACTTTTCCGCAAGGCATGGAAGTTGTGCAGTCTTGAGAAATACACATTTTTATTGGTTTTGTTTGTTGTTCCCATACAGTCACTTGAGAAATAAAATGCAAAACCCTCATAAAACTTTAGAAAACTTGACTTTTGAGGTCAAATTATCAGTCAAAGTAAAGGTTTATATGAGGTACCTTTTATTCCTATTTTACTTGTTAAATGTAAACTTACTGGTGCTTGTCTGAGCCCACACTTACAGGACATCTCCAGTCATGTAACCACCTCACAGATATAGTGCAAATGTCTCCCAAAATAAGCAGCTCATAGGTGTACAGACTATATTTGTGCTGTTTGGTGTTGCCTAGTGAAACTGGACTAGTATTTGCAGTGCTATAAAGAAAGCAGTTGTCAGAGACTGACAAGGTCTGTCTGTCCCATTGGCCACACTAGGTTTCCCTAAGGTAGCCTAGATGATTACAGCCCTCTGCAGAATACTTTTAAGATGCAGCACTTGAATAATCTTATATCGTGTAAGAAGCGTAAGCCCTTCCAACTTCCTGGCCGTTGAGTGTTAGGATTTTCAACCTTATTGTTGCTTGAACATATGTTTTCCAAAATATTCATGCAATAACATTCTGCATTTATGTAACACCTTGTTTCACTGAAGCACTAAAAAATATCCTGGAACTGTTAATTAAAATGAAAATGCAATGCATTAATCACCCAATGAGTTTTAAGAAATATTATACAAATTTTTTGCATTCATAATAATCTAAAGTACATTAGCAGTGTTGTGTTTGATGGAATTGTTAAATAGTAAGTGTAGTGGTAGACTATCTTAGTGCCTTGGGTAATAAAATTGAATGTAACAGTTCCAAGATTTCTCCCTGGTGTGATTTACCTTGGACATATGTTCTCCATCACTGATTTCAGCAGAATGTTACAAACTGGAGGGGAAACAGAATAGACCAAAACATAATGGAAAATTATGCTTTTCCCAGAATGCTGGGTTTGGGAGCTTTTGGGGTGGGGCTTTTTGGCAGTTGTTTAAAAATAAAATAAAAAAAAAGCTGTAAAATGCTGCATTTATTTTATAATCTTATCTGTTCATCTAGTTCTTAAATGTCAATGTAGAGTTGTGTGCAACGCATGCAAAAGCAATGCTAATAGAGCCGCAAAGCAATTAAAACATGTATTTTTTCAGCTGTGCTGTTCTCTGCTTTTTCATCTGCACATCTCTGTGGGAGCTTTGTAGAGCAGATCTGCCTTTCCTGGTGTGCTCTGGGGGCCAGCAGCCCAGCCCCAGGCACGGGCAGCCAGCTGTGCTGCGCAAATGCAGTACCTCTCAGCTGACAGGGCTCTAGGTATCACTTGCATCCTCTTGAGCACAGGTGTGGCAGGAACCCTCTTGTGCCAGGAACTGCTGTTTATCAACTTCTAAAACCTGGAAGATCTAATCACAAAATGAATTTCTGGACCTTTTTCTGGCTTTTTCTAAATTCTATGTGTTGTATAATGCAGGGGGGAAAGCAAACTGAGAAATCTTTGTTTAAAGACCAAAGTGGAAATGCAGAGTTCTTTTAATGTCTAGAGTCTTGCTTTGGGGTAGAGAGAGGGCTGGGGCTGGGGAGGAGAAGTACAAGCTGTCTGAAATCTGTCTTAATCTGTCTTAAGACCTGCGTATAAATTTAGGGACTGGGAATCATAAGATCAGGTTCTTCATCTTTTTATTTGTCTGGAGATAGGTCTGAATTTTGGGGTTCTGGAGAGAGGAGTTGGATGCTATTTTTTCTTTTTTTCTCATAGATTCAGGTTGAATTTGGAAGAACAGAGTAGAGATGATGAACCAGTGGAAGGTTCCCTGCTCATGGTAGAGAGGAGTCGGAACTAGATGGTCCCTTCCAACCCACACCATTCTGTGATTCTGGGATTCTGTGAAGTGTAGGCATTGCCATACTGAATTAGGTACATGGTGTCTCATTCTGCTTGCCCTCAGCACGTGATTCCTGGGGGGAGATGTTGCATATTAATGAGGTTACATACTAATGAGGGTTTATAATTTCATTATCTTAATGCTAGTGTGGCCCAAGTATCATTAATCCTAAAATCAATTCTGGGTTCACAAGAAACGTTTACATTCCAAGACAGTAACAGCTAGTTCCCTCAGAGGAGACATACTCACGTTTATTTAGTTATGGTTTTCTCTTTACTGGTGGTTTGGAGCAACAATTTCCCAAACCTGGCTATATGAAGGGTATATGAAATTAAGTCCTTGTGTGAGGTTATAATGTAGCCCCGTTGGACTGAGTGTGCCACCTGCCTTATGTAGGAGAGGGCTTTCCCAGCTTCACAGTGGAGGTCTAGCTCAGGTAACTGCAGTGATTCCCCCCCGCCCCCCCATTCATACAGTTCAGAAAAAGATACCATTGTTTAAAACATAAAATACAAGAGTAGATCCTGAGTGATTTTAAATTTTCCATGCTTTTATTACAAGTGTTTTCTATAAAGTTTCCACTAGTTCGGTGGAAGGCCAGCCGTATCCCTCCCTTGAATACTAGCTTATTTCCAAGTAATCCATGAGTTTCACAGCAAAACTGATGGAAAAAAACCTCATTACTTGAAAAGAAATTAAACATTTTATTAATGGCAACATGTAGACAGAGAAAAGTTAATTTTGTGTTCCTATGTAATGTAGATATTTATGCGGAGAACTATAAAATAAGAAAAGCTGCAACCAAGTTGTTTCTTGCTATCATTTAGGGAACTACAGAAAGATTTAGAGAAGTTTTAACTAGCTGTGCTGTCTTCAAGACTTTTCAAGAGCTTTTGTTTTGCACATTCATGCTTCAGGAGCTCAGCATTTACATTGTCTGCACAAAAAATAAGAGCCATGTGTTAGCAATGCTGGGTCTTGCTGTGGCATTCCTGCATGTCTGGGTACAATACTCAGGTTTAAGGATTGCTCCATGATTCCAAGCGTCTGTGGAAATCTGTCTGCCAGTAGGTTTAGTAAAAGAGGCATCAGCTCCCCACGAAAACAAAGGTTTCTGATTGTTGTGGTTTAACCCCAGCTGGCAGCTCAGCCCCACACACCCACTCGCTCAGTCCTCCCTGGTGGGATGCAGAGAGAATCAGAAGAGTAAAAGTGAGAAAACTTGTGGGTTGACTTAAAGACAGGTCTGGAATATCCCCTGGGTCAGTTGGGGTTAGGTATCCCAGATGTGTCTCCTCCCAACTCCTTTTGCACGCCCAGCCTCCTGCTGGTGGGGCGGTATGGGGAGCAGAAAAGACCTTGACTCTGGGCAGGCACTGCTTATCAGGAACTGAAACATCCCTCTGTTATCAACCCAGTTTTCAGCACCAATCCAAAACACAGACCCATACCAGCTACTATGATGAAAATTAACTGTATTCCAGCCCAAACCAGCACAATGAGCTAAACGGTTCATGTTAAGAGGTCACAAGGGTTACAGAGGGTGGGAGAATACCTTCTGAACATTTTGAATGTCCAAACAAGCTTCTCTCAGAAATACTGATTAGCTTCTACTAGTCCCTGATGCTAAAGGGTCATTTTCAGGCCTAATGTTAATGGGACAGCTTAGCACTCCAGTTTAAATTGGGAAGAAAACCTCTTCCCACCAGGTTAGCCTGTTTATGTGCATGATTGTAGGCTTTGTAGTTTGGTTAATCTGCTCAGTCCTGAAGCCTGCAAGTCATAACTGCAGCTCCACAGTGAAGGCAAATGCCAGAAATGTCGCAGAGTGAGGTCTGTGTAGAGCTAAATCTGCTGTGATACAGGGAGGAGCAGTAAATGCTGGTGTGGTGTGGCTGTGCAAACTTCAGGGCTGCTGATTCCACCATGGGTGCATTTCAAGGAAGAAAAGCTTTCTCATAGAATGGCCCCTAATCAAATTATTAAAAAATAAAATCAACTCAGATTATGGCAATGTTTCTTTCTCTTTCTCCCATGCTCCCAGTGTCTCCCCCAGTAGCGAGGAGGTGGTCTTTGCCCTGCAGAGCCCTCCCAGGCTGGAGTGCAGATAAGATGCAGTTGGAAAGAATTTTCTTTTTTGCTTTATATGACAATGTTAAGCTAAATAGTTTCATCCTGGCACCATGCAGACATTATTACTGCTGCCAGAGAAAACCCAGATCATTTTCTTCCCTATTCTGAAATGAAAGTTTGATGTTCAGGAGACTTTTCCTGTTGCCCCAGCTGATTTTATAGACACCTAAAATACCCTTCTCTGACTGGAACAGGGTGTGTGTAAGATGATCTCCTAGTATCTGTATCATTTCCTCAACTTATTTTGGACATGACCCAATGGAAAGTGTTTGTGGGCCAGCAGTCCCAGAGGATGGTGACTTTCGCCCTGCCAGGAGCACTGGGAAGACTCGGTCAAAGCTGCTGCTTGGCCATCTGAGAGGGGCTGCATAGGGAGCTGCTGCAGTTTTATTAATGCTGAGATGCTGCCACTGCTGCAACACATCAGTCCTTTGCTTCATGGTAATAGAGCCGTTGGGTGAAAAAAATCGCTTCACATGTCCTGAGGTATTCATGTGGTTTACCCAACAGTCAGAAGGATTCAAGGGGATTGTTGTGATCTCTGCAAAAACAGGGAGAAATTGGGTATGCACCAAAGCAATGACCTGCTCCACTTTAGCCACTGACTCTGCATGTGCAGAGTACATGTCCTAAGTTTTATCAGCTCCCCTTAGGATCCTTGAGCTCTCCAAGACCACAGTACCTTTCTGCTGTGACCTTTCTAAAAGCTTTTTCCCATTTCTGTTCAAAATCTGTGGATGACAAGTGGAAGACGAGTGAGCCAAATCAGCAGTCACTGACTGCAGGCTTTGTGTCACTGCTTGGGTGGATTCCTGGGCTATTTCTCTGCTGGGAAACGTGGAGGGTTTTCTAGTGAATTGTTTGAAAGACAAATTGCAGTAGTTTTCTGGATTACTTTATATCTAAATTTGAATGGGCATATTTTTTTGTAGGTTTTAAAAATAGGAGACATATCTTAAATATCAGTGTTAAAAAGCTATGGTCCTAAAGGAGAAAAAATCTGGTTGTTCTGTACACATGCAAGGACATTTTATCTGGATTTCATGATGTATGTTAAAATGTATGGTACAAGACAATGCCGGTGGAAAGCCAGTGCACTGGGGATTGTTTTTTAAACTTTCATATGTTGTCTGTTTATCTTGTCTTCAGCACCTGGTCTCAGTTGACTCCAAACTGGATAGTGATTTTCATTGAATTGTTTATAACATGAAGTCTTTTTTTCTTTTTTTTAACGTGAGACATATGCCTGCAGCTCTGCAGGCCGCTGTCTCGCTGCCAAGTTAGCGGACAGCCAATTGCAACAGGAAACTGATATGGTGTGATTTTCATTAATGATTTATGTCCTTTTTCAGCATGCAATTTCAATAGCATTAAGAAGATGCTTCTAACATCAAATACATCTTTGCTTTAAGACTAAAATGAAAACAGAAGCTTCTTTAGAATTAGGCAACTTTTTAAAAAGCACTTTTATATGTATGTGGCATGGTTAAATAATTTTTTTCTTTTCATACGAATGACTTCCTTGACAAACCTTGTTAGCCACCACCCTTACGACAGAAAACTAGTGAGATTTTTTGCGAGTTGTCTTTCTGTAGTATACAGACACAAATATTAAGGTGTTTGCTGTAGATTGCAAAATTTTGCTTGGTTCGAGTGCTTGCTTGTAATCGTTTCTAAGTATTCTATTGTAATTCTTGTCAAGTTGGTGTCTGTTTCAAATACTCCATTGTGTGCTGGATCTGATAGCATAAGCATTGCCTCTGCCAAGGTAAGCAGGAATTATTGCCACCTTTATATATTTCTAGTTATTTTCTTCAGCTCAGTGGTGGTGGTAATTCTCTAGTACTTACCATGAGATTTTATCAAGTGCAAATTCAGTTCTTTGAATTTTGCATGGCAATCTCCAGCCTGACATAGGTTGACCATGATGATGCAATATGTTGAAATCCCATATTTCAGGAAGCAGTCAAGCCCAGACATTAAATGGAGTTACACAGTCCTGTGTTATTGCAGAGTTAAACAAAAGAAATCTCTCAAATAATTGACAATAACCCATCTTTTATCTTGCAGCTCTGTTGCTGTGTTGGTCACCTTAATATCTCAATAACAGAACCATGTGTACTCAAGCTCTTAGTATAAACATAAGAGGCAGATCTCTCATGGTCCTGAACTTCAAATCAACAGGGGGGAAGGTGCTCTCATAATCCCTTTCTCCCCATTTGTTCTTGTTTAGTTTTAAATTTTATAGTTGAGTAAATGTCACTGCTGGTGGTTAAAGTTCAGGTCAAGTTACATTTTGCTGTGACCCTTCTGCTCTCTTTTGCAGACACTGGGACTGTGGTCTGTCAAGACAGGAAAGTTCACAAATCATAGCCTAAGGATTTCTCCCCCACTCCTTTTTTTCTTGGATATCATTTCATCAAGCAGGGAAAGTAATGTTTGTAAAATTGGATTGAAAGCGCTTTGCTAACTGAGAGTTTTGTGAAAATAATAGAATGATGTTTGTGTCCTACACAATTTTAGAAAATCAAATGCATTGCTGAGGCTAGTCAAGTACCAGATGTCTGTTTCTCTTTTAATTTCCCACTTTATTCATTAAAATAAACATTATTGTGGGAATAGTTGCCTGATGAGAGGTGGCAGCGGCCAGTCATAACCAATTAGACACATTTATCTAATGAAAAACAATACAAATATGTGTTTGACTTGCATGGATTTGTGTTAAAGTGGGGAATGTGTGGATATAATGTGCAAATGTTCTTGGTTGATTCAAATCTCCTTCAAGATTTTGTTTCTGTCCGTGCATATTTATTTTACAGGTCTGTGTACACCATGTGTATTGATGTAGCCTCCAAGACCTGACAAAAATAAGAGAGAGAGAGAGAGGGGTAGAATTAGAGTTACAAAACAGCCTTTGTGGAACACTTATAGCCACAGAGAAGTGCTGCTGCCAGTTCACTGAGCTGTGCTACCTAGATGACATCTTCTTTCCCAGACTGTTAGTGAAGACTCCCCGGAGATGTGCCGTGACACCAGAAGGAATTCTGACTTTCTTCTCTTAAAGTGTTGAGCAGTTGGAGAATATATAGGCATGTCAGAGGTGTTCTTGTGTTAGCTTGAAGTTTGTTAGAATGGAGGCTGCAAAAGAGAAAAACCTAATAAAAATTTGGAGAGAGTTGTGCCTCCAGTAGCCATGCCTAACAGCAGATGAGAATTGGGAGTCAGAGAAACTAAGTCTTCTGGTTCTTCATCATCTTTTATCTTTGTCATCTTTCTGTCATCTTCTCCATACTCTGCCCACATTCCTGTAAATCCTGTGCACTAAGTGACTGAGAAATGGCAGAAGTAGAAGGGGCTAATCAGTTGCATCTGTACCTTGATGTTGTTCATGCTGAGAAATGGTAATTCTGGCATTTGTTAAATATTGAGTCCTTGCCTTTAGAAACTCACTGTTGTTCCTTTGACGCTTTCAACATAATTTCTGAAGTAAGCAAACAAAATACTTAAAAGCGGAAACAACATTTTAACTTCAGAGAATGATACTTATTTTACTGTCAAGTTCAAATAATTTGGCTGCACATCATGGCTGTCTGCTGCTTGCACTAGTGAAGTGATCAGTGCAATAGCAGGTTGCCTTCCAAATGGACCAAATGTTTACCAGGGGGCAAACATACCGCCTAGGCTTTGTAGGTGTTTGACAGCAACAGAGTATGGAGGCTTATGAATAATTGATTCAAGTTGAGATTTTTCTGCCTATATTCCTTTAGCTTCTTGTGTCTCTTCATGCCACAATGCTTTTCCTCTACCATCCCTCTCATATTCCTCCCTGTCCATCTGTTTTTACATCTGCCCCCATTTCCAGCCAGCTGCCACAGTTCTTCACTCTGCCTCTCCATCACCGACATGTATCCAGTCTTAGTGCCTTGCTACGCCTGCTTTTTTGTTTACCTCCTCTAAAAGTCTGCCTTTGGTCTCCCCAGACTTCCACCTGCAGGCTGTCTTGCACCTTTGCTTCATTTGTGTAGGCAAAGTACCTTCTTACCCATTGTTATTCCTAATTTCAGGTCAAGCATTTATGGTGGGGAGACCTCAGTGACCAGTTTCTCTATCCCCAGGTGAAAATGTTCTTACTATCTCACTCGTAGATCTCCTCTGTTCCCCAGAACAAGCTACTGTAGGATAGTTCCATCCACAGCTGGTTCTGAAATTAATTTTTAAAAAGGAAAAAATAAAAATAAAAATAAAACAAAGACATTATGCTGGTTTTTTATAGCTCTCTAACCTCCCCTGCCCGCCCCGTTTCTACATTACTTCCTCAAAACACACACTTATATTGATGGATGGAAGTGGAGAACACTGGGTTTGTTCCCATCTCCCTTCTTCAATGCAGGTTTAAAGTAGGAACCTTGTCTGTCTGTCTATCTTTTTGTGGCCCAGAAAGAGTTTTTTGAGGGGCATGACTCATCTTGTTTAGTTGGGTGCCTTGAACCAGACTTAGAAGTACCTATTCCTCTGTTTCCAAGGGAGAGGTGTAGGAACCATCCTTCACCAAGTTGATGATGTACCTATGGAGCAGGCATACCTGCCTGGCTTGTGGTTTGTCTGCCAGGAGCCACAGCGGGATGGTTGACAGTCAGTGCTCAGTTTGCTCCCGAGGGCTTTCATCAATGAAGGTCAGGTTGCAAAATTTGGACGTTGCTTTATTTCTGTTTGTAATTATTAATTTGTGCCTTTTTCTTTCCTTTCCATTCCACAAAACTCTTCTTCTTCAGAAACAGTCTTATATTGGAAGGTCATCTCCTTTAACTGATGCTTTCTTGTATACAGGTCTGGATGTTTTCCTTTGAGTTCATTGTCCCTAAGTTATGTTTATGATGGTTCCTTCTCAGTTCTTTTGTCTCAGACAGAAAATACACATTCACCTGGCCTGTGTTTCGAGAAAGAAGAATTTGTGTAAGTGGTAATATATACTTATTTAGAGGTTTAATAGACATTCTTTGTTACTTTTCCTTCCATGGAAGTGCATCATGCCTTTAATTTTATAAGAAGTGGAGGTTTCTGCACCTTTCGGTGCACATGTCCCTTTTTTAACTAACTCCCTCTATGGCCCTGAGTCTGAGATGCCATCTTGTGTGTTGCCTGTGCAAATAATGTAGTAGTGGATAGAGTCGTTTGATTTGTTTTTCCTTCTAGCAGCTGTGATTGTTGGATTTAATATCTATTTGATTCTGGTATATTTGCTATTATCTCTTTCCTGGTTTTCTGGAGATAAACTGGGATGAGTCATAGAGCACTTATTCCCAGAGATAGCTTCACCAATTGAAGAGGAACTATGAATACTTCAGGCAAAAGTACTAGATATTAGGCATAGATGGTATGAAGGTCACTGGTTTTTGTTATTTTTTCCCCCTCCATAAGTAGATGAAGTTCTCTTCAAACAGACTGCAGAAATACCAATTAGTGTGCTTCATTCTGAAGTGTAATCAAATTTAAAATGTAAAAAATCCCTTTTGGCTACAGTATAATCAGACTTCTAATTATGAAAGGCATATGTTCCCCTCCATCTTTCTTCCCTCCACCCATGTAGATAATTGTTCTTCTTGAATGATTTCTTCGTTGGAAAAATCTTTGTGACGTTCTACCTCAGGTTTGCTCAAAGCAATGTTGTTATCTGGTGCATTAAGTTTGTGCTGTTGGATTCTTGCAAGATAATATACAATATAGTTACATTGATTACTTGCTATTTCGTCTGTCATCTGTGTTTTGGAATATCTCAAAGCTTGTCAGTCTTCCGCTGGGGATTACATCATTTTGGGGGTCTCAACCGTTCTGAAACAAAAGCATACTTCAGTGCTAAAATATGTATGCCCGGACAGCTGGCAGTCTTTCAAGGCTCCAAAGCTGACACAGAGTTAATCTCAGAGAAATGTATTTTCTTATGTTCATAGTAACTAAACAATTACTTCCATGCTTCCCTCCCATTTTTTTTTTTTTCACTTCCCTTTCTTAATGTAGGGATTTCTTTACAGATAGTAATTACTATCTGTAATTACTATCTTTTGTTTTGCTTTTTTCACAGCAATTGCAGGATGTATTCGGGGGTGATTTTGGTTTCTGTGTGGTCTTTCGACTGTTTTGACAATGGTAAATTCAAATTAATAATTGTTTCTTTAGTGATAAGCCTAGTTTTGTTTGAAATGTGCAAATCTCTCAGTTATTAGCTTGCCTTTTTTATCAGGGCAGACTTTTGAGGAGAAAGTTACCTGCACCTGTTAAACTACCTTGTCCTTTGTTGAATTCTAACAACCAATTGTATCAGAGTGTGTTCCCTGTCACATAAGCACCATTTGTAAAGACTTCATCAGAGTTGAACTGAAGGACAGCTGGTTCGCACCAGGGGGAATTTAATCCCAGTATCCACTGTATAAAATATCTTCAGTGCTGTTACAAGAAGATGCTAGAAAAAAACAGCAATGCAAAATTGGACCAAGAATGTGCAAATTTGCTGTGTGTGGTGTGTACTCAGTCTAAATTTTCAATCTATTCCTGCTACTTTGTTAGGTTTAAAAGATATAAGATGCAATAACTTGTTCTGAGAAAAATCTGTCTCCCAGATTACCAACTCCCAGCTTTTATTTGGGCAGCCTGATTCCAGACTCATGCCCTGGTGGGTCCAGTTTTGGTACCAGCTTCTGCAGGAGGGCTCACTTATAGGCAAATCTTGCTTTGGGAGCTGCTGCATTCAGAAGGACTGCCTGAATCTCTCTCTCTTAGACCCACTAGGTAAGGGTGTAGGCAAAGTGAAAACATCTGTGGAATATTCTCAGCTTTAACAGGGTATCACTTTTATTTTCCTGAGGCATTATTTAATGAAATATTTTTATCGTATCTCCCTAATCTTAAAAACTTACCTTTGCATTTGGAAGAGGATTTAGGCATAGAGTATGAGTAACTGATATGAACTAAAAATAACAAGTAAAAAATTTAAAAGAGCTAATAATACTAATTGATTTTCATTGCCATATAGCACCAATAAAAAAGTTACTATCATTGAGGGTATAGGTGTGTGTCTATTTCTATATTTGATTCACTAAAAAATTTGTGTGAATTTCTGTTTGATTTTTTGGTAGATTTTTATTTAATTTGAAAATATTTCATCCTGAAAGAAATATGGAAGTGGAGAAATTATACTTTTGTTTCACGTAAGATGTAGGCAACATTGGCAGGACAGATAAGATTTTCTATATGTAGAAAAGCATTTAAATAACTGGAAAGCAAATATCAAAAAGTTCTCGTTTTTTTTTAAGATGGAACTTTCCAAAGACATCCCTTAAAAAGATTTTCTATCTCCTTTTACATTATCACAGAATAATGAACTCTACATTCCTCTTAATTTTAATGGAATTTAATTTTAATTACTCTTTTTTTTCTTGTGTGCAGCGACTTTCTAAAATAAAGAGATTGCCTTTTAGGTGGCCTTCACATTCTTGTCAAGGCACAGCACTGCCAAAAGAGCATTTTGTAAGCAATTAAGCAGAATTGTGCAAGCTCTTATTGCTGTAGTTTAAATCTACAGCAAATCTGATTTCCCACCGGTTTGCACGCAAGTCATGCAGTCAAGTGTCTAAGTTGCAGGTTGTGCAAATTGGAAGTTTACTGAAGAGCCTGTATAGTTTTCAATGGCAGATGTCCACAGGATTCTTAAAACTGAGCCGAAAATTTATCTTTTGATTTGAACGGTTCTCACCCCTAAAAACATTAGAGGGTCTCAAGAGCACTGCTATTTTTAACTAGATAGAGCTTGTGTCTTTGAGTTTACTTAGGCATCAGACCAAAGATCATTGAAGTCAATATGAATTCTTCCACTTACATCAGCGTGCTCTGGGTCATGCCCTTAATAAACTGTTGTGTTCGCTCTCCAAACCAGAAGAGATTGCAGCACAAAACCTGGTGCTGTACAAAGCAGCTATAGCCTGTTGTAGTTCTAATTGTATCTTCAGTCAAGCCAGTGGAAGATAAACATCCCATGAGAAAAGTTCGCTGCGTTAAGGTTACCTTTCAGCTCACCTAACCTGGGTAAAAATATCTTGGCGTCACCACCCTGTGCACACACCAGTGTGAGTGATGAGTGGCTGGGGTGGGCAACAAAACGCTATGTGAGATTTTGGAGTGTGTTTAATCGTTGAGCAAACGCTGGCTCATCTGTGAAGTAAAAAAGCATTTTGATCTTTGTTTTGAAGGTCTTTCAATCATGATAGAACAATTATATGTGTACTGCAGATATTTTGAAACATGTGGAGAAGATGGTAGTAACATTTAAGAAGCCCTGTATTAGGAACCCTGAAAACATGCTTGGAATAGAAAGTCCAGTAGTCTAAAAATTAGGAATTCAGGTATTGTACTGTGTGGAAGTACAGTGAGGAGGAAAAGGGAAATATATTATGTGGCATTACTCTATTACTGTTCAGAGGAAAACACAGAAGGAAAAAAACAAATCAAAAGGCTGTATTTAACCCTTTCACACCATTACATTATAACTGAGTAATCCTGAGGACTTAAAAAACAGTTTTATAAGTAAAAGAAAGGGAAGGGAAATACCCTAATATTAAAAATATTCCAGACAACCAATGAATTCAGGATAAAAAGTGTGCAATAGAAAAGAAAGGTGCCTGATGTTGAAGCTTGATTTTAAGGCAAGCATCTTCAGCATTCTCTCTGAAAAGACTTAGACAAGCAAAATACTTTCTGAATTAAATAATGCTAATTTCTCATGGGTCTGTTCAGGTCCTTACTGAATGTCACAAGAGGAATATTCTTAGAGGGGGAAAACATTGTTAGATAGAAAATTGCAGTCCAAGCTGAGAGTTGACAAGAATAGTAACATGGAAAGTCTTTCACTTGTGGGTCTGAAAGTGCAAACCCTTCTACTTGCTTTTGTTTGTGAGATGTATTAATGTTATTGGAAACTTTAAGGATAGTACACCTTCTTTTCTGTGTGATTCTAAATTTTATCTTTGCAGCAAGAAAAAGCACAAGCTACTCAAATGTGATAATACTATTCATCTTAAAATTTAATTTTATTTTGTTTCATTTTTAAAATAGCTTTCTTTGGGCTATGAATAGGGGACTGAAAGAAATTTATATCATGATGCTAAATTGTTGTCTGCTTTCCAGTTTTGTTCCATGCTTAATTATTCCCTTGACAAACAGGATAGAAAGTATTTACACATCACATTCTGTGGTTAGTCAGCCTCTGTGTTTGTGTCTGGGTTAGTAAAAACAGAGCTACTTGTGAAGGTGGAAATAATCATGCTGCCTTATGCCTGTAATCAGTGCTTCTGCCTCAGTTGGGTACATTTTTTCCAAACTGTATCAAATACCATTTATAAGGTGTAGCAAAGACTGAAGAAGGGGCTGTTAACGGGCTGTTCAGGCACAGCCTTCCACTTATGCTTTGTGCAATTAGGTAGCAGAGGTGTCTTGGTATTATTAGTGGTTAATTGTTCGTGTTAGGTGCCTAAGATTAATTTTTGATGGTGGCAGATTCTCAAGAGGTGTTTGTTAACTACTGGTCCAGGAATGAGGACTGTTTAGATTGGTGATCTTCACCTCTGAGAATCAGGTCCGTGTGATTTTTTTTAAATTTGCTTTGTGGTCAAGTCGATGGAGCAGTTGCTTTGAACACAATTCACCAGCCACTGAGAAAAGATTACCATTGAAGGCACTTCAGTACAATTTTTAGTCACTGTGGGCAAAGTGCTCCCTTGCAGTCCCAGCTCTGGTAGAAATTGCTTCTCTGATATATTGCAGATGCACCCAGAGGGGATCTCGGCTCAGGTTTCTGGACACTTATCATAAAGCTGCAAGGGCCTTGGGAGGGCACCATGCATCACCGAGGGTATCTGAAGTTCAGTCTTATCTAAGAGAAGAAGCTGAGCTGTGGGGTACACGTTTCCCCTCGTGTGTCTAGGTTGGGTGGAGAGCAGGGCAAGTGCTAATGATCAAAGTGGAGAGGTGCACACTGTGAATACTGGCTTTATTTCTAAACCGTGTTTATCACAGAGGAAGGTACTTATTAGCACAGAAGTGAGAAGGGAGTGTTGCTGGCCTGCAAGTCATTGTTATCTAGATTTTTGCATGGGAGTAGATGGGGAGAAGAAAATGTTTCTCCAAACAGCCTTATCCACTGGCTCGTTTCATCATTTCCTTCACACAATCAATTTGCATTCTTTACGAGCAGTGTCGCTTCTGCTTTTCCTCTACCAAAGGGAAATGGAATTAAATGGCTCATTTTCTTGCATGATT
Organism: Pseudotriccus pelzelni; assembly: GCA_035584735.1. Classification (NCBI taxonomy): domain Eukaryota; kingdom Metazoa; phylum Chordata; class Aves; order Passeriformes; family Tyrannidae; genus Pseudotriccus; species Pseudotriccus pelzelni. The sequence continues at coordinate 46,224,094 of JAWMRA010000130.1, forward strand.
TTGGCATCTTCTACACTTCATAATAACCAATAGATTTCTTCCTAAAGATAGTCTTCATTACAAGTGTTTGCATGATTTAGAGTAGGAGAGACAGATCTTTTTTCACTGATACCTGAAACTGTGCATGAAGCTTTATAGCGTATGTTCTTACTTATGAGTTCAAGTGGTGTTTTGTTCAAATAAGGTTGCTCAGTTTAACCCAGGCAAACGCTACGTCCTGAGCAAGTGCCATTGTATGTAAAGGTCAGCGCAGAATAAGAAAAAGGTCACCATGAAATAAGCATGAAGATTTATTCATTATTATAAATATTAACATATAAGAAAAAATGCTTGCTCAGTTTTCTTGAATACCTGCAAAAAAGATATTTCTATGTGTAGGACAATTCAACAGAAAACGGAGTCTTTCTGGACATTAGTCTAAGGACAACTAATGAAAAACTTTAACTGTTCCTGATCACTGTAGATCAGCAGAGACTTATGGTAGTTTACAGCATTTTTTTACAGGTTGTTGTTGGTTTTAGCTTGGATTAATTCCCAGATCTGGTTCACACTGCAGCTTGTCTATCAGCTTGTACCAGCATGGCCAATGAAACTGTTTTGCAGTGCCAGAGGGTGCCAGGAGGGATGATGGACTCCTGCCATCATCCTGCCTGCTGGGCTGCTTGGGCAACCATTTGTTTCATGAACTTTGTTCCACATGATTAGCCTTTTATCAGCCAAAGTCATGAATTCCACAGCTTTCACCACAGCATCCTCCTGCTTTTTCTGTTTGTTCTTTTCCTTGGTTGTTGAACTGTCAGTGAAACAAAATAGCAGGCAACACTCTTGGAGATGGGAAAAGTTGTGCCAGCCCTCCCCTGGCACTCTTCAGCACGTAGCTGGTGCTGCCATGGTCCTGCAGCTTTTATCTCCTTGTAACAGCAGAAATGCATCCTATCGAGTGATCAGTTGTGTTGCTGGTTGAATATTAAAGCCCACTTCCCATTTTCATCCCTATCCCCCCAGCATTTGTCTCTAAGGGCATTGGTTATATCTTTATACACTCTCCTTTATTCATTTTAATCTAATCTACCTCCCTTATATCATTCTCCTCTCTTCCTGAGAGGAAGTCATGCTGAGGGGAGTTCCCCTGGTCCTCTGAGAGTCTCAGGGAGATATCTTGTGCTGTTGAAGGTTGAAGGTCCAGTTTTACACTTCGTGGAACACAGATGGTCTAGACACAAATTTCATTTTGCCTTTCAAAAACAAGGGCTGTTCAGCCTGAAGAAGAGGAGGCTTTGGAGAGATCCAGTAGCAGCCTTCTAATACTTAAAGAGGACCTACAGGAAAGCTGTTGAGGGACTTTTTACAAGGACATGCAGTGATAGGACAAGGGAGACTGGGTTTAAACTGAAAGATTAGATATTAGGAAGCAATGCCCAGAGAAGCTGTGGATGCTCCATCCTGGAAGTGCTCAAGGCCGGGTAGCCTGGTCTAATGGAAGGACAGTGGGATTGGAACTAGATGATCGTTAAGGTCTCTTCCAACCCAAACCATTCTATGATTCTATAAAGCACTGCATTTTTAACACATATCTCCAACAAATATAGCAAGAGAAGAACCAGTTAGCAATAGTTTCTTAAGGCAGGTATTCCAGTTGTCTTGGAATTTTATAGTGCCTCAGTATGGCATGTTTATGTCCCCCCTCAGGAACACAATTTCTAGGATATGTGGTTGCTATAAAGCAATACCACAGTGCTGACAATGTGCTTGCTTAAGCCCTAGCAGTACTTTTTCGTACTTTTTTCTTTTTAAGTAACTATTTGTTATTCTGCTCCACAAGGGACTATGGCTTCAACACAATAGTTAGATTTACTTTGTTCCCCAGAAAGTTATGTCATATCTAGGCACATTTACTAAAAAGACTACATAGCTTTTGCAATTTTTTTTAATAGATTTTTTCCCCATAAATTGTACTAACCTCTGCCCAGATGAAATGTGAAATAAAATTTTAAAACTGCAAACAGCTTTTATTTTTAATCAGTTATACAAAGCTTTCTTAGATGTGGTGAAGGCTTTTAAAAACTGAGTTCAAATGCATTTTGATAAATTTAAATTCAAGTTTTTCCAGTTAATAATAGAACTGACTGATCATACTGTCCTAAAAGCTTCATTTGACTAGACCTCATCCATTGCTATCTAGTTTTTATCTGTAAATTGGAAATTGGTTCTCTGTATCTAACAACCAAAGATTTTCTCAGCTTCAAGTGAACTAGCCTTTGAATTGAGCTACATGAATAAACTGGCTTAAATAAAACGTTCTCCCTGCACCTGCAGAAAAAGCCGCAGCTGCCAAAAGATGAATACTTCAAAAAACTTGGATCCCTAAGATCCAGCCGGTGATTTCTGCCAGTTTAATACTTTGATGTTCTTTGAAAATTCAGCACCAAATGCACAGTAATGGGGGTTATTATGTAAGTATAGCCCTTTAAAAAAAAATCACATAATCTCAATTTGGAATCTTAATAAGCAAAAAAAAATCCAACTTAAATAAAACTGTTCGTGGAGGCAGTTTTTAATACCTCTTCTTTATTCATCATCTTGTCTCTGAAATCAGCATGGGCTTTCCACATGATTCTGTCAATGCAGGTGATGGAGGTCAGCTGCCAGCAGGTATTCATTTAAAAAGAAGAAAAAGATAAACCAGGGAGGGAAGCATCATTTCCCTAAGTCCCTAGGGATGGAGTGTGTTCATCCAAGGTTTCTGGAAGAATTTCAGGAAGCAGCTGAGTTACAGTCGTATGTAACTTACTGAAAATAGTTACTTCAGCAAAGAAGCAGATGTGGCTGACAGCATACGCTCGGGAAGGTGGGTATAGTTATGAACCTTACTTTCCTACTGGCACAAAAAATGAAGTACTGAAGAAAGAAGTGTAAAAGCAGGAGGAGTAGACGGCTGTTGAGCCCTGTAAGCACAGGCAGGAAACCTCTGGGATGCAGGGGATGGCAGTGCCCAGGGCCAGGGGTTGCAGGGGGCAGCAATGACCCATGTGAAAAGATTGAGATAATCTTATGCAGTTAGAAAACAGGTTACAGAAATTCACTGTGAGTCATGCAGGGTGGCAAACACTGGAAAGAGTATGTAATGCTCTCTTTGTCCTGAATCCAGTGAAAATGACATCTGGTTAGGTTTTGTGCAAGTAAGCTGTATGTTTTAAGCTGGACAGGAGTTGTCAGATAAATTAACATTAGCATCCTTTTTAGGATTTGGGGTTTTTGCATAAATTGAGATTGACATTTACAAATAAAATTATCCTTCTCTTTGTTATGTTGAGCTTATGTCATAAATTAATAGAAGAGTTTAAGGAATGAAGCAATGGGAAATGAATAACTGGAAGTTCATATAAGGAACCAGGGTTATCTGGGAAAGTTTGAAGAGGAGAAAAAAACAAAAATAAAACCTAAACCCCAAGTTTTCATATGAAGAATTTTGTTCAGAGTTCTTATTTGCCCATAATCTGGGGATGCTGAAATTAAAATGGCAGACAGTTTAAATGCTGTCAATGGAGGTGTTTCAGATAAAGCTTTTCACTTTCTAATGTGAACCCAGGAGACACACTCAGTTGTGTGGTGCACATATGCACTCTCAGGCACCTCCATGAAGCTGTGTGCCCTGGAAAGTTCTCCCATGGATGGAAGAGATGATTGTGCAAAGGCTAAATTCCTTTCTCATGCTCTTGTCTGAGCAGAGTTTGCAGGTCATATCGCAAACAGTCACATTGCAGGGAACACATGCTAGTATTTCGGGCAGTCAGGTGTCATGGTTTTAAAGTTAGCACCATTTCATGAGAAAAAGCCCTCAAATACCAGAATGATATTAAAAAAATAAAAAAAATAGATGAAATATATTCTTAGCAGTGATGATGTGGTAGAAATAGAAATAAAAGTGACATATTTCACAGTTGGACACTTCAAAGGATACTCCTTTCCCAGTAATCCTCTGATCTGCTTCATGTCACAGGTCACTTAAACAGTATTTACAGAACTCCTGGCTAGAGCACTTATTCAGGATTTAAGGTGTCACAACTTTTTTTGACATAAAAAGTTCAGGGGCACCAATATTTCTCTGAAAATTTTACATCAGAGTTAGTTTTTGTGTGGACTCGTGTTTATGAATGCATCTCCTCAAGACCAATGTGAAACGTGCCTGGAGAGGGAGATAAGTTTTCTCTTGACAGCCATGTGATGAGGTTATGCAGTGTCTGGTAGCTAACAGGGTGCTACTTTGAATGTTCTCAAAAAGGTGAGGACCAAAGTAGGAGTCTAAAGGCTTAACCTAACCGCTGATTGTGTCAATGCTGAGTCAAAGCAAGAAACTGATGTGAACTCTGGGTTTCAGTTACTACTAAATGTAGTATTCATTTTCTTCTCCAAGGTGCTTTGCCTTGAAGAGTAAAATGCAGCAATTAGTAGTTGATGCCATAATTTTGAGTGTGGGCTGGATTTGGATGTAAAGTCTCTCTTTTGGTACCAAACTCATTTGAAGAGGCTGGTGTTTAACATGTAATACTTGGGCAGTGATGGATTCTGCTGTCTCAGGCAGGCATTGTCCTTAATTCTAGGTGGCCTTTCCAAGTCATGACAGTTTGGGAATTTTGTACTGATCAGACAGTTGCTAGTTGCTTCAATTGCATGGGTCCTATCTTCTACTCATTCCACAGACTAAACTTACTTTTACTCTGTCTTATTACTCCAAGCAAATAAGGTCTGAATGAAGCTGATTACTGCAAGTCCCTGTGGAGTTTCTTGCAGTAGGAAAGCTGTTTGGTGAAGCCCCAGTGTCAGGCACGTTGGCAGGTGTTTAAAGAGAGTTTTATCATACTTTTTTGTCCTTTTTCTGTATTTACAAGAGCATATTCAAAATATTTCTACCACACTGAAGTGAAAGAACCGAGTTCCTGGAGTCATAGCTGAAATAAAACTCCTGAATATTTTACTCTTGCCGAAGTAGGAATGCCTGGTTGCTTTGTCCATGAATGACTTGAAGGAAGAAGGATATTTTTTCAAACCTGTTTAATTAAGATGCCTCTTCAATTCTCTCTGTCCTTCATTTCAATAGGTTTTCAGAGGCTTTCAAACCAGAACTACACAGGGCTCTATTTCAAGTGTGTTGTAAAGACTTAATAATATAGCCTGTGTGGCTGGGGCACAGAATCTTCCTTATATAGCTTTTCTGAACAGGATACGCTTGTTCAGCAACAGACCTTGTGTGTTTATTCCCGATAACCGTTCTCAAGCCAGTATAAATGACACTTCCAGATAACTTTCTTCCTCCCTGATAACAATCTGGTAGTTTATATCACTTTCCAGAAGTGTATATTTCTGTTTAGTTTTTTAGGGTGCATTTAGTATGGCTAAAGTAGTAATTCTTTCAGTATCTGCCAGCTAGATCAGTTTTGAGAAGAGTCTCTTCAAAGCAGTGTCTGTTTAGAACTGACTTATTTATGTGCAGTTTCTGTTCCACAACAAAGCACTCAAAGAAATGGAGCATCAGTTCCTGGTCCCTGAGAAAGAGGCCTGAGAAAGATCTCAGAAAACAGGTATGATTTAGAAAGTCATTTGTGAGAACTCTGTGTTCTGAATAGCTCATGCACATTTCAGATTTTATTTTTAAGGCTCTGTTTTTTGAATGAAGTGCTGACGGATGTGGAGGCGACAGTGGGTCATGCTGAGAGGGAAGTGATTGGAATCCAGGGTAAACAGCAAAGCTCTTCAACAATGTTGAACTCAGGATAGTTATAGGGTCCCATAAATGACTTTAGCGTATTAGGAGGGCACTCATATAGGTTGCTGGTGACCTGGAGTTGTCACTACAGGGGAAGGTGGGCTGTCACACAGGCAGGAGCTAGGCAATGTCAAGGAAATAGAAATTGGGCAGAATTTCATAGGTCAAAATATATGTTGAGGCTACTAATGAGATTATCTTGGATGGAAAGAGTGACTGTGGTATATTGCTGAGGGATCACAGACAGATGATCCTGAACCACAGCTTGTTGTTGGTGCATGTCAGGGCAGCAAATTACAGACAGGCAGATGTGGCATGAAAGTTGAAGAATTTGGGGTAGGACATTTCCTCGGGTTCTGTCTGCTCACATGCATGAGAAGTTGACTAGCTGAAACAAGAAGAGAGCTTTTTGGAGGCCAAGGCAGGAGTTTTTGGATGTGTTTTACAGGATGGGCAATGACTAGTAAGGATAGAGGGCGAAGCAGGAGTACCTTACGTGGAGGCACTGGCTGGTTTGAGTTACATAGACTTACAGAGGCAAAGATGGGTGGTGGCTGCTCCCTGTAAACACGCTTGGGAGGCAAGACCCAGGCAAACAGTGCTGTTCTCTGCATCTACTAGAGGATAATGCTCGTGTATAAAGAAATAGTATAAATCTGATCATTAATAATGTAGGAAATCAATAGCAAGTTTCTGATTGTGGAGTAGCACAATTGTATGTATGTCCAAGGGAGCAGAAATCCCCCTCTTATATCCTGTTCTCCAAACAGAACTCTGTAAATATATAGGACAGTACAGTGGGGTGGCCTACAAAAGCAAGAAACTAAGAACAAGGGACTGGTGATTGTCAAGAAATACTTTTCCAGTCCTTTTTGTTCATAAGTTATAAGATATCAGAAACCTAAACACAAGATATGCAGGGGTTTATTAGCTATAATATTTCTCTTATCATCTCTTTCAAGCATTTTAAAGTACTTTCTGATTTTTTTTCTGTTCTGAAATGACTAGTAGAAAAATTAAAGTATTTTGCCATACTTGTAAGGGAAAAAAATAGGTTTTGTTGGATCTTACAGCCCATGAGAGGCGAGGCTACTGCAGCTCCACGTCCCCAGGTTCAACCAGTAGCAAGGCTGAAGATGTATTCCCAGCAGCTACATGCATCCATAGCATATATATATATCTAAATCCCTTCCTCTGAGTCCTCAGTTTAGGTTCCACTCATGCCATTGTGCCCCAGTATTCCTCTGGGCTTGTGCAAGTGGGCCTAGAATGCACTGATACCTCCAGTGATGGGTGTAGAAGTAGATGGACAGGGTGTTGTCTGGACTCCTCTTCCTGCCCTCATCTCTCTGTGCTCCTTCGTTGGTGTGCAGACGAGGTTCTGTCATGCAACTAACAGTAACAAACTCAGCTCTGAATGTGGTTCAAAGAGTAAGCACCTCTAGGGCAGAGAGGGGTCTCCATTAGGTGGCTGCACACCACGAATCTGTGCTTACAGAATGGCAGGACTGTACAGAATTAAAACCTGTAATTCAGCAGAGGAGAGCTGAACATGGATGGTGTGATGCAAAAAGGAGGAACTGTTCAGAAAAAGAACATGGGAAACACTGAACTTGACTAAATTTTCCCAGAAGAGTGGGAAAAAAATAATTAAAAAATAGGACTGCAGCATGGATATGTCTAAATGATGGCAAATATGTTTGTCAGATGACACTGGAAAAAAATTCAGTGTGGATCTTCTCATCTGGATATGCCTTTATGATACATAGAAATACTTTGTTAATTTTGAGCTTTTAGGTAAATGTTATAGAATATTACTTAAAATACAGACATAGAGAGAGATTTACCTTTTTTCAACAAAGTAGATCATCCTCTTATCTCCCATTTTCACTTATCAAGGCTTTCTATTTTAAATTGATGGATACATATGGGTATTCCTGGGGGATTTTTTTTTACTTATAACTAGCTCATTCCTACATATCAGAGAAGCCTTCTACATGCATTTTTTGACATGGAGTCAGCTCTAACACATCTCTGTTTACAGTAGAAGATTGCTGACCAGATACCTGCAATGAAATCTGTGATGAGCTTTTGAATAGCAGTTATTGATACGTTCACCAGCAGGGTCTAAACAAGTTTCAAAAAGCTGATGGAGAGCTTCCCACATCCGCTTCCCATTCCCTGGAATTTCTGAGACAGCTCCATGCCCTCTGTCAAAGGCACTCATCCTTTCCAGGCTTAGAATCCATTTGAAGAATTCCTGGCTTCCCAGCCTTGCTAGCATCAGTCATGGCCCTGGGAAATGCAGTATGACACAAGTTCGTGCTTCAGTTGATCCTGTCTGATAAGTCCTCAGTGTGAATGTTTCTGCTCAACAAAATATTTCTAAACAGCACAGCATCAGTAGCGTAACTCCCATAAAAACTTATCTAGATCCATGGTAGGTATGCTGAAGGCGGGGGTGTCTGTAGAGGATGACTTCATTTTCCAGATTGTTCAAGCAAAGCCTATATCACTTTGAGCCCCTCCAGGGAGTCTGTGTATACATTCCTCAGTTTGTCTTTCTGTCCAAGTGGAGTGCCTTATGGAGGTTGCTTATGTGGCATTATGGTCATAGGAGAAGAACTGAGTAGAATCATAGAATCACAGAATGATTTCTGGAAGGGACTTTCAAAGGTCCTGTAGTGCATCTAGACATCTTTCACTATATCAAATTGCTCAAAGCCCTGTTCAACCTGACCTTGAACACTTTCAGTGGTGAGTAGTCCACAGCAGCAGTCCTTCCAGCTTTTCTGAACACCCACCCCTCTTTCCTGCAGGAAAAAGGCAGTTATTCAGCTCATTTGAAACATGCAGGTGATGAGAGGATTTCCCTTATGAAACACTGCTCTGTGCTCCTCCCTTCAACTAATTCTAATTTTATTAAGAGAATGTATTTGAACAGTTCAAAGCTTATATTATTTGATGCCTACCAAAAATTACTGTCAAAGATTCTCTTTGAGAACCCATCTTGAATGAAGATGAGAAGGGGCTGTATAGCCTACAAAGTTCTTGTATTTTACTGATCTTCATTACAAAAGCAGTAAAAAGCTTTACTTTTTTATGGTGGTCAGAGCAGAATCCACTTCAATCTAGGCACATTCCCTAGCAGTACATATAGACTCTCCCAAATATGTCTTGCTTTCAAACAAAAAGGCAAGTCTTTTTAGTCTTTACAACATCGTCACATGCCAGCAATATATAGATTCAACCCATGATTGATAGTACTTCAGCAATAGCTAGAAGCTGTTGTTATAACACACTCCAAAAGATGTTCAGAGTGGTTGTAAAGTGAGATGAACCAAATAAATTAGTCTGTAGAATAGCTGCAAAGTCTGCCAAGCATACTCTATCCACTTCCATCTTCATGGCTCTGGCTTCAGCAAGGATGATATGGCTCAGCCTCCCTTTAAGAATAGGTGCTTGGAATGTGCTTGCCAAGATCTGTGTCATTAGGACCTCCTTTCTTACCGACTTGAAAAACTGAAAGCTCAAAAAGTACAATGTGGAGTAGACCATGAGAAAAATTTGAGGCCATAAGAAGTGGTTTCATTGCTCTATGGTGCCACTCTCTTCTCTTTTCCACCAAAGCAGTAGTTGTGCACCAGTAACTGTGCAATGCATTTATGTGCATGCAGAATAGGCCTGGCACATCCCCAACACACTGGATTCTCCATGAACGGGCTGCACAGCACATGTTGCTGTACAGACTGTTGCATAGCTGAGATTTCGTTTACTGAAATATGTGAGCCATGTGTGCACATGCCTGGATTATGTGCCATGACTGTGCAGCATCATCTGGCCAGGTCTGCTTGAACCATCCATCCAGTGTGATGATCCTATGCCGCAAAAAGGGGGCTTCTTACATGTTGGAGTAAGAGAAGAGAGTGAGTCCTTTCCATACTTCAAAGTGATGAGAGTTGGGAACCCCCAGGAATGAAAGGATTAGGAAATATAAGTCTTTGACTTTTTTTGCCTTAAACTGATTTTGTCTAGGGTCATAGCTAGGCTTGGCTACACATCTGTCTCTAAACGTCTGTAAGGAAGCATAGCTGTTGCAAATATAAATGTCTTTAAAACTTCCATTTAATGGATAACTCCACAAATCTACAGTATTTTAAAATTGATTTTTCCCATATTTAACTTCTAAGGGTACTGAAATAGAGACTTTGCAAAGTGGCGTCTATAACGTAGCTGTTGGAATTGCGAGCAGCTGTGTACGGGAATCTCACAATGCACATAATGTACTGTGACAGCAGGGGAGGTGGTTTGCAGAGAATTGATGCATTTTTTTACTGTCAAGGTCACTTTACACACCACTGTGCAAATCAGGCCTCAAAATCATGAGACAGAAGAAACTAATAAATATTTTTATGAATGCAGAAGTTAATAAGAAGAGTTAATAAGAAGAGCAATAACATTTATGTGAGCGAGAATTAAAGATCATAAAAGCATTTTTACATGAAAGACATGAAGTTTCTGAATAATCCGTAATAGAATTTAAGCCCATTTGGAGCTCAAATTAGGGTTCTTTTTGAACTGAATGCATAGCTTTCAGTGTGGTTAAAACTTTCATTCAAATGCAGGTATTTCTTTTTATTATTATTATTCTAGAATCACAGAAAATATTCATCCATTTTCTTTCTGGTTTAAAAAAGACATATTTTAACTTTATGAAGTAGGTGTTCTGTGCAGAATGGGTGCTGATGAGAACCATGCACAGAACAGGAAGTTCAGAAGACAGGGGATGGCAGCCGAGAGCGGCTCCATCTGCTCTGGAAATGCATTGCTGTACAGTGCAAGCCAAAACAACTGACAACACAAAGTCAGTATTTATGGAAAGACTCTGAACTCTGGCCGTTTGTCAAGTTGACTCAAGGAGTTTGCTGCTGGGCCCGATGAGCTAGCAAGTATCTAACACAGATTTGTGCTCTAATAAATGTCAGATACAGAGGCATTACTGAAACAAATTGCTGAAATATCAGGAGAGAAGAGGAATGTACATCAAATAGTGAAAGACCCTAATTACTGACTTCACTAATAAAGACCAGAAAGCATCAGAACACTTTAATTTCAAAAGAAAAGTGTAGGTGAGACCAGCACGATGTCCCAGCCCCAAAGCCAGTGGCAGAACTCTCACTGAGTGTTACAGAGTGAGGATTTCACCTGCCCTGTACAGCGTTTCAGTGTACTTCTCCATCCATTGACTTCATCCTATGGGAGCTGGGATGGTTCATGTGTTTGTTAAATAGTTTCCACGTCTTCCTATTTAGTAAAAGTTCCAGTCCCCAGATGAATGAAAATATTCCCCCTTCTCTTTATAATGTGCATCAGCAAGGGCAAACAATATCTTTTAAACCAATAAAAAATGTTTGGGATGATGCTGTGCTTTTTTTATGCTAACCTCAGTTGAAAGCTGGAAATTAGAAAAAAATCAGCTGAAAGAAGTATGGCTAATCTCATAGCCAAGTCAGGTTGGGTGCATTTTTTTTGTCTGTTGTTTGGGGGTTTCCCAAATCTTGTCATCATTCTCAAATTGATGATGTATAAGATGTTAAAAAATGACTAGAAGGAAGACTTCTTTCTGTAACTGTATAGTATACATGCTGTATACAGTCAACAACTAGAAATTCATATGCCTTCCTGCTCCAGACTTCAATAGCAATGAGTAATTTGAAGTTGTCTTCAAAAACTGTCATGATCCTCCAGTTAGTTAGAGGCATTTTCCTATTGCAAAAATATTCTCTAAACATAGGCACTTCTAAAAAATTAATAAACCCAAACCTCCTAGTAGGAAGCCTGTCTAAATTCATTGCTTGGCTGCGTGACACACAGCAAGGAAGGGAGCCACATGTTCCTGTCTGGAAAGTGATCAGTTACATTATTCTAAGCATTAAAATGTGTCCATATGCGTGCATATGTACACACAGACATGCATACCTCAGATCATGCTGATAATGACATTTCCAGCCTCAAAAGAAAAATAGATTATGTACAAAATCCATTCTTATCAGGCATAGAATTTCACTGTGGTCTACCCCTTCGACTTTAAAAATACTCTATTATGATGGCAAGAGCAGTCTTAGAGTGGTTAACTAATTCTCTCATTTAGTCTGTTACTGAATGAAAGAAGGTGTCCATTGATCTCCTGCTTCATTTACCATATTTTATCTAATGCAAATGCAGGTTATGTATACCTGCAGTTCTATATAAAATAGTGTACCTGTTATAGTGCTGTACAATGGATATTCTAGAGAGCTGAGAGTCTCATGATGAGCTGTAGTCGTGTGACAGTCATTTGTCATATGCCTGTGACAGTCTCACCTACATGCTGGCCATTAATCTGTTCTTCAAGAATGTGTAACTTTACTGTCCCCAGGCAATTTTGAGTCTCCCTGCACAGAAAGGCAAAACTTCTCCTTCCATCCTGTCAAAGGAAGCACTTCCTCCAAAAGTGCACTCAGTGAGGTGTAAAATGAGCAAGTTTCTGTCTAGAACTAGTGGTGAAGTTGTGGATCACTTGCATCATCATAAGTGTTCAAGTTGAGGTTCTGGGCTCTGAGCAACCTGGCCTGGTGGAAGGTGTCTCTGCCCATGGCAGGGGAGTTAGAACTAGATGACATGTGGTGATCTCTTCTGACCCAAACCAATCTAGGGACATTAGTGAGGTTGAGGGGGAGGGAAGGAGGGAGGACAGACAACCCTATTTCTGCTCACTTGAGAAAGGCGTCCATCACAGTCTTTGGCAAAAGTTGTGGAGTGGAAAGAAAGAATGCGATCTTTTAGGAATTGGCATCTGAGGCTGCCGCCATGAGTAGAGGCTGTAGATGATGAGGAAACAGCTGAAATAATAGACATGGTCTGCAGCATGACCCAGCCTGTTTAGGAGGAACTTGATCAGAGACAGGAATAGTGTTTGTTGACAGCACCGAACCTATGGGGGGCTTTGTCTCTTAGTCAGTGGGGGGTGTAGAAGCACCCTCCTAGTACAGGGTGCACAGTGGACCATTAAGTCAATATACAAGCGCTCTGAGCCATGCTGGATCAGATCATCCCTGCACTTTTCCAATCACAATCCTCCTTTGGGGGCTCTGAACATTAGGTCTGATCTGATGGTGAGCCTTCTGCAAACAGCAAAACCATGCAGCAGTGGCTTAATTCAGTTGTGCCACGTGTTACTGAACAGTTTTTATTATGGTCATGAAATTGAGCTGCATTTTTCTGACTCTGTGAGGAATTTATTTTTATCAGTAGCAAAAGGAAATTTTTTTTGTCAATAAATTTATTTATTTTTCCTTCACTGAATTGTAATTTCCAGTGCAGAAGACAAGTCTTGGTTTTGGGAAGGGGAGAAGAATCAGATATTTTACAAATGAGCAGCCAGTTTGTGAGTTCTGCGCTGCAAAGGTTATTGAGCATTTTTGCTGCATTTGATTCTCATTATGCTGTACATGATCTGTTATTTCCATGAGGAGTCCTGCAGATGTAAAGGCTCACACAGTGGTTGGTTTAATTAGAAGTACAGTGTCAAGAAATTTGGCACCTTTTTTATTCTTTGTTCAAGTAACAAATGTTAAGCACATGGACACCAATTAATTCCTGGAGCAATTTAACGGATTTGAGTGGCATTACAGCAGGGGTCATTTATGCTATGACAATTATTTCAAATGGGTTATTTTTTCAGTAACTTCTCTCATTAGCATAGCCGTCTAAAAATTGGTGGTAAAAGAGGAATAACCTGAAATTTGGGAAGAGCATCATGAGCCATATTTCCACTTGGCAAGTCATTTCATAGAATCACAGAATCTAGAATAGTTTGGGTTAGAAGGGACCTTAAAGATCATCTAGTTCCAACCCCCATGGGCAGAAAACCTTCCACTAAATGAGATTGCTCAAAGCCCCATCCAACCTGGCCTTGAACAGGGATGAGACGTCCACAGCTTCTCTGGGCAACCTCTGCCAGTGCCTCACCACCCTTGTAGTAGAGAATTTCCTCCTGACATCTGACCTAAACTTACCTTCCTTCAGTTTAAAGTCATTCTACTTTTCCTATCACTATGTGCTCTTTTAAAAACTCCTTTTCCAGGTTTCCTGTAGGCCTCCTTTAGGTACTGATTTGCTAGGTGATTTTCTGAATGTTGTTGTTTTGCAAAGGGCTAGCACTGAAGAGAAGAAAGAGTATTTTTATTAATCCCTCTTTTTTTTGTTTTTGAGAGAGTGATAACTTTGCAGATTACTGAAGGTTCTCTTGTGCAACTGGAGGTCAGTCGTATTCTTTTAAACTGTCAACTGAAGTCGCTGCTGTGAGTTATTGGTAGTAATGATTGCAGAATTGGGCTCTTAAGGTACAGTGTTGTCAAAGAAGCTGTTACATATAGTAATAAGATCATTAAACTGTTTTCACTGAGGTTTGCTCTGAAAAGTAGTCATTTCACGTGTCTTTGCTGCAAATGTTGATTTGTATGTGTGTCCATACTCATTTCCAAGGTGCAAAATTAGCAAATGACTTGTGGAATGAATCAGTAAAAGTATTGTGCTCTGTGCAGAAGTGAATAAACTCGCTATTTTAACCCCGGCCTTGGCTTCCCCTCTCCTGGGCTTCCTAGCGGATCCTTTTGAGATATATCTGTTCGCAAAATAAAGACACTTTTTATGCTTTTTAGTACTTGCTGACTATTTGCCAAGGATTTCTATGAAGTATCTGTGAATATAGCCTGAGACAACACGACACTGCTTCCCCTGTTTCCTGTGGTGAATGGCCAGCCCCAATGATAAACTGTAAAACTACTCAAGGTAGGAAGGGTGAGCTGCCAGAATCTATTTATCACTTCACTGGCTTTGTACCATGCACATCCGTCTGAAGCTAAATTGAGGTTATAAGAGGAGTTTTCTTCTTGCTGTGGCTTTGCCAGCAATAGTATCTTGCATAAAGATGAACATAGAAGTTCAGTGTTTAGCCCTTAGATGTTCCCATGCCATGAAAAGAAGATGGAAGTGATAAAAAATTTAACTCGAACACCTTTTTACTCTGGTTTCTGACAACTAGTGCTGTAATGTTTATCTGCCATTAACTTTGATAAGGTGAATACCTCCTTGGGAATGGTGGATTTCAGGATGATGTTTATATACTAATATATATGGTTAGGTTTGATCCTCTTTGGATATTTTAGGGGTTTTGAAACACTAATATCTCCTGTCCTTTCATTCTATTTGGTGTTAATGTTATGGATAAAAAAGTGACTTCTCTTTTCTCTGTACAACCTAATTATAGTGATGGTAGGTATTCTAAGCTAAAAATAAAACTTGCATGATATTCTAAGCAACATTTTGGGTAATTCTTTGCAGTTCAGCTCTTTATATACCCATAAATCCACGTGAAGTTAATCTTCCTGCAGTAGCATGAGAGTTTAAATTTTTGTGATATTTCTCTCAGTGTCAAGTACTGTAAGTCCCATGATACATAACTATGTTGTAAAATGGAAACATTATCAAAACAACTCAGCATGCATTTGGCAACCTAGCACTTCTCATTTTGGTACATTCAAAGCAGATGTGCATCTTCATTATCAGTGCTGATTGGTTTTTGATGCTAATGTCTGTGCCAGGTGTTGCTTCACCTCAGAAAAAAACTGAATCGAAGAACCAACAGGCTTGACTTGTAAACGGATGGTACTCGGTATGCAGTCACTGTGGTAGCAGGTGGCTGAAGATACACTACATGCTCTTATACATCTTCCAGAAAGTCACTAATTGTATTTGTTGCAAAACGTGTTTTTGCTAAGATTGATTCCCAGTGATTGTATCATTCCTTTATAGCTTCCCTTTCTACTGACTGCAGTTTGCTAAAGTTTAAGCAGTTATTTTTGAGCAGTTGGCTCTTGCTAACAGGAATATTGGCTGCCTGTCTCATCAGCTCAAGTGGGACAGGGTGCTGAAGTCGACCACCCTGCTGTCTGAAGACAAGGAGCCTGAGAGCAGAGCACACCGCACGGGAGCAATTTTGTGCTGGGTGACCTCCCAGCCACTCCACACAAAGCATCTCCTTTCCCATGCTTTCTCCAGACCTTGGCAATGGCAGAGAGCTAAGTGGATGAGAGGGTGTGGTGGGAGAACAGAGCTGGGGATGAAGGGAGGCAAAGAAGGCTTTATTTCTAGACCTTGAGTGCGTATTTAAGAAATCTTTACGAATATTTTGCGTAAGACCCCAAAGCTTTAAGTGGGGCATATTTAAAATTAATCAAAATATATAATTGAAACAAACTTATTTGTATAACC
Organism: Pseudotriccus pelzelni; assembly: GCA_035584735.1. Classification (NCBI taxonomy): domain Eukaryota; kingdom Metazoa; phylum Chordata; class Aves; order Passeriformes; family Tyrannidae; genus Pseudotriccus; species Pseudotriccus pelzelni. Next base: position 46,240,172 of record JAWMRA010000130.1, read on the forward strand.
AAAATTCCATCATGGAATCAAAATTCACTTACTTACTCTTTAAATTTATGGCAACAGCAAACTTATTTGTGTTCATGCTTTTCTGAGCATGTCAAAAATGCTTAATATATCACTTGGAAAATGTTAATGCTATAACTATGTTTTCTTTTCATACCAAAATACAAAAATGCATGATAAAAATGCCATGAAGAGAAGTAATTGATTGCTAGTCCGTGCTGTAGAGACTGACTGACTACATAACACCCTTAAGTAATTAAATTGCTTTAAGCACAGATAGCTAGGCCAGATTCCTTTACATGGTTACCAGCCCCTGCCCAGGATTCATCATTTCATTTCAATTGATGTTGACCTTGCTGTAAGCTGCAAACACACAGATAATGTGTCAAGTCCAACTCATAGTCTTGGTTTTGCTTTATGAAAGAAAAAAATTGGAGTTACTCCATTATTTTAATGTTTGTACTTAAAGAACTTTAAAAAGGTCAGTCACTTTCAATGCTTTGTTGTGTTTGGGGGTTTCTTTAATAAAGAAATGGTGGTATTAAAGCTGCTCAAGTAAAGGCAATATTTTCTGCTAAAAATCCAGTTCTCATGATTCACTGCCTTGTTTTACCATGCATTTCCCCTTTCCTTCTGAATTTTGCTCTTACAGCGAAGGGTATCTAAATAAATACAGTAGCACAGAAGCAAATGGAAAACATCTGTTGTTCTAATTCAGAAATTTAGTGAGTCAGGTTTTATGAACATCTGAACTCAGCACTTTTACATATTTGTAGCTTAAAATCATTCTTATAAAACATATACTTAAAGGGAATACTGTAAGAAGTGTGGAGAGTGTGCTTGCGCTTTGGAAAACTGAATAGGAATGAGAGGAAAGTGGTTTTTTGGTTTTGTTTTGTTTTGTCTTCCTTTTTATGGAATTGATTTAGAACCCCAAGGAAATAAGAAGAGCATACAGTGCCCCATCGTGGCTTATGCTGCTGCCTGTGTCTGGTAGTGGCCAGTACAATGACATGAAAGACCTGCTCTTCTTAGAGTCATCATTCCCTGATAGGCAATTGTGTTCTCCAGCTATTGGAGATTTAAAAGATTTACTGAGCTAGTGGATCTTGTAATGAAAATAGCAGTGTACTGGAGAGGTATATTCTGTGATTTATAAAGTGCAAGACCAAGGCATATTTGAAATAGATGGAACCACAAATTTTTTTTTATAGGAAATAGGTAGGTACTGTGGCTTAAAGAGATTACTGTAATGTGGCAACTTGCTCTGATAATGAAGTAATTTTACCTGAAATATTAAGAATGCCTTTCTCAAGTTGAAAATGGCTTCTTATGCTAGTATGGCCTACTTTTTGTATCAGTGATCATTGTGAAAATTCTCTTGCTGTCTCTTACTCCCTCCATCTCCTGTGTTTCTACAGCTTTCTCCTTGGCTGCATTTAGAGCCCCTTCTAAGCTTTATTCTGTGCAAGTCTGGTATTTGAAACATATAAGTATCACCATGTTGCCAGAGCTGGATGTCATTACTTTCTTAAATCACCTAATGTTCCCACATTTGTATCTCCCCTTGCTTAGAACTATTGCAAATTTTCATTAATTCAGTACCTGTTATGTCATCTTTACTTGGAAAGTCTGATAGATCTTTACTCCCACTCATCTTCCTCAGCTGTAAATTGCTAAAAGTGGGATTACATTAATTCGTTCATGTACCAAAATGCAGTTTGATGTCCCTGCAATGGCTCTGGCAATTTTCATTGCCTAAAAAGTCTTGCTTACAATAGTGTTGGCAGCTGTGCTCCAAGTAGCGAGGTATGTCTGTCCATGCAGGCTTTACTGTCTCCTTTGTGCCTTCTCAAATTTCCTTGCTGGTCCCAGTTTAAGGTTTTTAGATACTGAAAATGCTTGCTTTTCCTTCAGTATATTTACATTTCCAAAAATATTTCTATATTATTTTCACTTCATTATGTAGAAAGCTGGGGCAGAAAGCCTAGCATCAGAAATGGTCTTATGGTACTCTATGCTCTATATTTGCAGTTGTAATTAAACTGAAAAGGGAGGGGCTACAGCTTTGCTCACCTACTAGAGTGACAACAGCAATGAGTAGTTACTGATCTTGGGGCTTGACTTCTAGGCAGTTTTTGTTAAGTCTCAAAGTACACGCTATTGATGCTGTGTAAGTAGTAAGTAATGATGATGAGCTTTCAAGTAAGGAGCACAATTTCCATTTGTCTTTGGAGCTGTCATCACAGTATCTGAGGGGCTTGAAGCTGTTAACCTCCCAGGTGGATGGATATATCAATCTGGAACAACTGGCAAATTCTTAACAGGAATGAATTGTGTAGTTCCATGTGAGTATGAGCGTCTGTGTTGTTTTAATCCAGCTGAGAATTTGTCCCAAAATTTTGGTAACCTCTGTAAGCCCATGTATAGTCACCATCCTTAGAGAATGCTGCCATCTACCATGAGCTGAAAACCACATTCAGCTCCTTCTTTTGTCTCAGTTTAAGGACTCCATTTTTGTTGGGTTTTTTTAAAGAATTAATGAGATTGAGGGTTCTCATGAGGATCATCTTCCTCTCCTAATGAGAAAACCAAAACTGTATTCCCTACCATAAGAGATTCAGAAGGATTTCAGATATTCCACCTGTGTCAGACACACATAATTTTGTTAGTCCTGCTCTGTGATGTTATATTTATTGGCAAAAAGGGAAGACTAGCTACTTCATAGGAATTTTCCATCCTTCAGGTGCTTATGTACATATATATGCATGAAAATAAGTGTCTGAGGTATTTTTAGTTTCCCTGACCAAAGCTATTCATGCAACAAAAAAAAAGTCTGTCTTTATCACAAAATTCAAAATTCTCAAAATGAAAAATGGAAATGCACTGAATGCAATTTTGGGCTGTAGCATTTACGAAGTAGAGGCAAAGGGAAAACATGATGAGGAATGACCACTGAATTTAGGTATTTTTTACGTAATCTTTTGTCTTCCTAGTAGATGCGCTGCTCTGAGGATGGGAGAGTCTTAAGAGAAACAAGCTTGAGCATACCTAATTTAATGCAGCACCCAGAAGGTGATAAAGGGGGCACAGAGTTGTTTAGCATCTCTATGTCAGCTTCTTCTCTTGCCACCATTTTGTATATGCCAACAATTGTGACAAGGTTCTTTGGAGGGCTGTCTTATGATAATCTGACAGTTTTGTACGAGAAGGTCTTCCTTGAAAATATAAGGAGTTGTCAGATTCCTTTGTGCCACATCAGCCCTTTACACGATGCCAGTGTGGGGAGGCAGGTCTTATCCACCACTTGATGCCTTTAATATGCTGACCCTATTCATGTAATCAGCAATACCCTTGGATAAATGCATTCATGATTTCTACATGCAGGACTTTGACTCTTATCTTCCAACCTTAAATCTCAAAGTTCTGTACAAAGATTGATCAATGCTTTCATCCCCATCATATAGCTGTGGATGTGAAGACAGAGACTGTGACACATTCAGGATAACAGAGGGAAGGGCCACTAAAGCCAGGGGTAGAAACAGAGTTTCCTGTCTCCCTGTCTAATTTCTTGAGCAATGACTATTTTCTTCCATCCCATTCTCTTAATATATGAAGAGTTTAACTGAGTCCTTTAAATAATTTTCCAAGCTCAAGTGGATCATTTTGGGCAGCCAAACTTGAAACAGGCATAACAAGCATTTTTGCTGTACCCCATGCTTACCAGTGTGTCAGGTTGGACCAAGAACATTCTGTAAAAGTTATTCTGTGTTACAACAAATCCCCTAGCTAGATTACAGCATCAACAAATTTTTACCAGATTTTTACTGCCAAGTTCACTGGGAGCACATCTGGAACTATTAGACATTGTCGCGTCTGGCATATCATGTTCCTTTTACAGTTAGGGCAGGTTGGTCATCATTGGGAGAAATCCTAGCTGCAATCTGATGTCCTTTCCCACTGGTAACATAAAGGAATGGCCTGAGTTTCTTGTTATCCTCTGTTTGATGTAGTTAAAGTCTATAAACTGAATTAAGAAGGTATAGAATCAGCATTTGCATACTGATACATTTGTTAGAGATGCTCCCAAGTCCCAGGTCTTTTGCATTACAGAAGATGGAGCCTGGCAGGATCCTGAAAACATCCTGCAGTGCATCTGCCAGCCCTGAGCAGAACCAGTTCTACCTAAACCCTCTTTACTAGACATTTCTCTGCACAGTTCTTAAAAGCTGCCGTGAACTACCCTAAAACTTCCAAACTCCCCTAGAGAATCAAATACTTAACTCCCCTTACTTCAAAAGTTTCTCCTACCATCCAGTACCTTGAATATTCCTGTAACTTAACTGCAGCCTCAGTGGCCATAGAAAAGTCTATTAGGTAAAGCGTGACTAAGAAAAGTATTTGAAAAATGCTCCCCTGTTCCTTCCTGTCTTCTTTGCCCCAGACTAAACAAACCAAGGGCTCTTAGTCTTGGTTTTGCTAGCTCTGTGACGATTTCAGGCACTTTGCTCTGGGCTCTCTCCAAGTTTTCCACGTGTTTCTTCAAATGCAGTGGTCACAATGAGGAGCAATAGTGCAACGGAGTCAGCCTTGCAGAGCAGAGGACTGATTTATTTCATGTTTCTGCCGTATGATTCTTCTGTCTGTAATTCCCAGTATGTAGGGCTTGCTTCTTCTGCAATTGGGGAAGCACTGTAAGTCTGGGTTGTTCCAGTGCTTCTTTCTGAAAATAGGCGCTGTACTTGCCTCCTTCTGGCCTTTTGAAACTTCAGCCGTTGCCTGTGCCTCCTCAAAGAAAGCCTGTAATGGGTCTGAGATTAGTTCACTGACTTCTCTAAATTCTCTCAGGTGCAATTTATCTGGCCCAGATGACATGAAAATGTCTCAGCTTATCTAGTCTGGTTTTCCTCGAGTCTATCCATGATCATTCTAACCATCTGATTATGTTATGTTTCCTAGCAAAGGCTGCAGCAAAGAGGCATCAAACCCATTAACCTTCTCAGTAATAACTGCAGATAGATTTACCTTGCATTCAGTAATGGTATCCTAAATTTTTGTTGTCATTTCCCTTCAATTTCTTCCTTCCTTTAGTTTTCCCTTTCCCTCCTTCATGTGTTTTCTTGCCATACCTCTCAGAGGACATCAAAAGCACGTTTATTCATTCTGATTTTGACCCTTTCTGTCTGCATTTCATCTGTAGTGGTCTGAGCTGAGGTGCACTTCCCATGACTTCTTGTTTCTGAAGTCAGCAAAGTCCTCATGATTTAGCCAGGAGGATCTCCTTCTGTTCCTCTAGGTTTTTGGCCTCTTACAGGAAATTTATGTTTATGTTTTGTTTTGTGTCTTTTAGGAAACAGTAACTTTCCAGAGGTCTTTTACCTTGTAGTGGTTTTGATTTGGTTCTTGTCTTGTACACAAAATTGCTTAGTTTTTTCAACTTGTTTTCTTAAATATGGTTCCTTTTTGTGTTCCTGCTCTTCCTCTTACCTTCCTGAAGCAGATAAACTCAGTCATTTCAGAATTTTTGCTTCTACACTGCTTTCTACAATCTCAGTTAATTTCCTGATGTTCATAAAAATTAAATCTCAAAAAAAGTGCCACTAATGACTTTTTCTGTTACCTATATAAAAAAGCAAATGATCAGCTGTACATTTCAGGACGTTACTGATTGTAGTACAGGAGCTAAAGGTGATTTAGCTAATTAAACCTGAAAAATAATTTTTGCGTCTTACATGATCTGTGAAAAATACTACAAAATCTCCAAAGGCAAGTTTGTATTGTATTTTTAGTGCAGCCTCAAATGCACGTGTGATTATGACATAGCTTAGCATACCCGAGCTGCTGGTGGTAAAGCTTGCCTGTGTCTGCAAACCATGTCACAAGTTTCTGGGACAAGAGAGGAAAGTACAGAGCTTTAGATTGTACAAACCCCTTTCAAAAATTCAGCTGCTTAACCTGCCTGGTGGATGAGACAGTCTCAGCAACACTCAAGTCTACCTGGGCAAGTCCTTTGCGTCATAGCCTGCGATGTGCTGCTGTGATACCATGTGGTGACATTGGGCAGACAAGATGCCTGTGCATCATCCTACGGTGATCTGACAATTATTGCAGCAAATGAGTCTGAGATGCAGAAGAATTACAGATGTTTGCCAGGAATGAAAGCCTGTGGATCTGGGAGCATTGGCAAATCTGAGCTTTACAGGAGAGTGTACTCATAACCACAGATGATCAGCAACTTGCCAGTGGCAGGGAGCGAGTGGTAGTAGTTCTGTAAAGAAGTCTATTGGAATAGGCTATATAAAAATGCTAAACATGGACTATAGAGGCTTTTTGAATACTGTATTTTAGGTATAGACTTTTAACCATCAAGATGAAAGGTTACAGAAAATAAGCTGTTGGATTTATGCTTTTGTTTTGCACTACAAGATTATGCTATGTTGTCTCGTTTGCGTGGGAGATAGGTACTAGTGTTATTTTTAACGATGCTGATAAATAGTGAGTTGTGACTGGTTGTTCCTGGAGTGCTTTCGCTTTCACTTTCTTAATTTCCCGTTCTGTGAATCATTAATGTCTTGCACATGACTGCACTATATGTAAGGTTAGTATGGCAAACTTCTACATGAACATGAAGGCCAACTTACACACAGGTACAGGCTTGAGACGAGCACTGGAGTGTGTCAGGAGAGGAAGGTTTGGTCTGTATTGCCCTTGGGTACAATCTTGTAGCATTTTACATACAAGTTCAAATTGCCTCGGATTGTTTTCTAGAAAACAGTGAAAACATGACCACAACATCACCTGGAACCTGGAGGTAGCCTGAGATTGACCTTCTCTGAGTGAACACAAGGCTGAGCTCAGCGGGGTCTTGGAGACAGCAGCAGGGATGCAGAGAGTGCAGGTCGGGAGAATGGTACCTATGAGCCTGTTCCCCATAAGAGCTCTTCCTCATTTCTGCCTCAATGCCAAGGCTGCTCAACAGCATTCCTGGAGGTCCAGTCTTCTTTCAATTTTGAGAGACTGAAGATCTACTAATCTGTCACTATTTTTGTGTTATGGGTCTTGTGTGTGTTCTTTTGCACCTTGTGCTCCTGAAATTGCTGACTCACTGGAAGTGTGCATTCTGTGGATGCTTTGGTGGCAAGGATTGGGTACAGGGAGCGGTATTGTTCACGTACAATAATGAATTTATTCCTTCGTCCATAAAGAAAAAAAGAAGTTTGCCATTTTTATTTAAACTTTGTCACTGCATAATGAACAACTTCTCTGAACTAAAGAAAATAAAATAAACATTCTCCACTGTCTCTTTGCCATGTATGCACTGGGATGCTTGCTTCCTGGGACAACTGCTTCATTTCTTTACCACGAAGTAAAAGTCAACAGGGAAATTTTTCAAATTGCTCTGGCATATATCTTCCAAAGATGAAAAGGAACTTATAGATTTATTTCTTCTTTGCATCATCCAGACACAGCAGCACATTTTCTGACTACAAAAAGGGTGCATTCTGGTATTACACAATTTTGGAAAGAATGGTACTTCTGCTAGTTGCATCTGTAGAAGTTTTGAACATCTGAGCACCAGAAGAAACTGCAGCTGAGAGTCAATGTTTCATGATAATGCTGGAAATACTCCTCTGAGTTCAGTGAAAGTGTTTGTTCTTATTCTAAAAATTCTGAAATTATTTAGCAAAAACTTACAATATGAGGGAGACATATTAGCATGCATATCTGAAGCTGTGATAATTGGGAATTGGAAAAAAGGAAAGTTTAATCACTATATGCTAACCTGAAACTGTTTTAATCATGGTTACCATGTGTTCTTTCATTATGGAGGCCTTTTTTCTTCTTTTTCTGTGCTTTGAAAAGAAGTTGGGGAAAAGAAGAATATATGTGACAAGCAGCATATGCAAACTGTAAGGTGGAAGTGGTAAATGAGTAAGACCACGTTTGGAAGAGACAGATGGCGCTTTTCCTTGATCATATGGCAGCACTGGCAGTAGAAGTGTTTTGGAATTCGAGAAGTGGAGAGGCCAGACATGTTTCCTAAATGCAGGATAATTTATTTGTAGAACATGCAGAAGTGCAAGGAGCAAAAACATTAAATGGCCCTTGGAGATGTGCATGAACATGATATATTTATACGTGCTTTACTTTGAACTCCTGGCCACTGACATGGGATCTTTGATTATGTATTCTTGCTTTGGTTGATGATACCTCCCACCATTTCTTGTCACCATTGCCAGTTTCTCCTTTTCTGGTACCTGTTGCAGCTCTTGCTGCAACGCACCTTCTTCAGACCCCATATTAACCAAAATTGTCATATGTCTGCCTATGATTATTTCTTCTGGTTGTTTGTAGATTAACCATCAGTCTGCTGGGCATATATTCTTGATTAACAGATGCAGCCATGGGCCTGTTATGGCAAAAGCCTCATTATTGGGCTAATTTATCATAATGCCAGAAGGCATTAAGGTGTCCTCCATATGTTTTCATAATTACTTAAGCAGCATCTCAGGTCTGTTATTACTGAATATGTAATTGAAAGGACTTTCTGAAAAATAGTGTGGCAAGAGATTAATTAAACCTTTTAATTATCATCTGTTTGATCGTGTTGTGTGATTTCTAGAGAACTTTCTATTTCTTATTGTAGGTGGAACAGTAAATCTTAAGTGCTTTCAGGTACTAAGCATCTGAGTATACAGAACAAAATGTTCATAGGAATATGTGGAAGATGTATGCTGTGCTAAAACCTTTTTAGAACGTGGGAAAAAATACTTTAATACAGTTTAGAGTGAAAAAAATAAAAAAAGACAACACAGTTTGCAAACAAAACTGGTATGAAAATAGAATGTACTTTTGAAAATCCACTTGTCACCCTTTTTGTCCTGCAAAGATTATAAAATTAATGTCATTTCACAGACTCATGGAAGCAAACAAAGTAGAATTTTCAGTTGACAGGGTGAGAAGAATTTTGCTAAAGCTACAGTAGGAAGTGCAGAATCTACAAGCCTGATGGGATCAGGAGTTTAAACTAAATCTGATTGAAAATAGTGTAGTCCTGCCCACGGATATCTGAAATCATAAAGATTGAATAGTCAATGGTTTTTTACTTTCACAGCGTTAAAAAAATTATTTCTTGAAATTTACTGGTTTTGTTGACTGAGGGAAAATATGTTTGTACTATATATGGAAGTTTTGAGAGGAGGATTGTGAAGACAAAATACTTCTGAAAACTTCCACACACTACGAACATTGCAAAAAGGATGGATACTGATTAAATGTTCCTCTACGGATTGTGATTGTATTCATAGAGAAGACATTTAAAGATTAATTTTTATACCTTTTCCGTCATTCTTCCTGGGCACCACTCCGATACACCCCCATAGGATTGACTCAGCCATGGAGAGGCACACCAAAACAGTATGAATGATGTTGAAGGGCATCATGAGTGGCTAAAAGGAACCTCTTAGGCCCCACAAGCTCTTTACATGGGTTGGTAATGTGATACGAAGTCTCACATCTCCTGTTGAGATATGACATGTTCAGAAAGATCATCTGATGTCAAAGTTTGTGAAGACAGCTCCACACCTGGCTATTAGTGCTATTTAAACTTACATTTTATATACATTTGTAATTATGCTAAACTTTATTTTCAAATGGGCATGAGAGCTGTTGGTATGGTCAGATGTCTTCTGAGTCCCTCATTTAAGTCTAGGCTTGTCCTTAATTAAGAGTTAACTTCAGCTAAGCTTCGGTAATTTCAAATAGTAAGAACCCAGCCACCTGTGGATTCTCTGAGGGCTGTGGTGTTGCCCATCCCTGTCCCTGTCCCTGTCCCTAACTCACCCCAGAACTGTCTCATGACTCAGCCCACTCTCAAAGCAATTCAGCATCATGTTGGCTCATCCTTACTCCTCAACGGTAAAAAACCACATTTCCCTCTTTCCTAGATTTCCTGCAGCTGGCAGACCTCCCCTTTGTTTTGCAGCTCCAGCTTGAAATGATTTTATATTCAGCAGTGAATTGGCAGCACTACTGGCTGGACGAAATCACTGTGATCTTCCTTCCAGTGCCGTGCTGGATGAATGGTGAAAAGTTAATCCGTTTACCTGAACTGGAAATGCTTAGTTTCATTGACCTGCTCCATATTACTTCTAAAGCAGTAAGTTAGAAGTGGTCTTTATTCAACAAGAAGTGTGTAATTTGGATTATAGTGTGAAACTGCAATAGCTGGCCAAGCAGGGACAATAGCAGTGGTGGTGGGGATCAAAAGGCTTATCCAGATTCATCACTGAGGCTGTGAAAAGTATAATTTCGTTGAGACCAGTAGGAAGAGAGGATTGTGTGGGGAAGATCAACTCTCCTGTCTTTATTCCAGGAGTGGGAAGTATTTAAAACAAGCATTTCACTTTATCAAAGTGAAAATGCTCAGCTGACAGTGCAGTACCCTGCTATCTTTGACTCAGGCACTTGAGTTTCTTTGCACTGAAGACTTTTCAGGATATGCTAAGTTGAAATCGTGGAAATTTTAATTGACTAAGTCGTACAGATTCAGACTCTTAGTTTGCAGAGGATTGACCTAAAAGATACCTTGAAATGAGTCCTTGGAGTTCTGAAGTTTATTTTTGTTTCTGCACAGCTGGTGTGCATGTGTTTCTTTAAACCACATGTTTAAAGTCTTATGAAACACTAAAAAATACACTGTACATATTATGGACTTGCTTAGCAAGTCTTAGTATCTTCTTTCTTTCAAAAATTAAAAATATTATTTTACTTAATTTGTCATAATAGGTTAGCCCATATTTATTATGGGTTTTTACTGAAAAGCAGTTATCTCAAAAAAATTTGATAGGTAGTAGACTACAGTTTGTATCCCTTAAAGTTTAAAAACAATGAGTTGTTGTGTTTGCTTTATTTTGTTTTCTGGAAGGCCTGGAAGCAGTAATTGAAATCATGAATCTGCTGAAGGTGATGGCAAATTCTTGGGAACCAAATTCCTTAGTCCAAAATTTCCTTCTTTATTGCATGCCTATGTGATATACTGCTAGTCACCAGCCTCAATTGATTGCAGCAAGTTGGAATAGCATTCACAACAAAATCTTTGATGGTCACTAGACTACAGGGGCAGACTTACAGTAAGTCATGAAGGTGGAAATCCTAAAAGGAAAGGTAAAAAACAATGAACTGAAGATGTAAACAGTTATTAGCAAAGACTGCTGGCACAAACTTAAGCAGTGCAGATGGAACTAACTGGATATTTCCCAGCAGTGGAACCTTTTACATAAATGCCTTCAACTAAGTTTTGACTGGCTCTCTTGTATAGTGTATTTGATCCTTGCAGCTACTACTATATGAATAAAGACTTTTTTGTGTGTGTGCATTTCAAAATGCTTCAGGTGAGACTTGCCCTACTTCTGAACCTATTAGTCATTTCTCATGACAGATTAACCAATCAGTTTTGATATCTCAGAGGTAAGACCTCAGAGACATACAGAGGTGTTTTAAAAGTCATTTGTTCTTTTAAATGCAGAACTGTGTGTGTTGGTAATGCTAAGTTAAGAACTCCATGGTCCACATTTCAGTTACTTGTAGTTAAATGTAAGACAAATCTTGCAGTAAGGCTGGTTTTGGAGAAATCAGGCATGATTTAGAATAACTCACATCAAGAGTTGTCTTTCACTAATTAAGCAGCTTGATTGCTGTTGCTCTGATGTGCTGCAACACCAGCTTACCCATCAGTGCTTGAAAGGCTCCCCATAGCATCTTTGGCTTTTGCTTCACTGCTCATTAAGGCACCATGTCTAGGGAAGCTCAGACAGTCACAGACTCCTAAAGCCCCAAGATACGTGAGGAGTGGACTCTGTCTTCCCTCTCGCAAAATGCCAACCTTGCACAGCCATTGCAATCAACTTCCAGCTGACATACCAGGGACCAGATTTGCTCATTGATCTCAGCTGTCTTACTCTGCTCCATAGGTCCCCTGATGGTTTACTAACTGTGAACTTTTCTAATTTGTGGGTGCACACCATCTGCTTTGATACAGCAATGGATATGTACATAAAAATATATGTATGTCTATTACTGCATATCTTCAAACCATGGAAATACCACATATGACATTTCTAATAATGTGTAAAACTAGGAATATTTACAGAGTGTTGAAAAATGAAAGACTTAAGGATAAAAGAATTGCAGGGATTATGCAGCTATCCTAATACACTACAGTAAATCTTGCATTCATATACACCCACCCTTGGAAGTAATCTAAACATTTAAACAGAAGCAGTCTTAACTCCCTTTGGTAATAACATGAAGTGAGAATGAGGGGGAAAGTCCTTAAAAATAGGTTTAAATTCACCTGAGATTGTGAATGCTTTAAGTGCAAATCAGAAGTGTATCATAGAATCAGAGTAGGTCTGAGTCTAGTTGTTTGTATGCTTAACTGTGCAAGTGTTACCTGGCATGTCTGCATTTCTCTTAACTAAAACTGTGTGGTACAGCCTTTACATAATTAAGTATAACTTTGATTTGATTCTTCTTCTGATCTGTTGTCTTTTGCCAAGTTTGTAAAATGTCCGTTAACAAATGATATAGATCTCAAATGGTGAGCGTGGAGCTTTAGCACAAAGTTAGAGCTGGAAGGAAAGTAATCCCCATGTCTTTTTGCAACTTGTAAATTAAATACTTAAGGCATGTGGCCAAATTTGCAGAAAGATTTGGGCATTCAGAACTGTTCCTGCCATTTCTTTGCATTTCCAGGCAACCATTTATGAACGAACTATTGTAATCAAATAGACAAAAAGCATATAGGATACACTAAGAGCTTTTGCAAGGTTGGATTTTTTTTTGTTACTTTTTAATTTCATACATTTTTGTAATGTTTGAAGAACATATGTAGGAAATCTGCAGGAACAGAGCAGAATTTTGTCAGTGTAGCTAGGGCACAAGGCTTTCAGAGGGGAAGAGAGTACTTTCAGATTTAGCCTGCAGGTTTATTTTACAAAAGAGATTGAATTTCCAGAAAATCCCTTCCATGAAAACTCTGCAAGAACTGTTCAGTACAATCAAATAAATTTGGGGGGGAGGGGGAGAGGAGGGGGGGAGGGAGTAGGAAAATAAAAACTAAAACAAAAATCCGAACTATTTTACTGGTTGTATTTGACATCCCTTGTGTAAACTGATCTGGTTCTGATCATGGCCATGAAATGTGAGGTCAGATTGCAACAATTCTTGACCCAGACACAAACAAACAGTGCTTCTCACTTTAATTTAATATTCGTCTATGGTTGAAGCACCACCTCCACTAGGGAATGTAACTGCTGTCTTGTTACAATCCTACCAAGTAAAACAGCATGACTTGCAGAGCCTTCAAAGGCATAGACCATGCTGTGTCTTTGAGTGCCTTTCTCCTTATCACCTTAAATCTGTGATAGACAAAGCCAGGAGTTGATTACTTGCTGTCATTACAGCCTCACCAAACTGAAACTATGTACGTGATCTTAAAATAAACTCAAGATTTTTGCAAATTATAGTCTTATGAAGTGAATTCTCTGAGCTGTTTGGACAGGAGCATGCATAAAATTTCCTTCGTGAAAAAGGGAAGTCAGCATCTGAAGAGCAAAAACTATTGTGCATCCATGTCAATTGAACACCGTAAATTGCTGGTGGAATATGATAGTTGAGACCTGCTCAAGCTCCCATCTGTCTTGTGTAAGGGATAGTTTTCCTTCTCTGAGAGCCAAGTTTGTCCCTAAGGACAATCCAAGCAGTCATCACATGTTTTAGCTGCTCCAGACTTGGCCCTGAAGCAATGATTAAAGCCAGAAATTGTTGATAGCATTTTCCTTCTTTGCCTGTTTCTCATCTTGAATTTTATATTTGATTCTCCAATATTCTTGTCTCCCAAAGTGTGATTTTCAGCCTTGTTGCATGTACAGACATTAGCTCTTGATAATCCGAGCTTATTTTTCCTGAGTTTGTATTGGGTTTTATACCCAGAAACTTGAGAATCTGTAAGCTGCCTGAAGCTGGACAAGTGTAATTTTTGGCTCTTTTTTGGGATCCTGAATCATTTTCCTTTTCTAATTTCTCGCTTTTTTCTGATCACTGGAGCAGCAGACCCAGATACTTAAGGCTGTTTGCAGCCTCCCTGCCTGGGTAGCCTTCCTTGTGCCATGCAACCCCTCTTGTGCCTGCAAGCTTTGTCTGCCACATAGAAGCTCAATAAAGTCTTCTGTAATTATGTTAGTCTCTCGCTCCTCCTACACCACCTGAATTCAAACTTGAACTAGGGAGTTGCCCCATTGTCATCCTCCATGGGAGGAGAAGTCTGTTTGTGACCCCAGAGTGGCAGGATTTAGGCTCTACAGCCAGCCCAAAGGCACAGCCAGGACAGCAGTGTCCCTCACTCCCCACCACAGGCAGGCTGGGCTTTTCCTCCATGGAGATGCCACTATTCCTCCTCTCCCTCCATCACTTAACTAGGCCAGAGCTGTATTTCTATCTAACCCACTGCCAGCATATTTGCTCTGGTACTTTTGTTTCTCATGTTGGGCCGTTCTTGCTCTCTTCCCTTTCCTTCTCTGATGCTTCCTTTTGCAGTCTTTAAAAATTATATGCATTTAAGCTGGTGGTTTGCCCTGCAGAGGTTACACTGCCTGAATTACAGTTGAATTGCAGCCGTTTGTGGAGTTTGGCTTTGCTGGTCTTTGCTTTAGCAGTTGTGTAATGAAAAACATAACCCAGATCTTCCTCTCGCCGTGCCTTTGGTCAGTGTATGGCCATTTGAAACGGCAATCTTGCTACTGGGTTTAAAGTTTGTCAAAAGTAAGAGGGGCAGAAGTAACAAACTTTGTGAGTGATTTGAGGAAATTGCCACTGGGATTTACTTGTCTGGCGGACCCTGAAAACAGCAGGTTTCTATCTGGAGTTGTTTATTCCATGCTATAGGCCCTTACTAAATAGCAGTCTGTTCCCAGGCTGTTGTATCCAAGTGCCTTACAGAATTGAGATAGCATAAACAAGGAGCAAAACACATTTCAGGTGCTGCTGTTTCAGCAATCAGGGTTAGTTTGTAGCCTTGAGATTTCCATGTCTGTGAATACGTAGGGTGGAAATGAAGGGTTTGAATTCCAGCCTGCTGAGGGGGGGGTTATTGGCAGCTCTTTGTTTTTCCTGCCAGGTCCCTCTGGCCTGGCCTTCACAGCTGCAGCTGACTGCTCATTCTCCTCATAGTCTTCCTCCGTTCCCGATGAGGGATAATCAGCAGCAACTCTTTGGGACCACCACAAGGAAGGACTTTGCAGAAGAAAAACCAGCATCTTGGAACTGTCTAAGGGAGAGTCTGACTGCTGCATTTTGAGCTGACTGGTGCTCTTTCCTTATTTTGGAGATCCCACTCACTATCTCTTCCTAACTGAAGTCTTTCTATTCCAAACTGTCCTTTGGTAAGTTTTGAGTTGCTTTCCAGCAGTAGCTGTTTATCTACACATTTCCCACCTTCAGCTTTCTCAGTTGTTGGGAGTGAGACCTTGCCATAAAGTGATTACCTTCAAAAAGTTATCAGAATAGAATTGCTTATCTTTGGTCTCATTGAAATCTAAGTCATAGTTATTGAAAACTATTGCAAACGTATCATGTCACGACAGAGGCGTGCAACGTCCCAGGGTAAGATGGCTCTTTCTTGGGTGGTGTTAGGGGATATTTACTAGATCTAAGCTTAAAAACTATCTTTTTTTGTTTCTTTTAATGTGAAGAATTTTCAGTCTACTCTTCTTCTCTTTTTTTTTTTTTTCTCCATAGAAGACCATTCACAGCCCAGAGCCATGGTACTGGGGGAATAGCTCCTTTCACATTAATATCAAAGCAACAAAATTATGTGAATGCTTTTAACAGCCAACAAAACTTCTTTTAAACCCAAAAATCCAAACTCACATGAAGATCATTGTTTTTCTGTGGCACTGTCCTGTAAGCCTCTCGTACCCTGAGCTCCTGGCATTGAGTTGTTAAGGCAGGATTGTCCCATTCTGTAATGAGTTCCAGCTGCTGTCTTGGCACCACTGCTCAGGAGATGTTGCTCAGTTCCTATCTAAGTCTCTCTCGAGCCAAGAGCCCTTGCAGGAGAGCAAGAGTATTCGTTGCTTCTGTTGGCAATGAGGTCTTTCTTTTAGCAACACAAGGTTGTGGTGATTTACATAAAGTGAAAGAAACTGTAGTTTTGAAGGAAACAAACTGTATTGTGTGAGGTTTCTTCTATAGAAGGAGCAAAATATTGTGCAATGAGCATTCTTTTATTGTTTTTTCCGTAAGAAAAGGAGAAACAAATTATGCAACCTTTTTTTCAGCTGTACTGAACACAAGTTGAAATGGAAGCGGAGCCTTGCATTCTTGAGAGCTTCAGAGCACAGCTGTCCTCCTCAGAACAGGTCACTGTAGATGCTCCCTTACAGTTTTGTGTTAAGAACATCATATTTGCACACACACACCTCAGTTTGCCATGTGTTCCTAATGTAAAAGCAGGCAATTAAAACAATATCCTTATCACAACATTCATACAGTGATGCATTGCTTTGAAAAGAAATTCCTGTGCTATTCTGCAACACGTGAAAACGATAAAAACGTGATTTTGAAAGGGAAATAGGTTTTGGGTTGGTGGGTTTTTTGGGATTTTTTTTTTTAATTTGCTCTTTCCTTGCACTGATATTTTAATCTTAAATGCTGAACCTAGTTATGGAAGACAGTTTTATTTTTAAAATATCATACTCTTTATGTTAAGGTAATTTCTTAGTTAATTACAGTAAACTCTGCATCTTCTAGTCGGATATTCTTAAATGCAGAATTAAGGATAATAAAATAGTAGGTTTATTTTGTAAAATGGAAGATTTTCTTTTCCCTGTCAGCCAATATTGTGCATATCAAAGGAACACCACCTCAGTATTCCTGAATGCTGTTGTTCCATTACGTGTGTAATTTCTTCATGAACAAAGAGGCATTTTGCTTTTCTTGAGGTTGGAATTCAGACTCACTGGTCACAGAGGAGAATGTGACTTCATGTGGAGAGAGAGGGTTTATTCACACATCATGAGAACCCATCAGAAAATGAAAGCAGTGCCCTACAAGGTCACACTTAACTGCTGGTCTTGCTGAAAGTTTTTGTAATGTCTGTTGCCCTGTGGATTTGGGGAAGCCTGAGGTCAGCACAGATCCCACTTGTTGGTTTAAGGTGTGGGCACCATCAGAGGACTCAGTTGCTCAAAGCAAACAGGCAACCTGGGAACAACTACTGTTGTCTCCTCATATTAGATGTGGTGGTGGTGCTCACGTTACGGTAGGGAAGGCTCCTGTCACAGTGGGTTTGGATTGGATGGAGGCTGATCATTCCTGCTGGCCTGAAAAGCATACACCAGCCTCCCTCATCGGAGGTGTGGGAAGAGCCTCTCTCCCACTTACTCAGCAGTAGTGTCAGCTGGGGGAGGCTTCAGAGACTGATCTCTTTAGCCTTTGCACAGAACATCACATTCAAGCAGTAATTAGCAATGGAGTGGAACTAACACAGGCAATGCAGGAACAATCCTGTGGCCCAGCTACTAAAAAGAGTGCTACTACCCTTTGAAATTAAATCAGTGTCTGGGGAAAGTTACTGACTTGTCTCTTCCTCCCCTGCCTTAGCTGCTTTATCCTTTCCACCCCCATTGAAATATTTCTAGGGTGAGTTTCAGGAAAGGCTGCAAATATGAGCATTTTTCTCTGATGCAGGCACAACTGATTGTGGATATACAATGATAATTATATTTCTGTAGTAGAAGTGAAACATTCTGCTCCATTATCAGCTTTGTTATCACTGATTCTGATTTTTATGGGATAGTATTTCTGTGCTATTAGCAGCACTGTATATTCAGTTGAAAACGATGCAGTAAATTATGGCCAAGCACCAGCAGTCCAAAGGTTAATTTGATTGTACAACTACAATCCCAGAGTTATGTATGAACATATGCTCTACATTCTTATTCATGAGTAAAGCTAGATTGGCATGAGCTGTGCTATATTTCCTGAGTATTCTTCAAGAGTTTGTGTATGATCTTCGGTACAGATAATGCACAGATCTGGTTTTCAGGAAACGCCTATTTAAGCATAAAGAAAATAGTAGGATGCAAATTGTTAGCTATAAGCGTGACGGTTTTTCATCTAATGGAGGCCTTGAGTGGAATCTGAAAGGGTCCCAGTAATTTGTGGTTGGCATCACCCTTGGTCTGTGTGCATTTGGGAAAAGCACAAAGAAGGAAACCCACGAACCCCAAGCATTTGCAAGTTGTAGTCAGCTGAGCTGTTGGGAGTTCTCAAGGGAACCTGGTTTGTACATTTTTGTTTCAGTCCAACTGGCTATAGATTGAGAAAAGGCTCTTTCACAGCACCCACCTTTGCAAAATCATGATGATTGGATCATCTCCGTCCTTTGCCAAAGGATCTAGGCAGCAAATGCAGGGTGAAGTGAAGCTTCTCAGTTATATTTTTTCTACTGATTTAGGGTATTTTCCTCTGATTGATTGCTTGCTCTTTGTGTAGTTACAGACTTTTCTTCATCATACCTGATTTACTGTGTTATTACATTATTATAGCTTGGCATACTTAAATCCAGTTTAGCGTTCACACAGTTCATTCAGTCTCTGTGTCTCATTGTGGGCTTAAAATTTGGTGGGTTTATTTAACATCCATGCTGTGGCAGAATCCAGGTGTCTTGGCAGTTAATTTTGATGAGCTAACACAGAAACTCATCAAAGTGAAGATAAATGATACTCTTTCTGCCTAGGAATAGTAGGTTCATGAATTAAAGCTACACAGATTTTTAAAAGCTGTGGCGTTGCTCCAGTGTTGAATCCAGATGTGAAGTGCCTGCCCAAGAGGTAAAATTAAACTTGCTTGCTGAGCCAATTCTCCTTCTTGAAAGTGTCCTCGAACGATTGAACTGCAAATGCATCAGGGGAATATTGGCTTTCAGATACCTGTGCTCCACAAACTTTCTAATGTAACCAGACATTCTAATGAAAAAAAGGTAATCAGATGTACTCCAGAATATCTGAGGAATATTTTTTAATAAATCTAGATTTCTCTTTCATGAGCAAAAAGGATCAGCTGGTGGTTATCACTGAGACTGGCTTCCTGTGTTGCAAGGGAACACTTGCCCCATTGTTCTCTTTCACAGTGAGTAGGTCATGGATTACTGTGGGATTTAGTCACACGTAAGGCTGACATTTTCAACCAAGCTTTTCTTCATTTTTAACATTTTGAGATGCCTAACACCAGTGTGGCATGCTTATAAGAGGGAGAACATAGGTGTTGCAAATGTTGGCAAACACCATTTTGAAAACGCCTTGAAAGAGTGTGAATATACTCGTTATAAACTCCACCTCTATATCTTGTCTGAGCAGAGAGCACTAGCGTGGCTTGTGCATGGGTGTGAGAAGTGTGGAAGGGTGAAAATCGGGTCCCCTCTGTGCCTGACAGCCCAAGGCAGGTGGTATGGCTGAGCTGTGAGTAGGTGGCTTTCTGCTGGGGCAGGGGGGCAGCTAATTTAATTTGGAAGAAGAGGCAGCAGCTAGAAAGTAAGCAGTTCCCTGTACTGCCTCTGTTGTTATTGCCAATTCAACTTAATTCGATTCTGATAATGTCGACAGATCTCTCTGTACAACATCTTTCAGCCGTATGGAGCTAGTCTGGCAGCTCCCACAAGCCAAATAGGCGTCTGGCACTATCTGTCATCTCGTTCGTGAGGCTCAGTGTTTTATCCAGAATCATGTAGGAGCCTCTGTATATACATTACCCAAAAGTAGATCTTGTAAGTCTGCAGTGACCTTGCTTGTACCATGGCTTTGTCCTGGCCTTTAGCCGTGTCATCATGGAGAATTTTGGCCCATGACAGGCTCTTTCCAACAGTTTGAAGTATATAGACATCACAGAGAGCAGCATCACTTATTTCTTCGGTGCAGCCACTCCTGCTTTTCTGTGTTCATGTTAAGAAGTGAAGAAAATATGGCTGTAGAAAAACACTGCTGAGATTGTCCACTCTTGCTCAATTCTGTCAGCAAATAGATCATTTGTCAAGGGAAGAGAAGGGTCTCAATTCTGCTCTCCTAGCTGACACGTTCAAATCCAGCAGAAAGATTGAGAAATCTTCTGTGCAAATGCAAAGCTGCATATGATTTAAAGTACAATTTTCCTGTCGGGAGGAGTGTTCAAGATTTAAGTATGACTTGCCTGTTGAGAGGAATGTTCAGATACTTTAGACTGAGGCAAGGCTTCGCGGTTTTTTATGTGCTTTAAAGGTTTTATATTCTTCCAAAATACCCTTTTTCTGATGCACTCACTGCGTACCAAGGTATTTCTAAAAGACATGGTCTATGTCACCCTATTCTCTTCATATGTGATCCAAAAATGTTCATATTTCAAAATTTGTGAAATCATATTAATTTCCATGACAACCAACTAATGTTGCAAACAAAGGATTAATTGTTTTGTTGTGGCATGAAGCAGAAGGGGGATTTAAATCGCAGGAGGGAAGAATAAAGTGCCTATACAAATGCAAACATACTGTAATTGCAAAAGCAAAGTAACAAAGGAACAGCTAAATATGCTTTTCTTTAACTAAATCTTCAAATTCGTCCAGTTTGTTTTAGTGTTATAAGTTGCTTTCTGGGGGAAGATGTACAAGAATATCAGTTAATTCCTTGTGCAAAGCTGAAGAGCTTATCTCACTCACTGGTCAAGCATCCAAACTGCAACTGGCCAAACATCTGCAGGCAAACAAAGACAGCTGTCTTTCACGACGCTGGAGAAATCCACACATCTTGTGCTGAGTCTACAGCAAAAGTCGGGAGGAACGAGGGAAAAAACTGGCAATTCCCTTCAGAAATACCGGCAGCTCCTAATTTCTTAACATACAGTGCCTTCTTGTGGGCAAAGGAGCTTACTGCCAGATGGAAGCCTTGGCACGGCAGCTCCTTCCCCTCCCTTCCCTTTTTTAACTCAGGACAACTCGGGGAAGAAACCCAAGGAATGTAAAACATGTGGGTTTAGATACAGAAATTGCAAACGTGTGTGGAACCATCCAGTTTGTCGTACATCACAATTTTCCATTAATGAAAGCTCTCTTTTGAAGTCTTTAGAAATGGGATGAACATAGGGTTTGACTTTCACAGTGCTAAGAAACATTTTTCTTTTTTGATTTGATTTTTTTCTGAGAAAAAGTTACGATCTCATGCAGAAATAGATGTAGCAATAACTTGTCAGGCATTTTCTCATCATCTTCTCTCTTTGCCCGAAGGTTTTTCTCCTTCTTTCAAATTCAGACGTGCATGCATACATGCACACACGTGCCATATGCTCGGGCACACATGTACAGGGCCATGTGGATATGGGACGGTAAGTCTTCTTTTGTCAGGTCTGATTACCCTGTTCTGCTCAGGGAATTGCCCAGCTCTGCAGGGTACCTCATACTCCTCTGGTCATTGATACCTCTAGCAAGCTGAGGCTGCGGCTCCTCTCCTTCCCCACAGCTCTCTGCCTCGAGGATTCTCTAGGCGAGTGCATTTACAAGCCTCTCTTCTCGCCGGAGCCAAGTGCATGTAAACTTGGGGGTTTCGGTTACTGCAATAACGCTGCTAAACCCAGAGCACAGTGCCAGATCTGATAAGCAGCAGGCTGGCCGTAGGTGCTGTTGTGGCGGCTGCTGACCGTGGAGCAGGGGGGAAGGCTCATTGCTAAGTGGAAGGAAGGCGCCCCAAACAAGAGGCTGTACCACTGCTCTTCTTGTAATTGTCACATTCTTTTTGTAATATGTTTATAGTAAATATAATAGCTGGGTACTTCCCGTTCAGCAGATTTTGAATGTTTGAGAGACTAAACTGCAAATCTGTTTATTGCTGAGATGAGGCTTACATTTGAGACCAGTTCCTGAATTTGCAGCTTCGTTCATGCAGCCAGTATCAGTCCAAGTGTGGTGGAGTTGAGTCTAGTGAAGGCCCCTTCCTGTCATAAATAAGATTACTTTCATTTCACTTGTGGAGTGTGTTATTCCTCAGAGTAATGAATTTCCTCTGTGCCTTTGAGCACATAAACATGGTTTTCATTAGGTTTCTATTAAAAAAAAAAAAAGACAGAGTAAAATTAATAAGAAGACTATTAACTCTATAAATGCAGATGTGTTTTCACTGTATAACCATGATGGAAGTAAACAGATTCTTCACTGAAGACTAGAGATTGCAGAAAATGAAACAATTCTGCAGACTTGAATTCTGCTATCAGAGAACAAAAGTACTGGAAAATCTGACTGCTAAAAACTAGTTTCTTGGGAGAAAAAATAGACTATCAGATTATATGTAGACAGACAAATAGCTTCAGGCTTTCTACTTAATATGTAACGCATGTGATGATAATAGTTTTAAGCCATATATTCAGAATTAGCTTTGCAGCAAAGGGTTTGAACACTTCTTTTTTTTCCTGTCCTTTAACAGATAGGTCCCTGCAGTTGCAGAAAAAGTTGCAGAAAAAATACTTTCAAGTATTTTGCTGTTGGACCCTGTAACTCATAAAATTATCATGTACCGTTTGTATTTGTGGCTTGAGATCTCTGTCAAGTGGTGAATCCCTACAGCATCCTTGCGGTTTTCTTTTTTTTTAAAGCTTCCAGCGTTTGAAACAGAAACCCAAAAATCACCGTACATGCAAAGCCAGGAATTTGTAGA
The DNA here is from genome assembly GCA_035584735.1 of Pseudotriccus pelzelni. NCBI lineage: Eukaryota > Metazoa > Chordata > Aves > Passeriformes > Tyrannidae > Pseudotriccus > Pseudotriccus pelzelni. The sequence continues at coordinate 46,262,902 of JAWMRA010000130.1, forward strand.
AATGACGGATCCTTAAATTTCTGGTGTCGTATTCCACTCTCACAGTCAAAAGTATATCAGAAAATTATAGAAATTAGCAAATAGGATACATGCTCTTTACACACATCTAATATATTATTTTATTGAAGAAAATTGAGGTCACTTTCTCACTACTCAAATCCTATACAGTATTTTTAACTTTCTCAAAATTAAGTTGCTAGACTTCAATAAAAGCTAGACTTCAGTAACAAAAATTACAGCTTGGTAACTAATTAAATTTCAAAATATTAGCAGCCTCCTAACTGTAATTCTATATTGTTCTGTAGACGTTTTAAGCCTTGTTTTCTTTGAAAGTAAAAGTTCTGAAATTTTTATGTATAGTTCCCACTTTCATTCTGCTTAGGCAAATTCAGTGTGAACAACAAAAAGGCATCACATAATAAGTTTTATTCTCTATGTGAATCAAGACTGTTTGCTTGAACACAGAAATATAAATGTCTCTTTCATATATCAAAGGACTGTTTTTAGAATAAATTATTATGTTTTAAAATTCTATTCTAATTATTTATTGCCTGGTAATTCTGTAAGGAAAACTGCCCATTTTTCCTGAGAGTCATTTGTAGTCTGATGCTAAACCTTTTCCTTGCTATCCTTGCTTCTTCCTTGCTATCATGCAAGTTTTGCTGTGCTATTACTGTGCAGATGTTTGTTATTTAAAACGGTAAGGGTGAAGTTGTTTAAAGAGCCAGGCTCAGTTATAGGTGAGCATTGCTTTGAAAACTCAACAGATATCAGCTCCTATTTCCCTTAGTTTTTGAGCAAGAAGGGGTTTTTTTGATTTTTAAAATTTGAGGGGAGTGGTTATAGGGGTAAAGATAGAAAGCTCTGTGCGTTAAAAGTTGTGTATGGTTGTTTAATATCTGCTCAGTAGTGTGCTATTCCCTAATCAAGCCCTTGCAAGATGTAAATCATGGCCACTATGTCACTGTTTTGCTTGGAAGCAAGAGCTGTACCATGACAAATCTCTAGGGACAGCAAACTTCTGCAGCTGTGGAAAGCTGGAACTATTTGCTATTATTATGAAAGGAATCAGAATTTTATTTTTTTAAGGTGAATTTGTGGTAAAATTCATAAGGTGCACAGGGATGTAGTGTGAAGATTTACAGCAAGACTGCTCTGGTAATAGAAACTAAGTTGTTCTAAGTGTCAAAGCAGCAAATGTGAAACTATAGCCCCTTTCTCACCTCTTCCCTTGTCCATCTTAGAAAAAATTGTATGTGAGTAATCATAAAGTGCTTCTAAGTATAAAATACCAGAAAAGTATTTGGAGCTTCAGTAAAATATCTTCCTGTTGAATGAAAGAAGATGTTTTCCTTCTAAAAACATGCTGGTAATTTTTACCATAATTTTGTTTTCGGGAAGTTGTTTTGAGCGTTTTTCCATCTTTAACTCCTGAACTACAGACAGTATAAATGAAGCCTGAGGACAGAAATGTTAACTTCTGCAGAAGTGCGATGTAAATATTTGAGTTAATTTACATACTGTTTATCACAGAGAGTTTAGAGCTTATAGATTATAACTTTCCATAGAAATATTCTCTCTCAAGAAAAGAATATTCTCTCTAACATACTCTAAGTGCTTCCCTATTATTAAACTGAATGACTGCAGAGGAAATTAATTTTTGACATATGCAAATCCTCCATCCATATGCACAGGCTTCTTGCAGGATTGATTGTAATATTATTCCCAGATGCCCTAATCATATGTTAGGCCTTGATTAATTAAAGTAATAACATAGTCACACTGGGATTTTTTCCTAACAGTAAATCTGGCACACTGGTATATTCAGTTTAAAAGAGGGAAGAGTGGAGGAATGTGAAAGATAGCGTGCCTATTGACATGTGGCTTACACTAGCAGTTATGAATCAAAATGAAATACGGATGTGGAAAAATAGTTCCTGTTGGACCAAAAGATGGCCTGATCATATTTTGACATCTGAAATCAGCCTTTGCATTTACTGCAACAGCATCTCATGGGGTAGCATGTCTCAAATCCTTGGTGATGTTGAACTGGTTATAATGTAACGTAACATGGATATAATGCATAATATCAAGTATGTAACTTACATGGATTGTTTGGAGGACAAAAAAAAAAAAGGCAGAATCTTTTTACCTTTGAATGGAAATGGACAAACACTGAAAATAAGTTTTATTGCTGTTATCTCTTTAGTAAGTGGATAGTAACTCAGCATAAATAGCAGTGCTGGGTTTCTGCAGGCCTGATGCTTCTTGCTGTTGTTGTTTTGAAGGTCCTAAAGCTACAGCCTGCAGTCTGCCTGGCTTTGTTCAGGGTGGTTCATAGCTCAGCTTTCACACATATTAAATGATGTATTATCCAGATACAGGTCTATTTTAAAACTGCTGTGGAAAGAGATGCTCTTTATTCCTAAGCCTTGCTAAGAAGCAGTAAAAGGTGGTGGTGTGTTTGGTAAATGTGCCTCAAGGAATCACACATTGAATGTGACTCTCATGTTTTGTTTCCAGGTAGGTCCCATTTTACACTGCTCTGACTAGTTTAAAGTGGCCATGAATGAGCACAGATCATACTTTTCCCTTCAACTCACATGAAAGAGATCGGGCAAAAACCAGGTGCATGATATTTTAAAATGTGTGATAAAAGCATCAGTTTGGGTAGAGCGCACAGTGCCTCCATAAAAGTTTTTCTTCTCCCCAGCTATGGAAATTCAGAGACAAGCCAGTAGACCTTCCCAAGGCCACCCAGTGTGTAAGCAGCACCACCTGGATTAGAGCTCAGGAGATACTTTTGTGCAACCTTGTAGTTAGTCAGCTGTTTCATGTGACTCCCTTTGCATGGAAAACATGCAGGCACCTGGATTGCTCCAACTACACTCAAAGGAGTTGAGGGATAAATCCACCAATCCTGGCTGCTTGTGATCACAAGCAAGCTCTATGCCACCACCAGATCTGCAGTATTGGCACACAACTGAATTGAACATGAAATATGGGGTCATCTTCACATAGTCCATTTTGGAACCTATCCTGCCCTGCCATGTATTTTAGTCCAGTGTAGAAACCCCACTGAGACGTGTTGCAATGCCATGTGGTGATTTGCTGCTGCTCTTTGGGCATTCATAGTCTTCTCCAAAAACATCAAACAAGTGAGCTTGCACACAGCCATGTTTATCGCTCCCCATCTTAGGGAGATCTAAAAATCAATGAATGTCAATCTGTAAGATTGCGCAACCATTCTGAGGAGTTACTTCAAAACACGGTCTTTTATAGGGTACCAAAGTGAATGTTGAATCAAAAAATATCCGAGCTACAACTCCTGGATGTACTTGTGCAGCCTTAACCACCTCTCTATAGACAGTTATTTTCTCTCTCAGTCATTTTGGAGCCTGGATTGCTTGAGGGTTTTTTACATCCTTCTCTTCCAATCCTGCATATCACAGTGGAATCTTACAACAGAGTCATGTGGCCTCCTTCTTCATTGAAGTATGTTATGAAAGGTCATCAAAGGCTACCATTCTAGCACTGTGGCATATATTTAGTAAGACCTGCATGCATGAAATAAAGAATGACATTGTTCATTCCTGATCTCATATAGTAGCCCAAATATTATGTCATGTGCAAAACTCATTAAAATATTAGTGGCCCAAATAATTTAATTTATTTTAAATGGATTTTATATTGAACATATTTATTTATTCACCTGCTTTTTGGTGGAAGAGTAAAATATGGTGTCTCTTTCTGATAGCACTTTTTCCTTTCCTGTAATATCAAGCCTTTTGGGGAGCTGTATGTTGCTTAGTACAGCTTTCACATCATCTTCACTGCATGCACATTTTGCAAAACCAAAAGCAAATTCTCATCTTTCCTATTTGGATGGTGAACATATTTCACTTGAAGTATGCAGAAATCTGCTGTATGTCCAAATTGTAGTAAAGCTCTTCAGCTGTGCAGCAGAATCAATTTTCCTCTGTGTTTTTATAAATAATACTTACTTCAATATGAAAGTTCTGCAGTTGCAAGGAAGTTATTTGCAGGGTCCAGTTGATACAGAATCCTGTTTTGGTCTTCTGAGTCAGATGGATTGTCTGCTGTAGCCATTTCATCCTTTACCAAGTGGCATCTGTAAGGAATAACCATACACAGTGTGGTGTTTCACTCTGTGGCTGAAACCTAAATATCTAGGTATGGCTTCTCTTTATGGAAGAGTGTAGCAATCACAGTCTCTAATTAAAGGAGAACACAATTACTGTTTAGAAGTCTAAGAAGATACTCAGGATCAACTGAAGCTATTTTGGACTTGTTAGACTGTGCAGTTATCTAAATAAATAGGATTCTTCTTTCTTCTTATTCACTGCCCTCTGTTGACGTGCCCTCTATTATCGGCCCCTTCAAAATCTAGCCAGGGTTACCTCTGTGGGTTGTATCATCTTTGTGTCCAAAATAATTTTTAAAGTTGCCATTTTTGGTGTGACCAGGATATTTTTCTCCTGGTGAATTTGATCATAGGTACATTAGTTCTCAAATGTCAGAAATTATCTTTCTCTGGATTTTTTTGTGGTTTAGCTTCTCTTTAAAGCATTGTCATTTCCTTTTTGTTTTTTCCCATCTTATTCCCAAAGGAATTAGCAACAAACTCCCTTTGAGAAAAAAAACATGGCTGGGGAAGAAAAGTGCTTTTGATGATTAAGGTCCTGTTCAAACAGTTCCTGCTTACACTATGGAATCCATAGATACTGGACATATAAAGGAGAGGGTTAGAAGATAACTAAGACCCCTCAGGCTTGGAATGTAATCAAAGAAGTATTGTTTGGGAATGACTTAAAGGGAAGTGGAGTGGCTAACATTTTGGCCCCGATCCAGCTACCACTGGAATTGGTGGCAGAATTCTCACTGCCTTCAGGAGCAGCAAGAGCAGACCTTTTGTCTGGTGAAGACAAGCGTATGAAAACACAATGAGAAAGATGACAACCATGCAAATCTGGAAAGACAACTGCCTACAGATTTCTTATTTAAAGTATGTCTCTCTCTGGATACAGAGCTTGACAGGAGAGATGTGTCTCATGTCCAGTTCCTGGGCGGTGCCCAGCTCAGTCAGCAACACCTTTTGGTTGAGGCAGGATCCCACTGTAGGAACAACAGCAATTCCAGGAGTATAGCTTTGTATCTTGCCAGCTGAAGTTGTAAAAGCAGCTGAAAATTAGCTAGTAACACAAGCAGAGTTGTGCTGGGTACGAGCAGAGAGCTCGCTATCCTGGTAATCTGTTTTCTGTAGAGGATTAAAGAACAGCAGCACAGGTCATACAGAGCACAGTACATCCTTTGGTACGGCATCCCAACTTCCCTAAGTCAGTAATTTAGAGCTGTTTGCGTATTATCTGTGTTTCATAAAGTTGTGGACATATGTGCAGGTAGTTGCAGTCTGAACTCCAGGCATAGCATCTCCCATTATATTTATGTTAACAGGTCTACAAGTTAGTAGATGTACTTCTGTAGCTGTATTGTCGAGCATCTCTTCCGAGGTCAGCACCTGAAAAAGTTGGTCTCTACTTCTTTCCTGCTGTCCCTGTTGTGTGAGTGATTGGAGGCACATCTCTCAGGGCTTGTGGCTAGTTTCCTCAGTTTCCTTCTAGTTTGCAGCTCAGGTGTTACAAAGATGGCACTGGACTCTTAGCTTCTGGTTGGACTTAGATCTCTTAGAAATGTGTGGTTTCCCTAAAGAGCAATGACAACTGTGATTGGCATTCCTTGAAGTGGAACAGTGCAGAAGCCTTCAACTTGATTAGGAACCAGCACTGGGAGAAATGGCAAAATTCACAGAGATATAAGTACACCTTTAGGAAAGGCTGAGAAGGAAAATAAATATATAAGATTATAGAAACCATGGAAAAAAAGAGTAAAAGAGAGATTTGACAGGTGTGCTGGGACCTACAAAAGGGGCCACATCTTTACTGGCACTATCCCAAGCCATGAACAGGTCTGACAACCACAAAAGAAGCTTTCCCCATGTAAGGAATGGAGAGGTGTTTGGTAGAAAGGCTGCAGCGTAAACTAGCTGCACTTTCCTTCGCCTTATGGTCATATGGTTCCCATTTATTGGGTGGAATTGAATAGCTGCAGACTTGCCACTCTCAGAGGAAAGAGATCGTCTTACTTACTGTAAAAGTCTTGGGGGCATTTTTTCTTGAATGTATGCGAGGGGCGCCTTGGCCGTGGCTCGTGAAACCTTGCACAGCGCACAGCAAGAACTACAAGGTGGTTTTGCTTCAGTGCAAGTGTGAATGAAGGGCATGTGTGGACGCAAGTAACATTCAGCTCCTGGAGCAATCTTCACCGGGCAGAAACAGTCCTGGTGCTCTGACATCTACTCCATAGCTTTGGCGAAAGAGTGTCTAGAGCAGGAACAAATAAAAGAGGAATGTGGGAAGAAATAATTTTATTAAGGGTTCTGGGCATGAAAATAAGACCTTTTTCTATCCACCTTTGTCAGGTCCAAACTGTTGGGAGAAATGAGCTTGGTGCCCACTCAGTGCTGATACAGGTAGAGTCAGTGCCCTGTATGATTCTTCCCTTGTTCTTCCCTCTTCCACTTGCCCCATGTTGACATTTGTCAGGTTTTGGTCTTTTGTTTTAAATTCCAGCTGCTGAGTTTGAGCTACTACCTGAGATGAAGAAAATGTTGCTATCCCTCTGTGGCTGGGGGACAGAACCGGAAAATGAAAACCTGAGATGTGCCAAGGCTTATGAAAAGAATTCAAAATTTAAATTGCTTGTGGATTTATGAAGCCTTTTAGCTAATTTCTGAATGCTAATTCAGAAATAACTGAATAACTCAAACTAATCAAATTGTGCAGTCAATTTTCCCTGCCAGAATTAAGCCATGTAAAGCCCTAATGTTGTTTATCTAATTATTTAATAATTTAATGTTATTTTTTTAACTACAGAGAGTTTGGAGGAACAAATAATTAAGTGAAAGGTATTCAGCTGTCTGAATACTTTCAGGGGTAAAATGGAAGGCTTAAAAAAACTAATATCCTTTGTATATCAGGTGGAAGTCCTTTCTCCAAGCTAATTTCTCACTGTGATAAATAATCCCTTCATTTTTGTGTTCCTCAGATTAATCAGAATAGTCAGATTTAGTAAATTATTTTTTATATTCCGTTTTTGACAGTTACTCTTTAACTGAGCATTTCTCCAAATCACACAACTATTTTTTTTAAAAAATTTTATCTCATAAATAAACTCCCTTCCAAAATTTTCTTCATCAGAAAGAAACTATTGAACTGAACTACTGAAAGAAAATTTTGATTGCATTCAGACTTGAGCAGTTTCTGTTGGCATTGGTCTGCTTTGTAGGTGTAATGCTCTGTAACAGACAAGGGAGTTAATGAACCAGTGAATCAGTCACACTGGAGAGAAGAACCAGAGTGGCTTCTGCAGAATTAACTCTGACATGCAAGTGCTCAGCAGTTAGAGTAAGGAAGGAGCCAGCACTCCACTGTCTATGGTTGAGACCCTCCAGATAATATGTTTGCATTTCATCCACAACCATCACCTAAGGCTTTTACATAAACTGAATGGTCACATGTCAGTGTAGAAAATATACTTATAGCTTACTAACCAGTTACAAATTAAGACATTTTTAAAAAGCTACAAGCAAGGTACCAAAAATAGCCGCAGACATTCAATATGAGTGTGCCTCAATTTCTCCAGACATGCTGAAGTGTGATATTACTGAGTGTCTTTGCCACTTCTCTCTCATTTGGACTGTAGAGCAAAGGGTTTACACTGAGCAGGAACTCAATTACGGTCCCAGGGGTGAATGAAACATGAGTGAGGAAGATAATTTTAGGAAATTGCACCACTGCTCACAGATTTCGTTGGCTGTATTTTGACAGCTGAATTAACATGAGTTATCTGTGCTCAAGTGAACTTCCCTTAGCATAGCACAGCTTACTCGAATCCTGCAAAATTACACCGGAGCAGCACAAATGAATTAGGGAGTCTTCAATGTGCCTGTAGAGCAGCATGGAGAGATTAACTTGGTAAAACTAAAGATTTTGCCTCTTTGTTATAGCTTTAGACAAATCACACAAGTTAAAAATACCATCGTTTTTGAACTGGTTTTTTCTTTATGGTTGGAAGTCTGGTGACAGATAAAATTTTAGTTTTCACTTTTGATTAGCACTTTACAGAAAAGTATATTTTTAAAAAACTTATTTCATCTCCCTTCTAAGAGGTCTCCAAGCAGCTCTGGGACAAAGGCTTCTGGGACTTAAAGTTTTGCCTCTGAATCATTAGGCTGAACTACCCCTTATGGAAGGACAGCTCACATCCCACATTCTCTGTTTACTTATATCTCATTTTGCTTTGGAAAGAGAAAGGAAAATTGTTTCTGGCAGACAAAATGAGACTGGAAAATTAGCAGGACACTCGAGAGTGATGTTAAAATTGCTTTCCTCAGCTAGTGCCCACAAGCACCTGGATGCAGTCGAGGTAAGAGCGCCTCTTGTTTTAAAGCTTTATGGAGCCCCCAGGAGCATGTGTTTGATACACAGTGATGAAAAGCAAGGCTATGAACTCAGTGGAAGTTCAGCTTGTTATTTTTGTTGTGTAGTTACTTTAACACCCCTCCTCCCTCCCCCCCCCCAAAAAAAAAGTGATATCTTCATTCTGGTAAAGCCTTGAATTTTCCAAATTAGACTTTCAGGAGGGACTCTTTATCTGTGTGTTCTACAGCATTGGCAAAGCTATTTGTTTCTTATGTCTAGAAAAAAGGCTTTGTTTCTGGGGAGAAGTCCCAACTGCAGACAGCCTAATTTGTTCTTGGCGCATCCTAGGATTTACGTTGCTGTGGGGGTCAGAAATGTAGTAACTCACAAATCTATCTCCTGAGCTGGGCTCAGTTAGTCAGTCTTCTCTTTGTTTTCTTTTTTCTTCTCTTTTCTAGTTGCCTTTTGGGAAAGGTAGAGCCTTCCCTGAGCAGAGCAGAGCATGTTATGTGGCATTATGGCTAGAAATGCCACTGGAAAGAACAGAGACAGGACAACATTGTCTCTGCTTTCTGAGGGGATGGAAACAAGGCTTGGCAGGAGAAACCACTCATCTACTCTGCACCCTTGAGGGCTGCTATGAATTTCTGTGATGTCTGGGGCAAGTTATGTCATTGCTGCCCGCCTCAGTTTACCTGGGCTGTGCATGAACACTGGAAATACCCTCAGGTAGGAGCTCAATGCCGTGATTCAAGCTTCACAGTTCTGGGATCTCCGAGCTACTCATAAATGTTTCTGGTGCCATTATTCATAAGCTACAGCTGTGTGCTTTAAAAACACTTAAGACTTGGCCATATCAAAATGGATGTTGACCAGACACAGTGAAATATATACCTACCTAATCTCAAACCTGGATTTAAGCTTCCCAGCTACTTCTAGGTGTTAGAGCAAAGATAAGCCAGACAGCTGCTGAAAATATTTGTTCCCAGAAGCAGATGGACTATTTTTACTCCTTCCTTTTAGGCACAACCACTTTTTGAGGAGAAATTGGATAAAAAATACACTATTTTGACAGAATTATGAGAATCTGAAGGACTTTTGCATGTAATCAGCAACCTTCAACTTGAACTGTCTCTAGTGGCTCCAGCCGTAATGAAACATCACATTTCATGCAGCTAAAGGTTCATAACCTGGTAAAACTTTTTGAAGTCCCTACTTTAGTGTCATCAAAAGCATGATGCACTGACTTGTGCCAAGACCTGACAAGGGAAATGTGGTTATGGGTTAGCTCAGGTGCACAGAGTCTTACTAAAGGCAGCAGAATTGTATATACCTTCTCGACCTCTTTCTGTTTCATGGCTTGAGGTCTTAGTCTGTTTGGACTTTTTATGAAATATTGTGGAAGCATTAACAGAACTTCTTTTTGAGTAAGATATTTCACTGCTGTTACACTGATAGTGGGGAAAGTCCACAAAATGCCAACATTTCTTCTTTGCTGCCATTAATGATACAGCTATTAAAATCTTAGGCCACTGATATATATTGCTGTTAAGAAATATCAGCTTTTTTAACACTAGGTGAAACATCTTTGTTCAGTAATAATTCAGTTTCTCACTTCTCTGGGCAGCCTGTTCCAATGCTTGACCATCCTTTCAGTGAAGAAATTTTTCCTAACATCCAGTCTAAACCTCCCCTGGCACAACTTAAGCCATTTCTTCTCATCCTGTCACTTGTTACCTGGGAGAAGAGACTGCCCCCCATCTTGTTACAATCTGCTTTCAGGTGGTTTTTAGGGAGTGATAAGGTTCTCTCTGAGCCTTCTTTTCTCCAGACTAGACAGCCCCAGCTCCCTCAGCCACTCCTCATAGGACTTGTGCTCCAGACTCTTCACCAGCTCCATTGCTCTTCTCTGGACCTGCTCCAGCACCTCAGTGTCTATTTTGTTCTGAGGGGCCCAGAACTGGACACAGCACTCCAGGGGTGGCCTCACCAGTGCTGAGTACAGGGGAAGGATCACTTCCCTGCTCCTGCTGGCTACGCTGTTCCTGATGCAGGCCAGGATGCCACTGGCCTTCTTGGCCACCTGGGAATGCTGCTGGCTCATGTTCAGCAGCTGTCAACCAGCACTCCCAGGTCTTTTACAGCCACTCTTCCAGTCACTGCAGTGCTGCAGGGGGTTGTTGTGACCCAACTGCAAGACCTGGCACTCAGCCTTGTTAAACCTCATACCATTGGCCTTCCCATCGATCCAGCCTGTCCAGGTCTCTCTGCAGAGCCTTCCTGCCCTCCAGCAGATCAACACTTTCACCCAACTTTGTGTCATCTGCAAACTTGTTGAGGGTGCCTTCTATCCCCTCATCCATTAAACAGAACTGAAATATGCATACATAAAAAGTACTAGGCAAGCAGAAATACCGTTTCAGGTTGTATGTTAACAGCTATTGAAAATATATGGACAAAGGGTTGCAAAATATCTTTTATTCAGAGTTCTGATAATTGTTTCCACCTAATGAGATGCTTTAGAGAAGCAGTTGGAGATAAAAATACTGTACGCCAAACAAGAATTGCCTATTTTATCAGTTAAAGTTTGGCAATGGGGCAAACTTTGAAGTGTATCGTGGTGACAGAGCCAATAGAATGGAGGTTAAAGAATTGGAATTTACAGACAAATGACAATCATTCAAAACAATATGGATAAAGGTATAAAATAAAGTTGACAGCAACATTGTCTTGTAGTAGTAATAAACACCAGCTAGTGTAAACTGTGTGAGAAAATAGTGAATGTAGAATATTTCACTCAGCAGTTTTAATGCAGTAGAACATTCATGTTGTATATGATATTAGGGGTTTTCTTTATTTAGAATGTCTTGCACATTATCATTCATTTTGTTTCTTTATTGAGAGTTTTGCAAGTATACAGTGATAAGAAAACAACAGCAAGAAACTAAGTAGAAATTCAGTCAATACTTTCCAGTAGAAATAATTGTAAAGGAAATTCAGAAGGACCTTATGCAGTAAAATGGTTGGAGGGAGGGAATAAATACAGCAGAACTGCTGAATTTTGTTTCCTGTGTCTCAAGTGTACTAAAAATCTTGTCTCCCCTCCTTGCACTTTTGTAGTTCAAACCTAGTCATGTGACAGGAAGCATTTTCATGTTATTATCAAAGGTATTTTTATTGAGGTAGAACTCTAAATTCAGTGTAACACAGCATAGGGAACAATAGCTGATACATCAAAAAGGGAGACACAACACATACAAAAGTAGCAAAGCTGAGTTCAGAATTCATGGCCATTTTCATTTCCCACTTATTTAGGCACCTTGGCAGACACAACACCATTTTTTGAATTGTTTCTGGTTCATTCAGCACATCTCTGTCTTAAGTCCCCTCCTGGAGTGCAAGTCACACTGCCTGCAAAAGCTCTGTGTACGAGAACTAATCAACTGTGAGCTCCCTGTGGATGTGACCTCTGTCAACAAGCTGTTTATGATTCCCAGAATGGATTTAAATGGATACCAGTTCTTCCTCTGCTGTGAGAAGCTGTTGACATTGTTGCAGTTGATTAAAAAAAAATCCCTATATCTTACAGGAGAGCAAGCGAATCATTGCTTTATTTAGAGAGCCTTCAGATCAACACCTTGCTCTTTGTACAAAAGCAAAGGACAGCAAAACCACCTCTGGGGTGTGCTGGTGATGCCCACCCAGAGCAGATTCTGCAATAGATTTTGTGCTGCTGAGACAGCCAGCCAACCAGAAGGATCCTCTCGTCCTTTTAACATAAAGAGCAATAACATAAGTGTATACTGCTTTATTCACTGAGTAAGGCAGGGAATGGGTGAAGCAGAGGAAGACAGGCAAGTTTCCTTGCTGCATATCTGAGCAGGCTCTTTCCCAAGACAGCAGAGGTCAGTGTGCTCATTAGGAAAGAAGTGGGGAAATTGGGAAGCATTTGGGATATTTCAGTCCTTAGCTGACAAAAGCAGCGTCTTTCTCCCTCCAGAAAGGAATTGCTAGTTTAGATCAGTTTTTCTGTAGTTAAAAAAGAACATCTTTTGGCCAGTAGTAAATACAAAATCTGCATTTGAGAAGAATTCTCTGAACTCTCACTGCCATTAACCTGAAGAAGTTATTGAAAAGGATTTAGGGTCAGAGACTCCTCAAATTAATTTCTGTCACGTGGAGGACAGAACGGTGTGCAACAACAGATCCTGTCCAGGCACATTTCGGGTTATCTCTAGAAAAACAGAAAGCTTTTAAATGATAAGTGTAATTTGCCAGAACAGACCGACAGGGTGTATGATTGTGTGTATGTCTCGCTAGAAGGCTGCAGTTTTGAGCATGATTTGACACTATTTCCCTGAAATGTCAGGAAATACCTGTTGGTGCCCATGTGGTCCTCATTCAGCATCTTTCAGATGACCCTGATTAGAGCTGAGAGTGGTGTGACACAGGAGAGGTGAAAGACTGGATAACAAATAGAAATTGCAACAAACTTTGTATCCAGTGAAGCAGTTTCTTTCAGTCCTTAGTGCAGTCCATGCTATGTTACCTACCGTGCACATTTTAACTTTCTATCTTTTCTTATAATTGTAAAGTCAAATCTGGCTCTGTTCTGACAACTGACATCAAAACTTAACTTCTTCCTACCTTATAGGGGAAAAAAAAAAAAAAAGCTGTTTCTTTCTTGGTTGTCCAGCTGCTAATTTTTTGTCCAAACCCAGCAGGCTGAAGCTGGAACAGGAGAGGGCAGTACAGGAGTGTCTGAGCACTCAAACTGTCTGAGCAAAATAGGGAGTAGGGATACAGGCATTTAGGAAGCATGTTTTGTTTTCGTTGGTAACAAGACAGAAGCTCTTACAACTCCACTTGCTTTCTTCAAAGAAATGTTTTTGTATCATAGAGACACTGTAAATGAAATTCAGAATTGTTTAGTGGCTGAAACTAGAGGGTGATATTATTTGGCATATTAGGTTTATTTATTGCGATAAGAGAGGATTATTTCTCGTGGGGACAGAAAAAAACCAAGGCAGCAACTTTTGTTTCACCTAAGGGTAATCTGGGATATTAGACACATGTATTCACATATCTTTCCTGAACTGCAGTAAAATCAGCGTTTCATGGGGATTGCATCCCTGCATCCAGCTGCGTGTGTTGGGATTTGTGGTGTGGCTGAGCAGGGGGAATGTGCTGAGGCACTGCTTAATCCAGAGGCACTCCAAGCATGTGCCATGAAGTGAGGAGAGACAGTTTTGCCCTCTGACACAGGACAGCAACTGAGCCTTTGAGTGCAATTCTTTCACAGAACAGTGGTGCTGCAATGTCTCCTCAGTGATGTACAGCTCAACAAGCGCATGAATGAGCATCCACTGTTGCTGTGCATCCTGCCATCCTAGTTTCCCCATCTCTCCTGGAAGAAGTTCACCCACTGAACTTTGCCTTTCTCTGCCTCCCCACCCAAACAATCTCTTGCAGGGTGACTCGGGTGATTGTAGGCAGAGGAAGAAGAAGGTAATCCCTCAGACAGGAGGAAATCCCTCCCTCCTCTCTACAAAAGAGGGGAAACACAGCTTAGAAAGCATAAGACCAGCTCACTGGTAGGAGTGGGAATTTGGCAGTCTGGTCTTTTGACACAGGAGACATACTGGACCAGTGTAAGGCAAATTAGTCCTCTGAGCTACAGCCTTTTTTTTGTCTTCAGAGACTGACTCAAGTGTCGCAATCTTCCTAATAAGTCTTCCCCTTATTTCTTTAACTATGGAAGCATTACATTAGCTAACACAGAAGGATGCAATTTTCTTCTACTACTTGGTTTGAAGAACCTGTTAGGAAAGACCCAATCATCATTTATGGTAACACAGATCTCTTAGGGTTCACTGTGCCACCTGATGCTGTACAAGCAGTTTCAGTACAAGCAAGAGAGAAACTTCTGCTCCTTAAATCCCTTCTAACATCTGTGTGCCAAGTACTGATACAGAAGACAGCATGGGGGTTCATCTTAGCACTGCATGCCTCAATTCAGTTGTACAGTGTAGGTTTTGAAGACCCAAACCACAGGTACAGCACGGAGAAGAACTGTACTGAACAGTATACACTAGCTGCTGCATTTGTTTTTCAAGGTTGAGTATGGTGAATTCATAATGGGTATTTGCCATTCACATAGCTGAATGAAAATCTCACATGCAGTAAGTGTGTGGAAATAAAAAGCAGACAAAAGAATTTGTCTTTTTAAAAAGACAAAGAAAAAAACCCCCAGGAGATACAGAGAGGAACTCAATGAAAAAAAAAAAAAAAGGATCTATTTAAAGACTGACCTTCATGCCATTAATTATTCCTTAAGCACAAGTCTGCTCTGCATTGTATGTCCTTGTGGAAAAAGGGTGACCTAAACTCACTCACGGATTTTTTTCTTTTGTTCTTTCTTTTTTCCTTTTCAGAGGCATCCTCTAAGAATCTCCTCCCTTTTTTATCCTAACAATTCTGAAATGTTTACTTCCACCCCATTATCTTTTATGGAACTTAGCAGCACGATCATTTGTTATTTTTAGAGCTTTTCAAACAGCAGGTTTCATTGCAGTTTTGCAAGTCTTTGCTGCCTATTAATGTTAGTTTTCTTTTATTGAATCACTCAGCTCAGTATGTATATCATAGCATTTTCTCTTTGAGAGAAGTAACTTTCTGTTTGCCTTGTGCTTATTCTCCTACACACTGTCCCAGCTGTGGATCCACCTTGATGGGCTGGAGACTTGTTCTCATCTGGTCCTGTGATATGAATTAGTCATTGGAGGGCATTTTTCGTTTAGTTTCAGTGGAAAGGAATTCAATTTGTGCACTCCAAGGTTACTCTCCAATGCAACTCAAAGCACAGGAAATGGGAACTAGGAGAAGATTCTCATAAAAACTCCTAACCCAAAAGAAAATTTAATGTAGATGCAACTAATGGAATGTCATGCCTATACCATAAAGGTACTTTAGAAAGTTAGTCAGGATTACTTCACAGCTTCTCTACATGCATTTTGTTAATGGAACACACAACTAGCTTTAAGCATGGTCATACATGGGTAACTGGAGTGACACCACCACCAAATGTCTCTTCTAGTCAGTTGTGTCATTTTTTAGAAAATATAATCTAGATCTGTTACATGTTCTTAGGCTTGGAGTTCTTGTAATATAAGTTTTTTGGTATAGAACTTGTTTTGCATAAAGTATTTTAAAGATAATAGAGGTGGTAAATACAGATATAGATATATTAGAAATAAACATTGCCTGGGGGTGGGGTATGTAGGAACATGACAAAAGCCTTATCTTCATTTGATTTCTAAAATGTTCAGGCTCAAGCATTGGGAATCAACGATCAATTCCCAAGCTCTCTTGCCAGATAGGTTTATAAGCATTAAAAATATGCATGCACAGTGCTGACCTCTTTTCAGCCTACACAGATTTACTGCTAGATATGCTGCACCAGTAAACTTGACGCCAAGTGGGAAAAAAAGCTCTCTTGAAATGATGCAACACAATTTGACAAATTTAAGTTCTTAACTCAAGAAAGCTCTCTAATTTGTTAGAAGCACAAATGAGTATATGCTGAAACACTACCAGCTAACAGACAATTGCCTGTGCTCAGTGTGTTAACCAGCTTTCTTCAAGTGATCTCTTCTAGCTCTTTTCTACATTACTAAACACAGTTCTTGGTTCTTTGTAATGGTTTTTTTTTTTCAGTTAGTTAGCCTCTCAGTTGCAAAACCTCTTTGTAAGTAGCAAATAGAAGTTGATGAGACTCATGTTATTACCCAAGGGAGAATGACTGGGTAGACAGCTACCTCTAAAAAGTCTGTTGCTCCTTTCTAACTTTTTTTGTTTTCCCAGAGGCCATGCCTTGAACATCAGAGGCCAGAAGGCAGTGTTAAGGCCAGGAGCGGTTGTATACAATGGCATAGCCCTTTTCAGTCTAATGAATATGTGGAGGGATCTTTTTAAGTAGTTTATAGAATTGTGGGTTGTATTGCTGTTTCTTTGAAGTAGCTTTTTCACACTGGCTTGTGCTACAATTCATGCTTTCGTCCTTAGGGTAGGGAATCTCCTAGAAGTCTGTCAGAGCAATTGGCTTAACTCCTTTGATTTGAAAGATATTGCAGTATTGAATTACCAGAGGATTTCTCTAAAGAAAGAAGGGACCTTTGGGAAAGCCTGAGCTGCCCGTACCAAAGCAGTGACCAAGCAGCCTTTTCTTATGCTTCACCAAGAGGTGTCTGATCACACCACACAATTATCCCTTTCTTACTTGTAGCTGCTAACTGCCCTGAAAAGATGATTAAAATGCGTTCAGTGTTTTAAGTCACTTAATAGCTGAGAAGTTGTTGCAGTTATTGGAGGATTAAGATGCAATCTGGAGATACAAAGGCTGTCACTGTTGAGAAGTGATTCCAACAGTGAAGAAAGTGTGATTCTCCCTGTTGAGCTTCAGAGTTTGTTGGCAAATGAGACTTCAGGCTCTGTTTCAGGGTTGTTTAGAGTATCTTATGTGTATAACTTCAAACTGAAATTATGCCATAAAGCAGTGATATTGCATACGTTAATACAGTGTAGTGAACTTTAATACTACTGCAATTTATTGACCTGGTTACATTGTAATAGGCTGACCAAAGCAGAAATAGTGCACCCATCTTCTTATAACAGATGTGCCTTAAAATGAAAGGAGGAAATCTTGCCTTTAAAAAGAGGCCGAAGTTTTTTATAACAATGGCTCCTATGTATTGTCATTGGACTATCGCTCCTGAATGATCCAGAGGGATGCAAGTGTACTCTTCAGAAGAATTTGACCCACCACCTATTTCAGTGTCTAGCACTGTGACCTGCTATGAAGTGTATGATCCACTGGTTAAATACATCTGTTTACCTGTCTAGGTAGACCAGGCTATTGCCATTGATACAAAGAGGTTTAATGAGCTATTCACAGGGTAGCACGGAGTGATCAGCCCTGTTCATTCAGGTTCTGCATCCATACTGTAGTCTGGTGTCCTGGTAGTTCTGTTAAGAAAAACAAGCTAAATTTGGTGCTTAAAGATGGAAAGATTTAATTAATCTGGAGACCTTTCTTGCTGACATCTATCATAACATTTTTGATTGCTAGTTGAGAATATGCTGGGTGTAAAATACAATTTCAATATCTCTGACTTATATTAACACAGCTGTAATGAGATTTTCGGTGGGGCTCAGTTTTGCTTCAGTGTTTCTCCTAGTGAAGCAAGGGATGAAATGCATTTTCATTGGAAGTAGAGTGCAGCTCATTCAGTTCATTTCTTAAAATATTTTTAATAGTTCCTAGAGGTTTCAGCAGTGAAATTCCTGTTGTAACAGTATGTGATGTTTGCAGATGGTCTTCCCAATTTGTTAAGTAAATGTGGTGGCTGTTGAAGCTACATGTGACAGCCAGGCAAGCTAATTGCTGGTTTTACCACAAAGCAGAGGAACCTAAGGCAGCAGCAGCTCAAGCTTTGTTATGATTCCCAGCACCCCTGGAAAATTCAGGCTATTTTGTGTGCCAGTTCAATCTTTTTTATTTTGATCAATCTGGCTTTTGTGACCTGTTTTGCAGGTATCCATAAAAGCAAAAAGGGTCTGTCAAGTCAGGTCACTTGAATTGTGGTTCTTCTGTGAACAGGCTCATGTTAAGACCAGTGATTGCCTGAAGAAAGGCGCTTGTACCACACAGAGTTCTCCAGAGCTCTCGTCTACAAGTCAAGACTCTTGTCTCCCACCTCTTCACTAGCCAAAGGAGCCTTTCTGAAACAGATTTTAAGCCCATATTTGCAGAACACATTAGTGCAATATTTTGAGGCTAATTAACTTCTGTTTAAACTGGCTAATATTCCTGGAGCCTCTGTTTCCTAAAACTTCTGTCCAAGTTTATTGATGATCTCCTTTTAACATAGCCCCTATGATGTAACTTTCAAATACTGCTTCTTCAGTAACCTTGTGTCAATTTTTTTCCTCATAAAGATGTAACAACAGCACTCTAACTTACAGGCTAGCAAAGAGATTGTCAGCTAAATAAAATTAGTATTCTCCAGTAAGTAACCGAGTTAATGATTTTCCACAGCTGCTCATGTCTTCCAAGGTTTCCTCTGGTGGTGTTCAGTGCGTCCTCCCTAACTGTTTTCCCATCGAACTGCAAGTCTAGCTGTAAGTCACTGAGTCCTCACTAAAATCCAAGGAGCTGAAAGGCATACAGAACCACGAGGATTTGGGCCTTTCAGTCTGTTTGTATTGTTTGTGGCTTACACATTGTTTCTGATTCTGATCATTCCTTCCTTCTCCGTCTTGAGGGCAGCAAAGCAGATCCTCTCACTGCAGAACTTCTCATGTTGAGTAGGATTTCCAAGCAACAGAAAATGCCCAGTCGCATCCTGATCTCTTCCTCAGTGCTTACTGACAAGTACTCTTAGGTACTCTGCCTCTGATTCCTCTGCAATGCTTCATAATAAACCGTATCCATATTAGGTCCCATGTTACTGGTAATTTCTGTATTTTGTGGGTCTATAATCATCTGCTATTTTTAAAAACTTTTTTGTGGGGTTTTTTCTCCTTTATAGTATTTTAAGGCTCCCTAAAACAAACCTGATACAATTCCTTCTCTGGAAATGACACATATATTGTTGCTTCCTGACATCTGATTATACATTCTTGCAGCAGCTGCTCTTAAAAGTTCATCAAGAACATCAGGAAATATTTGCCAAAAGAAAAGAGTACTCTTCCTGATACTTTTCTCATTTTTCTGTTCTTACCTACTTTTTCTCACTTTTTTTTTTTTTTAATACAAACCATTTCTCTGATGAACAAGTCTTCTTTACTGACTCCCTTTCTGTAATTCCTTCCATATGTTTATTGTCCTTTGCAAAAAGTATGGAGTAAATGATTCCTACTCAGGTCATGTCATTTTGTTTACATTCTTAGTAAATATGAAGTGCTTGATTGGAGCCCTTTAGGCATCTCAAGTATGAATCTCTTTTCCCTGAGTCTTCTATAAAAACAGGATGCTGAATTCTGTGGAGCTAACCTCACAAGGAATAGGTTTAATAAAATAAATAATTGTCAGCATCACGAATTTATTGACAAACATAATTGTTTTTTGTTAAATTCCCTGTAGTTCAACAGCCTACTAAACATGTAAAAAAAAATAAATCTTTCTACAAGTCATTTTCAATACCGACTTTATCTTTTGACAGAGCCCCATCATTACCTGGGTGCCCTTGGTAGCCTGCTCCGTGCTGCAGCAGTGGGTCTAACCCCATGGCACCACCGCAGTGGCTGAGCAGCCTTGGCCTGGGTAAAGCCCAGGAAATGGGGCAGGCTTGCAGTGTTTTGTGAAAATGACACATTTTTTGCTGTCTGATCAGTTAGAGGCTGGGAAGTAACAGATCACAGCTTGCTGCCCTTTAGCAATGATGGATGGACTGCTCTGTTAGCACTGTGTCCTGTGAAAGACTGGAGTATGTTTGGCAAGAGCATCCTTAGACATCTGAATGGTGAAAATCCAGCAAGGCTTAGCTGAGCATGTGTGAGCAATGATCTTTCAGAGGTTTACAGCACACCCAGACTGGAGCAGACTTTCAGAGGTGCAAGAAAATGCATGTCCCTGTCGGTAGAATGAGGCAATTGCTAAATGCCACCTCCCTGTTCTTTCTCTGGAGTACAGGCAGCAGAAGGTGTTTAAAATATACTTTTTAACAGACACATCCCCTGCTTCATCCTGCTCTCTCTTCAGCTAAGCTTTCTAATAGCAAGGCAGGGAATCTGCCTTGCCATGCAACCTAGAAATATGATGCAAGTCCTTCACTGCAAAAATAAATTGCAGATCCTACAGAATCCCATTTGCTAGCCCATGTACACCACAAAACCTCTTGTATCTTCTGCCTTTTAGAAACGTATCACATTCAAGTATTTTCTAGCTTTCTGCTTTCCTTTCAGCCTTGGCTATTTCATTACTTTGCCTCTGTCATGACCTTTCCACACTTCTTCAATGCAGAAGCAGTTTGGTTTATTGGGGCAGTTAGAGTTACACATCTGTGTTCTCTGATGGCTTTCCTATCCCTACCAGTCTTTTCTGAGGGCTAGGCAACTTACTCAAAATGTATGTTTTGAGAGAAGGAAGGAGAATTGCAATAACTTTCTGAGGGGAATAATATTTTCATTTCTGTTAGAGACTGTTTCCCAGCTTTGAGCACTTTGTCATTACTGGGTTGTAAACCTCTCAGACAGCTGTCCCGTAGCTACCCACTGAGCTATTGGTCAGGGTAGAAAACTGTGCCTGGTGAAGTTGGTCACCGGCAGACTGCAGCTAGACCGAACCAGGCTTTCAAAAAGGCTGCCAGACGTTGCTGCACTTTTAATAGTCAAAATCCTACATTAGCATTTATGGGAACATTTATAGAGAGTTTGAACAATTGTATGGTTTTTCTACTAGATGTAATATTAAATCTCTGAAATACAAAAAATTGTTTGAAATGATCACTGGTGTATGTGGAAAGACAGAGCAAGATGCTTCCCTCACCAGCAAACCAGACCCCTGCACCTTCCCAGGCAAACATGTCATATAATCTCATTCATAAACTTATCAAAATCTGTCTTGAAACTTCTTTTATTTCCAGTTACATCCAGCTACTCTCACACAAAGACTCTTTCAAGACCTTGTTTCTTTGATGGTTCCTACTACCTTTGACAGTACCTCATAGTTTTGTCATCAACACTCCTACTTTTAGTTCAAAAGTCATCAATAAACATAGTAAGGCCAGTCCTCAAGGAAGTTGCTACGACTGTCTAGCCCAGGCCATCGTTGTCTCTTCTTTAGCCTGTTCCTTACAACTCTTTTATTAAGTCCAATCTCTTTACTCCAAACTAATTCTCCAGGTGGCATTGTATCAAATGCTTCACCGAAATAAGAATAGTCATCTACCAGACTTCTGGCAGCTGAACAGTCAGTTTTCTCCCTCTGAAATACGTGTGGCAAGTCTGGTTATCACCTGCATTTGTCAGCTTTTGTCCTCCTTCCTCATTCATTTTTAACACTTGTTTTTTCTTTTCAAAATCTGCTTGAACTTTATGCCGGTTTGAAAGGCAAGTGACTAGACTGTAGTTGCCTGTGTAATTTTATGTACTGTATTTGGTGTTCAGTTACTCAGTTATTCAGTCTTCAATTGAGCATGATTGGGGAAATGCAGAGAAAGGACTTGCAAACAGCTCTGCGGGGGTTACATGTTTACAGCCATTGTGACTCATATCAAATTTGCTCAACTTACAACTGCAAATACGTTTCTCTAGCTGCTATCTCTGTGAAAACACTCAGATTTTTAAAACAAACTGTGTCCATTTTGGCTGCACACATTGGAGCTTTGGATCCTACTGCTTTTCTGTTCAGTCAGGATTTTGGTTAGAGACGTTCTCATTCTGCCTTCACTTTGTTTACAAGAGTTGTTTGAGGCAATCTTTGCGAAGGCCAGACCCTGAATTTTGACTTTGGTGCAGCACTGTGGAGGAGCTATGAAAAAGACCATATAAAAAACCTCAAATAAATTAAGCAGGTGTTATACATATTAAAGACTCCTCACAAATGGATTGCATTCCATTTACTGTTCCCAGGATAAGATATATTCTGGCTGATATCTCTGTACTTCTTCCATTCTGTAGTGTTGGTGGAAGCAGAAAGTAGGACAGTTTATTTATATCTGCAGAGTAAGCGTTTCTGACTTTAAATGTGCTGGGGGCTGATGGCAGCATCTATTCATAGTTGTTCTTTAGAGGAACAACACATGCCTTATTATGCTTGTCATAGTTCTTCTGGTCTTCTTTTTTCTTATCTCAGATTTATGTTGCTTTAGCTTATTCCATGTTAATGACTTCGGTCTTTGGTTGAAAGTGGGAATTATTTCACAGAATTTGGTGTTAGCAGATGAAACTTTCTAGAGTCTACCTATAGTCAATGCAGACAGATTGGGCTTTCAGGAGATTTCCTGGGATGAGATAATGAGTGTTGACTAGATTTCTGTTCTTTGGATGGCTAATTGTTAAAGATTAATCACACTTTAGAATATTTTTAAATGGCAAATAATCGAAATTTAAAAAGTGATGTTCTGAGCAACAAAACGCCTAATTAAACTTCTGGGAGTGCAGAGAGTTATAATAAGCTGTGACAAGACAATTCAAGACTAAGATATCACGGTAGAAGCTTAAACATGATATTCCACCTAATGCAGGGGGATCACTGCTTGCTGTGTGCTCTGCTCAGGGACAGCTGGATGAGTCCCATCAGTGCAGAAACTGGAAGCAGCACAGCTGTGCCCAGAAAATGCAGCATTCCAGTCTTGCCATGGGCAAACTTGGTCATTTTGGGTGAAACATCATCCTTGTGAGATGGTGCTTTTCCTGGGAGCTGAAAATAGTGTGTTGCTGCACTGCAGTACAAATTAAGCTCGACCCAGGAGCTTGAGCTTAGTCCTGCCTTCTGCAGTCTTCCTATAGCACAAAGAGTGCTCTTAAATAATTTCCAGGCTCTGCCTTCAGGTTTTATTCAGTTATTGAGGCGGTTCTGCCCCAGTGAAGTGAGGAAATACCTATGCAAGAAAACAATGTGTTTTTCAGACGCTATATAGAATAGCTTAGTTTCTAATCCTTTTGTGTAAAAATAAAAATATGGGGGGGAGGGAAGAGAAAGCTAGCAAATATGAGGAAAGTAAGACATTATTACATCACAGAAAATGGAAGCTGTTATGATTTTACATCTGGGGATGGTAAAAACTTCTTGAATAAAATGGCATGAAACATCACTATGACATTGGCCAAGACTATGACGTTGCACAGAATCTGCAGTAAACAACACTGGTGATCCGAGAAAAAAAACCCATAGTAATAAAGTGAGTAGGTAGGCTTTCTCCTTTAATATTCTTTATTGCTTGGAAATATAAACATTTTTTTACTCCACAGTGATTCAATTCCAAGTTGACATTTGCTGCTGCCAAGCCCCATGCCTTGCTGTCACTGCCACACATCACTGTTGGGAGGGTGCAAGTGATGCATATTGAGGCTGCTCTGGTGGGAATGCTGAGCAGGACTTAGTCACTCTACTGTGCATGTCCCCTGCAGCGCCTTCTCTGTGTGTGGTGTCTTCTCAGGGCAGGAGGAATGAGAAGGAATGAGTGAAGGGTGTCCACCAAACAGCAATGGCACAGGGAAAGGCTTTCAGAGTGGTCTTCTGTTATTCAGTAATATGCCTCCATGTAAACTCTGAAACAGAATTAGTATTTTCCCCATCTGAAATGAAACATGGTTGTGGTAGGAGTCTCGGGACTGTCCTCCTCTCCTGCACAGGCTTCATTACGTGTGGTACATAGCCATGGAAGTGCATCTGTGTCTACTGATCATTTGAGTACCTATTAACTTAGATCTATAAATGTTTATATTGCAGTTATGCAGTTGCCATTGCATGAGCACCCTGCACCTGCCCAGTGCCAGGATAGTGAACCCCACCAGATTGCCACAAATCGGCCTCATACAAATCTGGTGCCTGCCCGTCAGATTTGACTGGTTGCTTGCACTTACTAATGTCTTTGTCTCCTAAACAACATCAACAACAAAAAAAATCCAGTTGATTCTGAAATTGCATGTCTTCTTTCATTCTTAGGCAGGCACAATTTAAAGAAAAAAATCTCTTTGCTTCTGCCATGTGCTTGAAGCATAAATCATGTTATCCTTGTTCTTTCGGTCCCAATAAATAAACAGGTGTTGAAACTTGACTACAAGGTTACTAGTGTTTTTCATTATTTCTGTTTCCTGAAAACATTAACAATTTATACTAAATGCAAATGACTACAGGTAGTAGGCACTTTCTGTCAGTTACTGTCTCTTCTTGCCCCTGTTAAAAGCTGTGTTTTCATCAACGTATACAGTGTTTTGAATTTGTTTTAAAGACAAAAAAATCCTAATTCTTGAGTGCTTAAGAAACACAGTAGACCAATTCCACAAGCCATTCAATTGTTCCTTAATTAAAATAGCGCAATTCTTTCTGAATTTAACTAGAGAGTTTAACCCTAATTCAATAAAGCACTTAACCACTGGCCTAACTCCATCCTGTCACACCTTCTAAGTTGAATGTGTGTTCATGTTTTCTGCTAAACATGAACATGCTCTGCCAGCATATTTTTTTAACTATTGCACGTCTTATGAATTATTGTCTGTTTTATGAATGTGAGTACATTCCACTTAATACTCTAGGATATTTCCTGCCTCTATACATGCACTTGAAGCTTGTACTGCTGATCATTTTCTTCATTGACTGATACTTGCCATCTGCACTACAGTGTGCTTTACAGTTAATACACCAAAAAAAAGAATAAAAATTAGCATAAATTGTATAATTTTGTGTTATTCATAGTCAGGGATCTGCCATGCCAGCTACACCCATGTACACCCATGTACTCAGGGGAAGGGTGTTCGTTCTTTGGCACATGGTGGTGTTTGTCCTTTGGAAAAAAATAGCACCATGTTGATCCATCTTCCTGTATTGAGTTCCTTCTCTTCTCTTTGAATCCTTTCCAGTGTCACTTCTTTTATTTTGCTTTTCATCCAAAGTATGCTTTATGCTGCCTGTAGCTTGTCTCCTGTATAACAGTAGTTTCAATTAAAAAATTAACGTAAAGCGGGATAATTCATGTTGTGCTTCCTTTTTAACTTGCATTTTTTATTGCTTTATTATTGTTTTTTCTGCCCATGCTTTTTGCTTGCCTGCCTTTTCTTGTTCATCCACAGATTGTTAGGTGTTTGGACTGGGCTGTGTTCTTAGGATCTCTGCAAAGTGCAGTGCAGTTTCAGTGGATTATGAGTAGATGAACACAGCATGACTTTTAAATCTTTTTCGCTTTCATAAAGAAAAAAGTCTTCTGTGAAGGTACTTTTTACAGTTGTAACAGTTACTGTTATCCTCACTGAGATGTGAAATATTGCCAAAAAAAGAGGAATCATCTTTTGAGACAGCAATGATTTAAAATAAAATAGTTTTACAGCAGGTGATGAAAAACATAAACAACCCCTTAAACCAAAGCTGAAGAGAGAAATTTACCAAGACCTCTCCTGTTTTATTTCCGACTCCAAATGGGATACCAGTTTGGCTTAACTATTTCCATGAGATTCATGAAGAGCAAATGCCTCTGCATAATATGGTTTTCCTAATCTTATCAGAAACATAATGCTTATTCCAAATAACATAATCGCACATGCCGTAGGCTGAATTATCATTTACTTTTCTACCTAAATACAAAGCATTCTAATGTCAAACTCTGGTAGGTAACAAACAATACATCTTGCTTTTGTGCAGAAATTGTACTGTTCATGATTCATAGCTTCAAAAATTGGCTCAGACATCCCAAGCCCACGTGTACAAGGTTGGGCTTTAATTGTACCAACGATGGCAGTTTTTCACTGTGTATTCTGCAGAGAAATATCTGAAACAAAGTAACGTCATATCAGGTCATTTATTCAGCAGATCAAGAGATACAGGAACTCAGTAGGGGCAGGGGTTTGTCTCCAGAGGGTCTGTTGTTTGCACAGCGAGCAATACAGCTGAGCTTGTAACACAGAGTAGATGCTGTGCATGGATTAAACCACACGTGCTCCTTGCCGTGATCTCCACTGGTTCTGATGGAAAGGCTTGAGAGGGCTGTGCTTCAGTGTAACTTCTCGTCTGCCTGCAGAATGTGGACATCTGCCCTTATGCACACCTGGCCTAGGTAGCACACGTGAACAACTGAGGGACTCACACACAACTTCTTTGCAGCTCTCCTACAGCTTCAGCCCCTTGCTGGAGGTGTCCCCCAGTGAGGGCAGGGCACCAGCGAGATGTAGCCCTTTCTTTGTGCGCATGGTACCACTGACAGTAGAAAAACAAAATTACTCCAGTGAGGGACAAGTGAATGGTGTGAATGCAGAAATCTTCAGTGTTCCCGTTTCTAGTCCTTTTGTCCTTGGGCGTGTGTGACTTGCAATGTGGCAGGTTGCCATTAAAGTAGAATTTCTCATTTCAGTGGGGAGAATTATGGCTTTTGCTTTCAATATTATGTGTTAAAAAGATTTTCCTTACGTTATGAAATGAAGCCCTTTACCATAAACATTTCTGTTTATTCTCTGAAAGTTGTTATACTTCAGTTATCCTCACTTTTGCCCTTATCGTGTTTTATCCTCATATTGCACCTTGGTGTCCAGTGTTAATGTCCATTTTCAGGAGAAGCAGCATCAGGAACAAAAAAAAAAAGTATAATGCGGTTCTTGCCCAGTACAACTCCTGGTCTCCAGCAGAGCACCACAAGCCGTGTTTTCCTGCTTTTCAGGACCATAAACATTTTCACACACCAAAGGCAGCTTTGTGCTACGTTCGGGGAGGCAGAGCATGTCATGGGTTTTGTGCTATTGGTGGAACGATAAGAGAAGGTCTTGTGCTATCTGCCAGGTAGGAAATTGTTCTTTCTAATGCACTGGCAGGTGCTTGATAGTATAGAAGAAGGAGAATGCTTCCTTTCTCCTCCTAATGCCTGTAGTCCCTGGAAGATGTGCCACTTGACTTTCTCTTCTAGTTGGCTTTTTTCAGCAGGCCATAGTAAGCTGTCCTTGTTGCCGTCAGCAAACCTGCTCCAAACTGACCCTGGAGTTAGGATTTTATTTAGGCAGTAGCAGTATCTCATGTAGCTAAGTCAGAGGTCCTGTGGGTACATGTCAGCTCCTGTCCAAAGGAAGAGATGACCAAGTAGATGAAAGAAAGTATTACTATTTGCAGGGGGGGCATGGGCGTGAGTGAGTCAGCAATTAGATGTGTGCAGAAGAGTGCCATCACTCAGAGGCTGCACTGAGCTCAGTAGGACCCCATGCAAAAGTGGTGTCGTCCCCCTGAAACACTTGATGGCAGTGTGAAGGCCTCAGCTTCCTAATTTCAGGGCTGAGCTTACGCCTGAGCTGCTGGGTGGTGATTTACAAGACCACCCATCTACCACTTCATGGCCACAAACTTTCCAAATCTTGTTGGAAGTTTAGGCACAAAATGGGAATATTCACCTTTGGTGTGATTGACATATACTGTGGATATAAGTATCACTGACAATGTCAGCAAGTTGTCTTTTGAAAAAGGCAGACCTGTAGGTTAGTTAAATTCCTGACCAGAGGGATTATCATGGTGGATGCTACTTTTGGTTACAATCACTTTACATATTTTATTTAAAAATTAATTGTCTACCTGTAGAGTAGTAGGATTTTTCTTTCCTGGGAAGTTGGAATGCTAATATAAGATTAAAGGTATTGTGGATGAATTTCAGTAGGACTTCATGCCAGAATGTTTTCTGAAATCAGGATTTCAGAAGTCAGTGTGGTGAGTCTGAACAACATATTTTTCTTTTAAAATTGCAGTTAAGCTACAAACTCTAATGTCATAGGTAAACGTCAGAGAGTTTATTGTTTTATATTTCATGTTCTGTCACAATTACACTGAGCTTGGCATTTAGTCTTTCTTTAATTTCTCTTACAGTTAGGTAATGTGTGCTGAATAGTACATAAAGCATGTCAAGGTTAGTGTGGCAGTTCCCAGTTTTTCATTCTTGAATTTCAAATATTACATTTGTCTTTATCTGACAGGTCCATTTCTTACTACCATGAACACTGTAACCTCACTACAGCGGATTTCTGCCTACTCTTAGCATCAAAACTGTCATAGCTGTCATAACAGTGTAGATTAATACAGGACTGGCCTAGAGGTTTTAGCTTTTTCATCCAGCCTTTCCTTGGAAAACAACCTTCTAGCGCTTTGCCTAGTACTTACTCCTGTTATAGTTTAATTTGAATTTTAGAAGGTAAACTATGTCATCTTTTTAGGG
Source organism: Pseudotriccus pelzelni (assembly GCA_035584735.1). Taxonomy (NCBI): domain Eukaryota; kingdom Metazoa; phylum Chordata; class Aves; order Passeriformes; family Tyrannidae; genus Pseudotriccus; species Pseudotriccus pelzelni. The sequence continues at coordinate 46,291,301 of JAWMRA010000130.1, forward strand.
GAAATTATTCTGAGCATGGTTGTGAATTTAAAGCAAAGGGTACTTAAGGGTTGTACTGTAATTGTTAATTTGAATAAGGGAGGGGAAATTAAAATTGTAATTATTCTAATCTATCAATTTTTTTCTATCATTAAATATAGTCCATTGAATGCAGCCCATGTGCCCATTATCTTTGTTGGTTTTTTAGATGGTTTTTCACCTGTGCTATAGCACACTGGGTGAAGAGGCTTTTTTAAACAGATAATTAATTACATAGAGAATAGTCATTATTTTTGTCTTCCTGTTTAAAATATTGTTTTGTTTCAGTAGCTGATAAATAGATTACAACTATTAGTTTTAATTGTCATCTTATGCTTCTATACATTTACTTCATAGTATAAAGCTGCCTTCACTAGTTTAAGGATACCGTGAGTGCTGGTTTGGCTCAGATCTTAAATTGGGAAAGAACTTTAATTGGGAAAGAAAATGTGTTTAAGACATTTTCTCTGTTACCAACGTTCTTAGATCCATGAGTTGAAACAGTTCCATGCATTTTTAAAAATACTGAGTCGGACTGTTGTTTTCAGAAGGAAGCATTTTCCAATTATGTCTGCAAGCCTGACTTGGCAGTTTGAGGGATATACAAACAAACTGGACTGTGAATGCAAACACGTTGGTCATATTCATTTCCATTGTCCAAGATTTAAAAAAAAAAAAGATGGAAAATTCAAACAAAAATACTGAAAGACTTCTTCTATTTTGTTGGTTTTAAAGTATGATTCATTGTAATCAACATAAAGAAGAAAGATTTTACAAAAATAAGGCCATTTACAGAACTTGCAATGTTTTCCGGATGTTCCCCTCCAAATCCGAGTGGGTAAAGCATCTGGACTCCCCCATGGACTTCTTCAGGTCAAGGGGGCTGTGCCATACCAGTACTGGTGGTACTTACGCTTCACCTTCTGCTACCTGGACACAAACCTCATCCCTTGTCCCCACACACGGTTTGGCCCTCACATACGTGGCACCTCTTGGAGTACCTTGTGGAGTAGGTGTGAGGCAGCGGTTCCACCAAGGGTGAAACTTTATAGCATCACTGAAAGGCTGTTGCATGAGTAGAAAGAAAGTCCTTGAGGGGCAAAAAACTGTCCTTGCCACAGTGCATCCACCAGTCTGAAGACAAAAGGAGGGTATTGGAGAATAATTTGCAAAAGGCTGACAACATTTGATCATATAGGTCCTGGGGTGGTATGTTTGTAAACCTCTATATTGTTTGGTAGAGTCTGGAGTTTTACTGAGTTCTTGCAAGAACATTATTGGGAGGCCTTATTAGACTTACAGAACATTTACCATGGCTTTATTAACGTCTGTGAGTTTTTAATTAAGATATGGACGACTTGAGGGAGCAACTGAATGGTTCCCTAATGAATTTGTTGCAATAATTTCCCTCAGAAAGCACATCTGAGCCCAACTTATATGCCTGCAATTAATTTATGTAATTTATTCTAGTAAGTGCTGTAGTTTTCCCCTGTAATAGTTCACTGAATTGACAGGTTTAATTTCATGTAACATGAGAACCTGCAGTACTAACTTGCAGTGCTTCATAAAAGTTGGTATTACATGTTGTGCCATTGGATTTTGGCAAGAAGAAGGCAATAAAATATTCCTGTAAAATTGAAACATCTAAATGACAGATATTAAGGCCAAAATTTAAAAAAAAAACCAAACACAGCTCTCCAAAAGTAGCTCTTAAATCCATATTTAATCACACAGGTAAGTGGCCAGATTTTTACATGTGCAGCTTTAGAGCTGGAGATCCAGCAAAGTACTTAGCCATGTGCGCTGTGCACCCCCTGCACACCAAAGAGCAGTTTCCAGAAGAGGGTTCAAAGGTTTGATGGCAAGAACATTTCCAAGCACACCACTGGCTCTCGCTGTCCCTTCCCAGTGAACTCCAGAGCTCGCAGGATGTGTCCCTATATAATAAACATCAGATATGTGCTGAAATGCCCTTGGAGTCACACATGTGTGATCCCTGGACGCTCAGCACTGCTGAGGTGTGGATGCATATTTAAAAGCTGAAGTGGAGATTTAGGATTCTAAATGTAATGAACTCTTAATAAAACATCATTGGCTTTTCTCTCGAATGGATGACGTTTGTTGTGGTGAAAATAGCGCTACAAATTACACCTTTGTTGGTCACAGTACTGGCTTCCATGGTTTCCTTGGCAATGGATCAGACCCACTGTCCTCCTGTCAAAGACACCACATCCATACCATCACTTGCACTGCACGGTGCTGGTGACTGCCCCAGAGCATCCCTGCACACCACTGTGTTTTCGTTTTCCATGTGCCAATCAGATCATAAATACTCCCTTTTCTAATGTTTTTCCCACGTGCTGCTATTCTGTGCTTTCCTCCTGCCCTCTGTTTATCTTTCTGCCTGCTAGCATTTGCAGCATCTGCATCAAAAGGAGTGGGGCCAGCAGGTCGAAGGAGGTGATTCTACCCCCTCTGCTCTGCTCTTGTAAGACCCCACCTGGCGGGATGCATACAATTCTGGTGTCCCCAGTATAAGAAGGATATGGAATTGTTGGAGCAAGTCCAAAGGAGGGCCAGGAAGTTGATAACAGGACTGGAGCACCTCCCCTACAAAGACAAGATGAGAAAGTTGGGGCTGTTCAGCCTGGAGAAGAGAAAATTGTGTGGAGACCTCGGGCTGCTTCCAGTATTTGAAGAGGGCTTGCAGGCAAGTTGGAGAAGGACTCATCATCAGGAATAGGTGTAATGGGCACCTATTCATACACCTTCATAGGGCAAGGTGTAATGCGTACAAATTGAAAGGGGGGAAATTTAAGTTAGATATTAGGAAGAGATTTTACTGTGAGGGAGGTTAGACACTGGAACAGGTTGCTCAGGAAGCTTGTGGATGCTCCAACTCTGGCAGTGTTCAAAAGCCAGGCTGGATAAGGCCTTGAGCAACCTGGTTTAGTGGGAAGGTGTCCCTGTCCATAGCAGAAGGGGTTGGAACTAGATGATCTTTAAGGTCTGTTTCAACCCCTTAACATTTTATGATTCTATGACTCTGTGCTGTGTGGACTGGCAGAAGGGCTGATCGGGCCTAGGACTGGGAAATCTCAGTGGTGCAAATCTCTGGGACACCTTGGAGGAGTTTCAGCCCCTTCACCTCTGGTGGACAAATAACTTGCCATACCTGGGGTTGGAGTGGTTTTGCAGCAGTGTGGTCCAAGCTGAGTTCAGCCTCCCAGATGCAACAAAGGGCTGAGACGTGACTGGGGCAAGGAGCCATCACAGAAGGCAGAGGGAAGTGGGAGGGTGAGAAAAGGGATTGAATTGTGATGACAGCTTAGAAGTCTGATGACGTTGCTCATAGGAGATGGGACAAGAGCGTCCCAAGGCTGTGGATAAGCACAGGTTATCTCTGTACCTCTGTGCCTGCCCCTTCTCCAGCTGATGAGCTCCTTCTCCTCTGCCAGCAGCACAAACACACCGCTTTTCTAGGGCTTCAGCCAAATGATCCTGTGATTTATTCTTTTTTATAATGGATCTGCCAGCAGCACAGACATGGCTGCCCAACCAACAGCACACAAGCTCTGGCTGGGACTGCAGAGCAAGGAGTGAGCCTGGAGCAGACCCTCTGCTGATGTAACTATTGGGAAATGACAGATGTCTTGTGTTCTGACCTGTTCTTTCTTGCCCACAGTGTCACACTTGCTTAGCAGCTTCCCTTTTCAGATGCGTCAGAAAGCACAATTTAATACAAATCAGATTTAGAAATAAAGATTCAAATCCATAGGGCAGAAAAGTGAGAGGAGAATCACAGAAACTGCATCCTGTTTTGGGGTTTTACACTTCTTTTTTACCTTGCAAAAATCACCAATGGTTTCCCTTTCTATGCTATCATCTAAAGGATAAAAATAGAAGATTTTCATTAGTTTAGCATTATAGTGCTGTATTTTGAATTCTGACCCTCAAGGCACCCTGTATCTCTGTTGTTCCTTTGTCTTTCACTGACAAGCAAATTAGCTCTTCATATCTAGAAAATAATGAAATCCTGCATAATTAAATCCTGATGCTGGATTTTCTCATGTTCAAAGTGCAAGTTTTCTGGTTTAGCCCGTGATTCAGTGTGTGCTTCTAAAATGGCTTGATTATTCTGCTGGCTCTCTTCCAGGGTTTGCAGGGTTTACATTGATTTATTTCTGTAAACGGGCTATAGAGAGACCCTAAGATGGAGGGAGCTTAAGTTAATACCAATAAAACAGATTGGAGTTGTAAACTTTTAGCTTTCCTTAACTTCAAACTTTGTAAGAATCATAGGCTAGTGATGTCTCAGAACAAGTTTATTTTATTTATTTATAATGCCTGGACCACGTACCAGGACACTAAGCACAGGTCCATAGTTCTCATTTGTTACATTGGAACGGAGGAGGGGAATAATAAGTCACTTGCCACTCTGTAATTATGGGTCCACAATGTCTGTGTCCTCTTCTTAAAGCATCTTCCTTCCAGTTTCAGAAATCAGTAGAAAATCTAGTCCTGTTTGGTTTCTGGGTCACTCCATACTGTAGAGCAGAGCATCTCCATTCATTCTTCTTTTTCCAAGCTTCTTGTGAGAATGGATTAGTTGTGGTGCTAATGGTTGTGCAAATGTGTAGCTTAAGAAGAGATGTGCTTTGTCTGATGAAAAAGTTCAAAAGTAGGTCAAAAATAAGGGCCAGTACTCTCATCCTGCTGAATGCAGCTCCTGACAGTCTCGTTTTCCTCAAATTCAGCACAAGTAGATGGCAGCAGAACAAAAGCAGTATCAGTGGAGTTGGGCACCACTTATCTCAGAACTAGGTTGTGTTCTTCTCGGGATATCATCAAGATCTCAGATATGTGCTTTAAAATCTTTAGTCCCGTGCAGGTTAGTGGTGATTTTCTTTTTTTCCATAGCTGGTCTTCTTCAAGTCTGACAGGAAATCCGTAAATTTCATTTAAACACCTTTTCCCATGTATAATAGAGCTTGGGATTCAAAGGAATTCATTCAAGCGTGCTCTCCAAATGGCGTTTAACTTCCCAAGCAAAAACAGTAACAGGAAGAGTTTGTTTTAATTAGCACGTGAGCTGTGCAGCAGCTAATGTATTCCACCTCTTCACTGTTGTAAAAGGAGCAGATTTCTTGGTAGCATGAAGCGAGCAGAGAAGAGGGATTGTGTTCTGCTCTCCATATGCCGCACAGCCCCATTCATGGGCAAGGTGTGAACGGGAGGTGATTTGTAGCCGCCTGCCACTTGTTCAGAACAAGCTTCTGTTGTTCTCCAGGCTGAAAAGAAACCCAGCTCCCCTCTACGGACCCTTCAGAGCTTTTAATTTCCACAATAACGGATTGCAAAGAAAATTTAGGTTTTAATTTACATTTTAAAACAGAGTTACTGGATGTTAGGCTGGAAAAAGAGATCCCTGATTTCCCCGGAGATGATATTTCTTGATTAAAAGTCCAATTTTAGAGAAACCTGTGGAAATACAGCTCTTTTCCCTCTGTCTGGTTAGCCTTAAACTGGTGCCGGACTGGATCTTCAACTCCAGTGCCCCTCTGGGGTCCTAAAGTGGGTCCACCACTGCACTCTGATGTGGGGACTGGAAACAGACGCTGGGCCCCTCCCTGCTCCTCAAGATACACTCCATTTTGCCAGAAGAGCTGGGCCAAGGTGAGGAGCATCTCTAGGGCTTCCAGCTACAAAGGCAGACCATGTCTGCTGGAAACTGCCCTGCAGTTCCAGAAGGGGGAAGTGACAAGCTGATTTAAAATGAATTTTGGTCAGTGTAATAAACTGTTTTACTTTTTTTTGTTCGTAAAGAATTTGTGCATAGCTAGTATGTTGTAAAGATAAGGATTCCTTTCCTGAGGGAGCTATTT
>JAWMRA010000130.1:46297303-46331738 GCA_035584735.1 Pseudotriccus pelzelni
ATTTACTAATAAAATTATTATACTTATTATAAATTGGCCTCTTTAAGTTCTCCAGTATCGTGCTAACTTATAACAGTCAGAGTATCAGAGCATGCAGATCTTGTACATACATTACAACAAAAATATTCCTGTAAGTTGTTTTGCCCTCATCAAAAAAAAATTACTAATTTCAAGAGCCTGTCCAAAAATAGATGAGCATCTGCCTTAGAATTATAACATGGAAGTCATTGAGGTCCAGTTCATACTCACTTCATTGCTTTGTGGGTTATAATGGCATAAATCCTCAGCAGCTTGGTTTGATGTAGCCCTGCAGCAGTCATTTTATCTATTCTATTGTACCAGCTGGGGATCCAGCTTGGAGCTTCTCAATAAAAAATATTCAGACAAATGGAACATCAATGTCTAATCACCATCTTGTAGGAATAGTTTCAGACCTCTATAACTGTGCATGTGTATGCATATCTATTATATATATTTTATATATATTCCGCTGTGTAGAATGCACAGATGTGAAAGAGTAATCCAGGTTAACTGTTAAAAATTCTGTGTACATTTTGAAAGTACTACCTGTATACTTAAATCTCCCTGGAGAAGACAACAGCAGTAAGCAGGAGTGAGTGTGTTGGTGTGCACGTGTGGCAAGAAGGGTTATTTTGTGATGGATCTGCTGCCGCAGGGACAAGGAGTCAAGTGGGAAAGAGGCAAGCAGAGATGACAAAAGGAACAGTGCTGTGTTGACAAGGCAATAAAAATAGTAGGTGACCCATTTACCTCTCACTTGGCTAATTTTTATCAGCAGGTCAGCTGAGAAAGCATTTTTTCAATGCTTTTGTGCAATATAGGTCCTGTGGTGAGGGGGATGGAGTCAAGACTAGTAATTTCTCTTCACCAAGGCACTGCCTGGCCACCTGGCGGGACCTTTTACATTGCTCTGTAATTGGAGTTTGGCCTCAGTGGACGATACCCATTATACCTTAGAAGAAGTGCTTTGAAAGAGTATATCAAAAGTAGTAACTGTGCCACTTTGAGGGATAAGGACTTTTTTATGGTAATCTTTCTCAATGTGTGGCTGTCATTTCTGCTGTATTTAGCACAAACTCTTGCCATTTTTCTGTCGCAAATGTAGGAAATGTAATTGGAGTCAGCAGGATGCCAGCAAGCGCTCAGGTATGATGCCTGAAGAGCAGTTCTCCTCTTCATGGCTGTTTTGCCCAGGGAGATCTGCAAACCATCTGGCTCCTTTCCACAGAGTGGGGGACTCTTTGGGGCCCGCTAGCACAGGACCTTTTGTTTGCTTTGGAGGGCAAAACATACCCTAAACATACGTGCCGACGAAAATGCTGTGTGACCGAGGTTACAAATGTTAAAGACATGCTGTTCACTTTGTGTGCTGTCTAGGGTTTTTGCTTTCTTGCTTAGCTTGTGCCACGCTGAGGACATGCTATCTAACAAACCCCTGAGTTTCTGGAATATAACATGATGAAACTAATTAAAAATTTCCTCCCAATTATCCCTTTCTTACTTCTTATTATCAAAACATGTGAAAGTTTTTCACTCACTGAGCTGCGTGTTTGTTTATTTCTTTAGGCTGTGACTCATCACTGAACCTGACATCTCAGAAAGCCAGAGATGCTGTGGACAGTATCTTTCAGTCCCTCAGGGATATTGCAAGAGTTCGAATGCACATGAAACAGTTTAATTCCATACATAATCCAGGCAGCAACACCCACCAGGCAAGTGGATCTTTCTTTTCCCTGTGTATGTTATTTGGCTAGCATACTGTCAAAATTACAGCACTGATTTTGTTGTTGGGTAATACTGTATGCATTCTGCCCGTGTAGAAGAGATTTAAGTATAGAATTTATAATTGACCTAATTATCAAGAATTTCCTCAAGTCCTTTGTCCAAACTTGGGCATGCCCAGTCAATGTCAACAATTAATTATCTGAGAAAGAAATCTGGGCTTTGCTCTGCAGCACTGTGATAAGACAAAAAAAGCCTGGGCAGGGCTAGGTCTTGGTGGTTCTTGACTAAGACCTATCAGGGCATAGCAAAGCAGCATTTCCACATCGATACAGCAACTATATTCCCATGTATTTTCTCTTTCATCCCTATGAGTGTGAGAGGCAGACCCCTTTGTAAATAGGTGACAAATGCAGGTTCTGTTTCTAAAATAAGAACACATGAACTGTGATATTACTTTAGGTTGTCAGGACTAATGGACAATGCTTTTCTTTCTCTCTGTCTGCCCCAAAGAGTTTTACCTATTTCAGTTAAAAATAAACTTTTACAATGGAAAGCAGTGATTTACAGAGAGACCATAAAACTTGATTCTAGCCTTGAGCCAGAAAAAAATCCTTCCAAACTCATAACACTGCTGTGGGCCAGCAAAGGGATGTAGTTCAAGTTAAGCATTGCTTTGTAAGAACAGTAATCATGACTGTTGCAGAATGTTGCTGGAAATCTAAGGTGGAGAAAACCTGTTCCTGAAGTTTCCTAGTAGTTAGAAGCAATCCGGTGTCCAAAATGGGGAAAATTATTAAACATTTAATACAATTCAGTGTGGGGGCAGTGAGATGATAAGAAAGGTTTCCTGAAGGTGTAGTTAACATCAGTATGTTCTTTGTGTGTAATCTAGGTTGTCTGCTTAGGGGTAAGTGCTGGAACACAGCAAAGGATATATTCACACAGTGCAGCCCTTTAATCTGGCCATGCAATCAATTTATTTGATTATTCAATTTAATTGAATTTAAATATTTCAATTATTCAATTTAATTGCTTGAATAGGACGAACCTTCTGCTGAGGGAAGTCCAGGAGGTTTATAATAGTAGAAATAAGCAGACAGTATGTGATTGTCCATCATTCATACAGCTCTCTACCAATGGGCCTCTCTGTTGTCTGGCAGGTGTTAAATGCATGGGTTGTGTGTGATCACTTTAGCTTCTCTGAAGAACTATCTATGTATCTATGGCCATACACATTCCCAGTTCTAGAGCTATGGGAATGGGTTTAGCCTATACCTATTTTTTTCACTTCATCTGTGAGAAGCTGGAAAGGGTCCATTTCTTCTTAAGAATCACAAAATAGGATTGCCTCGTGTCTTAGAAGGATTTTTTATAGCACTGAAGTTTGTACGTCTTACATAAAATGACAGATGTTTTCATCAGGTTATGAAGACAGTTCATGTACTGACCATACAAAAAGAGAGTGTTGTTTTTGCCTGTTATTGAAACTACTAGCATCTTGAGCTAAGTATATTTCTCCCTTGCTCCTTCCCTTCCTCTATTCCTATATCCCTCTATCCCTCCTTCCATCCCTGACTCTCCTTTTCTCATTCTTTTTCTTTCTCTCTCTTTCTCTCTCTTCTTTTTTATAACCTTGTCTGAGATGTAGCCATTGGGATTTCTAACAGCTATTTTAAACACAATTTGTGCCCACCAAAATCTAAAGTTGATGAAAGTTTCATTTTGAGATAGAAATTAATGCAGCTATCAGAGGTTGTACAAAAACAAAAACTCCTTAAAAATTTAATAGATTAATTTCAAATCATAAAAGATGTTAATAATATTTGAAACTATTACAGTTAAAAAAAAGTAAGTGATCATACTATCTGCATTTTAGTATCTGCGTAGCCTAACTGGATTGTTTTGAAGGGCACCAAGTTTTGGTGCTGAAAATTCAGACATGCAAAGTCATAACATATTTTTAATGTCTTTTGAGTACATAGTTTTGTCTAAAGTCAGATGCTATTTTTCCTTTAATTTTGTGCAGTAAGCCTCTCTGTTAAACTGTGATTTGATCTCTGCTCCAAAAATATTTCATTCCTAATGTTTTTCTGTTCCTCATCTATGAAGATATTAGACAGATTTTTATACATAGTATTTCATGACTGCATGTGTGTTTTCAAACAGTTGTTTATTGCGTGACTAGATTTGACAGAAATCTTTACATGTTCTAAAAGATCCTGCAACTCATGTCTGCTGTAATTCGCTTTGTTGGCTCAACTGAATATTATGCACATGTTGTGAGAAGAATAAATGAGTTGTATAAATCTTTGTTGACAGAATTGTATTCAAAAACTGTACATTTTGTTTCTCACTGTGAAGAGTTGGATGAAAAACATTTCTTTAATGACTCCAGAAAATTTTAGTTTCAAGCCAAGTGGCTTGCTTTTTATTTTCCATTCATTTTTACTTTTATTTTGCAAGATGTCTCTTGTAGATATCATCTTTACAACGTTAATGGTGTTACACTTGATTCCCCTAAGAAATCTAGGAGATGATATATACCTGGGCTAGTCCCAAAGGAAAACAAATGTGCTAATTTTAAAGCTGCTAATTTTCTAAGACAGTTGCACTTACTGAAATGGTTGTGGTTCTTTTGCAGTTTGGGCAAACTTAAAAGCAGCAAAACAAAGCTCCAAGTGTAAACCAAGTGAGCTTGAATTTTCATTAAGAGTATCTTTCCAAAAGTGTCTAAAAGTTTTATCTTAAAAACTTTTTCAGGATAGCAGAGTGATTTAAACCTTGATACAGAAATGTGGAAATTACTGGGCTACTAATTTATATTCAGCCTGGGTTTGTGGACCCTAAAGAGAATGCAAGGTTCATCCTTTGGGAGTAGATCTTCCAGCATGCCGACCATTTGTACTGTTGCATTTTCCACTCCTTCTGGTTCCTAACTTCTCCGAAGTTCTGACAGTGCATGATAATGGTGGGGTTGTTTGGCCTATTTTTCTCCAAGTTTTCCACAGGTGGAAGTATTATGTGGAATGCCATGGCCATAGAAGCTAAAGGACTAACAGGGACTCCTTAGCTGTGCTCTTCCATGAGGGGCAAACAGGCAGGTTGGCCTCTTCCCAGCCCTGCTGACATCCAGACTTCACTGGGGACATGACACCTGTGGGAAGGCAGGAGTGGTCAGTAAGCCATCCCTCCTAAAAATCCCTGTTTAAGTGTTTATAAGATCATTACAAAGGGAATGAGACCTGGGTGCATAATGGGCAAGAGAGCCTAATCCCTATTGTTATTTGTACTGCCTCTAAAAAGATTCCAGAGAAACTGCAAGTCCCCCTTTCTTCCTTGTCTTCCTTTACTGATTTAATACACATGGGCAGAGTAAACGTGTGGCTGTCTTCTAGTCCTTTCAGTTTTGTGTTGTGCTGATGCACACTGTTTGCAGTCAAGGTCACAAACTCTCTGAGTGGTTTCCTTTATAGGATGATGATTTTTGTAACCTTTAATGGAAATAAAATATTGAGCAGTTGCACCAAGTCTAAACAAGTTTATTCACAACACCTTGTTCTTTTTGTGCAGGCTTCTTACAAACCACTGCTGAAACAGGTCGTGGAAGAGATCTGTAATCCTGATCGACTTGATCCTGTTGATATTGAGCATATGTCATCTGGCCTCACTGATCTCCTTAAAACTGGATTCAGCATGTTCATGAAGGTAAAACAGCCTTCCCAAGCTGATCTTGTAAGATTTTCAGAGCATCCTGTGGCAGTAGCTGATTTTATGTATTTGAGTTGATACTGTTCAGCAGAAGTTAAGGGGAAGTTAGGAGAGCTAAATCCTTGCAAGGAGACTGAGGACTTGAGGCACCACTTTGCAGGTACAGTGCAGATAGTGGCTGCTGAACAAAACAAGAGGAATGCCAGTTCATTTAACCTACCTGGATTTCCAAGAGTCATTCCTCAAGTCACTTGTCAAAGGAATTTAAGGATACCAAGCAGCCTTGAGGTAGAAGAGAAGTAAGGATGAACAGTCTGGTCTCACAGTGGATGTAGGAGGAGCTTCATAATTTAATGCCTTTTCTATAACTTGATGTAGTTCAACTTGCAGTAGGGAGGAAGGAAGCCTAGTGTAGAATTTGCTTTGTGGATACTCTTAGAATGTTTTAAGACAGTCATTCTACAAGAATTTACTCTGCTTTACAAATTAGCCTATGTTAAGTGTTCACTAAATATTTACAGAGATGAAGTGTGGAGTAGCTATCATGCTGTACATTCCACTTTGGCATACAGCACATCCTGACTTGTCTATTGAAAACAAATCCAAATTCACATCAAGCCACATCAATATTATGGTTATGAGTACAGTACATTTCTGTACCATGCCCAGTGTTCTTCTTCCAGTTTTACGACTACCATCCCTCAGCACAGAAGAGGCATCAGCAAACTGTGTTAGGCAGTGGACACAAGTTGCAGCAAGGGAAATTCCAGTTGATTATAAGGAAAAAAACCATTCAGTGTAGGAGTGGTTAAATCTAGAGAGGCTGTGAATTCTCCATCACTGAGATATTCAAAGATTGGCCAAACAAAGCCCTGAGCAATCTGATACAATTATGAAGTTGGCCATGCTTTGGGCAGGGAGCTGATCTAGATGAGCTACATAGATTCCTTCCAACTTGAATTGTTCTGTGATTCTACTGTAATAGAAAAGGAAAAAAGTTTTTTCTCTTTTGTGCAAATGCCTGCTAGACCTAGATTTAAAAACAGCTGACAAAAATAGTTTTGACTAGTTGTGTTACTAGTATTCTAGAACCCATTATCAGAATAAGAAAGTTATTTTACTGTTATTTCAGGGAAAGTTAGTCTTGAGCACAAATTAAATGTGCTTAAAATCCAGTGCCTGTTTTCAGGAATCTCTTTCCACAGCTGAAATGGATTTCCAAAATGTATTCACTTAGGTTCCTAAATCTGAATTCTCAGCTCTTCATAGTTTATGATAAAGTCGCAAGACAAAAAAGCTAGTTATAGAAGCAGTGACCCAATATTCTTTCCATTCATGTATCAGAACTGAAAAAATTTATGCCAACACACCCAAAAATAGTAGAATTAAAACCACATTTCACTGCCAAACAAAGTAAAGAAGCTGGCGCACACAAGTGATTTTTTCAATGATTGGATTTATTTACCAACAACTCTCACAATTGTATTCATTTCACTATATTGGGTTATTGCAAAATTTTTAAGCAGGAGTATAACTTATCCTCAAAAAAAAAAAAAAAAAGCAACAACGTAAGGACTCCAGAAGGCCTAAATACTTAGATGGAGACACTGACACCTTTGGCTAGTTAAAAGACTGCTCTATCCTTAATAATACGTGTGTGTATGTGTGAGACATAAGTATATTATGGCAATATGTACCTGTAAGTACCTGCATCTCTGCTAGTGAGACAAATATCCTACTAAGAGGTACATTGAAGAGACAAGCAAGTGAACTTTGTGTAGGATTAATATTTCATAGGCATCATCAGATACCTCACAAATATGTGTCCGTGCTTGCTCCTTTGGTTTGTAGCCTGGCTTGTTGGCATGTGCTGAATGAGTTTGTGATCAGCCTGTGTTTATGACACAATCACACCATCAGCACAGTAATTATTTTGTGAGCTTCCTTGTATTTTTGTTTCTTCCTTAATGCCTGAATATAAATGCCAACTCACATAAAAATGCTTTGGTAAGTGATTGGCTCAGGTGTGTTAATTCAGGACAAACTTTTAAAGGTATCTCTCATCCAGAGGTTGTTTCTCTGGCAGGTGTGTTTGTTTTGAAGCTAAGGGAGTGTGAAGGGGAAAAGCCTCCCTGCCTCAAGGATTCCTGTTTTGGCTGCTGCTCTATACCAAACATGTTTTATGATGATCTGAGCTTGCTGTCTTTGGTACCACGTGCCCTGCACAGCAGCCTAGTTTCTGGTGATTGCCGTGTTTTCCTTTTTCCAGTTATTCAGCTAAATTAAATTGGTTGGTCTCAAATACCAGAATCATTGGTGCTGCTGTCCTTGCTGGCAGTCATCCTCCACAGGACAGTAGAGATTGTTTCTGCTGACTTTCCTCAGGGCAAAAAGTTGTGTTTTGTGAGCTGCCATGAGCCATGAGAACAAACCTGTCCTCCAGCCCCTTACTGCTTCAGTTTTAGAGTTTTATTGACCACTGCCACCCTATTTTCCCACCTCTTCCTCCCTCTCTGGCATGCAGACACATGCACCAGCAAAGAGCCCTCTATCCACCAGCATCCTGAGGACATGCAGCACGAGGGGCTTGCAGCTGGAGAGAAGGCCCTGATGTCTCACTGAGACACTCTGCTGACTCACAGCATCATCCCCCCTTCCTTTGGGCTCTTTCGCTTCAGTGTGAAGGTTGTAAGGGTTTTTTGGTTTGTCTTTCTAATTGCCCAAGATAGCTCTCTGAATTAATTTTAATGCCTGGCATTTTGAACTGAAAGTGATTTCTCTTGGGGACTTATGCAAAATTCAGATTTCACAGTCAATTCAGAGGTCTTGGAAACTTCCCAAATCACCCGAACTTTAGTAGGATCCCAGAAGATACATGTTACTTTTGTTGCAGTCCATTTCAGTTGTTCTTCTGTGTCATGGAAATGAGTTGTATTTTGCAATATACAGCCAGTTCCTTCGAGAGAGAGCCTTGGGTGGTTGTATTATCAAACAAAAAAAAATTTGGCAGAAACTTGCATTCTTAACATAGCCAAATATTTTGTACCCAAAGTATTGTCCTCCTTCAAAACACTTATTCATAGCATAACAAAATTACAGATTCCAAGACCCTTTTCATTTCGATTTTAATTTAATTTAGAGTTTGCATGCCTAATAGTATTTTTAATACACATTTCTGGAATTTGTGGTTTGAACTTTGGTCTTCTGAAAAATAATAAGTTCTATATAGGCACCATGTGTTTGGATCTAGGTTTATTTTGACTGAAGGAAATGATTTGTCAAGACTTTTTCTCTTTAGCATTGCCCTGAAAGCTTGTGTTTTCCAATTAATGTTCTTATACTGGGTGTTCTTTCAGTGTGCCCAATCTTCTGCATGCATGTTTATTATGAGTTGGTTGTCGCAAGGAAAGACATTAAGAATCACAAAATGTTCTGAGTTGAAAGGGACCCACAAAGATCATCAAGTCCAACCCTTAGCCCTGCACAGGACCATTCCCAAAAGTCACACCACGTGCCTTAGAGTGTCGTCCAAACACTTCTTGAACTCTGTCAGGCTTGGTGCTGTGACCACTTCCCTGGGGAGCCTGTTCCAGTGCCCAACCACCCGCTCGTCTTTTTTTAGTATCTAACCTTAACCCTGACACAACATCATATCCTAAAGAAGTATTTGAGTTCTTTGAATGACCCTTCATTCAAAATAATTCAGAAGATTCGTGAGATGGAGTGAAGCTGCTTGCTCTTGTGACAGGGTTCAGAAGAGGAAGAACTATGAAAAGGAAAAAATAGTATACTATATTACCTGAAAGTGCTCTAGCAGAGTGATTTGTCAACTGTTATCCTTGTCATCTTTGTGAGCAGTTATTTCTTTAAATTTGCATCAGTGCCTTCAGCGATTATGGCATGAAATACTTTAGTATTTTATCAAATAATAGTTCTATTTGCCCTGATTTGTAAGTAAATATTTAGATCTTACACTCTGCATGGTGTTTGTAATAAAAATGGACTTTTTTTCATTTGAGGTTGACAATATGTTGAGTGCAGATAGTAAGAAGTGAGAAGTCTGATGTGGGAAAGGGCATAAAGGAAGTCTTTGTACCTGATTTATTTTTATTGGATCAACTGTAAAAGATTATTAGCTGCACTGGGGAAAACACACTGCATAAATTTTTTTTCCCTTGCTGACCTCAGCCTGGGATTCTAGCATGTTTAGGCTGGACTCCTTGCTTCTGCTGGGTAGTAATTTACCCCTCATTCCTTAGAGCCTCATGCATACATGTATCCAAAATATACTTGTACCACCCAAGTACTCTCCTCCCACTCTGAGAAAGGGAGGAAAGTAAAGTAGAAGGAATGAAGGGAGAAGCCCTCAGACTTCATAAGAAACTCCCCTAGGTTTCAGTGGAATCCATGGAGACTTTATTTCCCTGGAAACAGTTAATTAGCTTTAACTGGGCATCATCCCCACTGATTTCCCTTTCAGCTGCTACAGAAGCGAGCATTCCATTAATATTTCTTTCTGAGCTTCCTCTTTGGTCTTCCTCTAGCAGCTCAGGCAGCCAGTCACTGACAGTTTATAGATTTGGACCTAGATGGAGCAACCACACATAACAATTTCCTTAATTTTACAGGTGAATCGCCCTCACCCTGGTGATCATCCTCTTCTGATCATCTTTATGGTTGGTGGAGTGTCGGTCTCTGAGGTCAAAATGGTGAAGGATTTGGTAGCAGCACGCAAACCTGGTACCCAGGTAAAAACATCTCTAAACATACAGTTCTTATCTAAATGAAACATAAGAAAATTCATCAAATCATATTCCTTATAACACTGGTACCAAACTTCAGAAAGCACTGCCATATGGACAGAAATGATGTTAGGGTTTTGCTGTGAAACATCGGTAAGCAACAAGTGTTCAGACACGTTGTCTGGTTTTTTACATGCTATAGGCAGCAACAAAAGTTCAGACTCAGGCTGGAAAGTTCAGAACAGACTGACATTCATTTGAAGGAGCTTTCATCATGTCTCAAAAAATTAGTTTCTTTATATTATTTATGAACAGAAACATTTGCTTTTCTGAAAGGCTACAGGTTCCCTGGCATAGTGCAGGGATACTCAGAAGGAGTCTGGGTGCCACCTGACTTAGTCATGGTGACCCTGCAGGCAAGCCAATTAACACTGCTGAGGAGCAAAATAAATCGGCCTGGATACAGCTGTACTGTTTCTGTGTCTGGCCAGGTATCTGTGGTACATACCTGACCACTAGACCTTAAGTAGCCTGAAGCAGGTGATGTGGAGAAATCCCCCAGGACTCTGCATCCCTTGAATGTGCTGTTGGAAGGATGATGGCTCCCACAGTGAAGCTTCAATAGCATCCATATGGCTGGTCTTTGCCTTGTCCACACTCTGGCAGCAGAACTTGACTACAGTAGCTGTCATCTGAATGGAGAAGGGAGGGAGAAGAGGAGGAGGATGGATGAGCTCTGGTGGCACCATTAATTTTGGAGGACCGCTCAGGTTTCTGTTGAGTACGGCAGATACCGAGGGTGGTATAAAAACTCCAAAGTGCTGTGTAACCAGATGCATCATAAACATCTTATTTTCAATTCCTATGGAATGTAGTTTTGATTGGAGAGAAATCAGTAGCAAAGTGGAGTCAACCAAAGGCAGAGCAGCCCCTCAGTTGGACATGTGTTTTCCATGTTTTAGTTATCTTTGCAAACCAGTCTCAAGCAGTATTTTGTAAGATGGAGTACCATATTTAGCAATGTTTTTTTGATGTGATAACACATTTCTCCCCCTTTAGCCTATTGTTAATCATCTCCTCAAAACACTGAATTAAATTCTTTTCCCTCTTGGAGAGGAATTGAGTTGTGACACACTGATGGACAAGTTAATCCACACACAAAGTGTATTAAGACACTCTGGAAGATAAACAGAGGGTTAACATCTGAGTTGGCTGAGAACTATGCAGGGGATTTTCAGCTGGCTTTCTGAAGGGACTTGAGGCTTGACAGTGGTGACACTGGATCTGGTGTTGCTTTGCTTTGGCTTAACCCTGGCAGCAGGTCACCCTCTGAGGCAGATTCCTAAAGCATTTTAAGCTTTTACTGCATCTTGCCCTTTGTGCAAATGTGCTGTGTTAGAGGTGAAAGGACTTTGGGGGAGAGGAAGGAGGAGGAAGGGAAAGAAGAAAAGAAGCAGTTGTGCTAGTCTCTCACATAAAAAAGTTTGTAAGTTTGTTGGATTTACCTGGATTTCTGCACTATAGCTGTGAATGTGCACCACCTGTTTAGGATTATTCCCTTTTCAAGAAACCAGGCATTTATCTAACTTGAGCCAGGGTTTAACAGAGGGGGTTTGTGTTGTTCAGGCAATCAGGTTCAGGCATCAGGGGAGCACTGGCCTTCCAAGTCCCTTCCAGTCAAACAAAGCACGAACTTTTGTACTCATATTGGCTCTTGGAAAAATGGAGAATTGTGTGAGTGCAAAAATCAGGAAAAGTAACTGAAAAAAACTGTAAAGGTGCACTGATTACTTCAGCAATTGTTTGGAATTGAGGCAACTGACATTTAGATGTGGAAAAGGACACGTTTCCATGCACAGACTTGCTCTGCATCTGAGTATGAATGACAATTTTATTTCTCATGGAGAAGCACAAAGGAATACAGTGTTTCCTATGCGTTGTTTGTTTTTGGATGGTGGTAAATAGCTCCCCATACCTAGCGAGAAGTACCTTACTTTCAAAGGAAGAAATTGCTTCTGTTTTTCTGCTTTAATCAAGAGAGTAATGAAGAAGAAAGAGCATGAGAGGAAGTTTCACTCTCCCAACATGCACAACTATCTATGTGGTTGTGGCTGAGGCAGGCAGACGGATAAACCCCTCCAGATGCAGCAGCAGATGTTAGCTGCATCCTTCCCTGCCCTCTGCTGGGGGGAAATTGTCCACTGGAGCTCAGTGGGTCAGGATGGGAGCTCCTGGCTCTTCCACCTTGGCTGCCACCAGGAGGGGTAGCCCTTCAGGTGAAGGGTGAAAGACAGGCCCGCTATACAGAACAAGGAGGTCTGCAAAGGACTGTCCTGACGAGAGCTGCCTGGAGAAGAGGTGGACATTAGTTATCTGGGCAATTCCCTTCTTCTCTTTAAAAATGAAAGAACAAACAGTCACCATTTATCCCCCTCAATGAGCCCTCAGAGATACTGGGGGGAAAGGAGAGAAGTCCTGCTGTATTTGGCAGCATCCTTTCTGAGAGTTAAAGTTGCAGATCTCTTTTTTCTCTCTGGGCTTGCTTTTAGTTGCACCAATCCCCTCAGGGTTCAGTGGTAGGACTCCAAGAAGAAATTGCTTTTATCTGTCAGTGGCTATTGTTGATGTTTGGCTTGTGACTCAAAAAACTTTGGTAACGTGTCACTTCATGCTTTTCAGAGTTAAGCTGCATGATAACAAGATGAACACATACTGTGCTATAGCCTGATTCTCATGTAATTTAAGTAAGACAGTGTCAGCCTTTGGCATCTGCAAGTTACAGAGAGTTTTTCAGGCTTAGGAAGGAAGAGATAATCAGTGTCAGTTTGCTGCAGATTGTGTGGGAGGACAGGGGAAGAGGAGAAGTGAGGGGAAGACTATCACCAGTACAGAAGGGATCCTTTCAGTATCTGAAGTGAAAAGATGAAAGAATAAAACAATAAAAAAAGTTTAAATGCAGCATTACCACACACTTAAACCATGTGATGGACAGCACAAGTGCTTGATAACTACTACAGTAGATGGACACACAGACATACTCCATTGTTGATGTTTGTGCTTCCTGTCCTTGGATTTGCACTGAAGAAGCAAATTCATTTTCAAGTAGGCTAGTATGATTAAATCTGCCCCCACATCTCTGCCTGCAGTCCTGACCCTATGGACTGTAAGAGCCGTGTCCTATGACTTCGACCCTGGGTTAGCTCTACACAGCAAGAGCGCATGCGCTCGCTCCTTGCCGAAAGCTTTGCCCTGCAGAGAAGCCTTCAACCTAGGCAATTATATACTAGCTTTCACTTAAGCAAAACAGATACTTGCATCTAGCAGGTTGCATATCATGGTTGTAGTGAGAGATGGCTTCTTTCAGCAGACCCATCTGGTATTAAAAACTGGAAGAAACAAAAGCAATAGCATCTGACAGTGCTTGGGGTTGAGCCTGATATGCAAAGCATCATATGCCTGGTCTGAAGACATGTTTCTAAGAAGGGATTGTGGCTCCCTGCAGCAGGCCGGCAGCATTTCTGTGGCGCTTATCTTACCTTCAACTGAGAAGGAACAGGTATCACTCGGATCTGTGCTAAAAGAGAGGAAACCACTGTTTCATCAGCCTGGTGCCTCACAGCAAATGCAATGGCAGTCACAACAAATCACTGGGTAAGATGTGGGTAGAAACATGTCAAAGCACACATTCATTAGGAGTACAATGCTACCAGTCATTATGCTCCTTAAAGTGATTTAACTACAGTTATTAGAGAGCAGACAGTTTTGCTGGACAAGTTGTATTGCCCTGTCAGTAAACACCAGAAACACACAGCCTGCCTAGAGCTGGCCAAAGCAAACAGTTCATATCCGTGGCTCATTAGCACTGTCTCAGTCCCCTTCAGTCTGACTTGTTTCTTGTTTCCCTTCTTTCAGGTAATCGTGCTCTCCTCTGCACTCCTGACACCACACAGTGCTGTTGAGTTGTTGTTTGCCCCGAACCGTCTCCAGCCTGACACTGATATCTGACAGGAGAGGATCTGTGGAGAAGATGAGGGAGTGCCTCACCTGGAAACATCAAATCCCCGGTCTGTCACTCTTCTCTGTAGCCCTTCAAAAACTGACGTGTCAGCTGCTGCAGTTACAGCTCCAGGTGAAGCAGCTGGGTATCTGGCTGCAAGGGAACATGTGCAGCTTATGGGCAGCTCTTCAAAATGGTCCAGTTGTCCAGCAATAAGTCCCCCCTCCTTAACAATAGCACTGTGCAGTTTGAATCACTCCCAGCCCCATTCGACGTGGTGAGGGTGATTGTAATAATCCCCTAGAAAAGGAGCAGCTGAGGACCAGATGATTCTGAATTTCCCCTCCCCAGCAAGCAGTACTTTTTTCTCTGAGAATTCCTGATGGTTTTGCTGGGGTTGTGTTTGGTGGGAAATGCTGCTGAGGAAGTGAAAGGCTGGCAAAATCCACCCCTTGTCATGCTACAGTGAAAAATATGTGTGCCTTATACAGTGTGAAAAGCCTCTGCTCTTACTTCGTCCCTCGCTGCAGAGAGATCATGGAGCACAGCCCTGATTTAGCTGGCAGGGCAGCTCCCAGTCCAGTGATGCTCTCCTGGCAGAACTGGTAGAGGCAGGGAAGCAGAGAACCAGACTCAGGGGCTGGGTTACATGGCTGCTTCTCTCTCAGCTTTCTGTTTCCTGCTCTAGTTTCTCCACCCACAGTCCCAGGAGAAAAGACTGTTTCTGATGGCACACATATCTAGATTTATGCAGGAGGGCATATGGGCTGTGTTGGTTTGATGATAACTCTGGAAGAATCCTCCCCTCACATGCATTTAAAAAAAAGAGAGAAAAAAAATGGCACGGTCCCATTTTCAAGAGGCCACAGCACAGATCCATTCTTGAGCTACATTTCTGAACAGCATGATTAGAGAACTGCTTTTATTTTATGATCACAAAAGAGCTTCAGCTATGTAATTTTTATTTAATAAAACTTTTCTACGATCTGTGACAAAAAAGCAGCAGCCAATAGAAATTGTGTTGCATATAGCACCGAGATTTCCAAATTGCAGCATAAAATGGTGGAGCTCTAAAGCTGCATCCTCTGTCTTCATTTAAGGAATGCTATGACTACAGCTTACAATGAGATGAAAATGTGAAATTATAAGTGGCATTCACTCTATCATAGCATTCTTTATTATGCCAAAGAGTAGTTTAAATGGGAAGTAGTTTTTTACATTTTGTTCACTAGCTAGTATTAGTTCTCCTAAATGTTTATAATGGTCTTCAGAAAATGGTGCATTTTGGTTTAAGTTCAGTTTTGAGTGGCTGGAAGGAAACAATGGACCAATTATAAAGCATAGACAATGTCGCCTCTATGGAAGAGAAATTTATAAGAATGACTATAGAATGGAACTTTGTGCTATAAAAAATGAGAAATATTATGTGATTGCAATATTAAAATCTCAAGGAATAGTTTGAACAGAGCAACTGGAAAGCAACTAGCCAGTCTCTTGGTTTCTTTTCTGTCATTCTGTACTGTTTAATCTTAGAATATGGTTGTTTTGCAAATTCTGTAATCAATAAAGTGATGCTCTTACAATGCCAAACCTGATCCATCTTCTCCTTCTAGTATGCAGAGCTACACATGCCAGAACTGCATATTCCTGCAACCCCTTTTACTTTTGCATTATTTTGTTGCCCCTAGGAGTCTAGACCTTCTGTGTTGGGAGGTGTCCTAGAACGTTTTCCACGCTCTGCTCACAGAAAGGCTCTGTAGCAGAAAGGCTCGCCTATGTCCAGTGGTCATTGCTGGCCAGTGAGCTCAGGTACTCACACCTCTGAGATGCTGCTGCTTTCCTGAGATGATGCAGGCTGCCAGTTGTGGTCTCCACTCCCTCACCTCTCTCATCAGATGTTCTCAGGTCTCTGACTTGGCCTTCTAAAGATATACTGTATTGAGAAAGCAAGAGGTGAGTCTAAGCAGACACTGGTGATCTTGCACTTCCTGTGGGTCAAGTAGCACCTCTGACTGAAGCAAAAACTAGTTTTCCAGGCCCACACATACACGCTTTGGAGGAATCTTCTCAGCCAGTGGGGCCACAGCTGTGGCAGTTGATACTGGAATTCAGCCACCATCTCATACTCAAGTGCTTCTGAACCAAAACTGCACTGGAGTCTTTCCAGTGGCCCTAGTGTAATAGTAAGCTCTGATTTGTAGGAAATAGCTGTAGCAGCTACACATAGCCTGTGCTCAGGGAATAGGAGATGAGAGATCTTCTCCCAGTTTCATATGCGTAGGAACAGCACCGAAGAGATTTCTTGGGCAAGTGCAGGACCCCAGCAAGGAGTGTCTAAGTCAGTCCTCTGCATGTGACACCAAGCAATACTCAGAAGGTAGGAAGAGAAGCCACCCTTGGCAAATAGGTTTACTACTATATTAATAAGCTAAGAGGAATTCCATGTAAGTTCAGACTGGTAGGGCAAGCTCGGTTTTGTTTGCAACTCCTGTCCTAAGTCACTTTGGCTCATAGCTCATCGTCCAAAAGATTACCATCAGCAGGACCTTGCCAGAGTTTCCCTGCACCAGTTACTACAGCTGTGTGATGACCAGATAAGCCTGTACAGCAGTCAGTCTCATCCTAGCACAAACACCCTCCTCAGGAAGGCTCTCAGTAAAGCTACTTTAAACATAAGGTAGTTGAAGACTTGCAATTTGATTAAGTTCTTCATTGTGATATAGCTCAACACATTTATTTTTTTTAAGGAGAAAGGAGTAGTCACTTAGAATTTGTGTTCTTCCAGATTTTGACCTACCTCACACCATTCCTTTCCCAGCTGAGAAATACCGAAGTATTTTTGACAAAGGGAAATAAAGAATCCCATTTTCATTTGAAAGGTCTCTGCGTTATTCAGTTCCTCTCCTAAAAGAATTTCTTAAAAAGGAAGTTGTAAAGCACTTGTGAGATCTCCCCCCCTGTGGTTTAAGCTAATAAAGAAACAGCATAGGCAGGAAAGGCCACCTTACTGTTTCTGCAATGTATGTTAACTACCTTGAGAAAGCTGTTGCTTTATCTCAACATTTCTCTGGTTGTTGCCCATTGATCCCCACCCACAAACAACACGGGAGGAAATATGCAATTCAAAAATTTAATGTTGAACAAGGCAGTAAGAATGAGAAGTCCACTCCCTAAGAGGAGTAACTATACACAAAATAAATAAGTTACAGTTTAAACAAAAGCACAACTGGCTTTTTAAAGTGCATGTGTATAAGGCCCTTAGGCTGTGAACTCCATTGACTCAATATTTAAAAAAAAAAAATTCTTTATATAAATCTGCCATGTGTTTAAAAATGAAGAAGGTCTGGCTCAGCTCAGAACAAGCCCCCAGCTTCATTGCCTGGAGCCAGCCATACTTCACACTTTTTCTGCCTGCTGCACACCAGAGAGAGAGATGTCTTAGAATGGCTTCTGTAATTGACTATCACTCCAACTCCACGCTCATTCCTCAGAAGCTCCCTGTTGGACCGTTTAGTCTGGAGAGTACTTTTTTCAGACTGTAAAAAAGTTGTTTGTAATTAGATATGCTTACACCCTGCAGACAATAGTTTTGCATACAAAGAATCTGGTCAAGTTGTCAGCAATAACATGGCTAGTAAAAAAAATAAAGGACCATTGTTTACAGTCATGATGCTCAGTCCTGCCCACTTTACACTTATTTTTTACAGAACAATTTCATGTTTGCTTATTTGTTTTGAAATACGAGGGAAAAAACCCACAAAACAGTTCTACCGTGCAATAGAATTAAACACATACATCATGCTGTGTCCTTCATTCACGTGAGAACAAGACTTAAGTAGTTACTTCTGAACAGTGACCTAAGGTTCAGGGCGTTTCCCTGCTCAAGTAGAAGTTGAGTTACAGCTCACAGAGTTACACTCTGCACAAACGAAAGCCAAATCTGTCCAACTGGGATAAAGACAAACAGTTTCATTTACTGAAAAGTTCATTTTCCAAATGAAATACCTGTTCTGCAAGTCACATCCTAGAACTATATTTCAAGAGTTTTTGTGTTTGTTTTTTTTCTCCTTTTCCAATCTGACATTGTTCCTTTTTAAAGCCACTGCTTAGATACTTCTACAGCCATGTAAAAGGCTACTCAACCTATCCTCCTTCTTTCACATGCCTTGGACTCTAGATGTGCCAGTGTTAAATACCCCAGGTTTCAATCTCAGGCAAAAATGTCAGTAGACCAAGGGCACCGCTGTCAAACAGAAGTGACAGTCCTCACTTTGGCAGACAAAGCTTGCTTAAACCTTCTCTTCAGATCCTGCATGTTGGGTGATTTTGGCCGTGGAATAAGAGAGGTTCTCCTCCTCTCAGGGGTGCTGGTTATTTGCTGTTTACTGACTTCTTTACAGAGGAGATGGAAGGCATTGAAGACATTGTTATAGTTTTCACTGACAGATACTTCATAGAAAGTACAGCCCAGCATATTGGCCAGCTGAAGTCCCTGCTGAGGCTCCACCTCTTTGATATGCAAGAGATCAGCTTTGTTTGCAACGATGACAACAGGGACCGTGTTCCCTGGATGCAGCTGTCGAATGTGATGGTAAAGGTGACTAAGTAGCTCAAAGCTCTTGTAGTCTGTGATGGAGAAGACAATCACTAGGGCATCTGCCCAGCGAATGCATCTGTTCAGCTGGTCATTACAATCCAGGCTGTGCTCGTGGATCTGAAAAATGAGTGGTCTCAAGTTAGAGAGCTGCAGTCACAAAAGATTAAAGGAACCTGTCTTCAGGAGTCTGTAAGGCCAAATAGCATTTTACAGCTTCAGACATATATTTGCATTTCACATTGTAAGTATGAACTTAATCTGAGCATAGTGAATAAATGCAGATGTTGATTCAGCTGCAAAAAGCTGGAATTTAACACTGGAGTTTGCTGTACTCAAATGGAAAATTGACCTGAGTAGTTCTGCATGCAGAGAAAGACTTTGTAGTTCCACAGAATGGGAAATTAACTGGCTAGACAGTAAGTCTGGGGAAGCAAAGATATGAGCTGGAAGCATTTAGACCTGGAGTGTTGCCCAGTTCAAAAAGGCAACAATCCAGCATTACTCAGGTCTATATATTCAAAACTTTAACTTGTGACACACTAATGAGCACAGCCACAACGTAGCAGACTTTGCTTTCTGTCATACACATTTATGAAGCTTGTTGGGCAGTGGTCATGACATTTTTTTTCCGCATGTACCTTATTTGCACAGAATTGTTTCTGGGTTTGTGCCTAATGTTCCCAATATGCAGGAACAGACACTTCAGTAATTCATCCACTCAAAAGTAATGGGTCTCCAATGAACAAATGATTCATCAAAACAGTGAGTTGTTTTCTTTTCCTACCACCACACTGCAGGCACCCAACACAGCTTGCTTGACTGGTTAAAACACAAGTTACCACCTCTCCCACACAGACCACCAAACTCTGAAATGGACAGCAAACCATTTCTAGAAAGACCATAACAAGATGGTGCACAGGAGGACACAAGCACACAGACACTTCGAGCTACTCTGGTAAACTGCATGGTTGCATCTAGCTTACCTGAACTCCTGGAGTATCTTGCACTTGGATGGCCAACATCTCTCCATCTATCTGGATGTGCCTGCTGTAGAGATTACCTGACAAGAACACCAAGAGATTCACAAATACAGCCACCACTCTGCAGACAAATGTTTCTTCTGTTGCCCATTAGTTGTGTAGAGAAAGTTGTATTGCCACTTATGAAGCAAGAAACCAGTGTTATAAGATTTCTGTGGTTAACATGTTTATGATGTTACTATAAGCCTGGGATTAAATCTTGCATTAATTTGTTTGAAGCTTGGTATTTGATAGTGTACAACTTGGAACTTAGTCACTTCTTAAAGACTATTTTGGCTTGGACAACAAAGGTTAAGTGGAAAATAACCAGCTTTTATTATACAGAAGAGCAGTTTGCTTGTCATTTTGTATTTATACACTTTAGTGAAGCTCTCTACTGTTGTCCTGTAAGGTTTGCTAGGTTGGTTTGTTTTTCATTTGTTAGGTTTTTTCAAGCAATTTCCCCAACAGAATGCTGCATATTTTACATTTGCATTAGTTTAGACTCCCCACTGTACTCACTGACGTACATAACATCACCTCTCCATTTTCGCCTTTAAGCCGGCCTTGCCTAGCCCGTGTAGATCCTCACACTCAGTTTGCAAAGAACAGCACAACAGTAGGTTTACAGAATGTTTTCTTGTTTTCTTGTTTTCTTTCAGAAATGTTTACAGAATGTTTTCTTTCAGCTAAAAGACTCCTTCTAAAAGAGGCACTTTCACCACATAAAGCAATTCTGTCAGAGACGCGGGCTGCAGTACAACCCGTCTCTAGGGCTGCTGCGGTCACAAACCGCGTGTGGCTGTGCCTGGCGTGCCCCTTTCGGAGGGCGGCGAGAGCAGACCGGGTAGGGCAGCAGCTCTCAGCGAGGACACCCCGGGGCGGCTCGGGCCGAAGGCAGCACCTGCCGGGTGCCCCCCCAGCCCCGGGGGACAGTTCGCTCTTCCTTTTCCCACCCGTGACGCGGCTCCGCGCCGGGCTTCGCGCTCTCACTCCCTCCAGCGCGGGCACCCCCGGGAGGCACCGGCCGGCGGCGAAGCGGCCCCGCTCTCCCCTCTCGTCCCCTCGCGGTGACCCCCTGCCCCGATCCCCATCCCGGGGGGAAACAAAGCCGCGCCGCCGCTCGCCTACCTGCGTTCCGCTCGTAGTCGCCGATGAACCGCCGGGTGAGGAACCGCACCACGAGAGCTGCGGGCAGGCACAGACAGCCGCGTTACAGCCGCGTTACAGCCGCGTTACAGCCGCGTTACAGCCGCGCTCCGCCGGCCCCGCCGGCCCCCGCACCCACCTTGCCCGCTCCGCCGCCCCCCTCACCTGTCTTGCCCACGCCGCTGCCCCCCACCACGGCGATCTTGACGAGGCGGGGCCGGGCGGTGGCGGGGCCGTCCCCGCCGGGCGCGCACTCGGCGATGGTGCACATGCTCTGCGTCAGGCGCATCCCCGCTCCGCAGCCCGCGACCCGCGCCCGGCCCTGCCGCTCCCCCGAACCTTTTCTCGCCCCCGCGTCCCGCCCCGGCCCGCGGCGGCCACTCAGCGCCACCGAACCCCCCCAGCCCCGCCCCGAGTCCCGCCCCGAGTCCCGCCCCGCCGGGCGGTGGGGAGCGGAGGGCCCCGGGCCTCTCGGCGAGTGGTGGGGTCTGTCAGGAAAGAGGAGTTCGTGCCTGTTTGTGTGTGACCTCCCCGCTTTTGTGGGGTCAAACACCTGCAGCACGGAGAGCTTCTCGAAAATCTCACGACCGGGGTCGTCTCCCAAAATCCTTCCAGGCTGACTGAAACGCGCGCGGCTGTGTAAAAGCTCAGTCACTTTCCTGTTTCCCAGCCTGGCGGGGTACATCGGTCCTGTGGGCGTCGGTCTGTGTGCACCTGCCATCCCACACCTCCCTCCATCCGCCTCCGGATGCCTTGCCTTCTTGCCTTGCTTTCCCTTGCATTTTGAAATAACCACACACAGTAGGAGCCGACTGAAACCAGAGCGGCTGTAACTGTGAAGAAAAGAGTCGAAACCAAGGGGTGAGGCTGAGGAGGATCTGTATCATCTCAGCTTGGTAGTAAGACAGAACGGGGGGGACGGGGGGAAGGAATCGAGGAAAACATGGATGTGGCAATGGTTAAAGAAACAGAAGATAATGGCAAGGGAAGAGAATTATAAACGAGAGGCGGGTGGGAAACAGAGGACTGTACCAGCCTAGGCACAGGGAGCAGTCCATGTAAAGCACTTGAAACAGCTGCTGGCATAAGCAAGAACCTGAGAGCAAAATGGAGGAATAAAACCTGCCCACACGTCAAGCAAAGCTTGCTAGAAGAGAGGTAACAGAGGAGGATAAAATCACTCTCCTGCGTTCAGGAAAGAGACCTCATAGTAAAGGCCACTAGGTAACACTGAATGCCAATTAAAAAAAAAAAAAAATTAAAAAGCAATTGACCGAAAGCATTCGGCTCAAAACCACAACAGGGAAAAATGCTAAAAGAGAGTCGGGGTAGAACTGGGTAACATTGGCCAAAGATGGGCACTATCTCATCAAACACACATTTGTGCAGAGCTTTCTATAAGCTCCAAAGCTACATTTGCACACGGAAAAAAAAAAGATAATAGGAATATAATGAAAAAAATTCTGCTCCTGCAGTAGCTGCTGCATTCCCAGGCACAAAGGTGAGAGCAGACTCTGAACAACACCTGGGGCTGAGCCGTGCTGGGTACAACAGAGGAACAGCTCTCTTTGCCTGCTACCACACCAACACCAGAGGTGATGGTGGTCTAGCTTTGTGAGTATTGAGAATACTGTAAGAATAACTACATACTGAGCTCACAGGGGGCAAAAATGTTTCCTAGATGCAGTTTAAAATAAATAGATGTGTAAAGCACAGATTTATAAAAAACTATTAGAAATCAAAAGGGGAAAGAGTAAGATATATAATTAGAAAAAAAAAATAAACAAGCTTGAAGAACTCAAGGATTTGAATACAGAGGAAATACTGGATTTCTTTATGCCAGAGCAGCAGAAATGACTTGGAGATTGTATCTTGAGCAAATGGAAGGGGTTTCACCGAAGATTTCCTGGCACGTTGGTAACTAAGGTCACTGAAAATAGAAAACTTAAAAGTACAAGTGAGGAGTAAGAAAGAAGTAAGAAAGTTTTGTCTTCAGGATGCAGAAATGCAGAAGATAAATAATGTCAGCTAGAAGTAGTTCAACCACAGAAAAAAAACCAGGGCTGTCATGCAATCGGAAGGGCATACAAATTGAAGGAAGTCTGGCAGTATTTAGAAAACCAATAAGCATTTTGCTTCCAATTTTAATAAAGATGATTATGTGAAAGAGTGATGCAGAAGGAAGATCAGTAATGGGAAGAAAGTCATGGGTAATTACCACAGTGGGGAAAAACAAATGATCTCTTCCAGAGTGCAGACAGGCCAAGTGTAGGAAGATGAGGGTGATAGGGGCAGGAACTTTTACTGTAGCACTCAAGTCAGTCTGGAAGACTTGCATTAAAGAAAGGGAGGGAAATAATTTACAATAATCTGGACAAATTCTGAAGGTAAGAATAATTAAAGGTGTGGGGATAAATGGGATAAAAATGAAGTATGCAATTAAATGAGATGTTTCTTCAGCAGGAGATCTTTGCCTGATACAACTTTGTTTCTCTCACTCTTCAAGAAAGGCCATGTGGTAGATGTAATCTATTTGGGATCAAAAATACCTGATGCTGTTCAGACAGGAAACAGCTGTTGAAGCAGAAAAGTGTTTGGATCAGGAGACAGAGGGGTGTTTTATATGGCAAGTGTCAGACTGAAGGAAAGTGCTCTGTGTGATTCATCAATGCTTCTGTCGTCCTTCATATTTTCATTACAGCAGTGTCATCAAGAACACAAGCATGCTAATGAAATCTGCTGTTGACAGAGCCAGGAGACATCACCAGCTCAAACAAGGCTGGGAATAGTATACTGCAGAAACTTCATGCCTCTTAGAACCGGTTTAATGAAAATACAATTAAACTCAACAATACCAATGACATGCAGAGATTAATCACAAAAATTTCTTCCACTGGCTGTAAGATCAACACTTGGAGAAGAGAGACTAGTTAATCATGAGATGAGTAGGAGCTATGTAAAAAGGGAAATGTCAGACAAGTAATTTCAGAAAAGACCTGAAGTACAGTATGTGATTCTGTTGTCCAGCCAAGAGTAAATCAATGCTTTTGTCATGGTTTAACCACAGTCAGCAAACAAATACCACACAGCTCCTTGTTTACTCCCCACTGCCTGCCTTCGTGGGATGGAGATTCAGAGAAAGTAGAACTCGTGGGTTGAGATAAGAACAGTTCAATAATTAAAACAAAATAAAATATACAAAGGTGAGGCTTGGAATATGGGCCAATGTCACCATGAGAATAAGTGGGTATAAGCTCAGTTGGAGTAGCAAAACACCAGAAGAGACCACTAACAAGAGTGACCACTAACAAGTCTAATTCCTCTAGATTTGAGCTGGAGGATTTTATAGGAGGAAATACATGGTGTGACTAACTTCACTGGCAAAGAGATTTGATGATCCCTTCTAGAGGCCTACAGAGAATATTCTAACACTATTCCAGAAATAAATATTTAGACCTAACATGTAGCAATGCATACAGCAAAGTGTCTCCAACACGTAAAGGGGTGTGGTAGAAAAGGGGAAGTGGGAAAGGGTGATGAAAATAAGACCATGCCTTAATAAACTGGTTTTATAAAGGACATGATTAATTAGGGACTGAATGAAAGTGCTAAAATAACTGGAGAATGGAATCTTCTTCATCTGTCTCAAAACACCAAGGGCAGAACAATCAGACAGACTGAAAGGTGGAACTTCTGGAAAAACTGAGATACAAAATACATTCTTGTAAAACATATGTTTGAGTCACTGAGTCAGTTGTTGTAGCAAGGCACTGTGATAAAAATTAAAATCATCTCTGCACCAAGAAGGAGTGCGCATTTATAAATTATGAGGAGATGCATTTTTCAGTACTTTATGCTATCACAGAATTCATAAGCAGAAGTAAATCATCTTCTCAAATTTGGCAAAAATTTATTAAGTATTATGGACCAGAAAGAGCTCTAATGTGGTGTGGACAGGTTTTTTCATCCATCTTTTTAGTAAAAAATGTCATGTCATCCTGTCAGTCAGGCAGAAGTGACTGCTATCAGAAATGAGGCCTTAGCCCGGATGGTCAGGGATTGGAGCTGGTGTGAATACACACTTCTACACTTCAGGGACACGTTCCTGAAGTATATTTTATGCCACCGTACAAAGGGTATGTTTGTATGTAGTTTACACCTGCGATAAAGACGCTTCCATCAACAGCCAGGGAATAAACCTTACTGTGTTATCTAGCGCTTTGGTAATTCTAATGCATGTCTTGAGAGAAACAAGTGCTGTGGACACGGAGTTCAGAAAAACAGACAAAGTCTGCTCATTCCAGGTAAGTATTTACTTTCCAAAGGACTGTGAGTTCTGTCTTTGGTGCTTCATAAGAGTAAGTATAAGAAAGCTCCTTTTTTACGGCACAGCACACGTGTCCCATACTGCCAACATATAAAGCCAAATGGACCAATCCCTGTGAAAAGCCCGAAAAGACTGGAGCTCTTACCCCTGCTCTCACACAGCCTTGCCTTCCAAGAGCAAAATAAATAAGGGAGGGAGCAGAGATATTAAAAGAAACTACATAAACGGGAAAACAAATTCTCTCTGTACTGCAAGAGACCTCCTGACCAAAGGCCAAGCTTACCAAGCAAGATAGGATCTTCATTCCAGGGCAGAGAAAGGGAGGAGAAAGGGAACAACATGCTCCATGCACCCTCACCTACCCACAGATCCTATGTGGTTTCTATAGCAGCACAATAGCAGACATTTTTCTCTCTCCACAAGAAAGCCTGAGTAATGTTCTGCAATTATATTAGTCTGCATTTTAATCAGATTTTATCTTCTTTTAAGCTTGCATTTTTTTCCTATTTCCTCCTTACGTAATGCTCCCAAACTCTAATCCAAGAAGTGAAATGCTCAAGGTTTTCTTTTTCATTCAGGGCTGCCCACCTACTGTCCTTATTTTTTTGTGCTGGTTTGTCCCCCCACAGTACAAGCGGTTGTTCTGCATGCATAGTGCTGTTTTAATCTGAAGAGTATCTGTGTGTGTGGAGAAGTCCTGGTTACAGAATCTCTTGAATTTATAGAAGCTCTAATACTTAACTCAAAAATGTATGTGAGAGAGTATGGCAGAATTTTTGTTTTCCATTTTAAGAATGCCTCAGAATCTATATTAAGCCCTCTCAAAACTGTGGCATTAAAATGCTGTTACCAGCCTCTTTAAATCTCACCTGATGCTATAACAGAGTCAGTTCGTCAGGGGGCTAACACCTGGGTTGCATTAGGAAAGGTCAGCGACAAGTCGTGCTGTGCCAGGCAAACTGTAAAATGACGCTTACACTGGCAGAGGAGTACTGGGACTGGTACAACTTCTCTCAGTTGCTAAGCAAATGAAGAGCTTGTTGCATATGCATTCTTCAAGTCTAACCTCTGTAGATCCTTTAACTTCATGGAATCATCACCCTGAAATTGCATCCCTGAAACTACAGAGGGGAAAAGCAGCGTTGTGGTTACCACCTCTCCAAATTTCAGCCAGCACATCTGGGCATGCAGTGACCGGCCCTGCAGCTGTGCTGGTGAGAGGCCCTGGATGCACATGTCCTGCTGTGCTCAAGGGTTCAGCCAGGATGGCACAAGCCCTCACTGAACTTTGTACTTAAGTGGAAAGATACCAAAATCCTCAAATTTCTAATATAACTTCACAAGAAGGATGTAAATTCAAGTCATGCCTACATACTACAACAGAAAGTTATGATGAGTTAATGTGTAGGTTGCAAAGTCAAATGAAGAAAATACAGGAAATGCCAGAAATAAGATTGCCTGGGCAACCTTAACTCATCCTCCCACAGGCATATGCATTTTATTAGAGCTTTAATTGCATAATGTCCCACAACTACACTGTCTCCTGTCATACTGGCAGCCTGTCTTCTATTTGCCCATGGGAACGGGGCACCTAAATATACTTAAAGACCTGGATGTTATTCAGCGTTTCCTTTAAATCCCCTATTAATCAGCCCATGGTGCAACACAGAAGTATTCCCTTCATACAGGAATTGCTAACCCCTTTATAGGCTTGTCATGGTGTATAGCAAAGATGCATGAGAAAAGGTCAAACCCCAAGTCAACTAGGCTGCCTAAGTCAGGCATGTACCTGCAACTCATTTCAGTTTCTACCCTGTCTTGTATCACCTCAGTGCTTTATACACCCATACATAAGGTAACGAATACAATGTAACTGCATTGAAGCAGAGATTGTGGCCCTGAAGTTTCTGAGATGAGCAGCTGAAACACGGAAAGAGTCCCTTCTTCTCTCTACCTGAGTGGACATCAAATCTGTCTGGAAAAACTTACATAGAAAGATTGCGAGAACCACACCTCAGACAACATGCTAGACCAGGTCTCTGAGCTTGCCACAAACCTGGGGCCAAGGACTTCCATGACAACCTGAATATATAGGAAGGAAGCGTGAGAGCAGGGCATGTTAAGCCAGGTATCTGACAGGGAAAAGTGGTGGGATGGGTGAGAGCTCTCCAGGAGTACTAGGCATAGTCTTCCCACTCATGCTCCAGGCGTAACTCGTGCTGCAAGGGGCTGTGAGGGCAATCAGGGGGAAATGCCAATTTTACAAGAAAGATTTTCTAATTTTAGAAGAAATTTTACCAGGAGGAAAGGTAGGCTTATTTACCTAGCAAATGGTGCCTATGAGGGGCATGATAATTACCTGCTGCCAACTCATATGAAAGGGATCATGGAGGAGAGGAGAGCTCCTTAGAGAAAGGAGCAGCTCATTAGAGGCTTTTCCTTATGAGTGGCTTTTGCAGACTCTAAATGCCTAAAGGAACTAGGCACTCCATTCCTCATACCTTTCAGTAGGAAATGGATCCACATGCCATTTTACAAATGCAATTGTTGTTAGCAATTTGTAACAGTTCAAAAAAAGTCTGCAGCTATAGAGATCTCCATAAGGAATGAGGTGAACCAAAACATTTTTTCAACATCCAAACTAGATAAGCAATCAAAAGGTAACAGGGGAAATTGGGAAGTACATTATTCCCACTTGGTAAACACTACTAGCCAGCCATATAACTATATAGATACGCAGGCTACAAGGAGCTGACTAATGCATTCTGTTTCACTGAGTTTCTGTCTCATGAATTTCTGTATTCTGTTTTGTTTGAAGTTAAAGACCACTGGTGACTTTGTGAAGGATATGTTTTGAGGAATTCAAATGAGCAAGGATTGCTGTCTACAAGGCAGTCTTAACAGTCTTAAAAACATTTTATTCATCAAAGTTTCAGAATCATCATTAGCATTCACACAGTTACTATGCAGGCAGATGACTACAGATAGGCAGCCAAAAATTGTCAGAGGAATAGCATTCATTTTTATTAGCAAAAAAATGAGACTCCGCAGCTACTGCAACACCCAAGATTTTAATAGCAATTCATTTTTCAACAATACAATGTTCAGCTGGCTAAACGTGCACAAGGATTAAACACAGGAAGCTTAAGAGCAGGCTCTGTCAGTTATGTTTGTTTTCTATAAATCTCTTTGTGATGATGATGAACTGCACCATAACAGAGAAGAATGGTTTAGTGTTATTATATAGGTGACTCATATAGCATCTACAGTTTGACAAGAGGACAGGTTTTTGGTCTGAATTTTTTTTTTCTAAATAAAGCAACCAGTCAGTCCAAAAATAGAAGTAACACTTAGAAGAATGCAGCTCCTAGAGGAATTACAAATTCCAACTACCGAAAAGACAGAGGTTGGTATGCTGGGGCATCTCTGCTGAGGATATTGTGTGAAAGCCATTAACTCTTCATCTGGAATGTAAATCTATGCCTTCCAAATGGGATTTAAGCATTTCAAGGTAGAACTCCAGTTCCCGGCTGGAACTTGATTTGACCGGTTGGGCAATTTTCATGGTCATTTTTATATTTGCTTTCTTGCTCAGAGCCCAGAGTTATTTGCCCTGTGTTACCTGCAGCGCTGTGGTGTGGTATGGCTGGAATGGGTCCCCAGGCGAGGAAGGAAATGGAACTCTGGTCCCGCCAGCTTTTCTCCTCTGTTCACCCCAGCACGGCTTCCCCCCACCGCTGGCTGCAGGGTAATTGCATGGCTGGTGAAATCGGAGGGGACACTGCTGCTGCAGCACATTCAATTGCACATTTTAAGGCTTAATGCCATATTAATAATAGGAAGAAAGAAAAGCAACAATTACAGATAGAAGGAAACCATTTCCATGTGTTTTTTATGTTACGACAGAGCACTTTTGCCTTGTCCCCAAAATATTTAGAAGCTCTGAAAAGAAATAATCTTGTTTGCTTATAATATCCTGGAGATGTATTTCTGTGGCTAAACTGCAACTTACCTTTAACTCAGTCTCACTGATTTCTCAAAAACAAACAAATCTCAACATTTGAATCCATCAGTCATGTTTTCTTTAGAATGATTAACAGAAATCTCCACCAAATAATAAAGAAAAATACTGAGAGAGAACAGCTTATTTTCTAGCTTCTCACTAGAAACTATAGAGGTAAGAGTCTCGGACAGGCTGTGCCTGAGTGCCTTGTGCACTGAGGCACTGTAGCTTTGGGTGAGTTTTATCCAGCTGTCTAGAAAGTATCTGTCATTCAAACCAGGTTGAACTACAACCTGAGAGGAAGTTTCTTGTTCACACTGTCCAAAATAAAGCCCATCACTACTAATTCTTGTTGGACACAGCTGAAGATGTGAAAGAAAACCAGGGCTTAAATGAGTTCCTCTAAGAAATGTCACTCTCCTGGGTGCATGTTGGGGCACCAAGTTTCGTTGAGAGGGGCGAGTATGAGGACCAGGGAGCAAGGCAGCTGGCTAAAGACAGAGGGACTTTCTATCTGGATCTGTTGGTTTAACATGGATCTTCCTTAATTTCTGATTTCCAGGGAGTCATACTGTTACAGAATGACCGCAGAAAGGATGCAAATTGAGCGCAGCAATTGTTTTTTGTGCAGACAGGACAGATGGCTTGGACCAGCAGCAACCCTCCACATACCAGCAGGTGACTGGGCTCTTCCAAGGCTCTCAGCAGTAGACAAGCCACCATTTAGGAAGTAGGACTGGGCTTGGTTTTGTTGTTACAAAACAAAAAAATCTCTGCAGTATAACCTAAAAAACCAAGAGAGCGAATGGCTTATCCTCATTTCAGTATTGCTCCTGCGTAGACATAACAACAGCTCTATGCTTTTTGCATCAAAGACATTTTCCTGTGCTTGGAGAAGGGTGCAGAGTGATGGCTTCAGGGCAACTTAGCTACCAGTGGGCTTTGTCTGACCTCAGGACTTCTCTGCCTTCACATATTAACTGGCAAAGGGAGGATCAGAGCTACAGTCTCCATAAATGTTAACGTGATATACTACACTTTAAATGTAAGATGAAGGGGCTTTAAATGCAAAGTACTACCCTTTGTCCCTTTATTTGAGTGTGTAAGAAAATGCCTCATTATATATCACTGCACTACTGATGCAGAATGTATTTTCCTACAAGGTTTAGTTGCACTGTTGAAATTAATAAAAGTTTACGTTAATTTTCATGGTATGGGAATAGAACTGCTGACTATAAAATGCATTCCCACAGTCTGAAGTTGGGAAAAAAAAGTATTTCTAGAAAGTCTGGGGAAATTGATGGTTTTTCACAGTTGCATTTGTAAAACACTCTTTTTTTAACATTGAAAAAGGATTCTGACCAAGACTGACTTGTGTCTGAAGATATTACTTCAAATTGCTGAAAAAATACTAAGAATCAGCATTAAGCTAGCTGTAAAGCAAGCCATGTGCTTGCTAAGAGCATATAGAAAGAACTGTGTAATAAATCAGGCTTAAGAGCAATTTTAATTAGAATCAGCTACTGGAAAATTAGACAATGTTGAAATTTAATACGTATTGGGGGTTTACTGCATTCTAGACAAAGAATCACTGTATCTGCAAGCATAACTACAAATAGTAATTCTCCCCAGTAGTTATTGTCAGCATCTTTCCTGAATTCCCATGGGTGTGAAAGGGAATAGGTTTTGTAAAAGAATAATTAGGAGAACTAGCTAAATGAGGAGTTATTCCAGCCATACAACGTAGCTGTAGATAACAGCTGACTCACTGCTTAGAATCCCACATCTTTCACATCTTGGCACGTGAAATAGCTGAAACATCACAAACTGATAATAGGATTTCTAACTGAGAAGTGGAAGTATTTTGCATTAATATTACATATAGCTATGAATAAAACATTAACACATAGCTAGAATATTTTTCACTTGTATTTGAGCAGTACTTGCAATCTCAGCTGTTTCAAAATATGTATTCTTTCAAAATAACAGAAGGCAGTGATACAGAAAAGATTCATTCTCTTTTGCTCTGTGAATCAGCTACGAAAGAACTGAAGTTGCAGTTCATTCTTAGGTCCTTTCAGCAAGCAGTACAACTATATTATTACTGATCCAGGAGAGATTGTAATGTTATAATTAAATCTGAAATAAAAACTCCTGAAAAAAGTCAGTGCTCAGTAAAAATATTCTTGGGGGACAAGGGGTGGGGAGGAAGAAGAACTGGCTGAGACTACAATAAAGCAGAATTTTCTCAAACTCTACTCACAGAGTATATTCTAAACCACCATTTAGTGATGAACATCTCACTTTCTTTGACAAGCAAATTGTTTGCAGAATTGGAAAACTTTGTTCAGAGTCATAATAAGAAATTGCACTTACGGAAAGAAACATTTTTTCAGGAATCTCTGGAAGCTGTACAGCATCTCGTCTATGCCAATTTAGCTTACAATTTTTCCTAACACTAGGACAGACTGTCCTCTAGCTAGCAAAGAAGTACTAAATGAGGATATTTTATTTATAATTTCTTTTTCTTTTTAAATAATATTCAAAAGCAAACTATGGGTGTCTTGGTTTGTCTTTCAGGCCTGTAGCTCTAGTAGCACTTGAAAAAGTGCCCAGTATATTCTCAGGGAAAAAATATTCAAATACAATAGAGGAAGTATCCAACAAGTAAAGAATGGAAAATGACTTCTGCAAAGGAAGGGAATCACAGCCTGCATGGGCAATGGGGAGAGAGAAAGACACTGCAGACAGGCTGGATATGAAGCTTCATGGTAGTACTCTTGAAAGTGAGGGGTCTGGGAAAAATGCATTCACACTGTAATATTTTGCAGTCCATAGTGCATAGGTTTCTTAAACGGAGCCATACAGACATAGTTTTTTCAGGTAGTTATTTAATTCTTTACATCCTTGGCATTCTGTCAGTCACCAAGAGTGACAGCAACGATATGCAGCAGCACTTATGGACTGAGAGATGAGCCCTGCTGCCAGCCCCACCACCCAGCTCTGCCAGCACCTATGGATTCCTGCGGTCCAAGCAGCAGAAGGAAACACAAACATGATTCATATGCATCAGAAAACAGATTAGATGTTGCCATGAGCAGAGGAGGTAAGAAACCTTTCTCTTTTGCTCAGCTCAGCCCAGCCTCAGTGCAAGGCCAGATTCAAAGCTTGCTGACATCACCAGGGTTCCTGGAGCTCAGTGGCCTTGCCTTGGGATCTCCAGAAAGTGGGAGCCCTACTAGATCTGAGGTGCCCAAAGTTAACATGAGTGCCACCCCTGACAGCAGAGGTCAAGATGTAAAGAGACAGCCAACACCTGGAACAGCACTGATCATGGGTCTGCCTCTGGTCACACCTCAGGATGAAGCGTGTCCTGATCCCCTAGCTCCATCTTTGTGTCACCCACACTAACACCTAGCCAAGTCCAACCAAACTCCTATGCCTTTTCTCACCACCAGCTTTCTGTCCTGTACAAAGTCATATGTCAAGCCTAGCCCCTGTGCTTGCCTGCCCACTCCTACCCCATGTCTCAAGCTATCTTCTGGCATCCTGAGCCAAAAGCATGGCTCTGGCACTGGCAGCTTTCCTGCGGGCTTCTGTGCCAGGCCACCCTCATGCCTGAGGGCTTGCTGGGCAAGAAGCCAGAGCCTCCCCCATGCTCCACCAGTGCTGATGGAACACCCCAGACGGCAGCTGGTTGCCACCCCAGTGGTGCCAAGAGGAAGGCAGAGACAGCTCCAGTTTTGGGTTCACGTGTGCTCGTGATCTTACCAGTGGTATGGGCACCGGCACACAGCAGTGGTGCTGTACTGGAAATGTCTGTTCACTCTCACAAGGGGTATTTTTGGGTGGGTTTTTTTGCCCCCTCAACATCTGTTCACATATTGTGCTTTGTCTAATTGCCATAAAATAAAGGTCTGTCATCACATAAGAAACTGCCAGTGGTTTGTAGGTGAAACGTGCGACTTCAAGCATGGCTTTGTTGGGGGATATACGAGGAAACATAAGGATGTTGGGTGTGCAGGGCTGCTGGAGCTCCCAAGGAGAGGCTGCCAGCACGGGCGAGGAAGATGGATACAGAATAAGTACAATTTACATTTCATCGCATATTACTGGAGGACATTTACTTCATGTCTAGAAAATGAAGCTGTTATTACAAGATGAAAATCCATATGCCACAAGGCTTGTCTTTGGCCTTACTGCAAGGCTGTGCTCTTAGGAGCAAAGCTGTTGTGAAACACTAAGGGACACGCTCTGATTCACCGTACGATCCAGCAGGAGCTTCCAAACCATGGAGCAGTTGTTTTTCTTATAGTCTCCAAATGGCTTTTGTTTGCCTGCCAAATTCAGCTGACATGTCCTGCCTTGCAGTCCTTTGTGAAGAAAGAGCAGACCCAAATGGCACACGATGTAGTCATGCATAAGGCAAGCTTCTCTGGGCTCAGACATACCTCAGCCCACAGAGAAGGCAAACTGAAGGTAAAGTTATACAGTATCTTTCAAGGAGACAAATGAAAGCAATATGTGCTGTATCAAGTACTAGCAGGCTATGATTTTGTGGTGCATTTGAGAGAGCCAGGGTAAGATTAGTGTGGCTCTGCAAGCAACCCCAAACAAGACCACTGATACAAAAACCATATGAGTTCTTGGATCAGCACCATTGCTCTAGGAGGTTTCTTAGGTCTCCTGCTAATGCCTTTCTTCATACTTGCTTCTCAAAATCCCCAATACTGAATCAGGTTTAACAAGAGGAAACATGCTGCACACAAAATAATATTAGGGGGGAAAAGGTACATGTAGGTGATTTCCTAATTGCAGAAAAATCAAGACAGCACTTTATTGTTTTCAAGAAAGCCCAGGATGGTTTGAGAAGCTTCTTTTTTATTTCGCTTCTCCTTTCTTCTCCCTTCCCATCCTCCAAGTCTGCTGATAGATGTTGTGGGGTATAGGAATTGCGGACAGAGAGAGTGCATTTCTAAAACATTCTCTGCTGTTCACTTAGCTATAAAATATATAGTTAGCCCTCTCCAATGGACCATAAATACTGAAACATTCACCTAGATGTTAGCTGCACAGCTGCGTTGGGCAGGGCACGTCTCCAGGATGAAGGACCACCGACTCCCCAAGATTGTACTCTATGGTGAGCT
>JAWMRA010000130.1:46331838-46342520 GCA_035584735.1 Pseudotriccus pelzelni
GCCCAGAACTGGACACAGCACTCCAGGTGTGGCCTCACCAGTGCTGAGTACAGGGGAAGGATCACTTCCCTGCTCCTACTGGTCACACTGTTCCTGATACAGGCCAGGATGCCATTGGCCTTCTTGGCCACCTTTACTTTCCTTTACAGCTTGAGATAATCCTTTTGTAGAGAACATGCAATAACACATCCAGCCTAATGAAATACCTGGTTGATCTTAGTGCTTTCGTGTTATAATTCAGAAACCCCAGACATTAAAAATAAAATATTGAGGGCCACTTTATAAATTTAAGATTAATTTTATCAAGTTTGCACCTACCAAGAGAATGTTTCTGTGTAGCAGCACAGAAGTGTTTACATCCATGAAACAAAGCCTCCAAAATGGAAGTACCTCAACAAGAAACCTTCAGAACATACAACACACAAACTTCTGGTAGCATATTCTTATTTTATTTCAATTGATCCACAAAGGCAGTAATAAATTATGAAAGTTTTTAAGAAACCTGTTTCAAGAAATGGTGAGGTTCCTGTTTAAACAGGATCACTGAAGATATATAGTTTTAGACACTGTTTATCTCAATTCCACTTCCAAGATGATATATTATAGGTGACAAGTGGAGTCATCTCATATGAAGTCAGAAATCAGCCACGCAGAAAATCATAAGCTGAGGTTTAACATCAGTTCAAGTCCTTGGCACATTCTGGTTTCCTCCCTGTAAAAGAAGTTCCATTTAATTTGCAGTCAGCATCATGCACGCAGGAAAGGGATGAATGCCCTAAGGTTGAGCTATATAAACCTTCTACATGACGCTAACCCTTAAGTCAGAGCCATTTTTCAATACAAATTACTTCCTTTGAACAGGATGGGATTTTCTTTTCACATACCATTAGTACAGAATCTATTCCAGAGGACCAGCCTTATTAGAACAAACAGATCTAATAACTATCCCAAGCTTTCCTCAGCTTTTTTTGCTATTTAGATTGGCTAAATCTATATCAAGTTTTAACGGTTACGACACAGGTTTTCCATTAGTCCAAACTATTGTTTTGTTTTCCAGTAACAAATAAAACTCTTTTAGATATAGAAGGCAATGCATTCACTAATATCTGACAATCCTTTTCACATTACATACCTGGAGGCCAAAAAATTCACAAGAAACTCTTCACTCATGACTTTCATCACATAGGTTCACAAAGAACCAGATCTGAGAAACCTGAAAAAGATTTACATGAAATTGATATGAAGACTCAGATAACATAACCAGATGACAGTTGAAAACTTTCCTACAAGCTGTTAATAAAGTTGATTTAGCAGCTTCATGAAGTTTAGTAATTTCATGTGTTCCTCCCAAGCATGATCCAAAGAAGGGTTTCAACCTCACCTCTGGGTTTGTAGGAGAACTCTTATACCCCTCTGTGTTGGCCACTTAAGACACTGCCAGACTTAAGAGGGCAAAGCATAAAAGGGGAGTAGATTACACTACATTATATTGTCTTATTAACTAAGATGATCTGAACTTACCATTTACACAAAAGAGATATTACAATTTGCTTGAAATTCGTGAATTATCGAAGAGCAAGATTTAAAACTATCTGCAATTGTCATTAGAGTAGAACAGACTTACCTTCCAGCAGAAGGTATTTATTCCTAAGAAGTCCTGAGCATTGCTTCACATTTAGGTCTGATTATCCATGTGTAGAATATTTCTTGCACGAGGTTGCTAAGTCGGGCCTCTAAACAACACACACAAAAATTAGTAAGATTATAGTAAAATTATTAGTGTTTAGACCTTCTCAAAGCCATATGATACAGAGTCGCTACTATGTTGGGTTAGACTTTTACAGTAATTTTCTACAAAATTGCAGAAGTTGTTTACATGAAGCTTATTATCAAATCAAATGCTAATCGGTTTCTTAATTTGTAAAAAAAGTTGTTTGCATTAGCCTATTTAAAATACGTAAAATGTATTTTTAATATCTTTAAAAATATACTACTAATCAGAAACATGGAAAGTTTGTTAAGCCTAAATTCCTTTTTGTGCTGACGCTATCCTTAAACTACAAGTGTCCAGATTCGACTGATTTTATGAGATAATTCATTGCTACCTTGTGTCTACTTACATATATATACTAGCTTGTAACAAGTTATACACAGAGCTCGACTAAGCAACATCAAAAGACACTGTTACAGATGGAAAGAAAGCCCAAGCAATCAGGGAGTTCTTTGAAGTTATTATCATGAGTCTAAGTGCCTTCAGCATTCAATACTCTAAACACTGCAGGGTACAAGTGTAATATTC
This sequence comes from Pseudotriccus pelzelni, assembly GCA_035584735.1. Classification (NCBI taxonomy): domain Eukaryota; kingdom Metazoa; phylum Chordata; class Aves; order Passeriformes; family Tyrannidae; genus Pseudotriccus; species Pseudotriccus pelzelni. The sequence continues at coordinate 46,334,138 of JAWMRA010000130.1, forward strand.
TTGATGCAGCCTATAAAAATACAAAACCACTGCAGTGAATCAGATTCAGGGCCTGTGCAGCTCAATACCTGCAATTCAAAGAACAGAAGGGTGCAAACGTATACAAACATTTCTTTTGTCTCAGAGACACATGTCTTTTAAAAGTCTCGGGATTTAAAGCCTCTTGAAGCCAGAAGCCTTTTCTAACCAGCCCCAGGCCGTAGGGGAGCGGACGCGGTCGGTGTGCCCCTCACCCATAGGCGTCCAAAGGCGTGGCCGCAGATCTCCAGCGCTTTGCCGGGCCCAGGCCCGCCGCGCCCGGCCTCCGGCCCGACGGGGATATTGGAAGGACTCGCCGGTACCTCGGGACACACTGCGGAGGGAGAGAGGCGTCAGCCCGGGACAGCGAAGGGCCGCGGAGAGGGAAAGGAGGGAGGGGCCGCTTGTGCCTCACGACAGGATGCAGGGCGGAGAGGAGGGCTCCGCACTGGGTTTTTGTGAGGGAGAGCTGTTCTATCCCCCTGTGTTGACTCCCCGGAGCACCGCCAGGCTCCGAGAGGGCAAGATGTGAAGGGAAGGTGGCACAGGTCCCGCAACCCCCCTCCTCCCTTCCCCCCTCCCGCCCCCCCAACCCATCCTTGCGGAGCGGGGGCCGTTCCGCGCGCGAGCTGCCCCGGCGGCCTTACCGCGCCGGTGGCCGGCAGCGAGAGAGGGAGGGCACCTCCCCACGTGGCCTTAAATACCGCCCCGCGCTCCCGCGAGACCCCGCGCGGAGCGCACCTCCGCTGCCTATTGGCGGGGCTGGCGCGCGTGACCCCTGGCGGGGCGGGGCGGTGCCGGTGAAGTCCGCAGCTCGGCGGCCCTGAGGGCAGAGCGCCCCGCGGGGGCGGGGCACGCCCGGGGCTACCGCCGCCCCGGCCGAGGGGGGACCGCCCGCTACCGCCTCTGTGAGCGGCGCTCTGTCAGGCGAAGCCCTAACGGGGCTTTCGTCGGGCCGAGCTCTTGCTGCTCGAAAGTCTCTAGCGCAGGAAAACAAAAGCGTGTTCGGTGAGAAGTAGCAGCTGCGTAGCGGTTTTGAGGCAATAAATACGGCTGATCTCTGTCTAAACTCCCGTCTAAGCCCTGCTTAGGAGGCTTAGGAGCTGTCTGTGCGGATGACGAGGAAAAGCCCCGAGCCTCGCTAATGCCCCTGGCAGAGCACACGCAGCTCGCTGCGGGGCTGCAGGTCACGGGTGACACGGCGGCGCCAGGCCTGTCCTGCACGGCAGCGCTCAGCACGGGTGCAGAGCACTGCTGCTGCTCTGCCCCGGCTACAATGGGCTGGGCATGCTGCTGAGAGGGCTTGCGGTGAGTAGAGCAGATGAGCATGAACTGGGAATTAGTAATTTGTAACACAGAGGCTTTATATAGAATCGCAGAATATACTGAGCTGGAAGGGACCCATGAGGATCATCAAGTCCAACCCCTGGCCTCGCGCAAGACACCGCAAGAATCACACTGTGTTCCTGAGAGCGTTGTCCAAACTGAATTGAATGAAAGTCCCTGTTTCAGAAAAAGGTGTATGTATTGCTGAAAAGGGTGTATATATTGAAGACAATTCATAGCTTCCTGTCTCGGTGAGAAATCGAGAAGAATGGCTCATGCGGAGTTACTATCACCACAGCTCCTCTAAGTGTGTGGAAAGAAAGTAACAGGGGGGCCCCTGTCCTTAATCCGGACTCTGCACTTAAACTACCCTCAGCGGATCTAAACCAATATGATTCAGCCTGAAACAAGCAGTCACATAGTTGCAATGAAGGGATGGATCTAGAAATTGTTTCTTACCACTTCTAGTTACTTCTGTCTAATTTTTGATACTCAAAACATTGTTGCAGTTGTAGTCCCTGTGCCAGTTAAGTTTACCGTCAGCAGGTCAGGATTCAAAAGTTGTCTCAGGATTCTAGGTAAGTCAGTCTCTGGAGATGAATGTGTGAGACACATAGTTTCAGGTTATTTCAAGTGAGGTTCTATGCAGTGACCATTTTCTACAGTCAGACACCTGAATCAGATCAGTCTTTTTTTGTAATGTAGTGAAAATGACAAATGGTATTCAACCTTTAAATTTTTTACCACTTGCACCAGTGGGATTTATGTCAAGTTTAGTTTCTTCTTTTCCAGTACAGAATGTAAACTGACACTTCCGTTAGCACAGCAAACCAGTGATCAGTATCCATCCCAGGTGAGCATTTTAATCGTTCGTGTAATCCTACACCTTTTTCTTGTCCTGCACAAGCTTTCTTCTGTCTTCCCCATACAAACTTTGCATTGTTTGCCTTCTCCCTGGTTCCATGAAGCTTACTTTTGTGCCTGATAGTGGTCCAGCTTCAAGAGGAGGAATACAGAGGCTACCTGACCTGTCTGTCCCTTTTAAACCCTTCCTATAGAATAAATTACTGTCCTAGTAAGGGTCAGATGCGAATTTGTCAACTAGTATAATGTTTACAATAGCAAAAAGATAAGCAAGATTCAGAGATCAATTTAAGCAAAGTTTTGTTTTCTGTGCTTTATCTTTAGAATCCTAACAAGTCATACTGTCAAAAAAATATGAAGCTTTACAGTATTTTGAATTAAGAGATATAATTTCTCAGACAATTTGAAAATATTGGGTAGAGGTTGCTTCAAAGACAGCAGTCTTAAAGAATAGTGATTCCGAAGTTGGGTTGCTTTTTTGGTTGTAGGCTCCTCACATTTTCTGTGGATTTCCATGAATTTTTCATGGACTGGAACTCCCTCTTACCATTAGAATTTCAGGTACAAGTGGAGTAGTTTCCATGGACCAGCTATGAGCCATGCAGTACAGACTCAATCCATGGACTGCAAGTTAGCATTGGCATTGTACTAAAGCTCCCAATCTGTTCTGCAGTGGGGGCCAAGCTTCATGGAAAATCCTTATCCCTCATGCTTGAGTCTATATATTTGCCATCCTGTTAAAGTTATAGTGCTATTTTTAGTAAAATATAATTTTTACTAGAACATCATTTAAAATAAGGTACAAAATATATATATTTAAAAAGTTTGTAAAATTCTAAACCTACATTGTCAGCACTGAAATTATTTGTGATATCTGAATTACCTTTTAATTCTTATTATGTATTTTCCAAGCTTCCAGAAAACCTTAGTATTGTTTTTACTGACTTTTCATTAATATTGTATTTTTAATTGACTGGAAATATATCCTAAATTTGATTCTGTTCCAAACTTGTTCAGCAAAATAGACTGATGATCACCCATTTCTAGAACTGAGTTTATTACAAGAAAAGCATCAATGAACCCTATGTGGAATTTTCCAAGATTTCTCAAGAGGAAATGCAGTATCCTGTTTGTAGTACAGACTGAGCAGATATTCTAGTCCCAGATTTGTTACTAACTTTGCAATGTAACTTTGGACAAGTCGCTAAATTTCTGCTGCCTGTTTTTTTGCTTTGTAAAAAAAGCTAATTTTAATGTGTCACCAAAGAATTTAACAAGTTTGAGTGAATGCTTGCAAAGTACTCTGAGAAAGTCAGACAGAAAATGTTATGGAAGTCCATGCCTCTGCTAGCCAAAGAGGATAATTACAGTAGATTCTTATTCTATGTAGCAAAATAAAAATGTTGAAGTGTATAGCCAGATGAGACCAAGACAGATCTAAAATTAAATGCAGGAGGAATTTTTTTGACCTTTCAACAGAAATTATATAACCACTCTTAGGTTATAAATAGTCCTTTGTTTTCCTTCTCTTTGTCTAACACTTGGAAGAAACACAGGGTTAGTTGTTTGTTATGAAGATACAGTGCAATGCTTTAGAGTGGAAACAATTGTGCACTGTTCTTTATTTATGCAGTTCCTATAATATTTGTACGTACCACTTGTTGCATTGCTTAGCACTTTATTATCTTCAAAAAACTACAGAAATAAAGTTTCTGGTTCTGAAATTGACAACAGCAGAAGAAAACAAAACCACACACCAGTCCATTTCAATCCTGAATGTTTCTTTCTTCTTTCCTCGTTTGATATGTGACTGAAAAACAAAAAAGACAGTGCTAAACTCTTGTCAAACGTACACATTAACACTCATATATTATTTCCTATCTTTACTATTAATCCTCAGAAGTAAGACATTAAATGTGTCCCCCTTTAAATGGAAGTATTTATATTAGCATTAAGGAAAATCATACTGAATTCTTCACTGAATGATGTGTGTGTTTACAAATATTTCCTTCAACAACCAATAAGTGCTTAACTAGTAGCAGTTTAATTTCATATAAAAAAAAAAAAAGGTTTAACAAATAGAAACAATCTGAAAATTTACCCTGAAGTCAAGTAATTGGCATCAGTCAGAAAGCAAAATAATAAGAATACCACCTTTTCCTTACTTTTTTTTTTTTTTTTACTTTGTATCATTTCTCTGGTGTTCATATAATGGAAATAATGTCTTTGACATTAAAATATATGTGAGGCAAATGGCTTTATTAGACAACGCATTTTGTTTCATTTAAATTTTTAATCACCTTTCAAACCCATTCATTTGCTCCATAAATTTTCACTGACAGCAAGTGTGATTCTATACAGTAAATTGGAATAAATTTGCTGCAGCAAAGAATACATGGTTAGGCTTCAGAAATAAAAAGAATCAGAGTTTAAAAATCAGGTACAGCTCAGTACTGTTCAGTCTCTGCAGACTATTTAGAAATGCACTGGAGACTGATCAAGCCTTGACTGCTTCAGAACTGAGGCCAGAGATGTCCAGTCCTACAGTGACACCTCAGCTTAATTCCCATTTCCCTGAGCTATGCCGAGAAAACCTGTCATGTTACATGTAATCCAACCCTCTGACTTTAAGCAAATTAAACACTTGGGATCAAACTCACACATAATGTAAAATTATGAATTTAAGAGATTATACAAAAGATTATTTTTTTTCCTCGGTGTTATGTTGTTTAATGGCTCTTTTGTGTAATGATTTGTGGATTTATACAGCAGTTTAGTGGCCCTGATGACTTCACTCTATTATGTCTGAAAATCTTTTTCTATTCTGTATTTCAAATGTCTGTAGTGATTTAATGTAACTAATCCAACTTACCAAGGAAAGAAAGTTCTATCTCTGTGACAACTAATTGCATTTTGAGTTTCTTTGCTGAAACTATCAACCAGAGGCCAACTAATGCCAAATTTGATACCACTTTTATAAAGTAGGCACTTGTCCACAAGGAGCTGGATTGAAGCCACTCACCTAAACTTATTCTCAGGGCAGGAATTTATCTTTAGATGCTACTGCTGACGCCAGATTTTTATGAGTAATCACAGACCTTCTCTTGAAATAAAAATAAAATTACTGACTCCAGAATATTTCCTGTAAATAAAGCTTGTGGAACCAGGCTCTATAGGCTAAAGTTATTATATTCTAGTATCATGTAGTAAAAAGCATAGCTAAGCATAAGCATGCCATACTTCAGGTGCTGCTGGGAGCAGAGGTGCCTGCAGAAATGTTAGCAGTTCTCTCTCTTCATTTGATTGATTATCTCAGCATAGCAGAGGAAAAATAAACAGGCCTTAAGCTTCTGCTGAAAACAGCAATATCTGCCAAGGAAAGGGGGAATTCTAAGATGAGGATTCCCCTAGCTGAACTTCACTCTTGCTTCTCTCAGAGATATGCTGTGTGACCTCAAGTTAGTTGTTTGACAACCTTGTGCCTATTATCACGTGTGTAAACTTAATATGTTCATACTGCTCTACCTTGGAGAAAGTCACGGACCTCGACTTGCTTGTGTTTGAAGGGAAACTGAGATTATTGCATTAATGGTGCCACATGTTGTGAACTTGTGAGTGAGCACTAGGACAAGTGGTGTGGACACGGTCCCCAAGCAGACTTTGAGAAGATAAATGTTATCTGCATGAATGGCAATAGAAAGCACCAACCGCGGGCAGTAAATTACATTCCAGACTACTGTTCTGGGGTTTGCAAGTGCTTGGGCTCAGGTGGAGACTGTATGTCCCAAAGCACAGTGCTGCCGTCACTGCCACACATCCGTGTTCTCCTGCCTGCACTCTGCCTTTCTGTCCTTCACCCTACTACCTGTAATATTATTTTGTACGAACTGAGGCCCGAGTTTTGCAGCCTCGTGGCCATTCCAGGCCCGGCGACTGAGGCACCAGGGCCCCCCTGGGAGCGCCCGTGTGGAGGGGCGGTGGGAGCAGCCCCCCCGCGCCCCCTCGGCCCCGCAGCGCATTGGCTGCGCCGGCGGCCGCCCCGCCGGGGATGCCCCGCGCCGGGCCCTGCTCTGACCTTCGCTTCCCTTCCCTTCCTTCCCCGGCGCTGTCAGAGCGGATCAGCTGGCGCGGCGCTGCGATGGAGCGGCGAGCGGCAGAGGCAGCCGCCAGGAGGGGAGGAAGAGGAGGAGGAGGAGGAAGGGAGAGATTAGCGCGGTGCCGGCTGGCGCAGAGGCGCGGCTGAGCGCTCCAGCGGGAGCCCGGGGCCCTGCGGACCGTGCGAGAGGCAGAGGCGGAAGGAGCGGAGATGCGGCCGCTCTCCCCGCGTTGCTGAAGCTCCCAGTGACCCGCCCGGGGGAGGGAGGCCGGGAAGGTCCGTCCTTCTCACTGCTCTGCGGGCGCAAAGGGTGCCTGTGCAGTCCCCACCTCTTGGTTTTATCCAGCCCCGAAGCAGAAGCCGCCGCCGCCGCCGCCCCCTATCCCTTCCTGCGCTCTTCCCACCATGAGCGGGGCTGTTTTCACCTTATAAAGATGGCGGTGTGGGATCGCTGCAACCTTTAGACTAATGACTGTCAGAAACATCGCCTCCATCTGTAATATGGTGAGTGCTGGCGGGGACCGGGCGGCATGGCAGCCCCTCGGGGGGCGGCCGGGGGGGGCTGCCCCAGGGGCGCAGCCAAACGGAGTGACCCTGTCCCTTGCCCCCGTGGCGGGGGAGCCGGGCAGGCTGCGCCGGGACGTGCCTGGGGTGCAGCTGGCCGATGGAGAGTGACGGTGTCCAGAGGACTTTTCCCGGCGCAGCCCCGGGCGTGGGCCGGGGAGGGACGGAGATGAAGACCCGGTACGGGGTCCCCCGGAGCGGGGCGCGTTGAAGACGGAGCCGTGGTCCGTCCTCCCTCCTCCTGCCCTTCCTCCTGCCTTAATAATCCTGCGAAGGAACCAAAGTTGGGTTCTGAGTCCACATTAAGTCAGCGACCCCATTCAACCCTCTCAGGCAGGCACCCTGTGGTCTCATGGGGCCAAGAGCTCCCCAGGTTACACAGAAAACGAATAACACCCCTTTGGATCCAAATGCTCTGTATCTGTTCTTATAAGTCTTGTTCTTGTAAGTCTTAGCTTAAAAGTGGACAGGGTTTAACTTGCATGCCACTCAAAGAGGACTGCTGTTTGTTAAGTACTCTTCAATCACTTTGCTTTCTCTAAACCAGAACAGGCAATTAGGAAAGATCAGGTAAACTTTAATATTTTTATTTGTTACGTTCAGACTTTAGTACTTTCCATCCCTTGAAAGGATGCTTTCTGCACTGTACTTGGGTTTCATTTTAATCCTAGCAAACTTTGAGCGTCTGGTTGGGTTTAGGTTTTTGAAAATTCTTGGTGGGAAGAGGGAGAGCTCAAACTTTGTTAAAGGTTTATTAACACAGTGAGGCAGTAGCAAACTCACCAAGGAAATGGTTGTGTGCAAGCATCCCAATGCAAACAAAAGAGAAGCCTATTTCTGTACATTTTTTTGTTTTAGTCTGTATTTTTCCCCCTTATTTCCAGGTTCTTCAAGAGCAGCTACACACAGTTGCCAGCTTCCCTCCATGTGGTGCCCCAGCATGCCTTGTGCTGGTGATGCCACACATACCATTCATCTGCCCTGGAGAGTGGAGCCTACCTCTAGGGTAAGGCAACAGGCACAGCCCCAGAGGCCTGGCTGCTGCGGGGTCAGCAGCAGTGGTCTGGGGGAGGGAGTGCAGATTGCAAGCCTGCTCCCCCTTGCAAGTGTTCACACTTCCACTGAAATGGGCTTGCTCTTTCATTTCTAATCAGGTGCTTGGGACATCCCATGCATAGTTTTGACTTAAGCCTCAGTCCTCCCTTTGAAATGCCTACTCTGAAATGCAGACAGGAAGAGTTGGTTCTGGGGTTAAAAAAAAAAGAATTTATACAACATCCAGATTTGGGATAAAATAACCTGAGTTCTCATCTTTCTTCACTAACAGAAAGTAGTTTTTTTAATTTTTCATTGTTCTTAATGATTTCCAGTCCAGTGGGCCAGGACACTGAAAAGAGAGGTTTAGAGAATAGTACAGGACTGAGGAGAAAACCTGGGAATAGAATCATAGAATAGATTGGGTTGGAAAAGACCTCCAAGATCATCGAGTCCAACCCCTGATCCAACTCCAATTAC
>JAWMRA010000130.1:46342620-46407891 GCA_035584735.1 Pseudotriccus pelzelni
CTAACATCTAACCTAAACCTCCCCTGGCAGAGCTTGAGCCCATGTCCCCTTGTCCTATTGCTGGTTGCCTGGGAGAATACTTACCTTCCTTCTGAGGCAGGCTCCAGTTTTTACTGCTGATTAATGGTGAATGTGATGCCCCACAAACAATATGAAAGAGCACTGCATGAAGGGGAGCTGGAGAGTCATAGGTGGTTGTAAGACATTAGCATTGGCATAAAGTACTTGGAACTCCATGGTTTTTTTCATGTGCTTCAGAGAGATGCACTTGTATGCAGTATGCTTCTCTCAAACACTGAACAGATTCATAGCGAAACTGATGGGGTTGTTCTAATGGTGTGCTGCTCGGCTGTCACTGCCAGTATATCTTGCAAAGGTAGCATCTGAGAAATGGATGAGACTGAAGGGAAGACTGAGAGCCTCAGGCAGAAAAGGCATACAAGGACTCATACTTCAAGGCAATTCTAGCTTGTGGTTCTGTGACAGAAGGTGAACTTGTTCTAACGGCAATGATGTTTTAAGGCTACACATTCCTTGGGATCTGTGTACTTAGCTTTTAAAGACGATATGTTGTGTTGGTCACATTTAGTCTTTTCTGGGTAACCCACAGGGACTGGAAGGCAAAAAGTGGAGATTTTCAGAGAGCTACAGGAATTTGGGGCTGTGAGAGAAATAAAAATTCTTGGAAATATTGACAATACTGCATTATGGCTTGTCCAAAAATGTGTCCACTTAGATCAGGTGGTAGACTTGAACTCAGTGGTCTGTAGGAGGAGCTACAACCACCCTCCAGAAGGCTAGAGGTATAAAAGTAAACATTTTGCCTGTATAAAACGTGGATATTTGCAGTGCTAGTTTGATTTAGAGCATCTGTAGAAATCTACCATACAAAGATCTTCATTCCCAGACCTTGTTCCCGCACTAAAACACAGTACTTGAAAAACTGAGCTATTACAATTTGTGGACTAAGAAATGGCTCTATAATTCTTAGGTAATATAATATGGTTTTGTATACAATGCTGCTTGTTAGTATGTTTGTAAGTTTTTTAACCTTGTTGAATTCAAAGAGAAAAAAGTGTCGCCGTCTTTATCTTTTCTCATTCCCATTTCTTAACTTTTGAAAAAAAAAAAAAAAAGGAAATAAAGAAAGGATGATGCCTGGTTGATTTTCTGATGGGGTTGGGGAAAGTAAGGAAAGGGAAGCAGAAGGAGCAATTAGTCCTGAAATACTTGTCTGTCCCTGAATGCAACATAGATTATGTTTTCAATGGTAGTCCTTTATTGACAGTTTCTTGTGTTTTTTCAAGTGCTTTAGTGTCCTGAGGGAAAAAATAGCTGAATTATGGCTGAATTAATTACTAATTTAGCTCAAGAGAACCTGTCTAGTCAGCATTTTCAGATACACATTTGCTATTTAATTGACTGCTTGATGTTTGGTATCTTGGGTTGGATCTCCCGAGGGTAGTAGAGATGGTTCGTCTTTTCAGGAAGGATCAAAACAGGCGCAGCAAAGCAAGGAAGCCAAGAACAGTATTTAACTTCCTTGCAAAAGAGATTTAGTACTATATACTCACTGGATAAGCTCTCACATGCTGAGACAGACACAGAAGGAGCTAACTAGTAAGGAAAAAAAATTAGGGCCAAATTTCCACTTAGCGCATTTAGTTGTAGTAAATATTTAAGTGCACAACTTTCTAGAATTAATTGTCTGTTACCAGTTTTATTCCCTGAATTTCAATAATAACAGTAGTATTAGTTGTTATGTATTGATTTTCCTAATGAGACCTAAGAGCTAAAACTTATTGTGCTGGGGTGGAGGGGATGAAGGCAACTGAGCCTGAAGAAATCAGTGGGACTCTGTGTGGGCATAGGGGCCATGCTCACTGAAAAGGCAGGTCTGGTCCCCAAGGTGTTCATCTTACCCACCTTTCAGACACTGTAAAAGCTCATTCACTCTGTCTGCACACCATGTTCACCAGCGGGATGTATACAATAGGCAATTGTCACGTTTTATGTAGGAGAGGTACAGTAGATGGGAAGAAGCATAAGATACACTGAAGAAACCCTATCTGAGGGAACACTAATGGCCAGTGTAGTGTAACATTTCAAGACACTAAAGGGGGATGTGATTTAGCCCCTCCAGTGCTCTAATCCTCTTTGGTTATTTTTTCTGTGATATAACCAGGTGACTCCAGCATAAAATGCTGGTTCAAAGGTGGATAGGCATGCTAACATTTTAAGGCTGTTGCTTACTGAAATACTCTGCAGTATGTTTCTCTGTTAATGAGCTTTAGGTACAGCCTCGAGTTCTGAGTTAAGCTCATGCTGCAGCTGTGGCCTAGGGATCTTACTGTTACATGCAGTGAAGGACATCTAATCATTTCAGAATGTATAGACATATATTTTTACAGATCTGGCTAACAATCTCTGTGAACCATATTTTTCTCCTTTAGGATTCTGGTGAGAGCAGGTATTAATTCAACCTTTCACAATTTTGTAAGAATATTTCAAATAATCGAATCTGTGCTTCAAACTGTTCTGTCAGTTTAATAAATGGGTTATTCTGAACACATTCTCATTGCTTTTGATATAAGGTATGATCTGAGAAGTCCAGGAGTCCCTGCATTCTGGAAACAGATAAGAATAAATGTTGGATTTGTTTGTTTGTTTTTAATAGCATGGTTTTAGAGACTCATTGTAGGGTTTGCTTAAATATAGAGCACTGGTAGAATGAAGACTCAAATCTACAAACATGGATTTAAAAAATGCTGGTTATAAAAAAATTTACAGTTTTAATGTTGTGAAAATAGTAACATTCTGCTTCATACAATAAGAATGTTATTGGATTATAGAATTGATCACTATGACTTTCAACTGGATTTATTCATTTGAACAATCTGCAGTGTGTATTTCTTCATGATTTTTACATCTTCTCATGAACACAGATAAAGGCAAAATAATACACGCCAAGACAGTAAACAGCTGTCTGAAGGCATATTTAGATTGATAAAGGAAAATAAATCTGCTAAATCGTTTAAAAAAATTAGTTACAAACAGTTCAGGCAACACAATGTTAGAAGCATAGACTCAAGGGTGCACTATTTCCGTATGACATATATATATAAAACATAGAAAAAATATGGAACGTACAAAGAATATGAAGTCTAATTATTATAATACATTTCTGAAGTAATGAGAAACTTGGGAGTATGGCTGACAAACATGTACTGGACTGAAAAGCAGAAAATGTGCATTCCATCAAAAGATAAACAGATGTCCACAAAAGGTGTTTTTCACTGGCTAGAGTAGGATGTGCAAAATGAGAAACATGCAAATACATAATTTTCAATGTATAAACTGGACTAATGGCTGAGGCTTGTCTTCCATGAATACCTTTGTTATAATTAAAGTGGTTATTACGCACTTACTAGCTCTTGATAAGATAAGCACAAAAGAGCAGTTCATTAATACAATGTGTAGTTTACAATGTGTTTCTTTTAGATGCATGTAGTCTTTGGCTTCCTGTTGCTGAATGAGGAGTAAACCAGAGGTTATGCTAAATACCTGAATAAAGGAACCTCTTAATTACAGCTCAGTAAGGCTGAGTGAGTCTGAATTGTGGAAGAGGTGAGATTAAAAGCAGACTGGCCCCTGATTAACTGTGTGTGGTGGGCAAATGCTGTGCAGGAGGTGAGGTTCTGTTGAATGTGAAGAATCACTGTCTGCAGTGTGTCTCAGTTTGAAACAATTTGGAGGGGCAGAGACCTTGTACAGAAGTCTCCTCCCTTGAATTCAATACCCCTGTTTTCTCCAATGTGTATAGAGAGACCAAATATGCTCAGATGTAAGTGAAAAAAATAACTCTTTACCAAGAAGAATGCTGGTAACTATACTGATAAAACTGGGTTAAACTGGGTGAGGACAAACTTTCCAAGCTCTGCCCACCAGACCAAATCAAAATGACAGTCGGCCTCCCCCACCTGGAGGCAACACCTGGACACAGGACAGAGACAAGTCAGCTGCCCTTCCAAGTGATTTTCCTCACCCACAGCCAGAAAATTTGGCAGCAGTTGTTGGAGAGCCAGTGCTGACAGAAAACGGCAGATAGGTGGGATTCGATACTGGCAGATGAGTGTGCGGCCCTGGAGTGGGGCTGTGGTGCTGGTACAGGCAGTTGGAGCAGGACTGCGGACCCCCAGGTGATTGGAAGGACCCACAAGAGACCCACTGGATCCAGTGATAACACTTGGTTGTTGCAATTTCAGTGTTCATTGGTCAAAGTGGTGGCCGCAGTTCAGATCAGTCAAGGTGGTGGTGAAAGCCCCAGCTGATGAGGGAAGCCCTGAAACCCAGAATTATATATTCTCAGGAACATAGAACATGGGAACACCTCTGGTACCTCTCCTGGGGCAGGGAGTTTTACGCTGGATGAGGTAATACTGGAAGTAACGGGGCACTTCCTGAGTCTTCTAAGATACTGCAGCTGAGTCCATTATGGCTCATGAACAAGAGAGGAAAACCTTCAGGCTAGGTGTGAATCTTCCAGGGAGTTACCACAGGTGAGTCATCTGTGTAAGGAATAAGAAACACTGCCCCACCTCACAGGCTTTGCCTCTTTCCTTACCTCACCTTCTTCAACACCCAGTTTATACCCTGAGTTTTCAGATGTGCACACCTTCAGCCCCTGGCCTGGATGGCCAACCTGCGCATTGTTAGCAAAGCACACTGTGGACTGAGCCATGAGCACCAATAGTCCAGTCTCTTGGGCAGTCACTGCAGGTGGTCACATGTTGGAGTCATTAATCACTAGCAGTTCAGTCTCTTTAGAGAAGGCAAACCACCAAAAAGCCAAAAAAGCATATTTGGAGAAAAAAGAAAAGAAAACGTGGATAGAATTTTTGTGTAACCCAGGACAGTAAGTCATGACCAATCAGAGAAGCAGTCAGGAAAGTTTCTTCTGCTGAACTTCCTTTAGCCTCAGAAAATGTCCTTGACTGGCTGTTTGGTAGACACACTTACATACACTTATGTACATTATGTACTCAACACCACAGTATATTAGTGCTTCTGGGGAAGAGATGGCTTGTGTCTCCACCATTAGGCCTCCACTGTAAGCATGTTCTTGGGTTTGTTCAGCCTTGCTGTTGTGCTGAGAGTTTCAAACCAGCCATTACTGGATACTGTGTGTTACAGTTATTTGACTTTTTGATTTCACAAGTAATGACCAAGTAAGCAGCGCATCTAAACTGTCCTGGGACAATAAAGTCTTCAAGTGCTCATTGGAATTCCATTTGATAAACCTATGCTACTTCTGATATACTTCAGTCAAACTTGGAGATTTCTAGTGAAGATAACTACATCACATTTCCTAATGTCTTACCAGAATCTACATTACAGTAATTTGAGCTTAGTACTTCTCATCCTGTCCACTGTTGAGATCAAGAACAGACTGGCTGCCTTCTGTAACAAACTGTAGACTAATCTAGTAAACCTGATTCACAGCTGTATATGATCCGAAAACCTTTGTCATGCCCTACCTCAGCCTCTTCTGTATTATGCAACTAAACCCTATTCAACTCTTTTTTATAGGTCACTTTTCTCTAGAGCTGGGTTTTTCATTTTGACTGCCTTTTTTTGGATTCTTTCCAGTTATTTTTATCTTCCTTTAAACCAAGCCTGGATGTAAGATTCTGCCTGAAGTCTTACCAGTGACAAGTTAAACAGGAAAGTTACTTTAGAAACTCTAGACTCCCATCTAAGAATTTCATTATGTTGTCAATATTTGTTGTGGTGGTTTTGGGTATTCTTTTAAAAAACCCTGCATAGTGGTTTTTAAACATACTTATTAATCTTATACTACACGCAGATTTTATTATTTTTTTTAAGCTGACTACTATCTTAGTCAGCTGTTTCACATTCTGTACATGTACAGGTGATTCTTCTCTTCATGTGCAGAGTCTTGCACTTGTCTCAGCTCTTTAGACCATTTCTCTAAAAGAAAAACATTGCCAAAAAATAATTTTGAATTCTAAACCTGTTCTGCGACATAACTGCAGGCCTCATAACTCATGTTATACGGAGATTTAATTAAGATATTCTTACTTCTGTCTCCAGGTTATCAAGAAGTATTCCAGCTGGTGCAGTTGTGATTAAGTCTAGAAGGTGCCTTGCTTTTGGAATGCTCTGAGGCACCACATATGCAGTCTAGATGGCCCAGAAAAAAGGGTTATTGAAGAAATTATAGCCTGTAAGCAAACCTCAGTCTCTTTTCAACTGGTGAGGCCATACTGAGGTTATGTGTTCTGAAGTAGGAAATTGTCCAAAATCAATGTCTTGCTACTTGTTCCAGCAACAGCCTGAGTGCTGCTAATCCAAAACCAACTAAGCTGGGAATGCAGACTTGTGAGAGAATACTGAGTTTGGTAAAAGTTGTATAATCCTGGAAACTTTAATGGTCAATGTTTTTAAAAAATTACTTATGGATTTAGATACTGAACTTGTAACACTTCATTGGAACCTCACTTAGGGTACTTAGTTGCTTTGTGCTTTGAGAAAAACAACTTTTATAAGCTATGTAAGACTGAGTACCTTAAACGCTTTGTTCAAGATTTTAAGTGGTTCAGAATTTCAGGCCCCTCAGTTTTTATATGTTTCTTGGTAACCACACAGTGAAGAGCTGAATTTAGCAGTGGAATATGTGACACTTATATCTGTGATTAGAGATAGTTTAGTGCATCCAGCAAAAAAAAAAAAAAACCAGCAGGTTAGACATTTCCTTTCACGCTCTTATAATTTGCCTAATGATAATAAAACTTTTTGGAAGAAATGCACAAAAATTTTTGATTTAGATACATTTTCTTAAATTGTCTTTCCTACAAAAATATGTGGTTTTTCAGCTATGAGCTATAAGTTTTCTCTCTTTCCTCCTCTCCCTTGTGGCAACAAAGACCCAAAGTAGCTTTGCTGGAGGAACAATAAAACTTTCCTTCGCAGAATGAAAAGAGAGCTCATCTAGTTAAATTAAACTGTCCTGTAGGATGTACACTTTAAAAAATACAGAAAAATGTCAGGTTTGGTGTTTCACATCAGTGAGCTCGTAAGAAGGCTGGTTCAGGTATTTCCATTACTCACATATCCCTCTGAAAGTCGAGGTTGTCCCTGAGGATAGCCAAAGTCCAGCACTGCGGACAAGTCATGTGTTTATTGAAAGCAGCTGCATATATGCTGCATGCTGTGACATCGCTTGCTCTTCCCTTCCTCTTCTTTCTTTATGTTGCTTCTGGGAGCTAATTTGGGATTTTATTTAGAGTTGCCTCCTCTCTTTTGAGTTATCCAACACTACCATTTGTTGGTCATGAGGTCTTTCACATCTTTCTTTATCTTCTTTTTCACTTTCCTCCTATTATGCTGCGCCTTCCAAAATCGTGAAACTCAGACTGCCTAGCCCTGAAGCCATTATTATTTTTACTTTAATTTCACCTCTACCAGCCCAAACATCACTGTTAGTTTGTCTTAAGTCTTCAGTTTCTCCCTTCAGGAAACAACTCCATTTCTAGCATTTTGCTCTCACTTTCTCTGAATACTAAGGAAAAAAATCTAGTTCATAGCTGTATGTGATCCAAAACCCTTCGTCATAGACAACCCATCTTCCTTCACTGGTATCTTTTTCTTTATATATTTGTTTTTCTGTTTTCATGATTCAATTTTTTATGTGTTTTTCTCCTTATATTTTTAGATTTTCTTGTGAACAAAATATTTCCTCTTATTTCTTCTTTTGTCTTTTATTCTCTGATGTTTATTCTTACTGTGTTTATGCAGTGATACCCATTTAATAGTTGGCTTATAAAAAGTCCCAATTTCTTTACTGCATTCATTTACTTTAAATTAAACACATGTATATTTCTAGAAAGTTAGTGCAATTTTTGATAGCTCTGTCACAGTACAATGTCTAGTCTGATTTTCTGTCTTCTGATGACAGTATCTTTCAGCTCTATTCCATTTCTAACTTCACAAGAATAATTGTATTTCGGTTACTTTGCTACATGTGATTTAATGATCTAAGCTGCTGTCTTTTTTCCCCCTGAACTGTTGTTTTGTTTACCTGCTCAGGTATAAAGGAACAGCAGGGTTGGCTTTTCTGTTTGTTTCTTTGTTTGTCTTTTACTTCATCTGTTTCATGTGATGCAACACACAAACTCTTAGCAACATTATCAGAAATTTCAGCTGAAAAGAAAACAGGCAGTCTTATTCTTAGAATGTCTAGAGCAAAATAACAAGAGGAAAAAATATAGGTCGTATGGTGAGAATATTTTTGGAGCAATGCTATATTAGAATCTTGGCTTTGCCCGAATTGACCCATGCTTGGATATGTCTCCAGCTGTATGTCTTTGCCATTTTATAAGGGCTGAATACTAATTGTCTAATTAATGGTAAAACTTCTGAGAAATCAAGGTTCATCAGCACCACAGAATAGGAGTTTCCACACTGACCTTGTTCTCAGTCTCAACAGGTCTGGGTACCACAGTCACTTCATTGCATTTCCTTCATTAGTGTATTCTTTTCAGAAGGAGCCAGTCTCCTTTATTATGAATTTATTTAATATGCTCCAAATATCACTTCATTGACTTATGCAGCCTCTCCTCATTTCAGGCTCTGTGGTCACACTGCTGCTCTTGCTGATTTTTATGGAACTACAGTAGATTCAGCTGTGGTAGGATATTTCTCCTAGCTGAAGCACCAAACCATTTATAAAACCATAAAGAGTGAGTTGAATTAAAATCTCTGAGCAGGTTTTCACTATAGAAGTGACCAAAATGACTTGCTAGGAGTGGAAACAAGTATAAGTACGCTTAAAACCATGTTAAGTAGTCATGGTTGATTTTTGCTGCTGATTAACCTCAATAGACTAATATGTTTCCTATTTTTTATATGGTTGGTTTAAACTGAATTCTGAATCATCTTTAACCCACCTGTAATAACGTATTTTTTCCACTTTTAACCTGGTTTGGGTATACACTTTCTGGTATACTTTGGTTGGAAAAATTTCCTTCTTCTGCCATCATGTCAACTGCTTAGTGAGGATATGCAAAACATGTAAAATATATGCAATGGAACACTAAGTAGTATGCCTAAATTTTTTTCTCCTTTTAAGACATGAATCCTTCTTTGAAGTATTAGTTCTCTATGCTTCTTGCCTGTTTTCATAGACTTCTTTTTCTATTAATTTAACAGTATCTTTTTGGGGATCTTAATATAAACCAGACTGAAATTGCCCTTGATATAAAAAGGCACAAATCCTAATTAAGTCCAAGGAAGTTATGTCATCCAAAGACTGAATTTAGCCTCTCTGTTTTATTGGGTCACTGGCACATAGTGCTTTGTTTCATGTTTGCAACAGCCAAGGCCTGGTTTTGGAGAGGTAAAGCTGCATGATGACCTGTTACTAAGCATATGTTGTTTCAACACTGTGTATTTCAGAAATTTCCATGCAATGTAGAATTTTTATATGAAGACCAGTTAGTGCACATCATGAATTTTTTTGGGTTTCAGTGATAATTTTGTTTGGTAAATCCTCTTTCTTGCTCTTTCTCACAATATTTACAAGGAAATTTAGATGCTAGAAAGGATTTGTCAAACCATCTGGCATCCTCTGAAGGAGGATACCCTGGCCTTGGAGGAAAAGCAAATGAGTAATGTACTTGTTTAACAACATATACTAACCTGTAGCTTATGAAAGAATTGGAGGTTACTTTTTAAAGACAGTATTTTCAATGGACTATAGAGGGAGAATTTATTTCAGTGTGGAGAATACTTCCTACAAAACTGGAAAAACACCCACTTCATTTTTACATTAGGGAAGTTGATCGTAATGCTAGAAGTGTAATCAAAGAAAACCTTTGCTTTGATCTGAATGCTGTACAATGAGTAGTAATATGAAGATGGTTTTCTTCAAAAGTCGCACTAATCTTCTTCAGTCATGTCTTTCTTTTATCAGACAAGGTTTTGAGAGTAAGAGTGGCTGTTTGCTTCACTGCTAATAACAGATAGGCAAATGTCTATCAGTTTTCCTCCCTCTCGGGATGTCGGATTCTTTGCTGAATCTGTGCATCTTTGGCAAGGCAGATTTTTTCCTAGCAATGAAACTAATCCTCATATGGGACTTACATAATTATCACATTGTCATCTCCGTTGAAAGGTTGCCAATAATGGCTTTGTATCGATCATTCCTTTTTTCCAGGTTTCTCACTGAGGCTTAGCAGAGTCTTGTGAGAACATACAATATATTGCCATGAACTCTGTGTATGTGGGAGAAAGGGGAAGAATGGAAAAAGATCTGAGAAAAGGATGTGAAATACAAAATCTTTGGAGCTTTTCTGGAACCTGCCAACTTAAAGGAGATGTTTTACTTTAAAGCCTTGTAATTTCTCAAAGTGCGCCTGTGCTGAGTTTCACATTGCTGATTCTGTTGACTCAAATAATCTTCTTTTAATGAGTTGCCATGAAATAATAATCTAGTATACCAAGCAGTGAGGATGGTAGGTGCAGTAAGGAAACACAAATCAGGTCTTGGGGAGAAGATGGGTAAGGGTCATCAAAATTACTGAATCTGATTACCAGTTGCTTTGAAAATTTTAGCTGATCAAGTCTGAGCAAATGCCTACCATAACATCAGCAAGGTTTTTCGCAGTCTCTCACAATGTCCTCATAGGCAAATTCAGGAAGTGTGGACTGAATAAGTGGACGGTGAGGTGAATTAAGAATAGGCTGATCAGCAGATCCCAGAGAGTTGTTATCAGTGACACAGGGTCTAGTTGCAAACCTGTCACTAGTGGTGTCCCCCAGGGTTCAGTATTGTTTAACTGGGCCCAGTATTGTTTAACTTCTCCGTCAATGACTTGGATGAAGGGGCAGATGCCTTCTCAGCAAATTTTCTGATGACACAAAGCCGCAAGGAGTGGCCAATACCCCAGAGGGCTGTGCAGCCCTTCAGAAGGACCTCGACAGGTAGGAGAAATGGGCAGAGAACTGTCTGAAATTCAGCAAAGGCAAGTGCAGGGTCCTGCACCTGGGGAAGGATAACCCCGTGCACCAGTACAGGCTGGGGGGTTGACCTGCTGGAAAGCAGCCCTGTGGAAAAGGACCTGGGGGTCCTGGTGTCCATGAGCCAGCAGTGGCCCTGGTGGCCAAGAAGTCCAATGGGATCCTGGGGTGCATTAGGAAGAGCATTAACAGCAGGTCAAGAAAGGTCCTACCCTTCTAGTTAGCCCTAGAGAGGCCACATCTGGAGTGCTGTGTCCAGTTCTGGGCTCCTCAGGACAAGAGACATGGAGCTCCTGGAGCAGGTCCAGCAGAGGGCAACAGAGATGATAAAAGGACTGCAATATCTCTCTTATGAGGCTGAGGGAAACCTGTTCAGTCTGGAGAAGAGACCACTGAGAGGGGAACTCATCAGCGTCTATGAGTATCTGAAGGGAGGATGAGGATGGAGCCAGGCTTAAAGAGTGGGTAGGAGTAATGACACGTTTGTCAGCAACCTAGTTTGCTTGCTTAGTACTTCAAACTTGTTTAAAAATGGGTGGTTTAATACAGCAAAACTACTGGTAAGATACAAAATTAATGGTTGTACTTCACAGACCAGTAGTTACCTAAACAACTTTGCTATTGAAGATACAGCTGAACATCACTTGCCACACCAAGGCAGTGACTAAGAGATGTAACACTGCTTGGGTTTATGTGCCCTTTGATGTTACATAGGACAAAATGACAGGTATATTACTTGCTTTTAACATTTGTGATGTTGTTACTGTAACTGCGTACCAGTATGAAGCCTGAGTATTGTTACAGGCTGATGATGAATTAAAAGGGATTCAGAGGAGTTTCAGTAATGCTTAGAAAACCTGCCTTACATCTAGGAACTGGTTATCCAAGATAACTTTCAGGCTTGTTCTTAAGATCAGCAGGTATCTTTCTGAGGCAAGTGAGTAATGGGATCCAGATGCCAATGTACACAGTAAAATTAAAAGGGAGTTGGGTATGGGAAGAACAACTGTTGTAGTGACTTAGTCACTTCTAGTCAGCCATTACTAGAGGGTCCATGCCAGGCCAGCTCTGCTACCTAGATTTGCAAATATTTTTATTGCCTCATGAGACTGTTGTGTTTGCCTATTAGTAAGACAGAGTTAGCTTGGCTATTCGTAGCTGAAAGAAAAAAATATTTTCTGTCTTGATACTGTCCATAATTTTATTTTAGAATTTTTTTTTTTTTTTCTGTGTGTGTGTAGGGCACCAATGCCTCTGCTCTGGAAAAAGACATTGGCCCAGAGCAGTTTCCAATCAATGAACACTACTTCGGATTGGTTAATGTAAGTACCATTTTCAGTAGGTAAACCATATACAGAACTATGACTCTGATGTTACTTGAACTTTGCTTTGTTTCTTGGGGGTTTTTTGTTTTGTTTTGTTTTTCTCTCTCCCTGACTCTTATAAATCTTATTCTAAGGTAGGATTGTCTTTTTTTTTTTAAAAAACAGGGTGCTCAGGTTCCAGTTCTAGGCTAAGTAGGTTATAAGTAGAACTGTATCAGATATTTGAAGACAGATTCATACACCCCTAGAGAGAACAGTTGACTGTTCTATGAATGTTTCCAGGGATTACAACTTACACTTCAATAAAGTTAAAAGTCTGTTTTAGCTGTGAAATGGCAGAGAGGAAGTGATGGAAGTATGAACAAGCTTAGGTACAGTATTCTGCATTGGGGACTCTTAGGAGGAGCTTTTTTATGTGACTAAGGAGAGAATGAGTGAGAAGGGTGTTTAATCACTTGTTTATTCCCATATAAATAATACAGGCACAGTAATTCTTTCCACTGAAAACATTAGTCATTCTACTACTCAGTAGTAAGACAGAGCCTAGGAAGAGTATATTATTGTATTGAAACAAACTTAACAAAATCCACTACAATAAATATATCTCTTTCAAGTGGAAATCTTTACTTTGTATCTTAGTTAATTTAGAACACCATAGTTTTTTCTGTGAAGTGTCAGGGGTGGGTGTAGAAATATATTTCTGCAGCAACTGCATGGAAAAATGGCTGGTTTAAGACACAGAAGTTGAATGAAGCAATTAATTTTATTGTGACACACAGGGATTAATCTTGTTTTTAATTTTACTTGGCAGTTTGGGAACACCTGCTACTGTAACTCTGTGCTGCAGGCACTGTACTTTTGCCGGCCATTTAGGGAAAATGTATTATCATACAAGGCCCAACAGAAAAAGAAGGAAAATCTCTTGACTTGCCTGGCAGATCTTTTCCACAGTATTGCTACTCAGAAGAAAAAAGTTGGAGTTATTCCACCAAAGAAGTTCATATCAAGGTTACGAAAAGAGAACGGTAAGTAAAAACTGGAATCCTCTAAGGCATTCAGGCATTGATCAGAAAAGTATAAATAAATATTGGGCAATGGGACCATAGTAATCAGATGTGCAGGTTAGATTTGTAAATTGCCTGTGGGGTATCAGTATTAATATTTTAGTATCTGTGTACACGATATTATGCTTGAAATAACCATACCAGGCTTCATATGTTCCCAGAGGTGTATGAATTAATGTTTTCATAGCATGGTGGGACAGACTGTACTCTACAGTGAGCCAGGATTGGGGGCAGGGTGACACTCTGCTGTAATCTTTCAATTCCTCTTTTAGTGTTAGATAGAAACATTGAGGGCAGTTGGCAGTATAGAAACTGTGTGGCCTAGGAGTGCTACAAGCACCACTACTCCAGAATGCTCTGGAGGATAAGTAACTGGATGTGTGGGGGGTGTTCCATCAAGTGCACATCACCTGCTGCTCTTGTTCCCAGGAGTGGTGGGCACAGTCTTACCTTCTGAAGCATCGGACACCTTTTGAGCATTAGGCTGGCAACAGCATATGCCTAATCTTGTAGTAGTTCTTTCTATGGGATACGAGGAACATCTTGAGATAGAGAAGCCTGCCACACTGCTCCATTTTGGCCTAGGTTCATATCAGTGTGGGTGGTATGCTTAGAAACAGAGGAGCTTTGAATGAAGAGACAAAGTACGGGTCAAACACCTGGAAGAAATTGCTTCCTGGTGACAGCATATAAATGGGCAGACTGTTCTTTTCAGAGAAGACTTTTGAATTTGTGACAAAGTTAACTCTCAGTCATCTAGTGATAAATGCCCCCTCACTGTTGGGGATCAGTTTTAGAGACTGGATCTTATATTTCCAGCTTTTTTAAATTAGGGCCGGATTCAGTGTGTATTAACCCGTCTATGTGTCCAGGCTAGACACTACAAAGATAAAGGTCCTGTACAATATTTTCTGAGGAAACCCATGCGAGTTTTTTCAAGAGCAGGGGGATAAAATACACATTTCTGGGAACACAGATTCTTTTTTCTTCGACATGGTGGCCAAGTTAAGCCTTCACTGGAGAAGTCTGTACTAAATCACCACCGGGATATTTCCTTCTCCTCCTGTGAGCATTTATTGAAGAGGAGAAGTCTCTGCTCATCAGACTTGTGTGTTAAAAACTAGCTTTGTTAGATGGTGTTATTACTACTACTTGAAGTGCGTTAACCTTGACTGACTGCCAGTTGCCCACCAAGCCTGTCTCTCACTCACCACCTAAGCAGGGCAGGGGGAGATAATAAAATGAAAAAAACCCTGTGAATTGAGATAAATTGCATGTAGAAGGAAAGCAAAACCAAAGGAGATTTATTCTCTACCTCCCATCAGCAGATGATTCCCAGTCCCTCCCCAGGAAGCAGGGCCTTGGCATGTGTAGGAGTTTCTTTGGAAGACATATTTCTTAATAATGAATGTCCACCCCTGTCCCCATGATCTTTCCCGTATTTGTCTTATATTTTATTGCTCTCATGACATAGAATATCGCTTTGGCCAGTTTGGATCACCTGCCTCAGCTATGTCCCCTTCCCCCTTTCCTACACCCAGTCTACCAGCCTTTGGGGAGGAGGAGAGTTGGAGAGACAGCCTTGATGCTGTGTGAGCACTGCTTAGCATCAGGTAAAACACTGGTCCATTATCAACACCTTTTTATCCACATGTATGAAGCACAGCACCCCATGGGCTGAGGTATGGGAAAGGTAACTCCATCCTGGCCAGACACAGTACATCAGTATGTGACAGCATCCAATGTCTTTGCTTTTCCCAGCTAGATGTCTTACTGTCAGAACTCTGTGATGTTCCTGAGTGTCTGAGGGACTTGGAATATATGGATGGGAGTCAGTGCTGCCTAAAGTTAGGCATCTAGTGTAAGGAATTAATTTAGGATGAGTCACTGTCTTGCTTTCTTCTTTGACTGTAACAGGAGCCTACACAACCAGCTCCAATGAGCATAACCTTCTAGACAGCTGAAGTTAGGTGAGCTGAAGCTTTCCCCCAAAGTACCTTCACTGAAGCCAGGATGATTAGCCACAAAACTTTTCCTCTTCGGCATTATTCTAAATACTTTGCTGAACTAGGGCCAGTACACAAATTTGGGAAAAAAAAATAATTTTTCTTTCTTGAAGAAAAGGATATATTATGCTGTACAAATCTTGACTCTCTTTTTCACAGATCTCTTTGACAACTACATGCAGCAGGATGCACATGAATTTTTAAATTATCTCCTGAACACCATTGCAGACATTTTGCAGGAGGAGAAGAAGCAGGAAAAGCAAAATGGGAAACTGAAAAATGGCAACATGAATGAAGCTGAAGAAAACAATAAACAAGAACTCACCTGGGTGCATGAGATTTTTCAGGGAACACTGACTAACGAAACTAGATGTTTGAACTGTGAAACCGTAAGCATTGGGTTAGATTTTTGTTATTGTTGTTGTTGCCCCTTAATAGATAGATACATTTTCTATACATATAAATATATGAATCTTTTCAGACATCTGAGAATTGTGGATATTCCTGTAGAATTTACTTCATGAAGTGAGTATATTCTTTTCTAAAAATTTATTTTTCTAAGCATTACTTGGCTAACATATGTCAGGTTTTGCTATCATAATACATACCTTTACAGTTAAAATTCTTGCTAGTGAATCAATACCCTTCCTTATTACTGTAACTTTGAGGGAAGGTATTCACATCATATTCAAGGAATAAGGGAAATGTGAAGATGAATTTGTGTGAATTCAATCTTAAAATGTGACTAGTATACAGACAGTTCATTATTAACAAACTGTATGTTTTCTTTTATCTCTCTAATATTTTCTAGAAGTTGATGTCAGTTTGGAATCTCTTATGTTTGAAGTATAACTAAAAATTAGTTTTAATTAGGGGACCTGATTGCAAGCCTGCTATTGATTTCTGTGGTTTTCAATCACATGCTCCTACTGAAAGAGAAAAGAAATATTTTTTAAAAATTATTCCTGTGGTGTTGCTATATGAAAGAGTAACACAGACAGGGAAAAAATCTGGTTCGGGGAGAACGGCAACACTGACCTTCAGAAAAGGCTGAATTAACCTCACCTGGCCTGTGCCTGGTAAAGCAAAGTTGATAGGCATCAAGGATGAACTAGTTTTCTCAACACTTTCTGTAGATGATGGAGATTATAAAGGAGCTTCTGCAGGAAACTCCCTCCATCTGTCTCTAGGCTACTTCATGAAATAGAAAGTTTTTAGCAGCATCGGGTATTTTGCTGCATACAGCTCATCCCGGCTCCATGGAGTTACCAAGCTGTTGGTACAGCAATGCTGTGAACTGAGCCAGCAAACTGTTCTGGCCTAAGAATACTCTGGTTTTACTCAGATCAGTACTGCTTCTATGGGCTTCCTCTAAAGAAAATACAACTTTAGATTAGCTTTGGCAAGATGGCAGAAGGTGCCCAGAGAAGGTATCTTCAGATGGCAAGCTGAGGTTAAGTATCTTTAGGCAGCTGAAGTTAGGTCAGATAAATTCTACCCAGGTCCTACCAGATGTGTAAAAGAACATATACTGATATTTCTAATCATAAAGAGTAGCTCTGTATTCCAAAAAAATTTGACTTTTTCAGGGACCTGGGTCAGAGGAGGGGAGTGGGGAGAAAAGATACAATGATAGTCAATGTAAAAAAAGGTGTTGAAACAAGTTTGCATAAGTGAAAACATGAGAGATATATTGAAAATTAATTACTTAATCTATTTCAATTTTAAAAATCCAGGTAAAAAAAGCAAGTTAAAGTAAATGAAAGCGTAAAATTCTTTTTTAACTGACAAGCTTCTTTAAATGGTTGTGGCCTAATTCTAAATCAATATCTAGTGTTTACTCAGACAAACTGTAGTGAAGTGGGGATGTGCCCTTAGGTAACAGCAAAACTGCACAATTCCCTACTTGTAATTCAAAGCAACCAAGGTTTATGGAAAATATAATGCTAGGTATTGCTGCTGCAGGAAAGCTTGTCTGTAGCTTCCTCTGAATGCAGAAATACTGTATACTACTTAGGGTACTCTTCCAGTTTGTTTTTCTTGGATTATTGAAATCTTTTGGAAATAGTAAAACAGATTAAAAGATATTCCTTCTCTAAAATGTTCAAAAGTAGTGCATGAAGAGTCCTTCAGATTACAGCAGTTCTTATTGTTACTTACAAAGAGTGCAGTTTGAATCTGGTTTTCCAGCTACCTTTAGTTTTAGTCTGTGTTATTCTAGCTCTAAGTTACTCATCTTTCCTTTCAGTAAATATTTGATATGCTGAAATCAGTAACAAAATTCCTGGCTTCTTTGATGTAGTCAGATGAAACACTATACTTGCCAAAGATGTTTTCGAGTATTTAACCTCTTTCATGATACGCAGTGTGTCTGACAGAACTCTAGTTCCAGCTGTGTGTATGACAGAACTCTCATTCCAGCTGCAGAGACACAATGTTCTCTGAAGCTTT
Organism: Pseudotriccus pelzelni; assembly: GCA_035584735.1. Classification (NCBI taxonomy): domain Eukaryota; kingdom Metazoa; phylum Chordata; class Aves; order Passeriformes; family Tyrannidae; genus Pseudotriccus; species Pseudotriccus pelzelni. The sequence goes on from JAWMRA010000130.1 coordinate 46,360,507, forward strand.
GTTGCTTTATCTTTCAAATTTTAGCTGTATATTTATATTGCGGTTGACTGCTGCCAATTTTGTGGCTTCCTGTCCCCTGTGGGGTCAGCTCATGTCTCAGCAAGGATTAGCTGTTCATTTCAATTGGGTGTGCATTATGCCTATGTACATCTTCGATAATAACAAAATTCATCCCGCTAAAGGTGTTCCTTTGGATTCAGGTCTGATATGGGCTACATTCACCAAGCTTGTAGGATCTCTGATATAACACAAATATGAGCTGAAATTAGCACATCCATAGCATGGCAAAAACGTTGACATCCATGGAATTGCAAAAATCTGAGCGCGAGGGACTTCTGCCAGAACGATGAATTCAACCCTTCATGGAAGTTCTTGATTTGAACTTCACTAATGCACCATCTGATTTAGTTATTCTAAGGAAATGCAGCCGTAGGAGGCAAAATATGGAGTGTTTGTGCCACACTTTATAAACAAAATTGATTGTTGTGAATATGACTGAATTAATGTGCAGTAACTCTGAAGCCGTTTGACTTGGTTAAGTATTACAAGGATTATCCATTTGCATTATGGTTTTTTTTTAATGTTACTTCACCTTCAAGGTTAAACACTCTTAGTAAAAAACAATTTTCAAAGCAAAAATCAAGATCTGTCATTCTGAAAATACCTGGGCTTATTTTTTTAAAATAAAACCTCATTATACCTTTTCTTCTCTTGTTCTGTCTAAAAAAAGAGATTGGTAATATTAAAATGATTTTGCAAAATATTATCACTTCATCATTTTTACCTTTGTTCTTTAATTTTTTTTAATCGAAAGTATTGTCCAGAAACAATGTTCAATGGGGAAATGCAGCTGTGTCAACCAGAAATATAAACCCAGCCTTTTGAATGCTCATCAGAGAGAAAAAATAACACAGTTAAATACAGCATTTCTTGACAGATGCATATTTGGAAAATATCTTCACTACATCCAGTGGAAAAAATTATGTAGGAATAAACATAATTCCAGTTAAATAAGAAAGTAGACTGTGTTACATAACTAAGGAACATATGTAATGCACCAATCACAGCTAATACAGGGGTAATGGTCGACCATAATTTAGTGAACAATAGGCTGTCACCACTGGTCCATGGTTGGTGGGATTGGATAAGTGGAATAGACAGAAGTTAAATTATACAAAATCAGGACTGGTAGAATTACTAATAAATATAGTCACAATGAACTGAAATTAATAATTTTTGTGTAACTTATCTTTTTTTTGGAAATTGCTCTATCTATATTTAGATGTATGGCATCTCTGTTTTACATGTATGTTTTTTGCAACAGGTTAGTAGCAAAGATGAAGATTTTCTTGACCTTTCTGTTGATGTGGAGCAGAACACATCGATTACACACTGTCTAAGGTAAATGAATGGATCTTTTGGGCAGATAGTTCTGTCTAGCTGCTAAAATTTCCAAGTGTAATTGGAAAGTGTAGAGAAAATTAGAATAATATTTGGGTTCGTACTTTTCTTAAGCAGAAGAAAAAGTCTTTAAACTGGATGTTTCCTCTAATGACAAAACATACATTAATGTACTTTGTTTTACTCACTTTCTCTTTCAATGTGTGTCTTTGAAAGAGAAAAAAAATCATCTCTTGGGATAAATAGTTGATTGCCTTGTCATCTAGAAGAATTGCTGCAGAATAATAATTGTCTAGCAAGAGTTTTAAGTGTACTTGTCTTTAAGCTTCTACTCAAGTGGTTTGTTGATTGGAATTTATGTGTTTGTTAAAAGTTAAGTGCATGTTTTGCAGAATGGGTGCTAGGGTCCCTAAAGGGCAAAAGATTTTGAAACTCTAATTTTCTATTATAAATTTCTTATTCTGCGTTTCATCTTAAAATTATTTGGAGAAATATTTTATTCTAAACTTTCAGTTCTGCTCCTAGTATACTATTAACTGCTAAAAAGTACTGTAGAAATCAAAATAATTTTCAGATATGCGTGGATGATTATTCTGAGAGATTTAAAATATCCAGAATTTTGACATTGATAGAATAAATCATCACCTATATTTAAAACAGTATGTTGCTGCTCTAAGGTAATGATTATCAATTGATCAAACTCTTTCAAACTCCAAAATAGCTACCAAGGTTGAAATTGCATTTATCAGTTATTCTGGAATGCCTAGGAAGGATTGCCAGGCATCTCATCCCAAGCTGAGAGTCACAGAAAGAGAAAACATGTGAGGTACTAACCATTTCCTGAGTCAGACAGCAGTGATTTCTTTGTGGATATTGCAACTGTAGTTAGTAACATCCGTTACATTTTAAAGTGCTAAGTCCAGTAAGTTTTTACCTTCTCAGTTTCTGTTCGGTCTCTTGTTCAGTCTCTTGTAGGATACTGTAGCAGATCATAGCCCTCAAGCAGGCCAAGCTGCACTAACTAGCCACATTGTAAAAAGTGAGAAAACTGAAGAGTGGCTTTGGAAAGCAGTGCATTATTTTCTCTTTTCCTCCTGCAGTCTCTTTGTCTGTTCATAGTCACCAGCAGTTGAATTAGTCTTGTACTTTTGGTTGAACACTTTGGTTCCTCACTGTAATCACTGCTTTGAACTTGTCAGCATTACTTACCTTTCCCTACGGTGTTCCAAGTCAATTTGAAATTACACTGATGCAAGGAGGCTGAAGTGTGCATCTTCTGAAGTCCTGAGTTGTTATTTGGTTCCATGTTATACAGTTACTGAAGACTGAGCTCTGACTTTTTTTTACAGTTGAGTCCGGTGGACTTGCTAGAAACTGCTGCTGTACATAAGTTATCATCTGTCCTTCAGCTTTCTCCTTTTTTGTTTGTTTGTTTGTTTATTTGTTTGTTTGTTTTATTTCTTGGTTGTTAAGCTTCTTGGAAATGCTTTGTTTGGAAAGACCATTTTGTGCAAAGGCAGAGTACTTCAGTAAAGGACCAGTAGCATTTCTACTACTGAACAGACAGTGGTTGCCGCTTAAGATGCGGAAGAACAGCATCTGCACTACTGCAACCCACAGGTGAAGGGTGGAGTTGAAAGTGACCCCAAGAGGTTAGTTCCTGTCTCCACATCAGACAGGATGCTTAGCCAACCTGTTCTTACTCTTGTTAGCAGTAGTAACTTGATTGCCTACCCTAGTCCTTCCTGACCTTACTATTAAGAAGGGGTTTTTTGCCTCATGAAATGAATCTTGCCTGTTTTAGTTCAAGCTTATTTTCACTTATCCTCTGTACTCTGGAAATAAACCGGGACTTTCCCCCTTCCTCTTAGCAGTAGCCTTTTATATGCAGGAAGAATGTAATTACTTTCTTTTTAATTTAAACTGTCTAAGGTCATTTAACTTTTCCTTCTCAGGCTATCTTCTCTAGATCTCTGCTCATGTTCATTACTCTTTGGCATTCTCTCCAACTGAACCTCTCTCTTGAACTACATCTTTCTTGAAGTGCAGCTGCCTAAAACTAGGCATAATATTTCAGCAGAGATCTGCACAATCCTGAGAAGAATGGATGCCCTAAAAGTTTATTTACGCAACTGAGTGTAGTATCTGCCTTTATTCCAACAGCATGACATGCATTTTGAAGTTTACTCATTGTTCTTATTGGAAATAAAGGAAAACAAAATCATGGTTTTTCTCTTCTTCTGGTGGGAGGTACAAACTTCTATTTACAGATTGAACAGGAGGAGAGTCATCATCTATGATCTATTCTGATTGTGTTTTACACTAGCAGCATTCCTACTTCTGCTTAGAAAACATATTCAGTTAGAATATAAATTTCTTCTCATTGCTGTCTCGTACTATGCAAAATATAAGTGCTTTTGTGGTTTCTTTCAATAGGAACATCCAAGTTATTACACTTTTTGGAAACTTTGATGCTTCTTGGTTTTTTTTTAACAGCTGCTTTGCTGTGTCTTAACAGCTTTAAGTGCTACTGCACTGAAAAGATAAAATAGAGAAACTGTGCAAGGTAACATTTAAGTAGAATGAATTTCTTTGCCACTACAGAATGTTCTTTTATCTCTGTAGTTTTTTAAAATGTGAAAGGTCCTAGTGTGCTCAAGATGTCTGAAGAATACAAGACTCTGGTGTAGTCTAAATCCACAGGGTAGACAGTTGCCTAAAGCAACAGAAGTCCAATTACAAATAGAGCACATATCCATTGTTTTTATTTCTACTAGGAGTTGCAAAGTTTACCAGTTAATTTGATCCTGACTTTTAACTGTGCATTTGTATTACACCAAGTATTCTCTCATCTCTTTGAACAGAAAATTCATATTATTTATGCATATAAAGATTAGAAAGCATGTTTCACACTGTAGCATAGAGGCTGTAGAAGAAGGCTACAAAGAGACTTCCATGTACTGTGGAAGCATGAGGTCAATCCTAACCCTAACCCCACAGTCAATGAATAAGTTAGTATATCTTGAGCAGGTGTATTTAAAAATTTCCTTTTCTTATTAAAATAACTTATAAGCAGAATGCAGATTGGACTGTTAACAGAACAGGGGAGAGACATACCCTGAAACTGTGCAGGTCTAGAGAAGAGTTTGGCAAGCCTGTGGCTCTTGCACATGTACTTTGCATGAACTCCAGTCAATGAACTGTTGTTTTTAACTGTTCAACATCTGTTAGAAGTGCCATGCTGAAAATTCACAGCTGAAGAAAGACCTGCTGAAGTTGCAGTTTCAGAGTGCAGCAAAAGCATCTAATTCTCACCCGCATACCTCCCTTCCTCCAAGGAAAGAGTTACTGCTTATAAATATGCCACCAGTTCTGTTCGTAGTACTAAAAAATGAATTAGTATGTGCTGAATAAGTGAGTTATTAGTGCCTTTAAATTCCGTGATTGTGCCTCACCTGCTTTGGTAGAATAGAGTAACAGATGAAATTAGAAGACGAAGAAACAAAAGAGCAAAATGAATCTGATACGTATAGGGAAATGTCCCTTGGCTTATTAAGTATTTTTATAATTTTCCGGCTTTCACAGACATAATTGCCATAGCAGGCAATTTACCATTTACAGTGTTAGCTCACAGAATCATCAAGGTTATGAGAGACCTTCAAGATCATCTAGTCCAACTTGTTGGTCTAGCACGAGTATAATGGCCCTAAACCATATCCCCTGGTGCCGCATTCCAGTTCATCAGCCCGAGTGGGGCACATGTATTCAGGTCCTTTAAGAACTGATAATTGTATTTATTTGCAGAGACTTCAGTAACACAGAGACATTATGTAGTGAACAGAAATACTACTGTGAAACTTGCTGCAGTAAACAAGAGGCACAGAAGAGGTAAGCAAAAAGCTGGCTGTTTCGCCATGCCCCTCCTGGGTTCTCCTTGATATTTATTGTATTTAGATAGCTAGAAGCCTTACATCCCAGCTGCATTCTCTCTGTTGGCCCAAGAATCTGGAGACAGACTTAAAGGCATGTGTCTTAGTCTAGAAGCTACTGCTAGTTGACTATTGTTACTCACAAAGTGCTTTTATAACGCATTTGCTTATTAAGGAAAGAGAGAACTTATTAAGGAGAGAGAGAATGGCTTTGAACTGCTCAGGTGTTTATCATATACACTTCAATGTTTTCACAGGATGAGAGTAAAAAAACTGCCAATGATTCTTGCCTTACACCTCAAGAGATTCAAGTATATGGAACAATTGCACAGGTATACTAAGCTGTCTTATCGTGTAGTATTTCCTCTGGAGTTACGTCTCTTCAACACATCTGGCGACGCTGTCAACTTAGATCGGATGTACGACTTGGTAGCTGTTGTTGTTCACTGTGGAAGGTAATAGACTTTCATGTTTATCACAAAACTATCGCCAGACATTTGCCAAGGGCATAGGCATGCCTGACAAAATGTGGGGGGAGTGGAAGAGAGGCCTTAAACTCGGCGGCTACACGGACTTGCATGTGTCTCAGGCTGAAACTTTTAGCCACCCTCCCTCATAGTAAATCTGTACTTGTTTAAGAAATAATATCTCAGGTCTCCACAAGTCACAAGCTTGGCTCAAATTAATGAACTACCTCCTTCCTCATGCACTTAGGCAGCTGGTGAGCCAGGACTCTGTGAGGGCCAGAATCTGCTAGCATGTAGGCCCCACAACAGAACACCTTGACCTCTTGTCAAGGCAATTAAAATGATAACTTTAATAAAGCCTCTCACATATGGGGTATTGTCAAATATGAAACAAACAGAAGGATACTTGGGGCTTCAGGAGTATGACTTGTTCTTTCTCTTCTCAAAGATTATATGTAACTAAATATTCATGGTTGACATCAAGCAATTTTCCCACTTGTATTTGGTTCATAATGGTTTTAAAATATATTGCAATAGTTGATGCTTACCATGAGCAACTTGTTAAGTGTTCTATAGGTTATTTTGCAAATGGTCCTGGCACAGATGAAAACAACACCTTTAGCTTTCAGTTGATGAAATTGCAACAAGACAATATAAAATTGAACAGATGAAATGTCTACTGTACCACAGGGGCTGGGTTTACTAAGTTATTCATAACATTCTGCTTGCATAAAGAAATGTGACTTATCAAAATGGACTCAACAGTATTTTCTAATATTTTCTGGTTTGGGGTTTTGTTTTGCTTTCTAGTGGACCGAATCGGGGACATTATATTACTATCGTGAAAAGTCATGGATTTTGGCTCTTGTTTGATGATGACATTGTAGAGGTCAGTATGCTGGAAGTCATGAGCACAACTTTTTTACTTATATTTTCTTCTCTATTTGGGGTTAAAATTCCAATCCAGATTCAGGTAGAGATTACTAGTCTCCAAACCCACAGTTTGGTTGTAATGTGATATTTAGCTCAACTCTGTTAGGAAACAAGATTGTAAACAAAATTATTAATCCTGTAATTTGTGCTCTATCAGTGTCAGACAGGGTCATTTTATTTCAGAGCAACATCAAATGCTTCTAATATCAGACTTCAAGGGTTTAATTTGGAGTGTTTTCTATATGTAATAAATAATTTAATTAATTAAAACCTATTACTTGGCAAAATTGGACTAGATAAAGCTAGCATTGCTGTAGAATTTTAAATTTTGAACAGTTGGGAGTTTATAAGAAAGTCTGAATTCTGTAGCTGATCTAGGATTGCCTGAATGTAAACCAGAGCTGTATCTGTCCCATAGCTTTACAGATTTATTTAAGCATTCTGCAATTCAGTCTTATTCAAACCCTTCATGTCATTGTGTCACCTTGGCAAAACCAAGGTCTTTAGTCTGATTTCCCAGGAGATAAGGACAGTAAGCACTGGGATATTGGATGGGGCATATCTTGAAGAGGTTTTCTGAATATATCAGAAAGATGGGATCACATGATCACATTTATATGTTTTAACAGCGTTCACTGCTGCATTCCAAGGAGTGTCTTTGCTATTAGAAAAAGCCTAATTGTGTTAGGTGCAGTGAAACAAACAAGCCTATGGACTTCTATGAGTGATATCAGCAGGGTTCAGACTCTGAACATTACCCTTTTACTATTTAAATTGCAAACAGAATTTGCTAATTGCTACCCCAAAGCAAATAACTGAATTCGTTTTTTGTGTTCATATGGTAATTTAATATGTGTTTGGTATTTCTTTTATCTAACAGCATATAAAAGAAAGTTCTTTATTTTGCAGAAAATAGATGCTCAAGCTATTGAAGAATTCTACGGTCTGACCTCTGATATATCAAAAAATTCGGAGTCTGGCTATATTTTATTCTATCAGTCAAGAGAGTGACTTGGCAAACTGTGATAATTGCGCACAATGATGCTGCACGCAAATGAAGGCGATGGCTCCCCTGAACTGACTTTTACACAGCCCACATCTGGAATGGTTGAACAATGATACACTCTGTCTCCTACTAAATGGTCTATGTGATATTGACTATAACCATCCATTTTTGACATGCAGACCTTTGTTTTAGGGAGAGGGGGGTTGTTTGTAGTTTTTATGTCTGATTGAAGAGCTAATTGCAGTCAGATTTTAGTGGAATTTATATGGACTAACATTTACAGATAATAAGATTTGGATGTCAACTGTTAAACCCAATCCAGCTAGAGTAGTATTTTATATGGAAGTATTCATTATGTTTAGAGGAAAATTATTTTAAACTTTCTAAATGGTTTTGGGGTGTGTTGATTTACAAAGCATTCCTTTAAATACTTCTTTACATATACTCCATTTTAAGTGTAATGAAAAAAATCTATTTCATGATGATTGGAGTTGTGGTTGTATAGGGGATTTTTTTTACATGTTACTCTGCTGCAGAAAAGCTATTCTTCCAAAATCATTTAAACTTTGGGTTGTTTAAACCTTCAGTGTATAACCTCAGGCCTAAAATTCACATAGAGGGATTTAAATTACACTGGAATGTTCAGTCACTTTGTTTATTGTGAGATAGTACAGTTGAGGTGAGATTTCAGAACTTGCAGAGCTTTGGAATAGAGGGAGTGAGATGACATATATGATACAGAGATAAATTACATTTATAGAGATTGAGCTTATCTTTTTGTTAAAATTATATCATAGATTGTTTACCGAATTGAGTTTGCAAAGATTGCAACACTGGTCACACTGTAAAATATCCATCAGGACTGAAATCACCCAGTCCATTTAGATAAGCACTTGTTTGTACATAAGACACAGCTTTATCCTGCAATTTTCTGAGTATCTGTAGGTCCCATTTTCATTTCTCAAGACAGAGTCCATTTATTAGAAACATAATATATAACAACCACTAGTTTACATACTATCATGTATATATCATCTCTAACATTTTGTGCATGTTTGACAACATTTTATTACCACAGAAACAGATAGGATTCTGGAGTGTTGATTTCAAAAACATCAGAAGGCTTAGTACAAAGGGCTTAGTTTGTGATTTTACTGTGTGAATTTGGCTGGCACTAGTCATGCACTGGCTAATGAAATTTTGGAACTCATATACTAGCAAAGAATGAATGTAGAAGAAAGTATCAGTAGGGTATGAGAAGGGATCAGTAATGGCTTGAGTCAGTGGTAACACTGGGTAACTACCTTGCTCACTCTGGCACTTTCACTCCATTATACAATTCCTGAACTTCAGTAGCCAAAGTCCTATTCCAATGATGTCAACAGCAAAAACATTCTTGTCTTCATGGGGAATGACAGTTGGTTCTAGTATTTATAAGAAAATATTCTCGTCTCACAAAACTTCTTTCTACCTGTTATATTTCATTCACTCATTATGTATTTATTAGACAATGTTGCTTTTGGTCCTTTTCTTTAAGAAGCCTGCCTGCCACTTTATGGCTGACACTCCATTTCACGAAATGGCTTTTGAAGTGCAGCTACATCTCATATTTTAGTCTTCTGCAGGAAAGAGAATAATGTTTTTCATTGTACTCTACTGTGAATGTGAAATATCTTTTGTTAAATAATGGTGAAAATGAAGTAATACTTTCTGCAGTAACATCATTTGAAGTTCAGATTTATCAATGGTCATTTTGTAAACTAAGGCAACACAGCACTTTAACCTGAGTGAGAGAAGAAGTGGACTTTTCAGCTAACATTATTTGTGATTTATCATGTTATTATACCAATGCAAGAAAACAGACATAGAATGTAACCTTAGATACTTAGGTGAATAATAATAGTGGTCTACAGAGATCTCTCAAATGAATGAAGGCTTGTATGCAGGCTCAAGACAAGCATAATTGGGATGCAGCTCTTGTTCTTTTATTGATGGTAGAATGAAATGTTCTGTCTCGAACACAGAAGACAGCTCTTACAGGAGACTTCAACTCCTACTGAGGCCCAGGAGCTTTTCCACTGAAAAGCTAAACCTGCAAATCCCTCTTTCATGGATTTATTTATAAGCATTTAGAATTTCCACATAAAAATACAATAATCACTTGCCTTTTAAAATGGGTTAGGTTTCCTCATGGTAAATGAAGTCACTTTCTCAGCACTAACCAGTGCTGGTCCAAAGATCTGTACTTCGCAGTTTGTTGCTGAACTTTCTTAAGGCATTCTTTAGTTTTAAAACAAGCAACAAAACAGATATTCTTAAGGTATCATTTGAATCTTCAGGGCTCATGTTTATATGAAAAATAATTTTTCTTAAAAATAATTTTTAAACCAGTTCAATTTTAGGAAACATTTTCCATATATCAGTTGACTCAAGTGAAAATTGATTTTTTAAATGTTAATAGCATGATTTAATATTTTAATGCTAAAGTACGGGTTAATAATTTTTGAGTTTCTTCAGCTGCAAGACAGCTTTAGATTGTAAAACATACAGATCATTGCAGTACATTATTGAGAGTAAAATTACTAGAATAAACATTTTAAATTCCTGCTAGCCATTGAGCAGATCACAGCAATGCTATCACACCAGTCTGACATCAGCTCTGAAAAATTATAGAATGCACACTTCATGCTAACGTTAGCTAAACAAAGGAGCATTTTATTTGGATTAAAAAAAAATTGCAGTCACAATTCTATAAATTGGTTCCAATCTACAGTGTGCTGAATGTTTTGACTTGAGTCCAGCAAAAGCTGCCCATCACAGCTGTATGAATAGTGTCAGTCTAGGCAAAGGAACACTTCTCTGGCAAATTAAGTACATTCACACAAGTTTTGCAGGATTGGAATCCCCACAGGAATAATCATATGCTGTAAAGTACTTCAATTGATTAAATAAAATATAATCCTTTTTCTCTTATGCTTATGCAAAGATTTCCAGCCCCTTATGAAGGAATGGAAAAATACCTAAGACAATAAAAGCTTTTCAGCTAGCAGCTAGAAAACAAAATGCTAGCACGGATGTCTAATAGTATTCTGTGCTTCCCTTAAATTACTATATTTTATGGTGTCAGATTCTAAGTATTTTAGGCCTAACAACAATTGAAGTTTTCCACTTGTTTCATAATGCTGTTGCTAAGACGCATTGTCTATTTATAAATCTGATTAGTATATTCTTACTTAGAAAAAAGAACATTCTTGTCTTGTGCTGTTTTTCCACTGAATCCTGTGAACTACTGCAGTGCTGATCAGTTATTGTGGAGGATGAGCTCAGAACTCAACTTTTATGTTTCCCAGAACAGACTGCCAGGATTTTATGTAATTTCTACTTTGGGGACACAGCAGAGGGAGGCAGAAGAGGGGAGTGATGGAAAAGCCATACCAATGAAGCAGAACACCTTTTTGAAAAAGTCTCAAAATTATTCCTCTTAATTTTATTTTAATAGTTTACTTACCTCAGAGTACTCGATTATGTATTGAAAGTCTTGTCCCTTCAGCAGTTGGAGTAAAGAAAATAAGGCAGTAGGTGTTTCCTTCATATTAGATTTAGTAAAGCTATTAAAGACCTAACAAAATGAAACTGAAATTCACATAACATAATGGGTTCTAAACTCTCACCACAATCTGTCTTTTGTCTTCAGACATTACATTTCATTCATTCACCTATTACAGCATCATGTACTTGGCACCTGAGCTGACAACTTGCAGCTGACAGATCTGAAAGGTTTGATGCCTCTCAGCAGCAGACCCCTTCTTGTTTTGTCTCTTTTTTGCTGCTTGTGGCTGACAGGTGTGAGCAGTGTCTTACAGCTGAATGAATACTGGAAATTTTAACAAGTTTTGGCTGTGTCCCTATTCTTTGCTAGTACCTTTTAGCAGTGTTTGTTTTAATTTATTTTTCCTTTTGTTTGGTCTGTTATTGTATTTGTATAATAACTTACATGGTTAATATTATCTGTTTTGTTTAAATTTTTGTGTACTTTGGTTTTTTAGAAGGTAATCAACCCAAGCACTTTAAGGAACAATGTCAATCTTGTGAAATTCCAATCAGCTTAGTATTTTGCATTTTTCTTATTGGTTTTGCAGCTGTTTGTTTGTGTTCCAATGTCTCTAGTTACAACCCAGTTTCCATTTTTAGGCTTGTAGTGTGAGTTGCATTGTAAAATTGGGAAGCTGAAGTATTTTCATAGGTATTTGTTCATACTTAACAAGGATGCAGTATTTACGATGTGTCTGCTACACAGAGCAGTGTGTACCTGAGGAGTTGCACTCACAGTGCACTTTTTACAGCTTTTTTTGCATCCTGCCTGCTAACCCATTTGATAATGACTGTAGTACTTTAATCTGTGATGCAGTTATCAATGTCTAGAATTGAGAAAACCTTCAATTCTCACAGGAGAATTCTCATTTACCAAACACAGAGTTAGCTGTCGGTCCGCTGATGATGCAGGTATCGCTCTCCTTGCCATTTTATCAGTGCTTTGTACAGTATCAAGTAGGAATAATCTTAAAGGCGACATTTATTCTTGGCCCTTGTGTGAGTGCTGGCAAGGAGAGGAATCTTTTTGCATCTTTCTTCTCTCCACTTGGGCCCATATAAAACAAAGAGATAATGAAGTAAAATAAGTGCTCATTATGGTAAAATAATGGTTTTTTAGAGGACAACATCTGTGGCGTGCATATGAGAAAGTCACCGATTTTCTGTGTTGTTAATGCAAGGATTATTCCTAGGGCTTTAGACATTGTATTCTCTTTGATCAATAAAAAGACTAGGGCTTTTTGCAGTTGCATCAGTTCTGATAGTGAGGTGTTTCTTCTCAATTTAAAATGGCACTCACTATGTAAATAGCCTTTGGCAAGCCTTAACAGACACCCTTTTAATTTCTTTCCTGTTAACACACATTACTTCAAAGAGATTGCTTGAACCTGTCTATAAGATTTATTCCAGTAACACACTCCTTTTGAATACAGGGTCAAATAACACCTATCAGGAGCCATGTGCCCACCTGATGGGACCATCTGGGCTAAGCCCACACCATTTTACATACTAATGATTCTTTACTCCCCCAGGAGGTTTGTTTGCTGGCTTTGCCTGAATGATTTAATATGAAACTGCAAATAACTCCTTTTATTCATGATCTCAGAGTTGCTATAGTTCTTTAACAAATTCTGCTTCATTTGGTTATCAAGACTGGGACTACTGTACAATGTAAAATAAATTAACTTATGTGTGCCGTTCGCAGCAGTCAATTTAACAGCCTAATGCTTCTGATGAAGGCTGCTGCAGGTAGCAACTTTACTGTATGAATGAATATGAAAGAGTAAGTGACTTTTCTGTAGGAGAAGCTAGACTGGCATGCAGCTTCCTAATCCTCAGCATGTACCCAGCTGAAGCTGGTGCTCCATTCTCTAGATAATCCTAACCCTTCTCCCAGGGGTTCCAAGGCAGTGGGAGCAAAACCTTTGTGAAGACACCTTGCAGTTCACCAAAAATCTTGCCGGCTGCAGTGGATAATTAATGAATATTTGCAACCCCACTGTTCCCATTCCCCAAATCCTCATTAATATGTATACATTCCTTAAAGAGTCTGAGCTTAAACATCAGCTTTGGATTTGCAATCGCGTTCATGTTTGCAAATGTCCCAAGACAGACTGTGCTCACATACGAAGTTGTTTTCTAGTCCTCTCTCAATTACCATTCTAACAGCAAGAGCAGTATCAGGGCAGCCATGTTACAGGTTCCAGTGAGTTTCCTGGACACAATTTTCTAGCTTCAGTGGCTTTTGTTAAAGAAGACTTAACACTAGCCCCATAACTTATCATGATGCTTTAGGAGTAAAGTCACCACATACTGTATGAAGGGGAAGAAATATGGAAAGGGCTGGGTTTTTTAAGAGGCTTTGAATGTGTGTATCTGTTCGTAAATATATAGTCCCTCTATGTCTTGTCAAAATGATGCAGTCATAATAAAACTACTTAAATATTTTGTGCTAGTTTTTAGATGGAATAAGAGACAGTAAAATTACTAGGCATATAATTGGGGACATATAAAAATATTGAATTTCTAGTAAAGAATACAATACACAGTGTATGTGTACAGTTGAATATCTGCTCTTTTTAATCATCATGTACATGTAATTAAACCCTGTGCTACCTGCAGGACTGTAAGAAAAAACTCATGTTGGTTATTAAGGTTGTAACATAAGAAAACAGTATTTTCTCCTGTTAACATGTTTATATTTTACATAAAATAAACTCCCTAGCTGATCTTGCTTCCATTCAACTTGCTTTGACTTCAGCTGGAGCCAGACTAAGGCTGAGCATTGATGTTGGTTGTTACACAACATGCTTCTGAATGTCAAGTACGTGCATTCTTACAGATTACAAGACTGCTGATGCTTGCTTTTTTTTCATTTAATGGAGTAATTGCATTTTAAGTGGCTTCAGAGAATGTTTCACCACCTGAGCTGACTGCTTCTGAAGTGTCTTAAGAGAATAAGTTTTGCATGCAGATGGTGAGTTGTCTTGGTGGAATATACATACAGTTGCATGACTGAGTTGTACCTAGTTAAAGCACACCACTGACCTTGTCAATGTTTTTGAGAAAAGCTAAAACTGAACAGAATAAAAATCAGTCAGAACTGAACTACCTTTTCCTTCAGAGAACAATGAGCCCTTAGCCTGGGATTTTACATATGACAAGTGGAGTGGGAAAGGATTTTGCTAGTGAGATCTAAAATTCTGTCAGAGAATTGAAAGCTCCCCAATGTCTGCTGATTTTCCTGAAGTTATTCATTAGCAAAAGTAATTTGCATTCTCAAAAGTGAGGTAAATAAAGGGCTGGAGGTTCTTGCTCCTGTCTAAATGGATTTTTGTTATTCCTTCAGAATCATTCAGGGAACCAAAATCAAACATAGCTGTCAAATTGCATATTTATAGCTAACACAATGTAAGATTTATGGCACATCAGACTATCAAAGGACTAGGTTGAAAAACACTTCACATGTTACAGTCTCTATTTCCTCTCAAATTAAAAACACTTGAAGCATCTTCAAATCTGTTCCTGGGTTATTAGAACATAAGATTTTAACTGCAGGATGGAGACAGAAATTTAAAACACGGGAGATGACTGAAATAAATAAATCACAAATCCGTTCTTTTAAAACATTTTAAAGAAGTAGAATTTACAGTGTACATATGAAGAAACTGAGAAAAGGTTTCCAGGATCAGGGTTCACAGTTGCTGTACTTCGGCTCCACTAGAATTTTTCTCACTTCAGAAATGCATTTTCTGAGAAGCTGTATGATGTTTACCTATGTCTCTGTTCTTTATTCTCTTGTATGAGTTAGATGTTGTCATTTTACATTAGATTGGGTTATGTTCTGTGTGCCAGATAAACAGAGAAATGCTAAAAATATAATTTAATCTCAATTGAAAACTCAGGTATGATAAGAGAAAATTGTAAGATTCCGCATTTAAATACACTCACCAGCTTTCAAACAACATTTATTAGACATGATTAAATATATGATATGGAAGACCATGTATCTGGAGATGTTAATTTCCTTGAAAGTTCATGTGTAATGTAAAAATCAAGTAAAAATTTTGAAAGAGGAAAGATAAGACAACCATTTTCAATACATATGTATATATGGCAACAACATTTTAATTATCCTTGATAAAATGTTCCTTTTATTAATTTCTTAACAAACATTAGAAGATTACTCCATCACCTTCAGTTCACTCACCCTCACTGCATGATGCATTCGCTGCTCCATTGTGACATAAGAGCTTCAAGCATTCCTCAGTCTAATGAGGTTGTAGCTGTGTGTCCGTGTTCTCTCTGGGAGATGCTCCTGGCACAGGCTGTGGGACCAGCAGCCCTCTGAAGCCCTAGATCTCCCTGGATCCTATCTCTGAGGGCATACCAGACCAGTGAGGGCTCTCTTCACTTCTCACCTCAGCAGTTTCAATACGTATCTTTCCCTGAGCTCATCTTTCCAAGAACACATGGTGTACGAGTTTTGTATCATTTCCAGTACAGAATAACTTTGCCATACATAGGAAGATACATTAGCAGATCTAGTAAAAAAAAAGATAAACAGTCATATGTAGTCTGCTTCAGTTTTTTCATGTGGTAAGATGGAAGATTCCCTTAATTAATTAATCAAAACTTATCCCATTTTCCCCCTATGGCTGCCTTCCCCATATTCTTACTGCAGTTCATGCTACTTAAATGCTAACAGTGCATTTAATCTCACTATGAGTACAGAAACAGCAGAGGAGGCAACAACCCGGAGTTTGCAGGTTGTCCCAGGATGAATGGAGAGACCTATCAGGATCAAACAGAATTCAAGAAGTGGAGACTGATAGACACTTCTTGACAAATCACTGCAAGGGTAAAACAAGGAGGTTAGCGCTGAATGAAATTTGGAACAAGACAGAGTGAAACATCCTTTGGATTTCATTTGACACACAGAAGAGAAAAAAATATTCAGGTCGTGTTCCAGAACAGCAAAGATACAGGAGATATAGGTATCACCCAAGGTGGGAACCAGGCATCACAAATGCTTAGGGGGTAAATTTTACCATCAATCATTTCAGTGTAGCTGTAAAGAAGTTCCAGGCAGGTTTTCAGCTTACAATGGGATTAGCAATAACAGAATCTGGAATAAAGTTTCTTACAGCACCCTCATAAAAATTCTGGTGTGCAGAGATGTAAGACATGGTTATGTGTGAGCACTGGAGAAGAACAACAAATGTGATTATCTCTGCTCTTTGAAAACAAGGTTCAGGAACACAAAATATTAAATTTTATTTAGTAACTGATCATATAATTTTCACTGTCATTTGTGAAGCATTTTTCATCCTCAAGGTAGTTTACTAGATAATGTAATACCTTTCCAACTCTTCATTTGGTAAAAATGGTAGAAATTGGGTAATGTGTACCATTATACCTGTGTATTATAGGTAACTTCAACTGGAGCTGAATCTGGCCACGTCTCAGCTAGACCAGTTGAACTGGTAGGAACATTTTCACCAGCTCCTCAGCAGCTACCTTGATGACCTATTCACTCTTGGATGCAGTTCAAAGTGCAGATCTTGTAGCACACACACCAGTGCAACCCAATCCCTTGCTGTCTCTGAAACAGCTCATCTTGCCTGGAATGCACTTGCCCAGAATGGGGCAGCTGAGGTTACTCGGGAAGTTTGTCATAACAACACTTTACTTTCTAAGGAATGGATTAGGGTGGGGGTTTTTTTGCACCCTAGTAACAATTATTTTAAAATTAGGTAAATATTATATAGGTATATATTAGGTAAAGAAAGGGTGGTTTAATTTATATGGTTTATTTCTCTTTCTTGATTCTGGATATTTCCAGTTACATTTTCCGATGAACGGAAGTGTTCTGAGGTGAGGTCACTGACTGTTTTAATTCTGCAAGATGAATAGTTCAGACAGTGTTGGCTAAGACATCAGCATGACATTCTGCTGCCCCTCAGAATATGGCCTTGAGGACAACATAAAACCCAAATTCTTCCTCCTAACCTTTACAACTACAACATTTTTAATGTTACTAATTCTACTGTTGACATTTATGGGGATATTTCTGGACATATTGCATTACTATCCTGTCATGTGGTTTCAATCAACACTGAACTAACCAAACTTCTGCATTAACATGCTTCAGAGTAGTATTTAATATGTATATTAAATTGTATTTTTACCATGGCTTAGAGAAGATGGTGCTTGAAATCTAAAAGCTTTACTTTATGGCAATGTTACGCATTCATACTCATTTATTATTCCCAAATGTAGTTACAGAGGACAAGGAAAGACAATCAGTTTATTATAAAATAAAGGGCACTGTAGAGCACAGACTGTGCACAGCCAGTGTTTGGTGTGGTAACAGCAGTGAATAAAGGCTCATTGTTTAGTAGGTCTGTTTAGTTGTCATAACACTTGTAAAAGAAATGTACCTGGAGAATTCAGTGTGTTTCATTAATGTAGTGAAGCTCTTGCTCTCACTCTTGTGCACCCAATCCCCACTTCCAGACACTGAGCTGAAAACAAACCACTTCATTCACCACACTCTATATAGAACTGAACTTTATTTATGCAAAGGTATTTTACTCAAAGTCCCTGTGATATGAAAATGAGTCATATCTACTGGGTAAAATATTTTTTACCTTGAAACTGTGTTAAATCTAAATTCATGATACCATTTCTTAATGAAAAAAAAAACCAATATGCAGGTCCTCCTCCAGTGACATTTTGTCCCCCTCTCTCTCTATTTTTTTCTCCCATAAGCCATTATTTATGAACTTCTTTATTTTTCCTATTATTGCTGTAATTTTGGACAGCATCATATACCATTTCAGCTCTCACTTAATGGAGGAATACTTACCTTCTCTCTTTCCAAGGGATTGCGATATCAGTCCACCAGCTTCAAGGAATTTTGCAACCATTTCATATCCAGTATTATAAGGCACATTAACAGGATTCATCCTTTGAGAGACGATGTTCAGGAAAACAGCAAGGGCTGTAGATTCAAAGTCTGTGCTTTCCATTCTCATCCATGTAAAGAACTTGTTGGTTTACATGGGGCAAATATTATAACCTATCTCTTCCCCTATTTCCCAACTAGAAAATGTCAGTATTTTTGTATTTCAGAGAACTATAGAGTTTAGATCAGAGAAGTAGAGGCTGCAACCTAAATTACTCTTACATGCACATGAATTAGGTTTTCGTTATATGGGTTTTTTTCATTTTCAGGCAGTCATCTGTTAATAACTGCAGCACTCTCTTCAAGGGGCAGATTTGCGGACAATAGGACTAGCTGACTGTTATTTCACAGGAACAGATCTTTACAAAGACATCAAACAACCGTTCAGAGGTGGCAGGAATTAATTCAGTGATACAACTATGCTCCAAGTTTGTCCTGAAAGGTCAGTATTACTGAATTTTATTTCCAAGCAACGTATCCCATTGTAACCCCAGTCAAAGTCTGTATGCAAAGATCAGGTCCAGAGTGATCTAACAAGGGAGTTGCTGCATGTTTCTTTCAGCTAACTGTCTCTCACCACGACTATATCTAGAGATTTCAAAGGAAAGGGGAAAAACTCTATTGCATACAGCTTATGAAATAAATGACCCATCAAAGAAGATCATTTCCTTACAAAGAAAAGAAAGGAAAGTTTCCAAGGGAAACAAACTTTCTCTGCAAGCTTACTCAGATTATTTTTTAACAGATATTACTAGTATTATAATATTATATTATTATTACTTACCATTCCTTATCTTTGGTCCTTGGAGGGATTCTACAATGATTACATCATCAACAAAACTGACCTAACAATGATAATACCAAAAAATCCCAACCAACAAAAAAAAACCAACAAACAAACAAAACCAAAAAAAGAAACAGCTTCTCAATGCTTTTATAAATAGCAAAAAGCCAAACATTTTAATGGAAACATTTTTTTCCAGAACTCTGTCCTTAAATTATTTTAGTCTTGGGTTTTGTACTCTTCATTTTAATCTTGTTTTTCATATCTGCAAAGCAGAGAAGTCAGCTAAATCATGACAATGTTCTGGGAAGGAAATGGTTAATATTCATGAAGAGGAGTAAGAAATGCTGTGTTCATTTTATAAAGGGCAATTCCTCGCCCACATGGGCATTTGGAACTCATATGGATCAGATTTCCAAATAACCCACGTCTTGAGTCTGGAACAAACGATAGGCAATATGCAGAAGTGAACCATCCTCAGCCGTCACTGTGGCAGACCGGTTGATAAAGAGCTGCTGCTCATTTCCAATGTCCATTTTTATCAGGCTCTGTGAAGTGGTCACCAAACAAAGAAAAGGCAGTTATTCTTTTCCAAAAGCTGGTAAGATCCTGTGTAGAAGAAACTTTGCCTTTAGCTGAATGTTAATTTTACAATGCTGTCCAGCTACAGCAGAGTAATTTCCTTTTGCTTCCTCCCCACACACACAGCCAGGAAGGGACTCTACTGAACCTTCTCAACTTTTTTGAACAAATTAAGCAAAGCTATGTCACTGGGTAGCTTTTCCGCTTAAAGAAGAGGTACTTCACAGAACAAATAAGAAGAGTCAAGGACATTACACCATTTTGGCCATACCAGCTATGTGAAACGAAAATGTTCTGTGCTTCTTAGTGCTTTCCTTTGCGAACATTTACCGAGTTCTGTCTTTCGCTTCACAGTTTTCTAATAGTCACCTCAGCATTCTCAGTCTTTGGGAAAGGTCAAATCCAGACCTAAAACCAGTTCCAAGTTTTACAGGTTTGATGTAAAAACATAAGTAATGTTTGTTTTTGGAAGCAGCACATGGGATCCAAGGAACCTCATTTAGGAGTGCTATGGGTTTACAAGCCACATGGTCCTAATCCATTTACAAGCGGTGAAGGCTGCATAGCTTGGGCCCAGTCTCCTGCTGGGTGACACAGCGGATTAGATAACTCATACAAGTGTGTAACACAGGAACTTGTAAGTGGCAAGGATTTTTTCTAGGCAGTTAAAACACCCCCTTTTGCTTGCTTCTCAGTCAATACACAATTTCACACACAAAGAACATTGTGCTCTGAGATTGGAAAGCCATTTGAGAGAGTGATGGGAGAAGAGATGGATGGCTGCCTCAGGCATGAGCCTCAGGGCATGCGTATCCTTGTGCTCCATGGTGTCCTGCAATGCTAATGAGAGCACCAAATGCCATCCTACTGCTACTTTTAAAAAAATACTATTCTTAATACCATGTGTGCCCAATTGTTTGGGCACTTCTCCTGCTGCTGTTTCATCTGGACTGTAACACATACAGAAGCTGCAGTAGGAGAAAACTGTGATCTTATTTCTCTGATAGAGTGCATTTCCTTAGCAGCAGATGCCTTTCGACACTGATCTCAGTCACACTGGAACTGTATTTTCCTCCTTCTGTGAAAAACCACTGATTTTCTTTCTCCCAAATCCTGCCTTCCATCCTTCCATAATAGGAATTTATTAAAAAGGCAAACAAAGCTACTGCCCTGTGCCTCAAAAAATCTGAACCGCCAGTAGGCAAAACAGATGCAGGCACTGATTAACGTGGTCTGACAAAAGATGAGCTCAAAACAGAGCACCTCATTCAAGAAACCCCCAACTGGCGTGAATTATCATCATTTACATTCATGCAATATTTGATACACATAAACAGATGGAAATGAAATCCTGCCTTCTGCATGCTACAGTTTGATGTGCTTTGGGGCATTCACTGAAGTGAATGTGAGCAGTTTTTATCACGTTGTGTTGAAAAACTGGCTAGTATAGCCAGTAACCGTGTGTCTGTTAATTGAAAGGACACATATAGTGCTTATAACTGGGTCCATGTTACTGCACTTGAAAATGTAGTGTGGGGATGTCGGACCTTGGCAGGCTCATGATGAATTTGCTGATGTTACAAGCTTTCTGACAGTTTTGCCTGTGCTTTCCAGGACAATTTCCAAACTACTTGAGTCTGAAAAAAATGAAATATAGCCAGGTTTCTAGAGGAAATATAAGCTCCAGGAGAGTGGCTCATTGTGGTATAACAGGGTTTGAAGGTCAGTTGTTTTTTTTCCTCCTTCTTTCAAATTTTGGCTATTCCTTCATTTACTTAGATTAACACAACACACTTCAACTATTCTGTGTGTATCCAAAATATTCTGTTCTATTTTTTTGGCTTGAAAACAGGCAAAGAAGTATGCACTTTCCAACTATACGGCTTGATTCTGCTTCTTCTGAAATCCTCAGGGAAATCTAACCTTTGAATTCAATAGACTTTGCTTTAAAGCTGCATTAGTAAAGCTGGTGATAGGGATCTGGTCAGTGCTGGAAATGGGAAAATGGTATAGATGCTGATTTTGTCTTCCTGACTTCAGTTTATTTCAGTGGAAATAACACTAAATTTGAGGTTGTAGCCAAAAGTTGCTTTACACAATGTTTCAATATAGCTAATATATCTAAGTGTGACAATGTTCAGATTGGTTAATAAGCATGTTCAGATTGGTTAATAAGTATTTATTGTTATAAAAAATTTGGAGTATTCAGATCCTATTTCTTTTATAACCATAGACCATATAAGAATTTTAATAGCAGTTTAAAGTTAATAATATTTCTTGTTCCTCATGGTCTCCTCCAGAAGTTCAGATTCAGTCTGTGATTATTGCTGATCTTTATGAACTCAAATTGCTCATAATTCCTTATTCATTCAAGTTAGAACTTCATAGTCTAATGAAAGCCACTAAATTAAAGAGTCTAATCCCATTGTATCTTAGCTGACAGACTCATAGAGGAAATATATCAAATCAGCTAACAAGATGAAATAATCAGATAGCTAAAAGACCATACACAGATTGCACTGTTGGAAGTCTATTTTAAAAGATAAGCTAATTTATATCCCTTATATTCCACTATAACCCCCTAAATTCAGAAGTGTCTGACGTGAAGTACACTCACAAATTCCTATTTGAAAATTGCCAAGGAAAGTTTCCATTGAGGCATTTCATCAGTGCTGTCTAATTCTCAGAGTAAGGAAGAAGGCACTGAAAAAATTGTGATTTTTCCCCAGCATCAGCTCGCGTTGAGTCCAGGCTTTTTATCCTTGTCTCTTCTGCTCTGGGGCTTCCCAGCAGCTTGCTGTCTCTGGTGTGCATCTCCAAGAGCAGATCATCTTTGACAAAAAGCCACGTGGGCATCTGAGGAGCCAAGTTCTCTGCTGAAATAGACTGTGCAGCTCTACTGAGAGCTGTGAAAACTTACTGATTCTCACCATATGGAAACCAACCTCCATCCTTAGTTCTTGCTGTTTTATCTCAACCAAGTGGTTCTGATTTCAGATGTGTAGCCTTGGGGCCATGGGGTAGCCGCTGTATGAAAACCTTTGTGAGTTACCCTTTGAATTTTTGGTACATAATACCATGGAAAATTTATTTATTCTCTTCCTATCTATTTTGCTATAAAAAATGAATTATATAATTACCAAGAAGAGATAGATACAAGTATATAAATTACACTTTTGCAACCAAGCTGAAAGCTGTAACCCTGTAGTTTCCTCACAGGAACTCATACAAAGTGAAATAACATTCCATCTTCCCTGTCTTCATGATTAGATGATGAAAAGAGTATCTGTGTCATGTTGCTAATGCAGATAGTTGTTTCTTCTATTTGTAAGATAGCATGAGATTGGCTTCAAAAATGCACCTAGGGTAGAGTCACAGCTTCACTTCACTAAAGCATGCTTGAAACTCCCACACCAGCAGGCTTTCTATACAGGCACTTGTGATTCATATGGCAGTATAGTCAAGTTGTAGTTGGTGTATGCACCTATAAAGGGAAAACTATGACCACATCCATCTAGAAATAAGCCCTGACTTTTTTAACTATTACACTGAATCATTAGGAAGCTATCTTGCTTAGTCTTCATAAGCCACAGAAAAAAACACCAAAATGGCTCATCACCCAGAACAAATTGTTCTGTAAGGATCTGGCCTTTGGCTTAAAAAGTGTGGGCAGAACACTGACACAAGTGGAAGGGAAACAACTGCCCCCATGGGAATCAGAGTGTGGGTGCCATGCAGGGTGCTTTTGCGCCCCACACAGTGGCTGCAGCGTGCATCAGACCAAGCAACAATTCCTCCATCCTTGAAACCCAGGACAAAAATTTAGATGGAAAAAAAAAAATCATACAGCTCCCTGCTCAAAGCAAATTCAGTCGTAAAGGACTATGTGCTTAGTAGTAAGAAAATCCAGGCTGCAAAAATGTTAATTGCCTTTAAAATAAATAAAGATGCAATATGGATAATGCTAAAGATATCAGCCGTAATGAATCACTGGACTTCTTGTTTATTTGACTGACTTGAACCATTTTATCTTGAAATGTTTTTATATAATGCACGTTGACCAATTTATTCTGGTTAAGGCACCCACTGAAAAGAAGATTGAATTTACGTCAGTGTGAGAGCAACAGTAACTTATTTCTGTCAATAATAGTGAAGAATAATATTAAAGAACACTCCAGAACAAAGTGCTGCTTTCTTAAGCCATAAACCAAGATGTGAGTCCTATGCCATTTTAGGAGGCAAACACTGCACTGACAATATCAGAGTCAAAAAAGTACATAAGGAAATACAGAGATGACAGTGTTTTTGAGACTAAGATGGAATGTGTCTGTGATAATTTTTCTCTGTCTTTTCCTTTTGTCCTTCATGTTATTCAGAAAGAGTTTTCAGTTATTCAAAATCAGGATTGGGCTCCTGCTACAGAAACATTACTAGTTTCTTTCAAATCTCAAACATCTTAAATATTTTTCTGATTAAGGATGCTTTATACTTGCCTGATCATCAGTGACACAGATTGCACTCCTGCTCATTTTTTCTCTAAGATGGTGCAGGGTCAAAGTAGACATGGAGGGGCCCTGTCCAGGCAACCCAGTCTTGCTCCTGGACATCAGCACCTTCCATGAGGGAGCAAAGTAGTATCAGCTGGGGTACCTGCTATAGAGAGACTTGTGGGAAAGTGGATTATTTTTTATTATTATTTTTTATTATCTGAATCATCTGCAAAGATTTGTGGGCATTTATACAGAGATGTGGCAGGAGTCGGGAACCTCCTAACTACCAGTAAAATCTGTTCAACTTTACATTCAAACCTGACGGCAAGAAACACTTGTTCAGAAACACATGTTAACACGGACTGCGACTATTAGTTATTGCTCTTACAGGATCAATCATGAATTCAACAGTAGGAATGAATAACACTGCCCTTTTTCGTGCCTCTGCAGAAGATGTGAGTGGACAGTACCGTGAAGCAGAAAAACTCATGGAGTAACAAGATGACTCACGGGCAGCATAGCTGGAAGCAAAAAACTTTCAAGGCAAGTGAAAAAAATGTCAATTGTGAAGAATGCCAACAAATTGCATCATAGAGCATTTTGTGAACCAACACTTCACATGCACAAATGGTGAATAGCTCATCTTCAGAATAGTCTTGCAAGCTTTTATCTTCCTTTTATCTTCCTTACCTGAAACAAGTAAATGAATTGTCCAGTATGATAGATCAGTGTTATAACCAGAAACAGAATGCAACAATTCCCACTTCAATCTTTAAAACAAAATAGAGCACAGAATTGTTTGGGCTTTCCACCTTCGCCAAATTTGAGCATAGCTCATCAGAGGACCATCCATGAGGACCATGCTATACCCAGTGGAATTTGCTTCACCCTCAAACAAGTTTAACTGTGGATATCAGCATATATTTGTGTTACATAGGACCGTAAAATACTTTTTTATTATTAATTAAATTTTTTTAAACTTCTGTTTTGTTTAAAGATCTCCACTGAATTCTGCTGTGCAGAAGCTTTTGGTCTGGTTTCCCTTCTTGCACAATGACCAGTTCTCTTGCATACAGACACTTTGCAAATACAACCCTTTAGCTCTTTCTAGGAGATACCACAGTATCTCTTAAAAACTGTTTTGTTTTATTAAGAACTCAAAGTGTCACATTTCCATACCACTGCAATTACCAGGTAACAGTGTTTTTACTTCTAAAATGCCATTTCCAAGTTTATCATCTCTCTGTGACTTGTAATTCCTCTGGATAAACATGTTTGAGATCTGTGATGGTCTCCCTGGTGATGGTTGCCATAGTGCTTCACAAGATTTTATTTCTGCTCATTCCACAAAAGCAGGACTGTAGTTCTCTGTGGGAGGCCCAGAGTTGCACCCTCTCAGATTTTATTGCCTTTGCCATTCTGCCCCCACTAGGGAATAAACTACCCAGACATGCCACTGTCATCTTTACTGTATTCTATCAACTCTGCTTAAAACAAATGTCAGAAATCATTCTCCTCCTTTTCTCAGCATATTATTACACCTTATTTCATTGATTTCTGCTTAGTTTCTGTCTTGAGCACAGACTATTACTCATTAAAATTTCAGACTACATTTTCCAACATCATGCACAGTATACCAATTTTTTAAAATGTTAGCTATGTTAAAATACAATTCAAAAGTCTTAAAAATAGGAAATAGTAATACTACTGTCATGCTAATGGCCCCAAATGCTATGCTGTCCACAGGAGCAAATATACCTGCCTTGGGCCAGTTCAATCTCGCTCATTTTGATAAACATCTTCCCCAAACCCTTTTTTTTTTTTTTAAATAAGAGCTGGAAGAAAATTGCCAAGTCTCATTTTGGGGAAATGATTGATATAACATCTGTCTCAGAGGCCATGTCAGTGGCAGCTAGGTGCCAAAATATCTTTGGGAAGCTGAGCCATGCCGATGCATTTGAAGAGGTAGATCATTTCTACTACCTTTGCTTATGTTAAAAGGTACTTTCAGCAGTGTCTGGTCTAAACAAAGTCAAAGCTGATGGATCATTTCATATAACAGATGCAGAATCTGGTTCACTGAAGCTTCAAAGTCAGGTGTTCAAACTGATTTCTAAAGGGCATATATGTAAAACATCTATCACAATGAAGCCTCTCCTCATGGTAGATAGAGCAGTTCTTTAAAAAGAGTAATCACAGATATAAACAAATGTTTTATATTAAATGGTAGTTACTGTCTCTATTTTGCAGAATTTCCATCTTCTGAGTGACTGAGGAGCAGAAAAGAATAAGTGAACTCCCTTGCAACGAATTTAATTTTTGGGATTTATTTGATCAGAGGACAATATGGTATAAAATATACATTAAAACTATATATAAATATACAAATATTTATTGTAAAATCAAAGTATAAAATACACAATAAAATACACAAGAAAAGTGTAGGAGGTGACTGAAGGCTATCAAGGAGGAAAAAAGCTCCAGAGGAACATGGGCACAAGGCATTAGCCTTCCAAACTGCCATACAGTTGTTCAGGCATCTGGCATTATAACACCACAAGGCAACTATTATGTGACCCTAGACCTGGTCCCAAGCAAAGTGGGTTACACGGGTAACAACACCTGCCCACGCAGGCTCTTGCATTATGGAGCCATCCTGTTCTAGAGTCTGCAGTATGGTGTGGCAGGATAGAGATGAAGGAAAGGGCACAGTGACATCTGTGATATCTGGCCAGAATTGCCTGGGAAATGGCTTTCTCCAGTCCATGAAAGTTTAAATTGAAGGCATTTTCCAGTTCCTTGACAAATAGCTTTTGAAGCTTTTCTAGTTTGTAAGGCAGTCACAAAAACACAGAAGATGTTCCTGGGAAGACTAATAACCAATCTTACTGCTAGTGTCCATACCAACACGTACATTACTGCTCACTGTGCTGGGCTTGCTCAGCCATAGCATTAAACAAAGGGTCCAACCTTTGCCCATTTCCATATCCTGGTGATAGATGGGCCCATCTACCTGAACAGAGACTGACTGCAATTTTGAATTTAGATCATCTTTATCCAGTAAAATACTTCTCCTTTCAGAACATTAATAACCTTTATGTGCTGAACAAAAAATGAGGTAAAAGTCACCTGCCTGGAGTGTGTGTAAGGGGTGGAATGCCCTGTTAGGCTGTCAGAATTGACTAGAGGCAGTTGTTGACAAAGACATTCTCCAGGTCCTGCTCTGTTTCATTGCCAGGATTACAGGATCATGAGAGTTCCACCTGTTAAGCCCCTAATAGTTATTTATAACTGGGGAAAAATTGTACCATTGACCAAGCATATGATGTAGGAACAAACTGAAGATGTCTACATGACACAGAGCTGTGCCAAAGGAACGAAACACCCAAGTTAAAAATTCCATCAGCATAGTGTTCAGCCTCGGAGAATTTGTTGAATAACAGGACAAATTTGGATAGCTGTACGTTGCCCTGATACTGCAACAGGAACATTCTCTAGTGCTTCACCAAGGGCAGAATTTAAACTAGAGAGAAAACATGGTGACAGTAACTCAATAAGAGAACAGTATCAATCCTTCATAAGGATGTCAGTCAATGTTCATCCAATTCAGGTAAAAATAGCAGCTCTCCCATAATGACCTAGTTCTTCTGTTTCACATTGCTAGCTCTGTCTAAACTTGCATTGTTCAATACTAAACTTTCCAGAGACACTGAAGTCTGCGTTATAAACACATCATAGCAGATTTACTGTTGGACCAACTATATTATGTCTGTCTCTTAGAAACACCCAGTAAAAAAATTATAAATACTTCAAAGAGGTTTTAAGTACTGATGAAGTAAATGGACTCAGAGCATTAGAAAGAGCTAGTTATGGTACAGGCAGGGAACAGCCAAGTTTCCTCACATACTTACATCTGTAAGGCCTGACCTGCAGCACCCATTTTTCCCAAGGGCTGGTTCCCCTCTTTCCACCATGTCTGCATGTGGCCTGGCAACCTTCCCCAAAACATCATCCCAAAAAAACCTGTGACCAAAAAGAAGCAGGGAGGTGGCATGGATGAAATACAGGCATATGTGCATATACACACCTACCTATGCACACACACTGGACTAGCCCCGGGGCTTTTAATAGGTGAAAGAGGAAGAAAGTTGGTGGAACAAGCATAGACAGTAGAAAGGACCAAGCAACAAAAATGAAGTGTGTGGTATGAAGCCAGGGCAGGCAGCAATCAAGAATAGAGGCAAATGGGACATCTATGGCCTCTCAAGAGGGCAGATACATTCCAGCATATCACAGAATAAATGAAACGGTCAGTGGTATCAGATGGCAATACTAAGTAAAAGAGAGAACAACACTTGACCTGTGGTGTCAACAAGGGAAAGGTGAAAAAAAAGATTGCACTGACATATAACTGGCAGATTGTTCCAGTGGAGCTGCTCTCCAAAGCATCAATAGGGGAGTGAAAACAAGGTTGGGTAGCCCTACCTCAAAATCAGAGAAGCAGGAAACTTCTCTGACTAAGACTAAATTTTTTTAGCTGTTACAGGAAACCTAGGGAGAATGAGACGTTCTTTGCAAAAAATCTCTTCTTGGTATCCCATTTCTGTTGCTGTTGTTAATGCAGTTGAACATTCTTTGAAGTTGAAATAATTTCCTTCATCCAGCTTTTCTCCCTCCCTGACCTTGTTCTTAGCCTGGTTGAATTAACAATTTAAATTAATTAAAAACATACTTCTCTGAGTCAAAGCTTTTTCATACAATGTGTTAAGAAGAAATATTGCACATGTTTATAGAAGTTTCAAGTTTAAGAGGTTTTACCTTTCTGGCTATGGAGATTTTCCCTGTTGAGAAGACTAACTTTCTGTGATCACGGGGATATCTTCCATGCATAATTTTCACCAAGTTTCATTCATTCCTCCTTCAGGAAAAGACCTTGAGCTTCCTGATTCTTCTCTCATTTCAGTGAATATTTGATATTTTTTCAAACTATTTAGATTCGTCCTTTTCAAACATTTTGTCCTTGTCCTCTAGGATTTTTACATACTCACAATTCCTGGGATATTTCTTCTGTGTCTGTCTGTTCCAGACTGAATTGGCTTTTGGGGTTTTATGAACTTCTACGTGTATTCCTGGCAATGCTGGCTTCCCTGTCTCTGCTTACTGATCTTATCATAAGCCATTTACCGTTTCCATTTTATCCTTCAATTAGACCCTTCTTCAAACACATTCTTTCACATTCTTTCCCTAGGTTGTATAACAGAGAGGTCTTTAATCTCCCCTTTCCTCTAATTGAAGCTGTCCTTCCCATCATGTCCTTCCCATTTTCCACTGCAGTGCTCTGGTTTTCATTAAGCAATGTCAACAATACTCCAATTGCTGTTGCTTTCTCTTTAATGTGGTTTTGCAAGACTAATAACAACTTTTTGTCTTTCCACAGAACATGGAAAGAAAGTTGTAATTTATTAGCCTCATAAAAT
Source organism: Pseudotriccus pelzelni (assembly GCA_035584735.1). NCBI lineage: Eukaryota > Metazoa > Chordata > Aves > Passeriformes > Tyrannidae > Pseudotriccus > Pseudotriccus pelzelni. The sequence goes on from JAWMRA010000130.1 coordinate 46,390,137, forward strand.
AAAGGATTACAATACCAATACCACATGAGAACTAGAGTAAGGAAAAGATAATCCTCTAAGTCCTAAACAGGTAATGTATTACCAAATATTGCTGCCTGATTAGGCACTGACACATCAATACCTTCCAACTGTAACTAGAAAGACTGCAGGTCAACCCTACTGGGGGAACAAAATGAAAAGGTAGAGTTGGGAATGAAACGAGAAAAGGTTCCTTGGGTCATATAATTGTGCTATCCAGGGGCACAGAGCACTTAAAACAGTCACAAAATCCTTGCCCAATCTGCACAGATGGATGAGCTGGGACTTGCAAATCCCAGCATTAACCCATGGTAAATTGAAGGGAGATGTTAATCATTCAGACTTTCTTCTCCACTGAAAATGCACTACCAGACACAGAAGATCTCATCAGATTAAAATGAGATAAATAGTGGTTGTTTCCATAAGCAGGAGGTCTTAGCCTCCAGCAATTATCAGAGTTCCGCTATTATCCATCAACCACAAAGCTAACATTTTTTCAGACAGTTCTTGCAAGCAGTAATAATAGACCAAGTTCCTAGCCTGAGTTGACTCAAGTGGGCAAGATTGCCAGTGCTTTTGTGCTGTGCAGTTTCTTAGTATCACACTCTCAGCTACATTTTCTGTGAGACAAGTCATGAAAATGAAAACTGCAGCTCAATATGTGTTGTAAATCACATATAGCTGTCGGAGTAGGATAATACCTGCTTTCCTCACTGTTCGTTTTCAGTTAAAAAGAAAGAAATAAGCACTTATTGCTTCTGAGTGGGAAGGAAGGAGAAGGCAAATTGAGGAATGAAAAGCAATTAAAAGCTTATCAAGAAAATTTTGTTTGTCCTTGCCTTCTTCCAGGGTGAGATTTCAAAGTCAGAGATTAAAGATAGTTTGAACTGGAAGCAGAGAATGTGCCACAGTTTAACCAAGCTCAGGGTTACAACGAGACCTGGTGCAAAAACAGCTGTTTCTGGCTCACATGATTCAAAGTGACTACAAAACCTACAGGGTGTCTATGAGATGCTTCCCAGCCCAACACACTTGGATTTTTTGGTTTTAAAGAATGACCAGTGAGCGGCTTCCTCACTTGCCAGTCAAAAAAGGGTCTGCCAGCTCTATTGGGCAATAAGAGCCCATTTCTCCACAAAGACTGTCCTCAATGTGTGGGCTAAGACAAGGGGTGACTGTCTGGGGCAGCATCTGGGAGCAGGAACCCAGACTGGGTCCCAAATGTTGCACACTACCATGGATTTTCATCCTCTTTACATTGGGTATGTCAGTGGCTCTGACCAAAACAAGGACAGTGTTGCATTCTGTTCAGACACTATAGCAGATGCCAAAATCCAGATGAGCCCAAAGTCCTACCTCTTGGCATGTTTCTGTACCCAAATTACCAGGCCTGGAGCTACCGGAATCATGGCCAATTCAGGAACCCACTGATCATGGTTTCCTTCCTCTTGACCTATCCTTATTCACTTCCTGCTGATGTGCATTCCACTAGGTATAACAACACATTTAATAAGACATCAGCCCAGGATTTTTGAATGAATAGAGCTGACTAAAATTCAGAACTTCTGTGCTATGAGGAGGTTTTGATACTTCAAGCTAATTCTTCCTGTCAATCAAAGTTTGAAACAAGATATGTCTGTCATATATTGAAAGTATTTTAACGATTTTCTTTTGGACTGTGTCAATCTGATTATTTATCTGAATGGTAGGTTTTTACATTGATTTTAAAAGGTTAAAAATTTTAAATGTTTAGAAAATTAAAACTATTAGAATGTCGGTTCTAAAGAGAAAACACAGAAGTTACATTTGGGAAATCATAGAATCATAGATTATGCCAAGTTGGAAGGTACCCACAAGAATCATTGAGTCCAATGCCTGGCCCTGTATATATCTGACAGTATCATCCACATGTTTCTTGAGCTCCGTCAAGCTTGGTGCTGTGACCACTTCCCTGGGCAGCCTGTTCCTGGGCCCAACCACCCTCTGGGGGAAGAACCTAAACTTCCCCTAACACAGCCTCAGACCATTCTCTTGGGTCCTGTCCTTGGTCACCACAGAGAAGAGATCAGTGTCTGTCCCTCCTCTTCCTCTCACGAGAAAGTTGTAAGTGCAATGAGGTCTCACCTCAGTCTCCTCTCCTCCAGGATGAACAGAACAAGTGACCTCAGCCACTCCTCACATGGCTTCCCCTCAAGGCGCTTCACCATCTTCATTGCCCTCCTTTGGACACTCTCTAATACCTTAATATCATTCTTATATTGTGGTGCCCAAAACTGCACACAATAGTCAAGGTGAGGCCGCCCCAGTGCAGAGCAGAGCGGGACAATCCCCTCCCTTGACCGGCTGGTGATGCTTTGCCTGATGTCCCCCAGGACATGACTGGCTGTCCTGGCTGCCAGGGCACTGCTGACTCATATTCAACTTGCCAGTAACCAGAACTCCCAGGTCCCTTTCCATGGCACTGCTTTCCAACATCTCATTCCCCAGTCTGTATGCACATCCAGGGTTGTGCCATCCCAGGTGCAGAATCCAGCACTTCCTCTTGTTGAACTTCCAATGGTTGGTGATTGCCCAGTCCTCTGATTTGTCAAGGTCTCTCTGCAGGACTTCTCTGCCTTTAAGGGAGCCAACAGCCCCTTCCTGTTTTGTGTTGTCTGCAAACTTGCTTAGTATCCCTTGCAGTCCTGCATCCAAGTCATTCATGAAGATTTTAAAGAGCACTAGGCCTAAGATGGAGCCCTGCAGAAATGGAGAAGGAAGAACTTCACCATTATTGGAATACCTCACTGCCTTCTTTTAGAGTGGAATGTCACATACACATGCAGTAAATAAATTTAAAAAAAAAAAAAAATAATCAAAAAAGGGTCATTACGGAGCGGCATTTTCAGATCAATAAACAGAAATTTTCTATTCCACTTCAAAAGGAGTGTTGATGACGTGCTTCAATGAGTAGGTATCCTTGAAACATAATTTGAAGCCAAGGACTTTAACAAGGAAGGCTTTTACAGAAAGGGTGATTATCTAAGGGGAGTTTCAAGAATCTGAGCTTGTGGTTCCAGTTCTTGACTCATCTATTTCTAAGTTTTGTCTTTCCATTTGGCAGGCAGCTCTTGCCTGAGTTTTTTCATGATCATGTCCATCGACTTTTCTGAAAGAAGACTATGTAGAGCAAGTAGAGCAAGACCCCCAGTTCATTTCTTCTTTAAAGCAGTGGCCACTATAGGAAGTCTCAAATGTAGTATTGGTCACCAAATTTTGGTAAATGAGGCTCTTCACCATTCATTGTGCACTGTCAGGTAACAGGTTTAATTCATGCTACGTGCTTAGTTCTGCCCAAGTATTAATTTAGTCACAAAGCCTAATCATTCTAGTTTCTGTTTGGAAATTTCTTGAAGGAAAGTCAGACCACTTTGCCTTTTGTTCCCAGTCAAGATGTTTCCAAAAGGCTATTTCAGACGCTGAAGAATTTTTGCGGACTTTATAAGCAGATTTGTAATGCCTTGTGACAAAAGAAGTATAAATGTTTGGTCAAAAGATCTCGTTTCTTGTAAGTGTATCATTATCATCTTATTCTAAAGATATTCATTAAAGATTTCTTGATTGGTGTAATCTAAAAGTATTATAAACTCTGGAATGAGGAATTTTAAATAAACCAGCCTGTATTAGTCATCCTCTAGCCTTTAAGTGCAGACTAGACTTCAAATACCTGAGTAATTAAAGCCAATAGCAGTTTTACTTAAGAACTCCAGTTTTGACGCTATGTGCTTAAGCCTTAAATTTTACTCATGTGCCTAAGTAGCCATTCCCTGTTCAAATAAAAGTGCCACAATATCCTCTCTCTTTCTTAGTGAAACCTGTATAAACTGTGGCACTTTCTAACCACGGCAAAGAATCCCTGATGTCAGGATGTGACTCTCTTCCATCCTCTTCCCATAAGCAATGCATTGCATTGGAAACACTTCCCTGAAGACAGTCTGTTGTGTTCTGCCGTTGCTGGTAGTTGGGCTGTGCAGTTTTCATGGAGTTATCAGCTTTACCTTACATCTTTTTTTCCCACTGGAATCATTTTCCTTACAAACCTAGCCTACACTAGGCAGATGGCAGCCAGAGAAAGAAAACCTCTTACTAGGTTTCTGCAAATATGAAGAATAAATAAGAACATAATGAATAATGCAAATTTTAGCTTGAGCCAATGAGCACACTAGGCAGTTCAGGAAGCAGGCAGAGAGCAATGGGGACTTTTAACAGTTTGACAATAGTTTTTGCCTCTGCACTGATCAAGAAACAGTCTTTTTCCAGGAAACAACTGAAATGGCAATGCAGCTGGGTGGGAGGTGTTCATTGAGAAGAGTCCAAACCGGAGTCTGCGATTTCACTTAAGCTTCTATCCCACAAGGGCCAGCAAGCAATAGTTAATTAAAAGTGCAGATTAGTGCATGTCATATACGGCATATTACAGGACACCTAACATAATTTAAGTGTTAGGTCATGGGCCATTTGCTACAACATACTTATTTCCAGATGCCTATACTTGGATCTTCAATCATTCTCTTATTTTTCAAACTGCCACCAGCAGTTCTTTGCGTTGCAGAAGTGTCTGTGACCGATTGCAGGCTAAGGTCAAATAGAGTGTATCAAGTCTTTTTTATTTGGAGGAATGTACTTTTTGATGCAAGTGGCCTCAAGTACCACTCTTAGTCTTATCATGAACTGCCTTTTTTTTCAGTGTTGCATAACATACCTTCTATTCCTTCAGACAGTGGCTAGAAATGTTTAACTACTTTCAGTGCCATCATTGTTACCCATTTTGTCCCCATGCTTTGATGTTAGAGTTGTAAGCTTTGTTCACAGGGTAAAAAAACAAACAACAATCACCCCTCAACAGCACAGTTGTACCAGCCCTGGGTCACAACCCGCATCCATGTACTCTAGTGGGGGTTTCCTGAATGGGCTGCAGGTGAATCTCTGCTCCATTGTGGATTTGCATGGGCTGCAGGGGTGCAGCTGCTTCATCAGAACCTTCAGTGCAGGCTGCAGGGGAACCTCTGGTGTCTGGAGCACTTCCTTTCCCTCCATCTTCACTGACCTTTATGTCTGCAGAGTGGTTCCTCTCACATATCTCACTCCTCTCTCCTCTGGACACAATTAATTCTGAAAAACATGCTTTTTTCCTTCTTAAATATGTTATCCCAGATTCATTACTACCATCGCTGATTGGCTCAGCCTTGGCCAGCGGTGAGTCCATCTTGGCCATGTCAGACACAGAGGAAGCCTCCAGTATATTTGCAGAAATGTTTTTACTTCTGCTTATAATTAATATCAAGCACTCAAGCACTGAGGACCCTTTGTTTCCAGCTCTTATTTGAACATCTCAGTAGTGACAGTATCTGTTTAAGATCACTGCTATGAAAACAGTAACTTCCCCATTGTAGTTAGCAAGTCCAGACACTCATCAGGTCTGCGGAGTAACAAGTTATAAGATGGGTCTCCCTGGTTGGGAAGACGCTGTTTCCCCATCAGGCAGAGGATTCAGTCAGAGATGTCTTGTTTCTTAAGTGCATAAAAGCATACTCGAGTCTTTGATGAACAAACATAGCACACCCACCAGAGCTTAGGAACTCATTATTCCTTCTAACTTTGTTTCTCTTGCAGAGTCCTGATTTGTACACCGGGAACTTCAGTCTACAGCTTGGATCTTCAGGAATAGCTTCCAGATGTCTGGCCAGGGCTGCATGAAGAGTTTAATAATCCCAAATGGTAGGGTCACAAGGAGCACTGTAAAAAGGTGTTGTATATCATTCACACCATGTCTTCCTGCTTCATTACCTCTCTTACAGCCAAAGATGTCAAATACCAGGCCCATTTCCAAACACTCATCTGTCTCCATATGAAAAATATTTATCACTGCATCTTTTGCATTACATCACAAATTTGCCAATAGTTTTATACACATCCTTGTTCTTACTGTACCATGTATTTGATTTTGAACTAAAACACCTACCCTTGTCAAGCTATTTATTGTCTGGGCCATATCTGACATGCTGAAGTAAGAAGCATCCTCTATTTACTCAGTCTAACCCAGACCTTATACCTCACTTGAAGCAACTCATGAAACACAGGGTGAAACATGAAGATGTTGTGACAGGGGTGTCATGGTTTCGCCTTCAAAATCCACTTTTAACTATCTCTCATCTTCCCTTTGCCATTCAGAGTAATCATGTCAGGCATATGCTTGATTCTTGCCAACCTGCTCTGGGTTTTACTCTCTGCGACTTCAATGAATTCACCAACTCTCCTCTGCTCATTATTGCTTTTCCTCATAAGAACCCGAACATCATTCACATATTTTTAATGAAATTATCCCTGAAGCTGAACTCTTTCTCTCTTGTGGGATCAGAAATGTAACACTTGATTTTTAAAAACCAGATAGATAAAACAAATATTCAAGTTAAAAAGAAAAGTCTAACAATGTAAAACATTACTGTAACAAAATGTAATGGAGGAAGTAATCCTCCAGTGCCTATATAACGGTTGGTAATACACAAGAAACAGACACCACTTCTCCATTAAAGAAGTCTAATATTATTTTCAGAGTTCTAGAAAAAATATGCATTATCTAAATGGAGAAGGGTGGCTAATATGTAGTATATGGGAGTTTTTTAGGACACATGTACTACCAGGAAATAGGAACACAAGATCCAAGATGATTTTCCCTTTAATTGTGTTGTACAGCATATTAGAATCAAGATTAACTCGGATAATACAACAGCACAGAGTGACAAAGGTTGGATTTTAGCTACCTATGACTACTAATCGACAGGGCAATGATGAACTCATTGCATGGGGGAAGCTGGCAGTAACTGTTTGAATTTTCTGTTTATTCTCCTTTCCTCACCAATGAACAAGAAAAAGGAAAAGTGGGAACTCCAATAAGATAAAACACCTCCCCTTTGATTCCCCTTCACCTAATATAGAAAGCAACAAAAATGCGAGGAGGCGTGAGTGAAAAAATAACTATTTACTTAAAGAAAATAGCAATAACTATAAAAAATGTTGGTAGAAAATGGCTTACCCACAAAAGCCAAGATCCACCAAAAAAAAGTGGCTCCCCCACTCCTCAGGAACAAAAAGGGGAAAACCAAAAATGTCACACAGAGTCTTTTCTGATGAACCTCCTCCCTCTCCCCATCTGCCCAACTAAACACAAGAAAACAGTGGGAGGGAGAACAGGGGCATTTTCCCATGTCAGCCAGGCTGAGGTGGCAGCGGGCTTCGGATGATGTAATGATATCAATATTCGTTGTTAAAGTTTCCTCCCAACTATAACAGAAATACAGATGGATACACCAGAAAAACACACTAGGCAAAATTGATGTGCAGGAAGGCTGGTTTATTTCTGATAGTTTGATTAAGGACAGTTAAATTTTAGTGCCCATTTAGGCCAAGTAACGTGGTCCACTGCCTCTCATCAGAATGGGTGACAGCCAATTCTGAAATATAATTTATCACTATATTTCCACTTTCAAGGAACCAAAATAGCTGTTTAAAAGGGAATCTCGAATTAAGTAAACCCTACAGCATGTAGTTTATCTTTGCTCTCTAAGTAGCTCTGCAGGTTTTAACAGGACAGCTTGCATACATCAAGGTGATCGTGCTTTGCAAGAATGAGCCCTTTCCCCACTTCTCTGCATCAGATCTCTACAGCAGCAGAACATGACGAACCAGTCAATTTACAGCTTCTTATCAGTATAGCACACATTCAGTTGTGCTTCCCGAAAGGTGATGGTCCAATGCCAAGCTTTCCCGGATATAGAAAAGGGAAGGAATGGAGACACAGCCAGGGTACAAATAGCTGGCAAGACAGAGTTTGGCCATTTCTGCTGATAACAGGGCTTTGGCTGGGTAGGAGAACTCCTTCTCCAGCTGGGCAATAGGACTGTCCTACTCCACAGCTACCTACCAACACAGCTTGTCCCATCTTCCATTGCAATCTAGGTTCAGTCCATGGGGCTGAGGTGGTTTTGCTGCTGCTCACACCAGCCTGATTCCCAGGAGTGCTGACTGCCTGTCCCTCCAGTGTCTTCATATCAAAGTGGGTCTCACTGACTTAAAATCTGCAATTAAAAGCAGCCAGGCCTTTTTGTCTAGCAGAAGACCCAGATCCAGATGTGTGAATGCTGTAATCCATGTCCATATTATTGGTCTGTGCATACCTATCAATTTGAACATGTGCTAGACCTACTGGACGAATTGTCTATGTGTAAATGCAAGGCACAGCAGCAGCAGCTTTGCTATGTCGTAGTTCTGAAGCAATCATGCATGCATGATCTAGTTGCACAGATATATTAATCATATATGGAGGTAATAATTTTATTTGCCTTTTAAATAAGACAGCTGATCACAGATGGATTATCTTTATCCTTGTGCATAATAGCATGACCTTTCTGGACTGCTGTCTAAATATTTAGTCCTTTTTTTTGGCACACAGTCATTTCCTGTGCTTCAAACAAAGAGATTACTAATCACAAACACATTTGAGATGAATGCTCACGTAAGAGTAAACTCATCATTCTCTTCAGTGAATGTGAACAAACACAGTGGAAATCTGACAAGAGCAAAAACTGTTGCACTCTGAAAGGCATTCATTACTGACTGAACATATGCTGCAATTGTTACTACCATTTATCATTGCCTGGTGGCAAAGCAAGATCCATGACTAAGCAGTGTTGATGATTTCATAGTGCCCTTCTCTGTTCATACTCATAGTCTTCTTACAGCTATAAAAATTTCAAGCTCTCACATCATATAGATTTGAAAACCTGGAACGGGCTCGGGAAAATAAAAAAAGACTGAAGATATTTGCAGATCTTCTCAGGTCATAGAAGCCCACTCTATCCACTGGGTGTTCCTTTCATAGGCCCATTTGATAACTCCATTAGTAAATGCAGAACAACAAATGCACAAAAGTAATGCACAACACATTCTGGCATTGAAATAAAGCACCATTTCAAGAATATTCTTTCAAAAGTACTTTAGGTCCAGATCTCTTTGGACTGAACAGATGTTAAAAGATTTGAGTGGTTCTGCAGCTGTGAACCCCTTACAAATGCATCATTTCATATGAAACTTTTCCATTTTAATCTAAGACAGATGGTGTGCTGAAAAGAATTGTGTCAGTCTAGCCTAATAAGATGAATAAAGTGGTAATTATTTCCTTCTGTGCTTTTCCACTGTTTCAGTGTATTTGAAGCTGTTATTGTATTTTCTGGTTTTCTTTAGTGTATGATATGAAATCCCTCAGCAATGGAGGGTTATTCAGACTGGATGAAGCAGTGGCAAAGAACTCAGACACACTGAGAAACTAGCAAGTGCTAGAAATTAAGTGAGCATTCCACTTCTTTTGGCAAAACTTTAGCAGGGGAAAAAGCCCAGATGTTTTCAGAGGAAATGGGATACTGCTTTTCAATCCGTTTTTACTGAGCAAAGACTGCAAAATTGTTTGCCTCCACTAAAGTAATTGTTGTTCAGATCATGAAGCAGGACACCAGCCAATTGAAGAGCTTCAAAAGCAAAGAGAAGCTAAAGTCAAATTACTCAGAGAAGCAAAAACAGAGCAAAACTTGGAGTCTGGAAAAGTTCAGGTAAAACCAAATAGAAAAAAAAACCAAAAAAAACCGGAAAAAAGAAAATATTGTGATGCACAGCAATGAAACTAGGACAGAAATACTTATGTGAATAATGGCTTATCACTGGGGAGAGACAAGATAATACAAAATATATTTACAGTTCACTCTTAGAGTGGTAAAAGTGGCATGAGCTCTCTTGAGTTTTTTCCATTTCATGTAACTTTGAATCATGTCAGAAGCTTTTAATGAGATTTGTGTTTTACTAAGAAAGTGACATTCCAGTTCAAGTAGCAAGAGATTTGTTTCCTAGAGGTGTGTTGGACAAATCAAGAACCAGTGAGGAGGAGCCTGCATCTCACAAGCAGCATTAGAGAGGGAGGAAAGGAGCAGATTATGCATTGTCTGACTCCTTAGGTGTGTGGCATTCACTGAGGCAGACTGAAGAGAAAGGGAGAGTACAAATGGGGAAGGTGGGAGGTTTGCAGACAGGAGAGTGTAACTGGAGACACAGGAAAGGTGAAAAAGCTGCAAAGGATCAAGATAAAGAGGGCAGAGATGAACTTCTGAGGAAGGAAGGAACCTGATTCTGTTGATTTCCTTGGGGTGACTATATTGACCAAAGATATTTCTCTGTTCCCACACAACTTTATTATCTTCTCACTAACCTGTGTCCAGAAGGTTCTCCTTTCCTTTGAAAATGTCAATTTCAGAAGGTCTTAAGCCTGGTTTCTTTTTTTAAAGTATCTGTTTCCAGTGTTTTGTATAATTGAAGGATTTTCTTTTTCATGAATAAACACATCAATGCTGTGTATCTTTCTGTTTATCATCCACAGATTTGTGTACATGAGAAACCACAGACATCTTCCTTTGAGAGGGAAAATCGGTCAAGTTTGTATTAGTTGGATTAAAAAAAAAAGAAAAAAAAAACAGTTTGCCAATGATTAGACAAAGACCTGAGTTGAAAGAACAAATATGGAGGCAATCTTTCAAACTGAGCTGCACGGAAGGGCTCCTGCTCTTACATAAATCACTCTGGAGAACAGGGAGAACAGCTTGCCATAGAGGCTCATGGATACACATGGTGTCTTGTAAAGCAGCCCCAACAACTGAAGTCCAGGTTTCTTGCAGGAGTTGGCATCACTCCTTGTTGTGTCCTGTGGGCAGCTGGAGCTCTTTTACTCTGAGGCTGCTCAGTCACACACATTCAGAGTCAAAGCTCTCCGAGGATGGATGCTAAAGCCCTGAAAAGAAAACTCCAGAGAAGTTAATAAAGTGCATGCCACTGCAGGTAAGGGTCCCTTACGGAGTATGATAAGCAGTAAATGCATTCTGCTTCCTCTCAGTTATGCCAGTAAAGTCACTTCAGAGCTTATTCCAACGTGGTTCCCACAGTCAGACCATGTAGATCAAGTAGTAGGTTATTTTTACTGTCCAAATATTATAACTTCCATCATCATTTTCATACCCTTCTGCCACCTCTCTCCTCCTACATATGCTCTTAAAAGTTACAGTGCCAGCTGAAGCTACCTTTAGAAATTACCATGAATTTAGAACCACGACAGTGATTAATATATGTGCAATACTGCCTACCTCTTTGAAATAAATCATAAAACTACATTTCTTAAGACAAATGCTTCTTTAAAAATGCAACACAACAATTTTTGTCACATTAAAAAAAAAACCTCATTGTTTATGTTTCCAACATAATTTGTCTTTGTTTTTGCTGTCACTGTCTAATACCACACTTTCTGACATAGCATCATTTTGTATACAAATGTTCTATGTTAACATCCCCTGAAAGCAACATTTTTTAATTTCAGCACCAATGTTACTTCAAAGTTATCACAATGTCATATCAGCAGACTACTGCAGATCCAGCAAAAATGATAATACGGTGGTATTTAGGTCTGCTTTCTTACTTAAACTACCATCCTATTGAAATCAGAATGTGAAAATGGCTTAAACAATAACACAATAAAGTTGAACAATTGCTGAAGTAGAACAATTTAGCAGGACATTAAGTTAGAGCAGATACTAAATTTAATAACAATGTGTAGCAAACACTACAAAAGTTGGTTTTTTTGAGAGCCTTGCAAAAACTTAGAAGAGAACAGCATTCAAAAATAGACAATGGGATGTGCATAAAGGAATCTTTTTTCTTGAATAAATGTGTCTTTAAAAATACCACTGCAAGATTATGAAATAAGACAAAATAGGAACAGAGTTTTCTTTCTGATGAAAGCCACAGAAAGAATTGGTGATCCAAAAAGCATTAAAGACATTTGTGTAGAAACAAACCCTAAGCATTTTAAGGGGAAAAGAAATACACGCAGAGGGCTTTCATGATTATTAGAGTGGAGCCAATCTTTCTAGGAAAGTAAAATGCGGTTTCAATACGGTGTCATTACTGTATGTATGTAGTATGGGCTTAATATTTAACTGATTTCAGCTGGAGCAGAACTGGAGAAATGGGGAATGTTTTGAGGAAAAATACCATAGCGTTTTCCAAAGATAGAAAACAACTTTAAATTTAAAGACAATTTAAAGACAGCACTGACAATCACAAAACCTGGCTGCAGGTTTGCCACTGTAATCCGTCATGGCCACAAGAAAGTTATTGAATTTCTTCATGCTAGAGTTCATTCCTGGAGTTGTCAATGCCCTGCCAGCCTCCCTTCTGGGGTTCTTGGGGATTTAGTACTAGACCAAAGAGGTCTTACACTTTAGTATTTTGCTTGATGAACTCAGATTTTACTGACAAATCAATACAATTTTTTATTTCCTTCATCCATGTTTATTCATCAGTTTTTGTACTGTAAATTATTATCTGTCTTCTCCTTTCTCCCTTCTCTTTAAATTAGTGCAAAACTAGTTTTAGTAACATTGTCTTCAGTGGAAATAGGATTAGAAACTTTCATAAAAACTGCTGGCGGTCTTGTGGAAACATTGGAAACTACGAAGAAAAATTATTCACAGCAGACACAGGAAGCAGAAAGTGTTAGACATTTTAAAAGTCATACAACTTGTAAGTTGCATGGCTAGTTCTGGCCGCAAGAAGTGAGACTCTTTAATAGCCCTAATGGATGATGTCAAATCCAATGTTTAAATATTTGATGTTATTTAACTGCCTGAGAGTATCCTATTGCAGGCTGTCTGTCTTTCGAGGCACACGAAATCTGATCAGACACCAACAGCGTATAACAGCTTTCCTAACAGAGCCGTCAATGTGTAACACAGATGTCAACCTTGTCTTGGGGGATGTCTCTTCAGGAATAATTAGTTGGTGGTGTCACTGGTCAGAAAGAAGAGAAAGAACCAAGACAAGAAATGTGAAGTGATTTCAGATTTTCAGATAAGTGAGCGCATACACAGAGCTTGAATTTAACAGGGACTATTCATGTTGTGAACACTGCTTCAGGTCCCACCTCTAACCAGCAAGTTGCTTGAACTGCTTGAGAAGTCTGTTGGTTCGGTTTACAACATAGGGGACGAATCCTCAAGTGATATAAGCTGCTACTATAGTAGGAAGATGGTAATTTGTATTATCTGATGGTCTGTAGAACAGTTAATTTTCCAATAATATTTTACAATTTTCAGAGAGTTTAATGGCTGGGAATTTAGACAATGCTATTTTAAAGCATGTGAGTTGTTTTCTGCCCTGTTTCCTGCTCTCAAGCGTGTTTAGCAAGTTCAATATCATGATGTATCACTTGAAAAATAAGAACAAAAGTAATCACATCTGCCTGAAGCATTAGGCACCCACATGTCTCCTATCTCACCATTGTTTCCTCTGAAATTGGCATGGAGACAGAGGAAGACTAAATACATAGTATGATTATTAAAACAATAAATTCACCATTCACAGAAATCACCAAAATTTCAGACTCATCAGTAACAGAAAACTCATCTTGCATCATGCTGAAACTCTCCTAGAAACCAAACTATCCCTGACTTCAGCTTCATTGATTTTTGCTTTGTTATCAAAGAAGTCAATATTCTTAGCATATATATGTTTGATTAGCAAACAAAAGTAGTCTGTTTGAAGAGGAATATCTGTAGGGATAGAGTTGTCAAAAAGAGGAATTTTCTTAAACATAGGTGACCGAAAATCCTATAACCATCATAGTTTCCATTTATTCCATTCCCCTTAAAGACTTTAGTGTGTTTACATGAAATGTTTTGCCTCATTCCTTGGGCATAAAAGTTGCTGATGGCAATGTGTACTCATCTTAAAAAACTACAAGCACATTAAAGGCACTGAGCTTCAGTTATTGCTTTCTGAAAACCTCCTCTGCATTACAGCTGTAGAAAAAGGTCTTCTCATAAATGAGAACAACCTCATTGCTTTGAGAAACTGCATCAGTGTTTCAAAAGCAATCAGTGCTCTATATTGGAAAAAAGGTAATAACACAGGGCTCTGGAGGGCTGATAATGGCATCAGGGAGAAGAAAGATGTAAAATTCTCTGCTGAGCTGAACTGATGTGGTATTATTGAACCCAGGCTACCTTACAAAGCGTAAACTTACTTTCTGTGTATCACAGTGTTGCCTGTTCTGTACTGGGTGAACTGAAAATCAAGGAAAGTGGCCAAATTAAAGTGCAGGCAGCCTCAGGCTCCACAAGTTCAATTGCTTCCCTTCTGTACCAGCATATTATCTGTACCCTAATACTTTTCCTTATTTATCTGGCAAGAACTGTACAAGGGGAAAAAATCTTGCAGTGGTTCACACCTCTGACACAAGCTTCTGGATGTATCTGATTGCAGGCTCTTTCCTTGCATATGGCAAGTTAAATTAAGGACCTACACAGACCAAAGCAGTGGTGGGTGCACTCACAGCCTCACTGACAGTGGCTGCAACATGTCAGGTCAGTGGCTCTTCCCGAATTGTTTGAGAATCATAGCAATGGCTTCCTGGTTAATTCAAAAATTTCACAAGTCTGATCCAGAGTCTGATCTATCCCCTCAACCCAGCACAAGAGTGAGTAAAACAGAAAGGAAGAGTGAGAATATTTTTTAGTGTAAAACTTAAAGTATTTTTGAAAGACAGTGAAAGCAACAAAAATGCACTTTTTCATTTTGGCTTAGATGTTACTTTCATCTACTCACTGCTCACTTTCAGCATTCACGCACAAAGCACAACACTGTGATACTATCCAGTAATAAATATATTCAAGAACAATCTGGACAATCCTGTGCAATGTGCTCTGGGGTGACCCTGCTTGAGCAGGGAGGTTTCACCAGATGACCCACTGTGGCTCCTTTCAACCTTACCCATCCTGTGATTCTGTGAAAAGAGAGAGACATAGAGCTTGGAGACACACTTTATTTGAAGACATCATAACCAAAACAGAAGACCCTATTACCATGTGGTTATACAGATGATAAGAAAACAATGGTGTATCACTGTAAGAAGCACAATGATTATGCTGATTGTAATTAGACAGCAAGTAATTTCCAAAGAATATCTAATTCAAGGACTTTCAGGGTATGTACAACGCTTTGTAAAGATCTAAAAGCCGTTTTTTCCTGTGTCTTAATTAGGAAAATTGCTTTGCACTTTACGGTTAATTGCAAGTCACCATCAGTTATTAAGGGTATGTCAGTTTTATCTACAGCAGGTGTGTATTATATCAGGCAAAGGCAGCCTATATTAGAGACAGGAGTGTAAAGCAGCATGTGTCTTGTTGGCTGTGTGCTCTGAGATAATCCACTTTGCTGTTTGAGTAGTTACTTTTGTTTGGCACACTTTGATACCTGGGCAGAAGGTGTATTAGAACTAAAGCCAAGAAAAAGAAGTTAAAAGAACTGCAGGATGCTTATGAACATAAGACTGACTTTTCAGGTAAGCTTGTGTGAGGAAAAGACAGCACACACCCACACAGGAACACTTGAAGTATCACAGGTTTCCTTTTTTCTCCCACTATAAAAGAAACAAAGGCTGCTTGTAAGTCCTCAGACACTTCTCAGCTAAGCAAGTTATTAGTAGTACAGGCTTTCCTTTGGGCCACTGAAACCCTCTGACATTTAATAGGCAGTTTTCTTGATTATCTTCATGCTTTGCTCATGGGTGTAGCTGCTAGAGCTGCAGAAAAATGCTGATCTCAGTCAAATCCATTCCCAAACTGAGGCTGTTTGCCCTGATGCACAGGCATACCTGATGATATAGCAAAACATCAGGTGTTTCTAAGAAATCTAGTCTGTTTTTATCCTCAACAGCTCTCTCCAGTAATTTTGCTAAGCTGACAAAATCTTGCTTTGACCATGTACAAGGCAGGGGAAGTGGGGAGGTGAACATCAGGTAGGGCAAGGAGCAAGGAGCTGCTTTTTACAAGTCAAACCTGGTGCTGGACAAACCTAGATGTGAAAAGAATGGTGGTCTTTGTCTAAAGGCAGGATGTATTGCCTGGAAAACCTGAGCCAAGATGTCAGTTTTTACACAAAACCTGTGGCCAAGGCCAGGGAGATATAGAAAACTAGAAAGGGCTTGAAATCACTGTGTGATGATTCCTGCCTTTTTCCAAGATAAAAAAATAAAATAAGAAAAGAAATTTTTGGAAAAAAATCATCTGATTTTGTTATTTGACCTCTGCATCATTGGAAAGGAGAAATTCATGCAGTAACAGTAGCTCCTTCTCTGCAGTAGCTTGCAAGCCTTCTTTAAGAGCTGAAGTGAATCTCTGCATAGAAAACACCATCATAATCAGCTGAAGCACATCAGCCAAAAATCCAACATCTCATGTAAAAGTTAAGCCATGTCTTTCTCTGGAAGACCCTGAGTAAATGTGCTTTAAAGAAAAGACAGATTTGAAACAGAAGAATTTAATTACTATCTCAGAGCTCACCTAAACACAAACTTCCTTCTAGCAAGCAGCTGACACTGCAGTAACAACTGATAAATCAGCATTGCTCCTGCTTCCTCTTGTGCTGTCTTAGAACATAAGGACGTATTTTCCTGAACCACTGTCCTTGTGCATTTGCGCATGACTGTACACACTTGTACTCAACTCTCTTGGAAAGTGCAGATTTCCATGTAGACTTGAGGAAATACAGAGAAAAGTCAAGTATGGGAGAAACAAAAGTCAAGTCAAGGAGAAACAACCATGAATATTTCTCAGTTCAACCCCTGTTGTCTTCCTAGCATTATCTCAATTTTTCAGAGCTAGTAGTTGCATACGAACAAAAGCATCCGTACCCCAGCTGGCAGGTATCTCCAGTTGCTGTGCAGTATTAAACATTTATGGAGGAGCAGCTTCCACAAAGATTGAGTCAAGTACAGAAGGAGCATTTTCATCTAAGGTTACCTCAGAGTCCAGATGTCATTCAGCTTGATCTGTGTCTTGGAAACTAACTGTGACTGCAGCATTTATAATTCATGGAAGAAAACCATAACTTAGTCTTGACTGACTTTTAAAAAGTGTACAAGGGTTTTATGTGCATGCTGTGACTTTACAATAGTTAATGAAAGCCAAAACTTTGGAAAACCTTAACCCACCTCGTTCCTCAGTTGAGAGGCTAAGTCCAGGCTGTTCATTTCTCACCTCAATTTGCTGTTCAGAGGCACCTTGTTCCCCTCTTCCTCTAAGTCCAGAGCCTTAGCTCTGGATATGGTTTGAAGCACGTGTGGATGAAAGGGTGATGGTCACCAATGCTATTTTTAGCATGGCAAGGCTGCTCTTTCCAGTAACTCCCATAGCTGTAGGAGTCTGATGGGCACCTCTGCAGGGCCATCCAGTACAGAAACCAAGCTTTACATGCTCCTGGCTGCCTTCTGTGGGAGCTTATTGCTATCCCTTTACTGAAGGGGGAGCTCAGAAAGATTCACTTCCTGAGTCCACGTTCTCCTCTATCATGAAATGGAGAAGGCCTGTCAGAGAGCAACTGATAAATAAATAATGATTACTGAGACTTTAGAGAACTACCTTTCTTTTCCAAATCGTTCACACTTGCTGTTCCCCAGCTCAGTGGAGACAGTAGACCCTCTCAGAGATTCTTTGTGTTGTGGGTTTGCAAAGGTCCCCCCTCCCTGGGGATTGGAAGTAGTTTGTCCAGGTGAATTTCTGGACCAAAGCCAATCAAAAGTTTTGGTGACGCCTTTGCCAATTACATCTTT